>JBAMMX010000019.1:4304787-5504787 GCA_037126225.1 Dillenia turbinata | reverse complement strand
TTTCCCTAACATGAATTTGAAGTATTAAATTTTTAACCAGGAGATTTGATTTGGAAATTTAGGTTTAGGGTTTATATGAGATGAAATTAGGAAAAATTTAAATGATAATTGTATATGCATGTAAATGATGTGTAAATGGTGAAATTAAGACGCACATTCTTGGAATTAAGAAAGATTAGGGTTTTTGCAAAATTAGGGAAAAAATTATAAACCCTAGAAATTTAGGTGATTTAACATTGAAATCATGTTTATTGCCTTAGAGTAAAATAAATGGAACCTGAAAAGGGATTAAAAGATTACTCCTGAATTGATTGTGAATTTATGGGGAATTAGGGTTTGAAGTAAATCAGAGAAAAATCAAATAACTCTAGAATCCCAAGAGATTGAATGATTATTCGATATTCATTTTCTTAGGCACAATGCATTTGGATTTAACTAGAAATTGAACAATGTTGAGGATTGAATTGGGAAAGAATACCCTCCCAAGATATGAGTGATTTTTTGCTTGTATTCAAATGAGAAAAAAGTTACTTTTATTAAGAATGTTTTCATTGAATTTCTAAATGACTTTCGAATTCTTGAATTTATATACTTTAGTGTGTGTGGAATATCCTAGAAATAAAGTTTGAATTTCTATCTAATGTTTTGAATGAGTACATGTGCCATGTTGATTTATTAAATTGAGCACACTGTAATGCTGGTTTTTGATGACAGGATTATTGAATAGATGGCACATGGAAATAGAATGGTGCATATATTGGCTTGGGTGAGAGCCTGAACCCCTAAAAATGACTAGTCATTTCCCTCCACGGTGCGACTTGATGGGGTGACGTGGTGGGGTTATTGTTTATAGACATGGTGTGTAGCCGAGTGCGATGGTACAACCATGATCGAATAACATGCCATCTAAAGGGCATGGAACAGTTGGTTCACCAACGAAAACCATAACCAACGCCAAGGATGGAGGCATTTTTAAACGAAAAAAAATTCTAAAATCCTTGGCGGTCTCACCCTAGGTCGTGGAAGACCTTTGTTGGGAACACTGAATTTGGGTTGCCCCGGTTTTGAAAAATGTAAATTTAGGGATGCATATGAGATTGCATGTGTGCATGAATAGGGATGGAATGGCTGGATAGGCCAAACTGCATGTGTGCATGAATAGGGATGGATCAGATGGATCCTTGATTGTGTGATATATGCATGCATGATTGGAATAGGGATGGGTCCTTTGATAGTGAAATGATGCAAACTTGTTTATTTTGATGGAATTCATTATTTTGGAAAATTATTATATGAGTTGCTTGCCTTGCGCTATCCCGGTATATGAGAAGGTCATATCCGTATGCCGAGATAACGCGACACTTGTTACGTACTCAACAAGGGAGTCAGAGCCTGACACATTATCTTCCAGACTATTGGTAAGCAGACTAAAATAGCATACATTAAACCAAAACTTCAAGAATTAGCCGAGAGTATTAAGAGTACCAGTGAGCCTATCTAATAGATTTTGGGACTCACACAGTGGGCATAGAGATCAAGATCACATCATCGTCCCAAATAATAGCTCCCACTATCTCATGGTCAATTTATCACACACATTATGAAATACGTGCCACAGTGTTATTCTTTTTTCTCTCAAAAGGACATATGTCAAATTTTTCTAACACTGTATAAACATGAGATTCAATCTACACATAAGACTTTACCCAGAGATCTTGAGAGAGTTCCTCAGAAATAATATCACTAAATGCAAGCGATATCTGAGATCTCAAACTTATCTATATACAAGTTACATGGACGTGGGTCTGTCCATGTAGGTCATATCACATATAACCTCATCCTGAACACATATTAAGGCAACTAGGCTACTCTTAAAGTCTCTTACAACTAGAAACTATCTCATCCCCGCTCACTCAGAACTACAGGTGATCGCTCGTGTTGGAGAGTCAATCTCATCTACTTGACATATCTTTCATCACATCACATCACAGAATATATGACAACAAATAAGTAGAATAAATAAATGACTAAATAATATACGTATGTCATATATAACAATAAGTGTCAAAATATCAACATAGTACATATAGAAAATGTCAAAGCTTATATAAACCCAATGATTCCCTATGCTCTACAAGGGAATTTCTCGTACTGTATATTGAAATGTACTTGATCATCACTTCACCCCTCTCGATGATATCTCTCATAAAATGGTATTTAGTATTAATGTGTTTGGTCCTACAATAATACTTCGGGTATCAGGTATAGGCAATAGCAGTTTAATTATCACAATAAATTATCACTAGCCTCCCACTATCTGCTATGACCCCTAAATCATCCAGAAATTTCTGAAGCCAAACACTCTCCTAAACTGCTATTAAGTATGCTACAAACTCTGCCTCCATCATAGATAGAGATATACAGGTTTGCTTCTTGACGTTCTAAGAAATGGCACAACTATTGAGCAAGCTAGCAAAACCTGATATCGATTTGCGTCCACCCAGATCACCACCCTAATCGACATCTAAGAACCTAACGAAACACAAATCACCTTCTCTGTAACACAAGAAGAGGTTCGCAGTTCTCTTAAAATATCTCAAAATCCTTTTCACTGCCCTTCAGTGACCCCTTCTAGGATTCGATTGATACTTACTCACTAGACTAACTACAGAACACATGTTTGATCGTGTACATAATATAGCATACATTAGACTGTCCACTGCACTGGCTTCAAAGATTTTGCTCATCTCTTTTATTTCTTCCTGAGTTTCAGGACACATATCAAGATTCAGGCTTTTACCTTTAGTGATAGGAGTATCTATGAGGTTACAATTACTCATCCCAAAGCGGTTAAAAATCTTTCTGATATGAAACTCTTGTGAAAGAGCTAACATCCTTCTCGAGCGATCCCTTTAGATCCTAACTTTGAGAATGAACTTAGCCTCACCTATATCCTTCATATCAAAAATCAATGACAACCATGTTTTAATAGTCATCAAATATTCTCTATTGTTCCCAACCAATAAAATGTTATCCATATACAAAGACATCATCACAAATGAGTTCATAGAATGTATCAGATAGACACAATGATCCTCTTCGATAATCACTAAACCACAAGATATCACCTCCTTATGAAATCTCAGGTACCATTGTCTGGATGATTGTTTCAGACTATATATCAACTTCTAAATTCGACAGCCCTTATCTTTTTGATCTAAAAGAACAAAGCCTGATGGCTACTCCATATAAATCTTCTCATCTAAACTTCCAATCAGGAAGGTAGTCTTAATGTCCAGATCCATGTCCGTGACAATTGTTAAAAGTAAACAAATCGAGGTATATTTGACTACCGAGGAGAAAGTCTACTCATAGTTCATACCCTTGTCTAAATGTAACCTTGGCTACCAAACAGGTTTGATACATCTCCATTGATTTGTCGGCCTTTCTCTTGATCTTGAGAACCTACTTATTCATAATGGTCTTTCTACTCTTAAGCAAATTAACTAGATCCTAGACCCTATTGATTATCATTAATTTCATCTTTTCATCTATGGCCTTCAACCAATAGTCCTTCAAAGAAACCTTGAGAGCTTCCTGAATTATTTTGGACTCCTTATTATCCTTAGAAGTCACAATGAGGATCTTACCCTCAATCGGGAAACCATGTTTAGGCACATATCCTCGACTGCTCTTACGAGAAGGGAGAACTTCTTCACCTCAAGATAAATCACTCCCACTAAGATTAAGATCTATAACGGATTCTTGGATCCTACCGTTAGGCTTAGCTGAGCCACTAGGCTTATCCATCTCATAAAAGGTAAAGTTCCGATCGATTTCACTTCCCTCTAGGAATCATTTTCAAGGAATGTGATATCATGAGATTCAAATCTCAGTGACAGTGTCATCTGTATGCTCACCTAAGAACAAATGCCCTTTGGAATATTCTGAGTATCTTATAAAGATACACATTTTTCTCGCGTGCGTTATTAGCCATATGGATGCAAGGAGTCGTGAGCATACGCGACACATTCCCATGGCCTCAAGTGGCTAAGGTTAAACTGCCTCTCTGTCCAAACCTTGTATGGGGTACTAACTACAGAATTTGATGGAATATGGTTGCAAACATAGATTACAGTCACTAATATAACTCCCCAATGGGAGATGGACAAATTGGCTTATGCTATCATAGACCTCATCATTTCCAATATTCCTCCTTTCGACTATCCCATTCTGCTGAGGAGTAGCAGAAATAGTCAACTGTCTCGTAATATCCTTTTTAAAATAAAACTCTTTAAATTGTTCAAATAAATACTCACGCGCCCGATCAGTTCTGAGAGTCTTCACACTCAAGTCTAACAGATTCTCAACCTTGCTAATAAATCTCCTAAATCATTTCAATGCCTCAAACTTGCGCAAAATCAAATAGACGTAACCGAAACGTGTGTAATTGTCTATAAACATAATAACGTCCATAACTCCATTTCGAGCTCTCACATTCATAGGGCCATAAATATCAGAGTGGCCCAACTGCAATGGAGTCTCAACTCTCATTACCTTGCCAAATGGTTTTCTTATAGTTTTTCCAACTAGGTAAAACTCACACATAGGCAATTTGACCCTGTTAGTGGGTAACAGATTACTTGTTGTTAATCGATTCATCCTCTCTTGCCCAATGTGTTCAAGTCTACTATACCACATATTCACATCATCATCTGTACGATTAGATGTAAAGGTAATAAAATAATTATAAGAATAACCAATAAAAGAAATAACATCTAGTGTGTACAATCCATCATGGCAAAACTAAAGCAAACAAAAGAACTATCATAACTAATAAAAACTAAAGAGTTTCTAAATGACAAAGCATATCGTAGGTAGTCTAAACAAAATATAGAAATGAGATTCCCTCAAATATCCGTAGCAAAAAGGATGTCATGGAAATATCGAGTTTGGCTATTTCGTAACTCCAGTTTGCAAGTGTCAATCTCTCTGACAACAATAAATGCTCTGTTCCCCACAAAAATTCTCCTAGCCTAAGGACTTAGTTAGCAGAACTCTACATACGCACTCCTATCTCGAACTATATGGTCGATGACTCCTGAGTCTACAATCCACAATGGAAAGGAATTAGTAAGTATTACAGTAGAGGAGACAAAGATCAAACCATGTAAAAAAGAAGGACATCCCTTCCACTCATCACACTCATAAGCGAAATGACCAAATCTACGACATACATAGAACTTCAATTTGGTCTTATCAAGCTCCTTCTTCTTGCGCTTTTATACCTTGTTATCAGATTTCTCAGATGGCATCTTCTTGCCTGGATCTCGGGTTTTCTTCTCATGCTTCTTTCATTACGTTTGGTGCCTTGGGAGCCCTTGCTCGACTCTGTTGTATAAGCATGACCCGAGAGTGACCTACTCACCTCCAAGCACTCCTCCTCAAGCTCACAGTGACTACTCACATCAGCAAAAGTATGAATACTCTCATCATGTGTGAGATAGGTCTTTACGATCTCCCATGAATCAGGTAAAGATTAGATCACACCCAGTACCTGAAACTCATCCAAAATGGGCTCGCCCGTGATCCTTAGCCTAGCGATCATACTCAACATTTGCATCAAATATTACTTCATTATATGATCAGCTCTTTTCTTATAAGTGATAAACTTATAAGTCAACATCCTCACATTAGGAGCTGAAAGAGCACCATAATGCTCTTTTAGGGCGAGCCAAATGGACATAGCCATAGAATACTACTCATAGACTAGGATTATATCATCATGCATTTTACTAATCAAGATTACCCTACCTGATCTTGTCTACCCTAAGGTGTGGTAGCCTCCCTAGGGTCCACCATCTCGTGTCTCAGAATCTCAAAAATATCCAACTCATCGAGGACAAACTGAATTTTCCAATACCAAATATCATAATTGTCATTATTCAGCTTATTCCCCTTGCAAAGATCTAGTACGACAGTTTTCAAAATAGCTAAAGTCTCTGGTATACAAAAAGAGAGACGTTGTGACTTATTGATACTTATTTTTATATTTTGTGTACCATTCGAATCAACAAACATGAAATAACTCGAATGTAAACCACAAAGCAAATGAAAGGATCAAGAGACTGATCCACCGCAAGTCGGAGTTACATCTCACCACCCGTACTTGGACTTGGTACACAAAAACCCACAAAAGTTACAAATAATAACTTGGGACCCTCAAAAAATGAGAAATTTTAGTCTTGGAAAGCCTGATGTGCTGTCGATGACCCTAAGTGCCGCCATGCGTCGGTGGCAGCACCACACATGCCGGCACACACCACCTGTGCACTAGAATACATGCAAGACACACAACACATCGGTCATGTGCCTACACGTGTACGAGCCATGTCTCGGGTTGCATCCCGAGTTAGGACGCAAGTCGAGACATGGATCCGAGTCAGAACTGACCCAAACCCCATGAGCCAGTCTCTTATGCGCCTCTAAGCGTGTAGTTTCACACGCCCACATCTACTCCCTTCATGCACCTCTGTGCGTATGTTGTTCACATGCTTGTGGGTCTGGGTTAGTTTTTCCTCACCCAATAGGTCTACAATCGGGTTCTTATGATCCGACTATTGGAAAATCCTTCTTTGGCTAGTTTTTCATAGTGATTTTAATCGGAAACATTAATTCAACTTCCAAAATCAACGTAAGCCCGATTTATAAGAAGATTTAAGCCCTAAACTCGGTGATTTGAAATTCTACAAAGCGACCCTTCATGGCCAACGGAAAAACTCACATTCCGATGACGGAAACACATAAATAATATATCAAAATTATAGATTAGAATATGGTAAACATTTTTAGAGCAATTTCACATATCAAATCGTCCTCTAAGGTTTTAAGGTTCAGGATCACAATTCATGGCTGGAACTTTGACTGACGGTTCATGGCTTAAACATGCTCTAAAAATTAAATAAAAATATATTTATATTCCTTGGTTCATGGGTAATCTCGTGATATCTTCAAATTCACAAAAATCATTAATGATGTGAACCCTAAACTTTTGCCCTACACATTTTATACCCGAAAAAATTTTGAAATTTTTTTTAATAAATCTAAATATACTCTGATACCAGTGCTAGATTTATTATACATCTATGTGCATGCAGAAGCATGAAAATTAAATAGTCAGAATTTTTCAGGTCATGCCTCAGTGTGTAGACTTTGAAAAATCCATGACTGTGAACCCTCGAACAAAATGCATGATCAGGATGGTGATTACAAAATCAAACCACCAACATTTATACCATGATGCCTCAACCCAAAATTTGGTAAATCAAAATGACTGAGAAAATTTTTTACTCAAAATTTTCTCGAAACCCTCGATTTATTTATCATACTAGAAATTAATCTCTATAGAAGATAATTTTCTAAAACGTCTTCATTCACTCTCATTATTAATAATGTGCAAAGAGTTTAATCACTATCAAAACACTAATTGTAAAAGTAAGTCACATAGGATAAATGGAGAGTCATTTTTGGGGAAGTTAGAGACGTAGGGATAATGGATTAAACACCCTTTATCTCCTCATTTAAAATTTGAATTTAAAGTGCCCCTATGTGGAAATATTAACCAAAAGAACCTCTGGGAGAGAGAGAGAGAGAGATATGGTGCTTTATAAATTCTGAGGAGGAGGTGAAAGAGAAGAGAGAGAGAGAGTCGTTTCTTTTCATCTTTCCCGCCTTGCTAATCACAAATAAGGTTTTTCCTTTCTATAAAGCCTTAGGTTGTGGCTCGAAATTAAAAGGGATGCGAAGTTCAAATATTCTATTTATAAGTTAGAGAGAAAATTAATTTTACTCGAGAAATCATCGATATTCTGTACTATTAATTTTTTAATTTTATTTATAATATTTTTAATTAAATCAAATATATATGTAAATAAAAATATAAAATATTTCATTTGAGTCTCAAATTTCCACATAATGTTTTTTAAAAAAAGTACCATATCAAACTTTTTATTATTAAAATTTTACAAAAATTTAATTATGGGGTAAAAAATATAAATAATTTATATTTTGGAGTCATATTATGAGACCAACTTGTTGATTTTTCTAAGATTGAAGAGATGAATTCTTTTGAAACCAAATAAAATTCTGAAATTAAGGATTTTTTACTTTGTGATTTAATAAAAATATTATCGCATGGAAGAGTTGTACACAATGACAAGAAAACTTTTGATATGTACAATTTATACGATGAGAAAGTTTTTATTGTCTATAGTGAATATCATAGAGTGACTCGATTTAGTTACCTAAGATGGAGAATATGGCAACACAACTTTGTTCGTGAAAAAGAACGAAAGAGAGGATGATGAGAGCTTTGGAACCAAGAAATTCAAAAGATTAAAAACATGAGCTTGCTAAGGAGAATCAAATGTATTTTTTAAGACGAAGATGATCAATCTTAAAAGCTTATACAGTTGTGAAGAACTTGTACACAGATTCTTGATATATATATAATACATATATATATGTATAGAAAAAGAAGTTAGTCAAATTGATAAAATGAAGTTCAGTCAATCTTGAGTTAGGATGGGCAAGGTACCTGATGGGACATGGCCCAAAGCCCATCGGGACAGTATCCGAAGGCCCAAGGATCTGTAGCAAAACTCATCTTTTGACAACAATGGGAGATTTACCTCACCGAAAGGAGAGCACAAGCTAACCACATGGTTAGTTCCTAACGATGGCGTCTCAACCTGTTTATAAAAGCGTACAATAGCTTTAGGACGATGCTTCTCTCTCCTCGACCACTGACCAATGGCCCATTGGGTGAATAATCACCAACGATAAAAGGTAATATGCTAGTCTTCGTTTCCTATCTCAACGCGAAACATATCTCCTAAATAAGAAAGGAACTCTTAGGAATATAATCACTAAGGGAAGAAATCTCTCTTATTATCAAACCTCCTAAGTGATAAAGATCACAAATCTTTAAAGAAAATTTTACTATGAAATCCTGAGATACTCGGAACTCTTTATAACAAAACTAATATTGTAATACCTTAGGCACACATGACTCTTACAGCACCCACGTATATAAGTCTTTGACACACCAAAACCTAGGCATGCTATCTAAGACCACACGCACTTGACACACAAGTCATAGAACTATCTCTCTTACTCTCAGTCTTTTTTATTCATATCGAAAACCACTCTTTCTAATTTGAGTATCAGAGCCTCCTCTGTCGAAGTACCCTCCGATTATCTTTTGTAGGTTTCAAGCCATCCCCTCAAGCAATCATTTGGGTCAAAAGGAGTCAAAATCTGTGGAGTCAAAATCCACCTTCAACAAATTGGTGCCGTCCAAGAGAAACAAACTAACTTTCCAAACAAACATATCACCCACCCATTGTTGCCATTCTTGCCAAGAGAAAAAAGCTAACCATTGGCTTCGATGATGACGACTTGATCGGAGTTGACTCAAACTACAATGACCTTTTGGTCATCACTGCAAGGATGGAATCTTAAGTCGTTAAGAGAGTTCTTGTCGATCAAGGAGAAAACTGTGATCTCCACACTTGGGAACTATGATCTTCAACCTCCTATTGGCTCCCTCAAGGGACTTTCTGATAAATGCATCTATCTGGAAGGTGTTATCCCCCTAATTGTAACTTTGGGAACACCTCCCAACCGTGTGAATGCCAAAGTCATCTTCCACGTGGCAAAGCTATTTTCACCTTACAACGCCATCCTCGATCGCCTTAGTCTAGATAAACTAGAGGCACTACCCAGTAGAGACACGTGAAGATAAAGTTCAAAACACCAGAGGGAATCGCTACTCTTTGTAGCGACCCCGATCCTTATGCCCCTCTCACGATTAAAGGCGGACAAGAGAACTTTTTGATCGATACCTTAGAATTTAGAGATGATGTCAAGCTAGTGACCAATTTTGAGCCTATGGAAGAAGTGATCGAGGTCTTTCTAATCGAGGACCCTAGTTAAACCATTTGAATCGAAGCTAACTTGCCAACACCCATACGAGAAGCAATTATCGATTGTCTATGCAAACACTCAAAAGTCTTCACTTGGTCTCCTGAAGAAATGCCAAGTATTCACCATCAATCATAGTCCACAAACTGAACGTTAATGCCGGTAACAAGCTCGTTAAATAGAAGAAGATGGTGTTTGTCTTAGAATGCCAACATGTCATCTAAGAAGAAGTCCAAAATTTGCTAATAACCGAATTCATTCGCAAAGTCAAATATACCAAATGGCTAGCCAACATGATACTGGTGAAAAAATCCAACGGTAAATAAAGGATGTGTGTGGACTTCACTGACTTTAACAATGCATACCCGAAAGATAGATACCTACTTCCCAACATTGACGAACTTGTGGACAACTCCTCAGGCCACCAACTCTTGAGTTTTATGGATGTCAATTCTGGCTGTAATCAAATACATATGGTGCCACAAGATGAAGACAAGACATGCTTCATCACTGATTTCGGCACATAATCCTATTAGGTCATGCATTTCGGTTTAAAGAATACTAGAGCAACCTTCCAGCAATTAGTTAACAAAGTCATTAAAGACCAACTCGGTAGGAAAGTAGAGGCATATATTGACGACATGTTCATCAAGAGCACTAGTACTGAAGCTCATGTCGCCAATCTCCAAGAAACTTTTCAGACATTAGAGCGTTACAACATGCGGCGAAACCCGATGGATTATACTTTCAGAATCACGTCTCATAAATTCTTGGGTTACATGATTACCAATCGAGGAATCGAGGTGAATACCGAAAAGATACAAGCTATACTGGATATGTCACCACCCCAAACGTTGAAGGAGGTACGGCTCCTCGCTAGCAGAATATCGACTTTGAGCTGATTCATGTCGAAAGTTTGGGAAAAGTACAAACCCATCTTTGACACCTTGAAAAGGTCCCAGAGGTTCGCATGGACTCCCGAGTGTCAAACAGTTTTTTAGCAACTCAAAGAATACCTCATGATGCCTTCGCTACTCTCTCATCCTATTCCTGGTGAGAAACTATACTTATATCTCTCTATTTCTAATCGGACACTTTGCTCTGTCCTTATGAGATGAGTCAACCGTGCAAAAGCCAATCTATGACATCAGCCAAATACTCAAAGAATTTGAGGTCAGCTATTAACTGATCAAAAAGATAACATACGCCTTAGTCATCTCGGCTAGACGCCTTCGGCCATACTTTTAGGCCCATACCATCGTGGCGCTCACCGATCAACCACTGAAGCAAATCCTTTAGAAAAAAGACACTTCTAACCGTCTCATCAAATGGATTACAGAGTTGGACGAATTTGATGTTTAATACCAACCAAGACCTATGATCAAAGGCCAGGTCTTGATAGATTTAATTCTCGAATGCACCCTCCCGGTTCCAGCCAAACGTGAGTCAATCGATAGCCATGACGAATGGTAGTTGCCAGACTAGATGATACAGATTGAAAGGTCACCAAATTCCTCAGGAAGTGGTGCTGGGCTCATACTGATGGGTCCAAACAATTTCAAGACTGAATATACTCTTCGTTTTGACTTCAGGGCCACTAACAATCAAGTAGAGTATGAAACTTTGTTAATGGGACTCCCAATCACAGCGAACATGGGGGCCCAAAGCACTCATGTCGAAAGGGTTTACAAGACTAAAGACTCAGTCATGGCTAAGTGCTTGAGCAAACTATGCAAAATGATAAGCAAGCTAGACAAAGTCAACATCCAACAAATTCCTCGATCAGAGAACACACAAGCTGACATGCACTCTAAGTTAGCCAGCTCAAATTCAGTTGCTTCTAACCAAATGGTCTACATTGAGAGCCTACTGCATCCTAACATTGACAAACTCGAAAGGGCCCTCGCAACAGACCAGTCCCCAATTGGAAAGATCCCATAGAAAAATATCTGAAGCATGACCGCCTGTCGGATTCGTCGTTGGAGACCACAAAAGTGAAATGAAAGACTGTATACTAAGTGATCATCGACGGGAACCTATACCAGAAGTCTTTCACTTATCCGTACCTGAAGTGTCTAACTCCTAAAGAAGAAGACTATGTCCTCCAAGAGATCCACAAAGGGATATACAACAACAATTTAGGGGCTTAGAATCTAATTCACAAAGCCCTCTATCAAGGGTACTATTGGCCAACCATGAAAACCAACTCCAACAATTACATCAAGAGGTATGACAAGTGTCAGTGTTTCTCTTCGGGGCTAAAATTGACTTATACAGAGCTTAATCCCATAACATGCACCTAGTCATTTGCTTAATGGGGAATAGACATCCTTGGACCATTTCCACCAGCCATCAGACAGTGAAAAGTCCTCATAATGGCCATTAACTACTTTACCAAGTGGGTGGAGGGCGAACCTCTAGCCCAGATAATAGAATTCAAAGCACAATCGTTTATATGGACTCACATTATCACCAGATTTAGTATACCCCACGTTCTCATTATGGACAATAGGAAGTAGTTTGACAATGCAAGTTTCCAAGAATTCTACAACAAGCTGGAAATTCACCACCAATTCTTATTGGTCGCTCACCATCAGACCAATGGACTTGTTGAGATAACTAACAGAACGATCCTACAGGGGTTAAAGATGATGTTAGATAAAGCCAAGGGATGATGGGTAGATGAGCTTTACAGTATCCTCTTGTCGTATCGTACTACACCCCGAAAGGCAACCAATGAAATGCTATTTAGCCTGACATATGAAAGCGAAGCCATCATACCATAGAGATAAGAATTTATTCGCTTCGAGCAGCTCAATATGACACAGCGCGAAATGAGGTTGTCTTACGAGAATGATTAGATCTACTCCCAGAGTTATGGGAATCTACGTCTGTTTGAATGGCTGCATACTGGTAACAAATGGCTCAGTATTACAATCGACAAGTTAGAAACCAAACATTCAAACCTGGTAAACTGGTCCTAAGGAAAGTGGAAGCAACCGGTCAGCCTCAGCCCTGGGGCGAGCTAGCGCCCCATTGGGAAGGTCCTTATGAAGTACATTCTATCGTTTGCCTTGAGACTTATCATCATAACAACCTAGGCAGATCGACTGTATCTAGAACTTAGAACTCATAGAACCTGCGTATTTACTACCAGTGAATCCTATCACCTCATGTGGTCAGAAGAACCTCTTATCAGTTAAAGCCTCTATGCTTTTCTCTTCTGATTATCCTATCGATCGTTTCTAACCATTTCCTTCCTATTAATGGTTTCATATCGGTTGTTTCCTATTAAACATAATGTGCCATCAATACAGGATGTGACTCTCAAAAGAGTAGACATGCCCCATTCCTATCGGTTATTTCTTATCAAACGAAATATGTCGTCAATATGGGATATGATTCCCAGATAGGCCAGCATGGCCCATTCATATCGATTGTTTCCTATCGAATTTAACATATCGTCAATATGGGATGTGACTCCTAAATAAGTAGACATGACCTATTCTTATCGATTGTTTCTTATCGGACATAGCACGCCGTCAATATGAGATGTGACTCCCAGATAGGTAGGCACATCCTATTCCTGTTGGTTGTTTCCTATCAAACAAAACATACTATTAATATGGGATATGATTCCCAGACGAGTAGGTACGGCCCATTCCCACCAGTTAACTCCTATCGAACATAATATAAAGGACATGACTCCCAGCCGGTAGACATTAACCATCCTATCGAGCACTATGAGTCATCCCAAGAAAGATGATCCCAAGACAGTAGAGTTTTCTAATGACTTCCTATCGGTAATAAAGGGATGTATCTCCCAATTAACTACACTCTACCTCGTTGGTCAGAAAAACACGGTTAATACTTATTGAGACATTCACGATCATGACCAGCACTTACACAATCTCTCTGGTGATTACATTACTCGGTCAAGTACACAAACACTATCAGTAAATATATAATCAAAGGCAAAAATCAACGAGTAAGTAAATTTTTTTTTTATTTCTATATGATGAATACATATCAGACACGGTTTACAAGTCCCTGAGTCAGACCGATCACATAAACAGAAATACATAGAAAACCCATAGCATTCTTTCTAGACAAAGAAGCTATGATGCCAAGGTCATTCCACAAGACTAGAGAGTGCAAAATCAATAAAGAGAAGATGGAAAAAGATCCAAAAATGTTTGCACCCAAACCTGGATACAAAGACTGCAAAAAAGGAGTTGAGGAAGGTAAGAGACGGCCGTGGAGAGACTGTGAGAAAACACGAGTCAAACGACAGGCTTAACCTAGAGGGGGACGTATTTGTAACTCCCCTTTGAAGTCGAGAATCCCCAAAGGGACTTGGATGGAGCCTGTCGAACATTGAACGACATGATGAGACCTTGTGAGTACGAGGTCAAGAGTTTTTTATTTATAGCCATGAAGGGAGAAGATGATCTTTGTGAATCACTGAGCAGACAGAACGATTCGATAAAAATTGTGCACAGTAAATGAAGAACTTAAACCCCTTCAACTTCTCTCAAGGTATTTATTTTGGAATTACTCATTCGGAAGGTAGAACGCGTCACAACCCTTAGGAAACCACAACAATTAAAGAAGAAAGGCATTCACCTATAACCCATTTCAATTCCACATGATACGACACGTACGAAAGATGATTCACATAATTTAAAGCAACGTGTATTGTATCAAAGGTTTGGTGCCTTTCCAATCCCTGATGAACAACCATCACTCATGGTATCTTTCTCATAAAATGACACCATAAGTCAGGGGCAAATAATGGGATATGGCCCAAAGGCCTACCGAGCAGTATCTGAAAGCCGAGAATCAGTTGTAAACTCACTTTTTGACAATGATAGGGGATTTGCCTCCCCAAAGGGCAAGCATAAGCTGACGACTTGGTTAGTTCCTAACAATGGTGTCTCAACCCGTTTATAGAAGCATACAATGACTTTAGGACGACGTTTCTCTCTCCTCAATCGCTAACTGATGGCCTATTGGGGGTCCAATCGCCAACGACAAAAGGTAATATGCCAGTTTTCATTTCCTATCCCGATATGAAACATATCTCCTAGATAAGGAGGGAACTCTTTGGAATCTAATCGATAAGCGAAGAAATCTTCCCGTATTGCCAAACTTCCTAAGTGATATGGATTACAAATCTTCAAAGAATATTTCACTATGAAATTCCAAGATCTCGAACCACTTCACAAAGAAACTAGGATTGTAACACCATGGGTACACACGACCCTTGCAACACCTACATCTATAAATCTTCAACACACCGAAACCTAGGTACACTCTCTAAGACCACACACGCTTGACACACAAGTCATAAAACTATCTCTCTTGCTCTTAGTCTATTTTATTCCTATTGAAAATCGCTCTTTCTGACTTGAGCGTAAGAGTATCCCCCATCGAAGCAAGCTCCGACTGTCTTTTTTAGGTTTCAAGTTATCCCCTCAAGCAATCGTTCAGGTCAAAAGTAGCTAGAATCTATAAGCTGAAACCTACCTCCAATAGTGCCATAAACTATTTTATTAAGAAGTGAAATGAAGATCAAGATTGAATTCAAAAAAATTAACAAATAGAGACTCAAAATCTAATATTAATTGAATTAATGAATAATAAATGTTTTACAATGAAAAAGACCTCACCTCTTATTTGTAGGGTGTAGTTAACATATATAAAAATATTCTCCTACTAAAATTAAATAACCTCATAAGTAATTCATTAAAACAGAATAAATCATACTAAAATTAATGTAATCAAATGACTTAATGGATAAGTAAGACCTTTTTCACTTAACAGGACCCCTTCTAAAATGTCCTTGTGGACTAAGTACTTATCCTCTTAATATTATGTTTTTCTTTTTTTGGTTACATCAAAATTTGAACACGGATCATCGAGATTGGAAAAGGGGGTTATGATCACTAGACTACCCTTTTAGGGATTTTTCTCTTAATATTATGTTCACACAGTGACACTCCATGTAAGTTTTTAGAAAACAAAAAATAAATAAATAAAAGTCCCAATAAATATTTAAAATGCTAATTAATTTTGTTTATGATGGATGAACCAATAACTATCTATTCACATATTGACAACAGAAAATAACAACAATATCTCTCCACTTAAAGGGCCAATTACCACCAAGAGGCCATGTTTTTGCTCATCACAAGACATTTGCATCAATTCATTGCTCAATTTAACTTTGGAATAGAGTTCTACCAAGAGTTAGAGGTTGTTGATCTTTCATTGTTGAGAGTCGGACACTATCAAAGTAACAACAAATGAAAAGTTAAAAGTTTTGAGAATAAATAAAGAAACACATAATTACAATTAGTTTCCTCTAGAACTTGGAGGCTCTTTATGACTATTTTTGAGATCCAAATTTTAGTTCTGTTCTTAATTCTAAGACAAGTAAATGAAATAGGGGGAAAAAACAACTCAAGAAGTGACAGTAGTTTTCTTTCATAGAGTAGATTAAGTTGAGCAACTTAACTTGGTGGGTATACTTTACTAAATACTTTAATTTACAAGTCTTTTTTATTTTCAAACTAATTGATCTCATTTGTTTTTATTTTTCTCATTCATATTATCTATTTATACATACGTATATATGTTTAAAATGGATGATACTATGAATTGCATTATCACTGTCATTTACGATTCATGTTTATGTATCACTAAATGTTTTATATGCTACTACATGCCTTCTATGTGTTTGTCATGCCCCGACCCTCAGGTCAAGTATGCGACAACTGTGATGTTACTTCGGGACACGCATAATCCCCACCATATGTCCCGAGATACTGCAAGACATTTAGTAAAATTCTAATATTTCTATATCAAAACCAAATCAATCCACAATCATCCTAGGACCAACATGTTCTATTTATGCCCACAATGATTTACAATAAATCCACAAAACCAAATAAGAATCCCTCCACTAAGGATCCAAGTAGAAAAGTCCATAAAAATGGCATGTAAAATCACATACAAGTTTTCAAAATTAAAGTTCAACAAAATATAACTAAATTAAAGTTCCAAAAATTTTACAAAAAATTTTCCTCTTAAGGACTATCTCAAGATAAAGTAAAAAAAAAACTAGTACATTTGGAATCCCACAAAATAATCTCTCCAAATCTGGTTCTAGAAGTCGGCCAAAATATCCGGTACCTAAACTTCCTCTGAAAAACGAAAAAAGAAGAAATGAGTATAAATATACTCAGTAAGTGGAGTCATGCCATCAACGACAAATATCTCAATATATCTAATAAAACGTGGCACATATTCAATTTCAATACATTGGATGCATAATTTAATAAAATCCAAATAGTGGGACATTCCACACACAAAAAAAATCCATTCAAAATCTTCTTTAAAACATTTTGGGACAAATTTAGGAAAATCCATTTCTCATTACATCGCAAAACAATCCATCCGCTCACCTCTTAAGAAGATAGCCACTCTCAATCCAAATCCAAATCAATGATTTCTCCCTCCTTAATTAGGTTTCAATTCTCTTAAACCTATGACAATGGACACAATTTCATCACTTAATCCCAAACCAACACTAAGGAAAATCAATATTTTTCACGTAACCCACTCTAATTTTCCAAAATTCACCAATTCATCATCTAATTTCATCAAACCACATCATTAATATAGGGAAATAATTTTCCTTTCAAGATTTCCCCAAATTTTAACATTATATAAACCTTATGCTTTTCAAGAAGATTTCCCCAAGATTTCCCAAGATTAAAGTGAATTAAAGTTGTCGATCCCATATGTACTAGTTAATTTTCCAATTAATAACCTAGTTTATTCTAATTATTTAAATCTATTTAACCAACTTTTGACTCTAAAGTCCATTAAAAAAATAGATTAACAAGTATATGATAAAATATACAAAATTCTAAAAATTATTTCTAAACTAATTTATAAAATAAAATTGAGAACTACTAACAACCTAAAATTACTAAGAAAAAAATACTAAATTAATCATAAAATACTAATGAAGCCCTAAATGAATACTTTTAAAACTTTTTTTCTAAAATTAATACTAGAATTATGAAATTAAAGTCCTTAAGATTAATATAAAATATAAAATATAAAATTAACATAAAATAAAATACTAAAATTCAATAGTAAATTATGAAAAGTGTGTAACACTTAAAAATAAAAATTAAAGATCCAAACAATATCTAATGTCATGTTTCCAAAGAAAAATGGCTAAATCATTTCTTAGTTCATATGCGAATTTTTGAATTTCACCTCAAAATGTAGTTGCACATAGATGTTTTGATTATGAGAAAAACAGATCAAATTAGTGAAGCAAAAATTAAGAAAATATAGTTAGAAATCAAGAGTAACTTCTTCATATGAGCTATCGACAGATGTCCTGATTTTGTCGATAGGATAGCTTCACTAAGTAAGGAACTTTCGACCAACATCACAGATTAGTTGACACATGGCACAAGAATAAGAAGAACATCTGATTAATTTACTAGGTGGCCAACACATAGCTTAGGCGAGTCAAGGTCATCAGAAACCAATGATATGTTGGCATAAACGTTGACAAAGTCAACTAACCTTTGAATCCAACCAACTAAAAGCTCTGTAGAACATAAGTTTTTGACAATCCCATCAATTTAATTGAGAAAGCCTTAAGACACACTAGAGAATAGTTGACTAAAATTACAAGCCTGTCGACTAAGATTTTCTGGACTTAGAAGATTTTTAAAATTCTTACAAAACTATCGACTAATAAATAGGAGATGCCGACTAAGACCATAAGCACCTAAAAAGCAAATTTAGTTGACTTACTAACGAAGGGTGTTGACTAATGGAACCCAGAACTACAAAACTTAGAATTAAATTGGATAGTCAACAAGCACTAAGAATTAGTCAGCTACACAACCAAAAAAGACTCAACTCTTGTAATTAGTTAGTAGACACAGATCATTATTGACAAAAATATATTAGTTAACAATTACTTAAGGTCAATCTGATCCCACATGCTTGAGAACTCACAACAGCCAACTAAGACATCAGAATTGCAGACTAGCCAAGAAAATTAGCCAACAAGGCATTATGAAATGTCGATTAATACAATGAAACTATATTGAGCTATCAGCTAATCAGGAAGATTAGTCGACTACTATCAAGAAAGCTATCGATAGAAGATTATAGTTAGCCGACAATGATTTCTCTTTTAAAATATTGTCAGAAAGAATCAAACAATAGTCAACAAGCACTCGAGTTAAAGAGCCATTAATCAAGTATTAGTAAATATTACCGTGAGGTTTAGACTTGCACCCGCGTGAGGCATGGTTACGCCCGCGTGAGGAATGGCTGCGCCCGTGAGGCTTGGACTTGCACCCGCTAACGTACTACAACTTATCACTACTTATCACTTACCACTAACGTACCATAACTTATCATTAATTTACCACTACTTATCACTATTTACCATTAACTTACCAACATGCAATTATTAATATTATATAAAATTATATAATTACTAATATTATTTATCATGTAATATTATTTATGTAATTATTAATTTATGTTAAATTAATATTAATATTTATAATTTTATTGAATTGTCATGTGAATTTTATTATTTTATTTAATATTTAAAGAATGTAGTAAGAAAAGAGATAGAGAGTTAAAAAAAATAAATAAAATTAAAAAAAAGTTTATTTAAAAAAAAAAGAAAGCACATTGCTTTCTTACAAGAGGGCTACCCCCGCGCTACACAGGCGCGCGGGGGCAGCCCACTTTACTTCTTTAATTTTTTTTTTTTTTTTTGTGTTTTTTTTTTTTCATTTAGTTTTTCATTTTTTTCTTTTCATGAATGTTTTGTTTTTATTTTTTTAGGAAGTGGAAGTTACATTTTTTCTATGATTTTTTTTATCCGACATTTTTTTATATTTTTTTATATTTTTTTGTTAGTTAATTTGTTTTTTTTCTTTTGCTCTTTTATATTACTATCACTATATATTACTACTACTATATATTATTACTAGTTATTACGTTTTTTTGTTCTTTTTTTTTTAGAATATTAAAATATTAAAATATTAAAAATAATTTTACAGAAAAATGTTACAAAAAATTACAAAAATGAGATTATAGACATGTGCACGCCATTTTCATAAATAAATTTTTACAAAACAAATTTTTAAAACACTCACTTACTTACCCCTCATTTTTTTATTATTCACCCGCCTTTTTTTTACTATACATTTTTTCATTACCCACTATTTTTTCATATTTTATTACTTACATTTTATTTAAGATTTACCCACTTTTTTTTTATTATTCACCTGCCTTTTTTTTATTAGATACATTTTTTCATTACCTGTAATTTTTTCATATTTTTGTCACTTACATTTTATTTGTAAGATTCATCCGTTTTTTTTTTTATTATTCACCCACCTATTTTATTATATATACTTTTTATTTTTATTATATATTTTCACGTTTATAATGTAATTTATTTTAATTTATTGATTTTATAAAAACATTTTATTTTTTATTGTTATCAATTTTTATTTAATTTGTTAATTTATTAAATTAAAATAACATTATGGATATAAATTTTATATTTCAAATGTATTATTTATTCATATACATTATTTAATTTTACAATATTATCAAGAACCATAATTTTATTGATTTTATAAAAATTTTTGAAATAATATAAAAAATATATTAAAAATGATTGATTTTATATTCTTTTCTAATATTTTTAATGGCTTTTAAAATTTTATTTTATAGATGTTTTTATATTTTAAAGAGTATTTTTTAATATTTTTATATTATAGATGTTTTTAATGGAAATTTTTAATATTTTTTAATATTGAAAAATTTTTTTGATATATTTTTTTGATATTTTGATATTTTATATATTTTTAATTTTGTGAAATCGATTTATATATTTTTAGATTGATGTGTTATCCCTACCTATAGTGCCACATTTACTAATGACAACTAATAATTGTTCTAATTCAACATATTTTTAACAAAACAGATGATATGGTTTAGTCATTAGTAAAGGAAACTCAATATAGAAACTATTTCTAAACCATCACTAAAGTTGCCATATTAACAAACGGTAAAATATATCGATGAACATAGATGAAAAATTTATACAAATGGTATTGTAAAGTAGACAATAAAGAACAGTTATATAGAGAATATTTCTAAATTGTCTGATAACCGTTAGAATGCAATATCATTTTTACAGTTTTTACAGATGGTTTTGCTATTTTACGGACAGTTGATAAATTTCTTATGAATAAAAATTTTATACCATTGAAAGATATATATATATTTCTTAACAGTTTGGTCAAAAGCGTCTCTAAAGATCATAAAATGGAAACAGTTTTTTCAAACTATCCCTAAAACTCTATCATATTTATTGACTTATGAAGACAGTATGTATAAGTAGACAATAAAAAGAGTCATATTGATATTGTTTTCAAACCGTTCCTAAAACTCTGCAATATTTACTAACTACAAATGATAAACGTCAGAATTAAACATAACTTTTAAAAATATTACAATATATGGGTTAGTATAGATATAGAGGTTATGCAGACGGTATGACAAAGTAAATAATAAAAAAAAGCCATATAGTGATTATTTTAAAACTATCTCTAAAACTTTCACATTTACCGACGACAAGTAATAACCGTGATAATTCAACATCGCTTTTTACAAATGGTTGTGCTATCTTTACTAACGATTGCTAAACTTTTCCCAATGATCAATTTTATACCATCATAAAATATTGCTTTAATTTTAGATAGTAAAGAAAAATTATTTAGAGACATTTTTCAAATCGTCTCTAAAACTTTGTCATTTTTACTAACCACAAATAATAATCGTCAGATTTGAGTGAAACTTATGAAGACGATATGCTTAAGTTGTGAGTCAAAATACTCATATCGAGACTATTTTCAAACTGTTTCTAAAACTCTGCCTTATTTACTGACTACAAAAGATAAGCGTCTGAATTGAACATAACTTTTAAAGACTTTATAATATATGAGTTAGCATAAATATAGAATTTATGCAGACGGTATGGTTAGGTAGATAGTAAAAACGATCATTTACTGACTATTTTCAAATCGTCCCTAAAAGTTTTATATTTACTGACCACAAATAATAACGGTAAAAATTCAATATCGCTTTTTACAAACGGTTGTCCGACCTTTACTGATGATTGTTAAACTTTTCCTAATGAATAATATTATACCGTCGTAATATATATATTTTTTAACGGTTTCGTCATAAGTGTTGCTATACGCCATAAAAAACGGTCACTACATGTCACCACCTATAAAGGTTACCGTTACCCGGGCGCGTTAATTTTGTAGTGAACCCTTAAAGTCTTCTTTCCAACCCAATAAGAATCAGGTCCATCGGATATCGAAATAGAAGGTTATGCCTAAAATAATAACAGTTGTCTATACAGCCTGAAATTCCTTAAATAAGTCCAAAGTTTCCTAAAACAAAACCCACAAAATTAATTAATGCAATATCATGAAATAAAATCTAAAACAGTTCTAAAATAAATAAATAAAGCCTAAAATAAAATAATTCAAGTACATAAAAAATATTGTCATCACTGTGTGCCCAACCTAATATTGTTCCCATTTTCTAGGGAAATGGTGAGGATCAGATGTACTCATGGAGCTCTCCCGGAGAGTGTTAGGACAATAAGAAGTTCAGAACCTATGTTGAAATATTGACTTATAAGATAGACCCATCTCATAACTTGTCAGATCATTGAAGAAAAATATTAGGAACTTCTTGACCTAGGTTATTCCTTTTGGGGTGATGACATATTCATTCTGAGAAATTCCTTGACTTCTTATTGGGCTAGCAATGTTAATGAAATGATTGCCAAGAAAGGGAGCATGAGTCTTAGTTATGTAAGGCCAGTATAATAGAAATGTAGAAAGTCAAGAACATAGAGACCCAAATGAAGAAAAGGTTATCTTGAAGTATGAATAGTTTCCCACGTGCCATAAGGAGATTTACTCTAAGGGATAAACTAACTAAGGGAATTGTAAATATGATATCTCAAATAATTTGTCTTGAATGAGATAATTCATTTATATGTTTTCTTTTGCGTATTATGGTTGATTGCTAGGATCATGATCATGTATTAGAGAAACTTTAAATTTTTAATGTAAAGTTTCTTTTATACAATTGTTGACTATATTTCTTGAATTGTATAATCATTTATACATAAGAAAACTTGGGTTTCTTGAATTAAAATTTTGGATTGGCAGAATTTAAGTAATTCTCATCCAAAAAAATTAAAATATTATTTAAATACTTAGCATATTTAAATAAAAATTTTGAATTGATAAAATTTGAGTAATTTTCATCTAGAATTGTAATACTATTTAAATACTTTGTGTATTTAAGTGACTGGGTTTTTTATTGGAAGAATTAGAGTAATTCTCACCTAAAATCTATTGAATTTTCTAGTTTTAAATTAAATTTGTGATGGTAATATATTAGGACCATAGATGATGATTGAGAACCTAATGAACTTTCGATTCTATACTTAACATTCACCTGTTAGGAATATTAATTTTGAAGTACAAAATTATGTGTAACATATGAACATGAATACTTATGTCCACCCTCTTAGAAATCTCGACCATGATATCAAAGTCTATTATTACTGATTTGAATAAAGATGACAAATTAAATGGCAACAATTATGAAATGTGATACCATAAAATGTGATATATGCTAAAAGAACAAAATGCTTTGGAAGGTATCAAGTATGTCATGTAGAACCCTGGTGTGGGTGATGTTGTCCTACAGAGGAGAGAACAAAATGCTTACTAGGCATGGAAAAATATAGATTCCACTGCTCGAATGATCCTAGTTAGCTCCATGATATGATGACTTGACATCTGAGTGTGAGCAATATGTGACTACTCATGAGATTTGGATATACCTCAAGGAGAAATATAGAGATACCAGTGACTCGTTTTAGACAAATGACCTTAAAGTTTGATTCTTATAAAAAGCGAGGTGGCCATAGTGTCAAATAGTATTTATGGATCATGTTTAAGATGATTAAAGAGTGGTCGTCAGCTGGTTATGTCCTCTCCAATAAATAAAAAGTTCAAATCTTGATCCAATCTCTTCTTACTAAGCGAGAGCACCTAAAAGTTAGTTTGACTCACAATAATAGCGTGAAAACTTTCTCAGATGTTACTCACCCTGTCGAGCTTGAGGATGAGTTGCTTGATGCTGCAAGATGCATAACTGATGCTTTTGTTGTAGAAACCAGTTTCAAAAGAGTATTAGGCTCTAAGTGAGAAAGGAACTGGAACAAAAGTAAGAAAGGAAAGGAGACTGAAAACAGATCACTAAAGAACAACCCCGTATATAAGAGCAAATATAGAGGCATTTATGGATTTTCATTGAGTGACTTCAAGTAGGAGATAGATTTATGTGGAGAATAATGCAATAGTGGAAGTTAAAGAAGTTGGCAATTGTAAATTGGAGTTACAAAGTGACCGAATTCTCATTCTGCATTACGTTCTCTACATGTCAAAAATTCAACGGAATTTAATATTATTCTTATTCTTTTGAAATATGGCTATGTTTTGAATTTTCAAAGAGACAAGGCTAGTTTGCATTTGAGTGACATATATATTGGTTTTGGACAATTTCGAAAACGATTTTTTAGTTTTGCAATGTAATGGATGAATATTTAACTATTATGTTAAACATTGTCTTGCCCGACAAAATGACAAGAAAATCATTTAAAAAAGTCATATGGGCTGAATTTTCATTGAAATTAGTCTATTCAAACATTCTTAATCTAATGAATATGAGGGCTAAACATGCAATTTTGTGTTTCATTATGTTTATAAATGATTTCATGTGATTTAGGCCATGTCTGTTTGATTTCTCATATGTTTAAAACACTTGAGTGCTTTAGACCTTATATGAGTGAGGTAGAGAATCAAATGGATAGGACAATAAAGGCCCTGAGAACGGATAGATGACATGAAATTTATCAGATCAATTTAAGGATCTGAGTAATGAAAGCGGTATAACCCGACATTTAACCAATCCTTATATATCTTAGTAAAGTGATGTTAGAGTGAGAAAAAATAGGATATTGTTAGATATGATGAGATCAATGATAACACAGCCTAAGTTACCTATTTCCTTTTGAAGAGATGTCTTGTTGACTGCAACATACATTCCGAATAAGTATATTCAAAATCAGTGCAAACGATACCATATGAACTTTTGATTCATAGAAAGTCGTGTTTAAGTAATCTCAAATCTTGGGGATCAGTTGTATATATATTTTAGATTTTCCAATAAATTTGAAAAATTGAGTCCCCATAGAAGAAAGTGTGTCTTTATAAGATACTCTGACCTATTTAGAGGTTATGTATTCATTGGTGAGTAAGATTATGATACTATAACAGAGATTGAATCATGAAGTATCACATTTATAGAGAATGAATTTCCTAACTGAGGTAACATGAATGATATTCATGAACCTTTTTGTTTGAATTAGTTAATTCAGAGGATAGCTCTGTCTATGGTGGATCACTTGAATCACAAGAAACTAAGTTAAATGTTTATCCCAATAGAAGGGATTTAAATTCTAGTGATTCAACTAAGTTACAAACTTAGAAAATTGTTAGGAAAAAGTGTTTGAGATTGAAAGACACGCATTTATTATTTCTCCAGAAGATGAAGAAGAGTCTAAGAATTTAGATGAGATTCTATCTTGTCCTGCCAAAGATGAGTGGATAAATACAATAGAAGAAAGAAATGGAGTCAATGAGGTCCAACCATGTTTGAGAATTAATTGAACTTCTACCAGGGTACAAAGTTATTGGGAACAAATAGGTTCTCAAAATGAAACATAAGGCAGATCGAACTAGTGAGAAGTATAAAGCTCAACTAGTAGCAAAAGGTTACACTAAATAAAAGTGTATTGATTATGAGGAAACCTTTTTCTGACAGTGAGATTTACTTCCATTCGCCTATTGTTGGCAAAAGTAACCAATTTAAACTTAAAATTACATCATATTGACATGAAGACTGCCTTTCACAATAAAAAAATTAAGGAAGAAATCTAAATGGCATAACCAGAGGGTTTTATCATTAAAGGATAGGAAGATAGAATATGCAAATTGAATAGATCAATTTTTGGTCTTAAGTAGTCTTTGAGTCAATAGTATTTGAGATTTCATAAAGATGTAATCTTTTATGATTTCATCATGATAGACGAAGACCATTGTGTCTATAGAGAAAAGTCTGATGATAAGTTTGTGATTTGTCCCCATATGTCGATGACATATTACTAGTCATGAATGATAAGAAATGTCCTTCAAATTTTGAAATGGTTGTCTTCTAATTTTAAGATGAAGGATATGGGTGATCTAGATTGTATATTGAGAATAAAAATCTATAGAAATCATTCCAAGAGATTATTGTGATTATTTTAAGAGTCTTATATTATATTATAAAGACTTTGGAACAATACAAAATTGAAAATTGCAAACCCTTTGATACTCCTGTGGCTATAGGCAATAGTTAAAATGATAAAATGTGCCTAAAGACTCTTGAGGAAAGAGATGAAATATCTAGAGTACCATGTTCCAATGTGGTCTAGAGCTTAATATACACTATGATATGTACTATTCCTGACATTTGTCATACTATAGGTTTGGTTGGTAGGTATCAATTCAATCCAGGGAAGAATGATTGGGTTGTTATGAAAAGGATATTGGGATATCTGAAAGAAATTGTAGATTATTTCCTTTGTTATCAAGGAAATGATTTAATATTGAAAAAATTACCTCTAGTGATATTTTCTTACTCAATAATAGTATTAGCTCATAGCAAAATAAGAAACAAACCTGTATATCACTTTCTATGATGGAAGCAGAATTTGTTATCAGTGCTTCCGCAATTTAGGAAGGAATTTGGTTGTGTTGATTTTTACAGTATTTGGGAGTAGTAAACAATTCAGTGGGAGCTATGACTATCTATTGTGACAATCAGTCAGCTGTTACTTACACTAGAGACTCCAAATATGATAGCAAAACCAAACATGTAGACACAAAATTCAATCTTGTCAAAGACATGATTGAAAAGAGCAAAGTGAAACTGAAGTATATACCTATGCATTTGATAGTGGCTGATCATTTTACGAAATTAATACCTAAAGATATGTAAGATTTCTTGGTTTGCATAGGTCATGGCAGTACTTGTGACTGTGATTGTGATTGTAATCATATATTGAGTATATATGATGTAATACTCAGATTTATTGACATTTGAATTTTGTTTTTATGTACAAAATTCTTGTCTCTACGCTTGAAGGTATATCGAACAAATTTTGGTGATTGCCTCTCTCACACGAGTAATCGTCTTTAATGTCTGTATGATATGTAGAAATGAGACAATATTAATTTATGGTGGATTAACATACATACTGCCTTAGTAGAGCAGTAAGATGAGATTACCAGCTATATATATATATGTGGTAATCAAAATGGATCCTCCACAATCCATTGAATTTGTCCAATAGCTAGATATGAGTTTTTCTTAATATTGTGAGATTTTGAGAACTTGTAAGAAGAAAAAGTCAGGTTATGTGTTATGTAACTTGGACTAAGACCTGTATGATGTGTTATTTTAAAAAAGAAGATACACACTTCCAAATGGGAAGAAAGAGTATCATAATACATATTTCATACCACGTGTGCTTATGTGACCATATAGGTAATGAGATGGTGCATCCTTCTTCACCTTATTGTGTGAGACCTGAAGATTGATATTCAACCTCAATTTTTACCTAAAACATTTTAGTGTTGCTAATTTAGCATGCAACCAACAAACTATGGTTGATTTGGTCGGGTGATGTATATTGAGGAAAACAATTAAGATAAAGTTGAAAGTTAGTAGTATAAAAGGAAGACTGTCTGTGATCGACACATTAATCTGTATTCACAAATCAGTCAATTATGTCTATAACTTAGTGTTTAAAGATGTAATTGTGAATACATGATTAAATTTGAGTCAAGTATACTCTTATATTATTTTGAGAAATAAGGGATACATTGACTATGTTAAGTAAAAGAGGTTTGGGGTGAACAAGATATGTTCTCATCACTACATTGAAAGTGAGCTGTTATATATCCTTAACCAGTGTATAGTCCTAAAACTCTTGGTATTCTCGTGGGTCACATGATCCATTTGATTGTATGAAATTAATGATATTCGATTATAATGATCACGTTGTGTGCGAGTCTATCCCTCATATGCAAATGAAAGATATTGGAAAATAGGGTTCGGGTCCGCCCATGAGGGTAGACCCAACCCAAGACATATTGTTTGAATTTAAATTTAAATTTGAATTTGAAAAGTTGTAAGGGAGTGGTTATTTGGGAAAACCCCTCAACCTCCCAACTCCCTCTCTCTCTTTAACAAAGGAACTTCCCTTTTTTGAATGTTAAAAAACAGGAAGGAATTGATAAATGATTAGAGAGCATCTTTAAGAGAGAGAATAAAAAAAATTGATAATTCTAAGAGGGTTTAATAAAAGTTAATCATTATCCACAGAAGCATTTGGATCGTGAACAACAAAAAGTGATCTAATTTTGTGATATCTTCTAAATTTAGAATACCCAATCGCCGAAAGAGGTAAGTGATTCTAGTCTAACTTGGATTCGAGAATTTTTGCATGAAAATATGTTTGATTGTTTGTTTTTAAACCTTCAGCTTGTGTATAAGTGGGCGGCATCAACAAGAGTGGTTCATACTATGTCCGCTATGTGAGGCCTGGTGACTTACAAAAAAGTATGCACAATTAGTAAATCATGACACTTTAAATCCAAATAAATAGTTAAAAGGGAAAGGGAATGTGAAGAGAGATTGAAATTTAGGCTTAAGAGGTGAGATTGAGTGATGGCATGTGAAATTGGGAGGCACAATGTCAATTGGAGACTTAGTCGTGGTCTAAGAGGTATCAACAAACGTGACAAATGGAATGAGTTCTAGATTCAGGTTTGTTCTCCTTTCTTTGTCATCCCCACAGGTTTCACTAGGTCTATACCTTCGAAGGTCATTGTATCAAACTGAGGCTCACAAGATCTGAAAAAGAATCCCCTCACTCTTAATTGACAACATCTGCCAAGGATTTGCAGACAAACTCTTCTTTTTTCTACAAAATTTCAATTTCCTTATTAGAATCATTAACAGCAAAGCAAGATAAGACTAGATAAAAATCTTATCTAAATTTTATAAGGTAAAGAAGTCAAATCTTGTTTCCTATGTAAAATAGGATTTTTTTTCTTGAAAGTGATCCCCACGATCTTATCTTATTTTCCTCTTTTCTTCTTTTTATGCTTGTAGTGGCTCCTTAACAGTCTTTTATGGTGCACTTTTTAACTCCTTATAACTCCTCAATGTGACTACTTTTTTGCTCACAAGAATCGATCTCCGTGTTGCTAGGTAGATCTCCTTGATTGCAATATGTATTTGGAGCTTCCTACTATTCCATTTGATTCTAGCTCATGAATTATATTAATATTTGTCACAGCTCTCTCTTGATTCCATTGGTTTTAACCTATTAATCTACAATTTTTTTGCTCATCCTCACAATGGTTCTTCCCAAGTTTTCTTTTTTACTTGGGCTATTGGTTGAAATCCAAGTGGTCCATTGGATCTTGTGCTCTACTGGCCTAGCAGGAAGTATGTATGGTTGTAAGTGTATGCACATGGATTATTGTACCTGCCCAAATTAGAAACAGAATTAGTATTCTCAAATACAACTAAGTTAGAAGTATTACTTGTTGAGAATTAGTTGGAATTTTCTCTATCCATGTGGTCGCACACTTCATCTGTTGGATCCTTAATCAACATTGGGTTTATATGTTAAAAAAATTATATATTGCATATTGTCAAGCCTAAAAGTTAAGTCCATATAAAAGTGATCTGATAAATTTAGAGATTTTGGTAATTTAGGTTTAAGTACCGCAAAAGGTATGGAAATAAATAAATATATAGATACCAATGAATATTTGCTATTTATGATGGGTTAAATAGAGAATGTCTAACGATGATTTAAAGACAACTGTCATAAACTGAAAAGATAAATATAGAAGGTAAAAGCCGCCCTATAACTATAAAAAAAAATGTTATGGTCCCCAGGTCAATTATCACTCTAATCCTCTAATACCCCCATATATAGAAAGATTCTGTGAAAAAACATTTGACCTGAAAGGTCGTACCCATGATTCGGTCGAGATGAAGGCCGAACTTAAGACTCGCCGAGATCAAGATTTCACTCAATTCAATTTCTAACTATGGAATTAGGTATAATTTTGATCTGGTCTCAGTTTTCAATTTCAATTTATTAAGTTTTTTAATTTTGATTATTTAATATGAAGATTGACATATTTTTGCATTAAGTTATTTTTCCCAATAAGTGAATCAGAGCTATTCGTGCTTGAATTATCGGAATTTTTCTGTATATTTTAAGATTTTATATGATTTGGTGCTGTGTGAAATTTTGAAAATATGCATGAAAATTTTTTGTGGATATTTCAGTTTCAGGAATTTTTTTGTTTGGTATGGATTTCAATAAAAAAAAGTTATGGAAAATTTTTTATTAAAGTCGACATTCAATATTTCAAAAAAACAATTATTTGGGCAGAACAAAAGAAGATGACAAGTTTTCAAAAGGTCAAAAAATCTTGATGTTTTGCAACATTTCGTTCTCTTTTGGGCATTTTTAAAGAAAATTGATTTTTATTTTTTGGGAATCTTTTGAACTTTCAAAAAAAAAATAAAATAAAAGGGAAGGAAGTTGCTATTTTGAGCAAATATATATATGTATATTTTATCAAAATGTATATATATGTATATATATATATATTTATGAAAGTCGATTTTTGTTTTCTTTGAAAAGGAATCTTTAAGACTTCCAAAAAAAATGTGTAAACCTTATTTTATGGCAAGTAAGAAAATTGACTTTTTTTTTTGTTTTGAAAAGAATATTTCGGATTTCATAACAATTTTTTTTGGAAAATTTTAGTTTTAAAGAATCTTTTGAAATTTGATTTCTTTTAAAAAATTTCTAGATTCTAGTATTTTTGAAAAATTTCTAGTTTTAAAAAATGTTTTGGAATTTAGTTTCTTTTAAAAAAACATTCAAAATTTAGAAAATAAAAAAAAAGAAAAAAGAAATTTCCAAATTTCAACTTTTCTTTTTTTTAAGGCTTGATTTCTCAATTTTAGAATAAAGTTTTCTAAATAGAAAATTAAGGAAAATTTTCAATTTTGAGAAATAGAAAAGAAATGACACTTCCAATTTTAATTTCCTTTTTTAATGTTTGACCTAACAATTGCAGAAAAAAGGAATTGCAATTAAGAAATTTCAAGTTTCCGAAAACAAAAAAAAGGAAACTTTTAGTTTTCAATTTCCTTTTTTTTCTTTAAGGTTTGACTTTTTAATTTCAGAAGAAAATTTTTCAGACTCCAATAAAATAAAACTTTTATTTTATTATAAATTCACGTCACAAAATGATCAATATTAAAAAACAAAAAAAAGACTTTATGGACCATTTTGGATCCAAACAAACCCAACCCTGAGTGTAAAAGAATTGGAACTAATTGAACTCAATTAAAACTATTTTTTATCCTTATTATTCTTTACAGTCCCTTTTATATTCAAAATTGGTCATTCTCTAAGCATGCGATGGCATAACATATCTAAGAAATTTCTGTCAAAGAAAAGAGATAAGTTTAAGGCTAGATGGTTCAACACCTATTTGGGAATTTTCCTGATGCTCCCTGCTACAGAACGGAGATTGACCAAGTTTTGAATCAATTTTCAGCAAAAAGTGAAGACTTTGGTTTTATACCGACAACGAAAGTATAAGGATAGAGAAGAAAGATGAAAGAAGCATATTTAGTAAATTAGGCTTTTATAGGTCCAAATTTAAGATTGTTAAAATTGGGTTTTAAATAAAAATTGGTTTCAAATAACTCAATTTTTAAGAAATTGAGCCTATCAGGATAAAATTGAAATTTTTTTCTAATTACGGATATGATTCAAATATGAGTATGATTTTGTATATATCTTGAGATAAATTAATTGAAACAATATGTTGCCAAAACGACCTCTATTATGGAGATTAATTTATTTTGGGATATAAAAAGTTATGCATCCAATTCATATAAGTACAGATCGGCTCAAAGGAAGTTGACAGAATTGTATATAAACCTTGTGGTAATAAATGTCTGATAATTATTCGATTTCACATGTGACTAATTCATCGACCCAAAGGAAGATAATTGATTAACGTGTTCTTATTGTCAGCGTTTGATTATTACACCTATGATTTTATATATATCTCCAGATAAATTAATTAAAATAATATGTCGTCAAAATGACCCCTCTCGTTGAAATTAATTTATTTTGTATATATAAAAATTTGTGTATATGCAATTCATGTAAATATTGATCGGCCCAAAGGAATGTCCGTATTTAACAGATTGCATATACGCATTGAGTTAATAAATGCGTGACAATTATTCAGTTTTTACATGTAACCAATTCATCGACCCAAAGGAAGATAATTGGTTGATATGTTCTTATTGTCAGCATTTGATTACTACACCAAGATACCATTTCCAAGTTAATTATTTTGTCCAAAGATGAAATGTTAATGGAGTGATCTGTATCATGTGATATGGATTACTCATATTTGAATTTATTTGGTTTTAAACTTCCATGTGAGCATATATGGATTATTGTTCTTTATTTGATAGTTAATATTATTCTCACAAACATTAATACCCAACTCAGGTTGATTTTTAAATTAAATGGCTCGAATTTCAAGTTTGAACTTAGACCTTGCATTAAGGACTGATTCTCCCCACCACTTACAGATAAGAGTATCTCTGAAAAGAGGGAGAAAGAAAGGTGGGAGATGTTGAATTGCATGTGTCTAAGGATGATAAAGTGGGTCATCCCAGAAATATTCAGAGGTACTATGTCTAAATTAGTTATTACAGTAAAATCTTTTCTTACAAATATTGATAAATGATCTATTTTGAATGAAATGATTATAACTTATACACTCTTGACAAATCCTATCTTTATACGATATAAAGGTCAAGAACACTTAACTATTAAAGACAAAAGGAAAGAAAAGAAAAGTAATCAGGATAAGGATGTTGTAGGTACAAAATCATAAAAGGAGCAACAAATGACACTGTTTGAATCGAAAAAGAAGGGTTGCTTCTTTTGTGATGTTGAAGGGTACAAGAAAAGAGAATATACCAACTACTATGTTTGGCGTGATAAGAAAAGTATATTCTTTAGTTTGGTTTGCTCTAAAATTAATTTAACTTTGGTAACATGACACACTTGGTGGTTAGATTCCGCTATTACAATTCACATCAGTATGTCTATGTAGGATTTCCTAAATTATCGATCATTAATCATGGTGAAAGATATATCTACGTGAGCAATGGCAATAAAATTTCAATTATAGTGATGGAAAGTTTTAGATTATCATTGAAAACCAATTTTTATTTGGATATTAATGAAACTTTTGTTGTTCTGTCTTTTAGATGGAATTAGACTTCCATTTTTTGTATTGGATTGATCATATTTTACATGTTTTTTTAAAAATCGAAAAGTTGGTTGGCTTTTTGAGTCCAAATAGGTTGGTTCCAATTATCTATCAGGATTTGATAATCTATATTAGGTTGATACTATTATTTCCTTTAATAAATTCCTGTAATATAGTACTAGAAGTATACCATTTAAGTTAACCAGTGAGAATTTATCTCCATTATGGCATAAGAGATTGGGTAATATCTCCAAACGAAGAATAGGGAGACTTGTGTCAGAAGAAATTCTTGATACCCTTAATTTCACAGATTTCGGTATTTTTGTAAATTGTATAAAGGGAAAACAATCTAACAAAAGGAGATTAGAGCCAATAAGATTTCAGACATCTTAGAACTGATATATACAGATATCTATGGGTCATTCCCTTGGTTTTTGGAATGGTCAAAGATGTTTTGTCATGTTCATAGACAATTATTCATGAGATGGCTCTATCAAGATTGCAGCATATATCCTGAATAGGGTTTCCCATTAAGACAAATACCGAAACCCCGTAAGAACTTTAGACTGGCACACATCCTAGTCTAAAGCATATATACATTTGGGGTTGAACAACTAAGATTAGGCCTATTAAACTTAATGAAAGAAAATTGGATGTCAAGATGGTTAGTTGATTAGTAGAGTAATCTCAAAAGTTTAAGCGGTATTAATTTTATGATCCCACAAATAAGATCTTTTTTTTGAGTTGGGAGACGTCCAGTTCCTTGAGGATGTTGAGTTTGCAGGAGGAGATATGGTTAGAGATATTATTTTATAAAAGTAATATGTTAATATTCCAACAAGTGTTATTAGACAATATTGGAGAACCCTTCATTCCGAAAGAACAAACTTAACTACCTCCAGAATCGATGCTGTGAAAGAAGAGATAAAATTCATACAAGCATCTCGATAGTGATATTACAAATTTCATCAAATCTTTATCTCGTTAGATTTGAGATGAATTTGATTGATAACTGTGTATATCACAAGTTCTGTGGGAGCAAGTACTCAAGAGATACCTCTATGGTTAAAGGAGACAAGTTTAGTTTCAACCAAGTGATTCAAGAATGACCTTAAATATAGGGAAATACAAAAGATTCTTCATACATCAATAGTATGGAATCCAATGTATATTTATATCTATACACATTCGGATATTGTATACATTATAGAAATGTTGGATAGAAATTTAAGCAACTCAGGAATGAGCATTGGAAAATAGTCAAATGGGTCTTGCAGTACTTATAGAGAATAAAAAGACATATGTTTATATATTGGAAGTCAGATCAATTTGAGATCATTTGGTATACTGACTCTGATTTTGTGGGATGCCAAATTAGCATGAAGATTACAACATGTTGCATGCTAGTAGGAGGCCATTTCTGAAAGAGTGTTAAATAATCTCTTGTAGCCTCTTCCATCATGGTGGCAGAATTCATAGGGTGTTATGAGGTATCTAACAATAGAATATGATAACGAAACTTTGTCACGAAATTATAGATAGTGGATCACTCAAATTATTATATGACAATAGTTTGACAGTTTTATATTCCATTTAAGGAAATAATTCAAAGTTGACAGTTGTTTATAGAGCACGTTGATACAAACTCTATAATTACGAATCCGTTTATTAAGGGATTACCACCTAAAAGGTTTATGTGCACATTACTCATATGTGTGTCATGTCATTTCAGGATATTCAGTTTCAATGGGAGTTTGTGATTTTAAATGCTCATATAATGTAAACATTTTTCAGTTATTTTAGTTTAAGGTATTTTCTACGGAAATAAAAATTCAGTTTTTAAATCACACTTTGATATTAAGTATGGTATGATCTCACTAAAGAAGACCAGTTAAAAATAGACATATTCAAAATCACATTACATGCATTTTCATGTTACTCATCGATGTCATAATCTATGTCATTTAGTTATATCAATTTACATAACCATTGATGGGTTGGGTAACGAAAGAAATGTAACAAAAGCCACCTTGATCCTAAGTTGGTATGATTGATGGATGGAATTGGTTGGAGATACATTACAGTACTGACAGAAAATTTGAGCTCATTCGGTTACATCGCAATTACATAATTATAAGGTTTCACATATAGCCCAAGTGGGAGATTATTGGATCATTAATCTAATATTGGATTTATATATTAAAATAATTATATATCGCATACTGTCAAGCCCATAAGTTAAATCCATATAAAAGTGATCTGATAAATTTGAAAATTTTGGTAATTTAGGTTTAAATATCTCAAAAGATGTGGAAATAAATAAATGTGTAGATACCAATAGACATTTGTTATTTATGATGAATTAAATAGGAAATGTCTAAGAGTGATTTAAAGATAGCTACCATAAACTGAACAGACAAATGTGGAAGGTAAAAGTCACCCTACCGTTATAAAAGAAAAAGGTTATGGTTCCCAAATTAATACATCACTCGAATCAATTTTGTGAGGATGTAGAGAGACTTTGTGAGGATATATTTGACCTAGAAGGTCATACCCATGATTCTACCAAGACGAAGACCGAACTCAAGACTCTGTCCAGATTAAGATTTATATCTATTCAATTTCTGACTATGAAATTAGATATAATTTCAATCCGATCTAAATTTTCAATTTCAGTTTATTAAATGTTTTAATTTTGATAATTTAATACGATAAGTTATTTTTCCCAACATCATCAACAAACTGATATCCTCTTGCATCTCAAACAGATGATCATTTATAACTTCGGTCCTTGTTAGACTACCCATGGCCTCAGTGACATGATGAATTCCTTGCTCGGTCTCATCATCTACTGCCCATTGGTATCAGCTAGAAGCCATATCATCAATTATCTCACTTACCTCTTCACTTATTTTCTTTCATATGCCCTTTCCTGTCATATTATCAATTATGGCTCGAGTGTTGGGATTTACGTGTCTACATCTATTCTCAAATAGTCATATTCAAGTTCGAACACTTTCAAATCAACTCTCAGAATCTCTTACATTGCTCGAAAAGGGCTTCTTCTTGTTACTATACATATGTCGCAATTTTTGTTTTAGTTTATATATTTTTTGAGGTGGGAAATACTTATCAAGAAACTTGTCGACCAATTCTCTCCAAATGAAGTGGTTAGTCAGAAACAAATTCAACCACAACTTTGTCCTATCCGTAAGAGAAAAAAGAAAAAGTTATAATTAAATTGTCCTATCCGCAAGGGAAAAAAGAAAAATTTATAATCAAATCGTCTCGTCTATAACATCTTGGTGCTTTAGAGTATTACATATTTTCTTGAAAATTAAGAGGTAGCCATATAGATCCTCATGATAAAAGCTGCTTAACTCACTTTATTTCACCAGATTAATGGTGTTAGTATAAAGTGTGAATTCTACAACGGTTATCTTTGGTCTCTCATGCTCATTCCTCCGGTGTACCTAGGGGCAACAAGGTCTCTAAGTATCCCTTGGAGAGCAATGTGGTTCTCATCTTCCTCTGTTACTTTTCTCTCTCCATCTCGTTACATTTGTCCATTCATCTCAATAAATACCAGATATAACATAAACAAAATCAGATATTAAAATTTAGATAAAAATCAAGAAAATTAACCGATAAATCTATTTTTATCTCTAGGAACGAAGTCAAAAATTTGATGTGGTATTTTTGAGTAAACAGAGTTGTCAATTTCATGAAAACTAATAAATTTTTTATTAAAAATCTCATTTATTCTAATTATCTAAACTCATTTAACCAATTTTTTATTCTAAAATCTAATAAAAATTGATGGGCCCCGTTCAAAAGGTCCAATACGAGAAGTGTTTGATCCTATAAAGCCCAAGGCCCAAAGAAGCAGGTACGCTTAGACATGTCGATAGACCGGGATCAATCTCCCTGAGAAGTAGACACGAGCCGACACACTAAGGGAATGCCATCAGAATTATCCTAATTGATCGATCGGCCAGTTCTCGATGGTAGTGGGTCAACCGATCCGCATAAGCATTCGGCAAGCTCGAACAATTGTATCCCTATCCTTGACCGATGATCAATAGCTCCTTAAGAAGTCAATCGCTTCAACTATCACCGATCAAAGGTAATATTCTATTGAATCTCACAGTAATCTATATTTTCTATCCTAACGAGGAATGTATCTCCTGAAAAGGGAAAAATTCTCCCCATATAGTTAAACTTCCTAAAAGATAAAGACAATAAAGATTCCGAGAATATTTGATTACTAGATCCCTAGATCTTCGGACCTTCTCCAAAGGAAACTAGGGTTGTAACTCTTCAGATACACATGGCACTTATGGTACCCTCATATACGAGTCTTTTGTACATCGAGAGCCAGGTACACTCTCTTGTTCCCAAACACCTAACACACAAGTCACAGAGGAAACATCTCTCTCCCTATCTTTCTATCGCTCTTAGTCTATTTCTTTCCTATCGAAAACCGCTTGTTCTGACTTGAGTGTCAGAGCCTCCCCTGCCAGAGAACCCTCTGACGGTCTTTTGTAAGTTTCAAGTCATTCCTAGAAGCTGTCGTTCAAGTCAAAGGAAGTCGGTATTTGTGGAACCTGTCACGCCCCAACTCTACCCCCTCACCGAGGCTTCATCACAACGGATTGCCTAGCTCTCGCCAGGACTCATTCACTTAAATAACTCAAGTCATTCCAAAGACTGGTCTTTTATTCATATAAATAGTCACATTAATGTGTACACAGCATGGCACAGCACAATTACAACTCTTAGTACTCCATTTTTTTCCTAATAGAGTGTATAACCATAACATAGGATCGCACCCTATATACTAGGTGATCTACACCTCTTTGTCCTTGGTTCTTGCATGGCCTGAAAAAAATTTTGGTGTGAACTTGACAGTCCAGTGAGGTCCATATGTACAAGTGCGATTACATTTTTAATGCAAGAATGTAAAATACAGTAAATTAACAACAATAATTACACATTTCAAGAAAGTATACAACATTGATTGTTGGTGATGAGCCAGTTCCACCTTATACCAACTTCACGATCATGAATGTAGACTTATAACTCCAAATAAGAGGTCATTTTCGGAAAAACCTATCACTCTCCACCTCATTACATGGAAAAACCTCCTATCCAAGTAATGGACTGCAACCAGGATGTGTTTTGACGTTCAACATAGCCCTCTGCTTGCCCGACTGATCTCAACGCAATGCTGGCTATCATTATTACCAGTATGATAAAGTACACAACTGGCATAACAAGCACAAACACATGTACTCATATAACACTTGTAAGTAAAAATGATGTAGGGAACCAGTTGAGATAAAGTGCACCCCTAGTGCCATAATCACATGAACTTATACATTAATAGTTTTCACTTAATCCGATTTTAGCTATGCAAACAAGATGTAAATCTAAATATATGCATGAAATGGAAATAATAATAAGCATACTAGAATGAATGCAGTAGACACTCACCTCAAAAGATTGTTTATCTCAGGAGTTGACTCGGTTTCTTAAAGTAGTACCATCCTCTTTCTCTCTCTTTTTCTCTCTCTCCCCTCTCTCTCTTTCTCTCTCTCTTCCTTGGGCAGGTATGGTTTAGGATGAAAGGGGGTAGGGGTATTTATAGATTTTAGGATATATGATGGGTCAGCACTTGAATGCATGTGATGATGACACGTGTCAAATTGAGATATGAATTGGGCATGCAAATTGACATGCCAAGGTTGGTTGAACATGGTAAGGTGGTTTCTCTCAAGGTGTGTCCAGGTTCAATGTATATTCTAGGTATATTAGGCCTCGAGGACTCTATGGGTACTTATTTCCATGTAATATCATTTAAGTAAATATACATTTACTTAAGAATTACACGTAAATAAGGAAATACCCCCATTTGAATTCAATAAAAATGGTTTGAAGACCTAAATCCTTAAGGATAAAAAGTCAACTCTCATTTCCAAGAACAAAACTTGTGACGTTTAATTTTACAGAATTTTATCCGAAGAGCTAACAACTTAGAAAAATTTTAGAAAAATAGGTTTTAGCCTAATTTAATCATGAGGAACAATTGCCAGGGCTTTTTGTTCTTATTTTTCTAATATTTTAAACATGTATTTTTTTTTATACTTAGTTTCCAGCAGTTGGTCAAACTTAGATTTTAAATGTTCTCAGTATCCACTTTTGTCTGCTCACTTATTCAAGTAGTATCACTATTCTACTAGCTATAATAAGTTTTTTCTTGTAAATAAATTCAAACAAATTGAGGTATGTGTCATCTCTCTCCCCTTAAAAAAATTTCATCCTCAAAATTAGTACCCATTTACAGGAATAAGACTGGATAATTTCGTCGAACATCATCTTCAAGTTCCCATGTCCCATCCACTTGTCAACCAACATCATCAGAAACCTCGAAATGTGCTCTGCAGCTTTATCAGTGTTGTCTTGGATAATTATCTCTTGTTCTTTGAGCAATTCCTCTGTCTGCTGAGTCATTCCGCACCAGAGAGTGCCTTTGTGATCCTTGTAGATCTTGAAAAGCTTCATATATTTTCAGAGGAAGTCGGAGAGCTTGTGGGGTCATGGGAGGTTGATTTGTCTGCGGTACCGTTCCAGGGATCTGATGGAGATGACTTGCTCGGGCTCTTTCTTGATAACTTTCAAGAGGAAGAGAACTTTGGAAGCAAATTTGCTCTTCTCAGTGGTAACTTCGAGAGCATGAACTCTCTTCTTCCTGCTTCGGTCTTGAACTTGCTTGTTCGTTGTCATTGTTCGATGAAATTGCTTTGAGAATCGATGTCGCGGGTTGAAGACGCGACATATATATGCTAACTAATGAATTTTCTCCTTTTAATGTTGTTTTAGAATTTTATTTTTTTATTTTTAATGATACTTCCGTACAAAGCTCATACCACATGCTACAGAAATTATGACAAAAACAAGAATAATAAACCACAGACAAAACCATAACTTGAAAGACATAGACACATGAATACCATTGGCCTTAAAGATTGGAAAAGGGTGTTCAGATGCATGTAGTTAACTCACAATTTCTAGTGTCTTCATTCCTCTCAGAGTCTTGGCCTACTGCTAGATCCTCTGAGTTAAGGTCAGATGACTCATTGGGTCCCCAATCACTATACATTAGAGGACTCCTGTATGAAAATGTACCCCTTTCTCATCTCTTCGTGTTTAGTGATTGAACTTCATCATCTTCCACTGAAAACTTTGATAACTCAAGTAAGCCTTGAGGAGGAAGTAGTTTGTCTAGTTCCAAGTCGTCAATAGCTTCCAATCTATAATTCAATGATACTCTTTGGAGCACATGCATCAATTTAGTGGTGCTTGATACACGATTACATTCAGAACATAAGTAAATAAGATAATAGAACACTATACTTGGTGCTTTGCCAGACATCAGAAATATTAGAAACTCCTCCCACCAAGATACATACATAAGCTTATAAAATCAGATGATGAAACTTAGTCATGCTCATTTCCAATCAATTTCAAACCAGGTGTTTCAGAAAGAGATTCTCATATCTCATTATGACAGATTATTGATATTGTGAACATTAACCACCCCCCAAAAATAGGCATTCACATGTCACTCATTTTACATAGAAAAATCCAATCAATTCAGAGGACATTACAGGAGAAATAAAACTACAATCACCATTGACAATATGAAGCTACTGAAAAGTTAAACTTTACACCATCAATCATCTGTTTTGATGTCATTCCAACCACTTGTGGATAGTGTTCAATGCAGGTTACATAAACGATTTTAGTCAGTTTGAGGCATATAGGACCAAGCAAAGTGCAAGAATCCAGACAAATCAATAACATTAACAATCAGAAATTACTTAGTAGCTATGTACTGAATGTCAAGAGAAAGACCAAGAAAGTGCTAAAGAAGAACTTGTCATAGGAAGCCCTATCGACGGACTAATCATTAGATAACGAACAGCTGTCGAGCGGGACCCTTACCTTCTCTTGAAACCCTAATTTTCTGAAATTCAAAACCAATATTCCAAATTATTAGGCACATTCAACACCATCGAGAAGAATGAGAGAGAGAGAGAGAGATGGAGAGACAGTACGTAGATGAAGAACTCAAATCTTGTCGTTGTTGTTGTGATAGTTCCACATTTCGGTGCTATAGGTTCGATCACCGGTGAAGATGAGAGATGCGAAACCTAGCCCAAAGGTCTGAGGTCGATCTTCGACAATTGAAGAGAGAGATCGTCACCGTCACTGTTACCCGGTCGTCTTTGATGGGATGAGAGAGAGAGAGAGAGATAAGACAACATTGAGCTCAGTGACTGACTCCACTGACTTTTTGCGTTTTATTCTTTTTTTGGTTGGGAATTTAGTGATGAAATTAGGGACGGAATGAAAAATCGTCACTGAAATTAGCAATGGACAGCACATTCGTCGCTAAAAATTAGCGACGGACAGTATGTTCATCGCTAATATTAGCAACGGATAACCTGTTCGTTGCTAAAATTAGTGACGTTGCTAAAATTAACAACAAAATCTTTTCTTCCATTACTAAATTAGCGATGAAAGTGATTATTCATCACCAATTAGCCATGAATTTTGTAACAAAATCTAATTTTATCAACTTCTTACAACAAATTAGCAACGAGTTAATTGTTTTCGATAAAATTAACAACAAAAAAAATATTCATCGTGTGATTTATTGAGAAAAGAAACTTTGGTTTTCATACTTTTATGATGACTAGATTATTTAAACAAATTTGTAACTTCTCTTAAACTTATGATTGACAAAAGAATTGTAATTTCTCTAGAATTGTTTAATGCTTAATCTCTAAAAGATAATATATATGCTTATATAAGTAAAGTGGTAATATTTCGTTAGAGATTGATTAAATTATTTATTAACAAAATTGATTAATTTTCTAACACCGCTACTCAAAAAGGGTCAAAAAGAGAAATACGGTTGAAAATATTTTATAAGAGAGTATAGAAGAAATTTAATAATGAAATTAGCCATGAATTACAAAATTAGCGATAAAGCTAGCCACAAAAAAATTTGAGTGATTAATTAGCGATGAATTTAGCAATTTAGTCACAATAGATGAATTTATTGCTAAATTTTGTGACAAAATTTTTTTGTGACTAATTAACGATGTATTTAGCTATGAAAATCTGAGTTCATGGTTACATTTTATCACCAAAAAGATTTTGTCGTTAATTAATAACAAATTTCTCCACGAATTCTTTCTCCTTTGCTATATTTTGTGATGAAACTAATATTCATTGCTAAATTTAGCAATGAAGATTGGAGTCGTTGCAAAATTTAGCCATAAAACTGCTATTTATTGCTAAATTTAGCAGTGAACTAATAATTTCATGGCTAACTTTGCCATGGAAATCGTTTTATTGTTGATTAGCCATGAATTTGATCATGAAATTTTTTTCGTTACTAATTAGTCATGAATTATTTGTTTGGTACTAATTTTGCCATGAATAGTTTTTCGTCACTAATTTCGTTGCAAAATAGCGATGAAGCCCTTTTCATTCCTAATTTTGTCGCTAAATAGCGACAAATATTTTTTATCACAAAATTCTATCGCTAAATTTGTGTTTTTTTTTTGGTAGTGGGTGGCTGTTTGAATTTGACCAAAAGGAGGATTGGAGGGGTGGTAGCAGATTGTAATCGATGGACGAACTTGATTTCTAACAGCGTTGCTTGGATCTTATACGATGGTGCTGAAAAGATGATGATGAATGAACTCGAACGATGAAAATGAAGACAAAGATGATTGCAACATTGCAGAATTTGAAGGATAATCTTTACAAAATAAGGAATCAGAGATGGTAAAACTGAGAACTACCACAATTAAAAGTGACTGAAGACAAAAACTAAAAACTAAAGGAAGAATTAAACTAGGACTTGGCTGCTTTCACCAGCTGAAGATGGATTGATCTGCGCAACCCTTCCTCTTGGATTTGATTGCCACATGTGTTTGTTTCCATTTCTTTGCAAGATTTTCCATTCTTCAATCAATTCTCTTCATTTATGCAAGTTCTTCGATTGTTCTTGAGAATGTGGTAGACTAGGGGTTGAGGTCGATTCGGCTGAACTTGCCAATTCGATCTATGCCAGAATTGGGGCAGAATTTTCCTTTCTTCCTCGGCTATGCAACTGTAACCTCTCTCTCTCTCTCTCTCTCTCTCTCAAGCCTAGATGGGCCCCTCTTGAGTTTATCTTCCTCTTCAATTGGTCTAGACTTAGGTCAAACTTGAGCTTGACCTTAGAATTGGATTTGTGTTTTTGGTCATTCAACAATTTTATTTTATTTTTTTTGGGTGAGTGTGCCATGCCCAAGTAGTAGTGCAACACAAGGTGACGCTTGAAAGCTCCAATAGCAAGCTATGGTGATAGGCCCTTCCCATCATGTGAGTTGATGACCCATCTATCGGATATTAAACCGATAAAAACTGATACTGCACTGGATCTTAGCCAAAAGGTTGAAAAAGGCATAATACAAAAGATTTGAAAAAGATATTAGAATTGTATCCTGAGGTAAAATTGCAATAATTAATATAAAATCTCATTTAATTTAACTATCAATTTAGGAGAAAATTAATTTTTATCAAGTGTTCAACCAAAATGACAATATATAATTTCATAATGCCGAATCTGGTTCTCAAGGTCGACTTTGGAATATTACTCTCCCAAACCTAAATTTGATGATGTCTGATCCTAAATCGATTTTCTTTTTCTAAAAGGCACAAGTACCACTCAATTGGTCAAATAGGTTACAAATTTTGATAAGTCCTGATACTTGTTCTTGATCGTGTTTTTATTCAACTAACATTGTCAATGTCATTCTCAACATTACATCCTTGTTCCGAACAAACTTGAACTTTGAATTTTTTCCTACTTGTCTTTTTCCTTCCTTTCAGATCTTTTCGTCGAATGTTCACAATGACGGTTCCCCCAAGGTGAAAAATTAGGGCGCACAATACTCTTTTCAAAGATTTGCTAAAGATGCTCCTTTGATTCTCATAATTCCGATGGTGCCATCGTGAACGACACAATTAAGTTAAGAGAGGAGAAGTCCTCAGTGCCAACTCAATTCAAAAATTGATCACCCTCTCTAGTGGAACCGTGGCCCAAAAAGATGTCCTGAAACTCACAAACTACAGGCATGCCCCAAGTCTTGCATTTTGCAAGACTTGCAAGATATTCTTTTTTATTATTATTATATCAAAATTTGAATTCGAGATCATCGGGTGAAAGAGAAGAGTCATGACCACTAGATTATCCCCTCGGGGACTTGCAAGATATTCTTCACAAACCAAAAACGGAATTAAACCTTTTCTCAAGATTTCATTAAATAATAGAAAATTATCTACTTTCCTGAAAAATATTTTTCTCATAAAATATATTCCCAATAAATATCTACCAAACCAACGGGGGCCTAAGAAAAGAAAAAAAATTCACAATAATAAATTACAAATAATTATTCTAAAGCTTTCAATAACCTAAAAGGGGAAAAATTAACAACCCTTCATCTGATTTGAACACCTCTAGGTTTCCAGCCCAGCACAAAGACGTTTTAATGTCTTTTACAATTCAAATTTTGTCCTATATGAAAAACCAACCTTATTATACACCATACCCATGGGCTTCAAACCAATCACGTTTTAAGACCTCGAAGTTATCTATTTTTGCAATTTCCCGCCTAAGGGAAGAGCCATATTTTGTCTCTACATAATTAATTTTCTTGTTTCATTTTGAGTCATATGCTATGGCTATATACATCTTTTCTGTGTGCTATGATTCAGCTTAGATTTTGAGGTACTTCTCTCACTGTGAAAAGGAGTTTAAGTTTTACTAAAGAAGAAGATGAATCCTCTCCACTCACAATCCTCAAATGAGGTAAACTTTTTACCAAAACTTTATTTTTTTTCCCCTCTTGATTATGCATGGTATTTCATAGTTGATATCGATTTTTTTTTATAGTGACAAAAATTGTTTCTAATTTTTCCTATAAATTGTTGTTCGTAATTAGTTCTTTTTCGACTGTTTAAGTAGATTTTAGTAATATTTTTATAATGATTCTATACAAACTCTAGTGATTATAGTAATTTAAATACTAGAAATTGATATTTGATTCTCAAAGTTCTACCAAATCAAGCACCCAACAAGGAAAATTTAAAAATAGTAAATGGATTATGTGGAAGTTTCATAGTTGATATCAATTTTTTTTTTTTTAATATAGTGACAACAATTGTGTCTAATTTTTTCTGTAAATTCTTGTTTATAGTCAGTTCTTTTCTACTGTTTAAGTAGATTTTGGTAATATTTTTGTAATGATTCTATACAAACTCTAGTGATTATGGTAATCTAAATACTAGAAATTGATATCAGATTCTGAAAGTTTTACCAAATCAACCACCCAACAAAGAAAATATAAATAAAGAAAATGTAAATAGCAAATGGATTTTGTGGAATAGAGACGATATTTTATTAAATTTGCTTAGTCAAGGAAGAGATCTGTTGCCGCATAATCCTAGCACGCATGATAACCAAGGTGGCTGCTCAAATGAGCATGACACATAATTCATAATTCCAAAGTTTTGAACTCAAATCCGATTAAGGGTAATAGTTTACAAAAATACATACAGAATGTTCGATTACATCTTGTGAGACTGATAACAAGTTGATCTAAAATAAAACACTCTATGCATGATTGCCCCACTACCCCCTCCCCCCCCCCCCCCAAAAAAAAAAAACCCTCAATCTTGCTATGAATTTATAGGCATTATAACTTTTAGATAATAAATTATTAGTTAATTTAGGCGTTTTGGTTCGTATTTTCCCAAGAAAGTTTTGGAATTATTTGTGAATTAAGAGAGAGATAGATATATGCCTTTTGTTTGACGATCTTTTAATTTTTATTACCAAATCAAGGACTAGAGGAAAACAAATATTTAATCATAGCCACCTAATAAACATTCAAAAACCATAATGAAAGAGAAAGAGAGCTGGAATAATTAGAAATATGTCATTGAAGCCGAAGCATTGCCTTTTCAATGGCATTTTCGTTGATATTATGTATTGTGAAGCGAGTTCAAGTTTCTCTAGAGAAGATGATGAATCCTCTCCACTCACAATTTTTGGATGAGGTAAACTTTTAACTGTTTTCCTTCTTTTTATTATGAATATTTTTTTATAGTTGATGTCTTCCCTTTCAATTGTGATAAAAAATTTAGTTAAGGTTTTCTTTTTGAATGCCTTTAATTGTTGTTTACAAATGAATTCTTTTACAATGTTCAAATATTTCAATGATATTTCTATATTGATTCTGTTCGAAATGTATTAATCTTGCTGACCTAAAAGTTTAGGAATTAATATTTGTTTCTCAAACTTTTAAGCAACAACCTTACTGAGAAAAGATAAAAAGAAAACTCAAAATAAAAAAAAAAAAAAATGAATTTTGTGGTAAAGATAAGGTATTTTACTATACTTGCACATTTAGAAAAGAGATTTTCGGAAAAATTAGCTTAATCCTCTTGTGATTTTGCATTTTAACACTAAACCCCCTTATAGTTTCAAAGCTGGCACTTTGTCCCCTGTGCATCTCCATTATAACTTTTTCGTGCGTGATTTGTTCCGTGGGCTATTCAGTTAATTTCTCCCTTCTCCCACAACCGCATGTGCATCACACATGCCACACCCCCGTCTTGTGAACTACAATATCTCATGTTCAGATCTCTTTCCCTCTATTCAAATCTTCTCAAATTTTCAAGTTTTCTTTGATTAATCATATATATATCACCATAACTCTCTCAAACTCATCGTTCTACTTTCTACTTCATCATTCCTTTATCTGAAATTCATCACCACCCATCACCTTCGGTGTTTGTTATCACTGAAACTCCATGACCCAAAATTGAAGCTTGAATTTGTCATGCTACCATGAAGATGAACCAAACGCCATAGAAAAGGAATTTGAAAATCAACATATATTCCCTCTCTTTATTTAAATGCTTTTCATTGTATACTATTAGTGTGGCTAACTCAAAATGTTAATATTTTCTTATCCGTGGCCGCCCACCAAAAAAGGAGAAGTCTTATTTACTGAAACTCTCCTATGAGTCATTCATGGTATGAATAAAGTATTGGTGCTTATTACAAACAAATTTCAAATAAGAAATTAATTTAATGATATACTGTTATTAGAATTTTTTTAATTTTATTCAATTTTTTTGTAATTTCGTGAACAAAGAATGAATATATTATTAAAAGATATCCCATAATTTATACTACGCTACAGAATTTTGAATTTGGGGGGGGGGGGAGGGGGGGAGTGCCCCCCCCCCTTTGTCTCTCCCTTACGTCCTTGCTATCTCAAAGTGAATCTAATTTGACATTCCGCAACATGTGGCATTTTTTCAACAACATGAACACACGTGCAAGACTAAGTTCTGGGTTAAATAAATAGTCGTGAAATATTAATGGTAATGTTTAAAATGGTGTTTGATCTCTTAAAAATTATAATGTTTCTCTCTCTCTATCTTTGCTTCTTCTCTGCATGTTTTTGCACTCTTAATATTCATTTTTGTCTTTGCCCTTCATTCTGGGGGATGGAATTTTTGCATGTTGATCAGGAGACGAGCCAAGTGACTGAAATTCCAAATTGGGTTGGCTCATTCTTAGAGAAAACCTTCTTTGGCACATGCTTAGTTCATGAAACTAGAAAAAATGAGCTAAAAAACTACTGCATAGACTGTGATTTGCTTGCCTGTGAATCCTGTTTGTCTTCCAACGCTCATTGTGGCCACAAGACACTTCAAATATACAGGCATATTCACAAGGAAGTTATCACACTTTCTGAAATACAAAAGCACATAGACTCCTCCAAGATACAGGTAACTTTCTCCATTGTCTTCCAACGCTCAAGTAATGTAGGGCTTGTTTAAGAAAGTTAAGGTTAAACTCAGCTAAGATTAGGTGAGATTTTATTGTTAATGTATGTAACAAAATCAGTTTGTGTGCAGCCATACATATGCAATGGTCAGAAAGTGTTGGCTTTAAACCCTCTTCCCCACAAGAATGGAAAGCAGCAGAAGACGAACGAGTTGTGCAAAATTTGCCAGCGCTACATTGCCAAACCAAATGTCTATGACTACTGCTCTATTGCTTGCAAGGTACCTAGTGATCTAAACACACTTTAACTAGTTGCTCACATTGTTGATTGCATGTATTTAGCCGATTCATTCACTTTGGGATGATTTTTTTTTTTTTTTAAGGTCATTGCAGTCTCTCAAAAGACTAGTAGCTCTGATCCACCATTTCTCATCCTCAAGTCCCAGAGGAAAGCTCTATCAGAGTATGAGGAAGATGAGGAACTTCCAAAGTCATCTTCTGAGGAGGGCAAAGAAGACGAGGCATTGGAATCCAAAAGAAGAAAATGTAAGAGAAAAGGCGTGCCTTGCAGAGCTCCATTCTTCTGAAGTGATTCAGGAAAATGGAACTTTTTCAGGCAAAGCCTCCAAATATATTCAAATCCAAGGTCACAAAGCAATATGCCGATGTGCTTGCTGCACCAAACCGTAAGCACAATTCAGGCAAGGAGTATGGATCAACTTATGCAAAGAAATGTTTCCGGACCTTAAGAAAAGTGAAAAAAGAGGGGGTTGAACCAATGAACCTATGAAGTTTGCATTTGAAAATGATGTTTAATCTTCTTTTCTGATATGATTTTTGTTTTTGTTTTGTTTTTTTTCTGCACTAGGTTTATGTTCTCTCTCTCTCTCTCTCTCAAGGTTTGAAGATTGTCTTCCCTAATGCATGGCTAGCATGTTTGAATTTTTTTTCTTTTATGTGGGCTGCCATTGATTGCATGATTTTAATTTTATTTAAAGAAAAAATGGGGTGATTATTGTGATTAGAATCTGAATGGTTAAACCCAGTTATATAGTGGTCTATGATGTTTATTGGGTTAGGTAAAGTTCACCTTTTTCTTTTATGTGGACTGCATGATTTTGATTTGATTTAAAGAAAAAACCAGTGGATTATTTGGATTCAAGATTTGGGATTATATTGTAGTCTTTATAATGTTTACGAAGTGCAACACTGAAAATTCAATGTTAGAATTTTTAATAAATTCTTTTTTATAATTTTGAAAAGATTTGAGATTTGTATTGGTCATGAGATAATGAAAAAGGTCTATGAACCTCATTTTGATGAATTGCTATGACATATAGAGGAAAATGATCCAATTTTGATATTATGGAGTGATATATATACTTAAATGAGAGTCGATATGTCCATAGGAAACTGGTCTTAGAAAATAAATTTTGATTGTATAGGTATATCGATCTATTCTAAAGTATGGGTTGACATATAGATGTCCTTGGGTTGATATATAGAGTCATTGGGTTGATATATCCAATCTCTGCGATAGGGTTTTGAGAGTGTGATTTCATATATTGATACATTTAACGCATTGGATTGATATATTGGACTCCTGTTACAGACCTTCTGAGAGTGTAACTTTGTATATCGATATATCTAGTGTATTGGGTTGATATATTGGATTCCTGTTATAAACCTTCTAAGAAGATGATTTTGTATATCAATATGTTTAGTGACTTGAGTTGATATATTTGATCTCTGTTATGAACATTCTGAGAGTGTGATTCGATATATCGATATATCTAGTGGTTTGAGTTGATATAACTGATCCTATTATGGAACTTCTAAAAATAAATTTTGTATATCGATATATTTGGTATCTTGAGTTGATACATTGGAACTTGTTCTGAGAGTAGATTATCATCTATCAATATGTCTCAATTAATGTATCGATATGTTTAGTGTAACACCGAAAATTCGGTGTTAAAGATATTTTGTAAGTGTCTAGATAATTACAAAAGAAAATTTTAAATTTTAAAATTTATTGATTTTTGATTTTTGGGTTTTAAATTGGAATTTTTGGTATATTTAAAAATAAAATATATATATATCCGTGTTCCGATTTGAGGTACATACATTTTGTGTTGATGATAAATTTAGAGTTTCAAATAAAATGAGGGTATAAATATATATATATATATATATATATTGATAATTGTTTATTAATTAATTAATTAATTTGTAAAAAAAAAATCAAAAGAAGGGGGGAGACGCAGCGTTTCAACTTGAAACGCCGCGTCCCCGATTGTCCCCAAATCGATTAGGGCAGAAGCCCTAATCGATCTCTGTTGTCCCTCTCTCCCACTCTCGCTTTCGAATCTGTCGCAATCCTCCTTCTCCTCCGCCCCTCTCCGTCGCGAACAGCAACTCACGGTGGTTCTGCCACTGCCGTTATCTCCATCACTCTCTGTCTCTCCGTTTCTCTCTCTCTCTTTTCTCTCTCTATTTCGTTTCCCTCTCTGTCTCCTTCCTTCGACATCTCTCTCTCTCTTGAATCTCTACTGTCTCTCTCTCTCGATCGAGTTCTCTCTCCCTCTCGCTCATCACTCTCGCCCTTTGTCTCTCACTCTCTGCTCACTCCCGCGCGCGATAGCCCCGTCTCCCTCCTCCCTCGCGCGCGACTGCTGAGCCTCTTTTCTCTCTTCCGCGCAGGTTGCTGGTTGCCTTCCCCTCGCTCGCGCGCGGTACTGCTCGCTATTGAGGGCTCTTCTGCAACCGCGTTGAAGTCCCTAACTGCAGATCTTCGAAAGCCCTTAGACCATGACCTGCGATTTCTTCTCTACGCAAGTAAGAGCTGAGTCTAACCCTAGCTCTAGGTTTCGATTTATCTTGATAATTAGGATTAATTGTTAAACTTTGCTTCAGTCTAGGAGCATTGCAGGGCTTGGACAGCGTTGTGGATGCACGGACAATAGAACTGCGACCTGCGAAAAACCCTAGATCTTCGTGAATCTACACTTCTGTGCGCAGGTAATAGGTTGATTTCTGACAATAGCTCTAGGGTTGTGGAATAAATTACAAATTGGTATTTGAATTGGGAGATCTTATTGACTGCATCATCATGAAATGTATGTGTAGATATGATCTTATTCGATTTAATTGGATGAATTTAGGGTAAATTAGGATAAGAAATGTTGTATATGTGTAGGATGTATGTTAGATTTAATTAGAATGTATTGTCTGATGATTTTATGTAATTACTTAGGTTAATTATAGGATTTTATATGAATTGGACTGTTTCGGAGGATAGAATCGTATTGACTTAATTAGAATAACTTCTCTTAGAGTTTAATTTGACGAATGCATGAGAACAGTCGGAATTTGGGATTTAAGTTAAGGATCAATGCAGTCTTTATCATTTTAAGTTGTCCTGCATATAAGAAATCAAAATACAACTTCTGTATTATGAAAATAGACTTCAATACCTTGAAAATGACATATGGTTTGAGGAAATCGGATGGGAATCGAAAAGTGTATGATTTTTCAAAGATTTTTCCATTTCTTTGGAAATTTATCTATTTTAAGTGTATTTCCGACTTTGATTGGTTTTAGGGTTGAATCGGGTTTGATTTTGAATTGATTATTTATTTATAAGTGAAATGCAATCGATGACATTAGAGTATATCCAAAAATTGAGGAATTAAGATTTGTACAAAGTTAGGGAAAATGACAAACCCTAAAATAATTAGAAATTTGATGACAAATTGTGATGATTTGACTAGATTGACCTTTTGGAGACTCGGAAGGAGTCATTTGGGGATTGATCGAGGAATTGGGAGTGATCACCCTCCCAAGAGGTGAGTGGATACATGCTTATGATTTTAAGTGAGAAAATGCTTTATACTGATTTTATAAAATGTTTCAAATGAGTTTACGAATGTTTTAAAATTATTTTATGATTGTGGAATGTCCCGAAAGGAGATTTGAATCACCGAATGCATCCATGTGTTATTTGAAAAATGATGTGCCATGTCTATTGACTTGCGTTGAAAGCGATTGATGTGAACTTGTGTACTAAGAATTTGAATAACTGTTGGCACGTTTTGATATGTGATTTGATGATTGTGAAATGGTCTTTGTTGGCACACCTTGGTATATGATTTAATGATTACGAAATGGTGCTGTGTGCAAGGATAATGGCTATAGTCATTCCCTCCACGGAGTGACCCGACGGGGTGACGTGGTTGGGCTGTTATATTGGATGACGAGGTAGCTGCGCTCGAGAGGTGCCTCTGAATCCCTCCCTTCGAACTAGCCTGGTTGCACCCCAGGGAGGCCCGAGCCAAAGCCAAGGAAGGGGGTATTGTGTATGATTTATTGACATTGATGAGGAATCCCTTGGCGATTTCACCATTGGTCTGGGCCAAGCCTTTGGTGGAAAGATTTTGGCAACCCCGTGATTTTGAAAAACAAAAAATGTGATAACTGGATGCATATGATTTAATTATCATGATTTGTTGAAATCTTGTTTACATTGAGATTTATTGATATGACCGTATGATTTTGAGAATGATATTTGACATGTCCACAATCATCACGCATTTATTATCATAACATGCTATACACTCACTGAGTATTTCCCGATACTCACCCCTCTCTTTCAAACCTTTCAGAGGAAGTTCAGGTCTGTGACAACAGTTGGAGTTTGTGAAGAGTCATCCGCTGGCTTGTTAGGTATAAGAGCGATGTAAGGTTATTTTAGTTTGATTTGAAATCCATGGAAGAGAGACTTGTTCATTTTCTTTGAAATTTTATTTTGGTAAAAACTTATTGTATAAATGGGACATTTGGACTTTATTCGATTTTTGAAAGGCCGAGATGGCCGGATGCGTGCATGTGATTTGGGTTGGCCGGATTGGCCTTGTGTGTGTGCTGATTTGAGTTAAATGGACCGGTGCGTCCTTTGATTGTTTTTGTTGAGAATTTTGGGTGGCTAGGATGGCCACATCGATGCGTGCATGTACAGGTTCCCTCTCCCCGATAATTACTCGTGTGTACAGGGATGGACCGGATGGGTCCTTGCGTGTGTATTGTTATGTGATGTTTTCTATTTTTTATGATTGGTGTAGAAGGAATTGTTATGTTATTTTTGTAGCCTTGCGGAGTCTCGGTATATGGGGAGGTTCTGCCCGTGTACCGAGACAACGCGGCGGCTGTCGCGTGGTCGATCCGAGGATCGGGGCGTGACAGCTTTAGTGGTATCAGAGCTCAGGTTTACGATTTTAATAATTTGATGGTTTTGAAATGTTTTCAGATATTTCCAAATGTCCCGAACGTTTTCTAAAGACTTTGAAATGTTTTATTTTTGAAAAAGGTTTAGATCTTTTAAAGATCTTCGGAGAATGTACAGAAACTTCCTTGAATTTCTTAGGAAATTAGAAACATTCTTTTTAGGGGGTTAAGTATTAGTCTTAGCTTAATCCTTTGACTTAATCATAGCTTTTTGTTTTGTAGACAACTATGCCTCCACGAAGGAAAATGAGGAATCTGAATGAGATTCCTTCACCGGAGCACGAGGATGAGTCGTCTTCGCACGCTCTTCCTCCTTCTGTGTCCACACACCCGGCTCCTTCCACCGGGATTCCAGCTCCTCCTATTGCCGCACTCCAGCAAGTAATGGAGTGGTGGAGTACGTTCGGAGCACAATACCAAGCTCCGTCTGAATATTCAACCCCTCCATCGGCTCCTCCAGTATCGGCTGCTATATCTATTACACCAATAGCTCCTCCTCCTCCGGTTGTTACAACAATCGATCGCCCTATTGGGGAGTTGTCTAAATTGATAAAAGAGGCAAGACAACTAGGGTGTGAAACATTTGCAGGTACTTGTGATGCTTCAGTGGCCAAGGAATGGATTGGCCGAATTCAAGAGACTGTCTCTGACATGAGATTAAGTGATGAGATGAAATTATGGTTGGCGGTAAAACTGTTGGATAAAGGTGCAAGGACATGGTGGGAGAATGTGAAGGGTAGAATTCCTGTTCCTCCTACTTGGACAGAATTCCTTAGGGCATTCGAAGCGAAATATTCCACCCGATTCTATCAGGATCAGAAAAGAGAGGAATTCTTCAAATTAGCTCAAGGAAACAAGACGGTATTTGAGTATGAGACAGAGCTGAGAGAACTTGCGACTTATCTTCCGGAATTTATGAATTCTGAGGAGTCCTTGTGTTCAAAGTTTGAGTCGGGACTTAATTTGAATATAAGAGAGAAAATACCTATTACTAAGGGGCATACCTTCGAGGATATTTTGGAGTTGGCGTTGAGAGCTGAAAAGATGGTTATTGAAAGAGGAAAGGTTAGAGAAGACCATGGGAAGAAAAGGAAGTCTAAATTCTAGGCGAGCCAAGGGTCCAAGAAGAATAGGAGCATAAACTTCTCTAGTGGAGTTACAGTTTCAGGGTCCGTTGGCTCTCCACAAGGCCAACAAATGCCAAGATTTGACACTCCCACCTCTAGTGCAAAGTCCAGGAGCCAGTCAGCGAAGCCAAAGAGAGAACCCTGCCGAAATTGTAAGAAACACCACTTTGGACAATGCCTTGAATGTTTGAAATGTTTTCATTGCGGGAAAGTGGGGCATTTCAGAAAATCTTGCCCCGAATTGGGTTTAAGTGGATATAGAGGTCCATCGAATGTGTCTATGTCATCGGCTAGTACCGCCCCACAGACTGGTATTGAGAGTAATACCATTGCTGCACCTTCTCAACGATCCCAATCGAGGACTCAAACAAGAATTTATGCCATGACGAATAAAGAAACTCAAAACGACCCTGACATAGCCACCGGTAAATTCCTTAGAACTTGAACTTGATGATTTAGAGATTTGGATATAAATATTAAGTGATCATAATTGCATGATAATGAATTTAAGGAGGGATGATTTTGATGTCTTGAGATATTCATGGTGTTAGTGATAATCATATACTTTGATTGAAATTGGTAGAAATTGTCATTTGACTCTTTTTCCATAGATATATAGTATTACTCATTGGTGGTCAACTCATTGAGATTTTGAGTTGAGTTGTTTCCAAATTTAGAGATGTTTGGGTCAACTCGTTGATAATTTGGTTAACTCTCTTATAGGAGATGTGAATGGACGGCTATGATGCATATGAATGGGTTAATTGTTTTCAATTATGAATTATAAATTGAGTTTTGAAATGACTTTGCAAATGGATTCGAAATTGATTTGTGAAATAAATTTTGAAAGATGATTAAAATATTTTGTGAGTGTGGTGTGCCTGAAATGAAATTGCAAAATATCCATGACTCATGACTTTGAATATGAAACTATTTGCACTTGTTACATTTGGATACTCATGTGAATTTTGAAGAATAGCTATATCTTATAATTGAGAGTGTGAATCGATTGATAACTTAAGCTTGAGAACATGGTGCTGGAAAACCAATAATGACTAAGTCTTGCCACGGATCGAGGCCATGGAGGCAGCGTGGCAAAGGCTGGATAGGAGAGTGATTTTGGATAGACTCGAAAGTTATTGAAAGGAAAATATAAAATTTGTTTATTGAATTGGAGAGTATGAGTCATGGAAAATTTGATATAAATTTATGTTATTACAAATGATTTTGGCATTACACGGAAATGAATTTTGATATATGTGTTTGGCACAACCACTTTCACCCTTCATTCATGCTCAATATGCCATGCCGTCTATTCACTAAAAATTTTCATACTTACTCCAATCCTTCCTAATATTCTTTAAAAAAAAAATCTTAGATTCGAAACATGAACTTTGATTTCTAGCAACGGCTAAAGTCAGATTCTAAAAAGCACAGATATCTATAACTAGTGAAACACGATAGTATTATTAAATGAGACTTACAAAGGTAGGTACCTGTGATGAAAATGATTCGCTTCAGTAGGTCTTTTATTTTGTTTGGTGAATTAATATTACTTTAGAGAGAATGATTGATAGTAGAGAGATTTTGTACGATAATGTATTGAGAAGATCTATATGTATCTAGGATATGTTTTGTTAATTTAATCGTTTTGGTGACGTGGCTTTGTTTAATGAAAGGTTTGTTTGTAACCCTAGGAAAGACTTATTGCTACTCATGTTGGGAGTTCCTTTCATATAATAATGAGCAGTTGGATTTTTAGAAAGAAATGGAAAAGGGAAAATTCAGAATTTTATCACTAATTATGATTTTTTTATTTTAGTAAATCGAGACCATCAAGCTGTTATGGGAGAGATCCAAGTAATTAGGATTTTATTTCTCTAATGTCTACCGGAATGGAGCCTTTGAGTCGATTAAAGTCGAGTGACAAGTGGATGTGGTTGATCGAGTGAGTAAAGTTGAAGGGATTGAATATAGGAAACTGTTACAAGATAGATCCATAAGCAAGGTGAGGTTTATGGGTAATATTTAAGATAGTTTAGATAAAAAGGAATTTGAATTCAAGTAGAGGTTTAAGTTTAGATTGAGCACAAATTTCAAGTCGCATGATTCCATTGAGTTTACTCTCAAGAGAGGTTAGCCAAAATGTATATGGCGGAGATTGTAAGGCACCACAGGATTTCGGTGTCAATTGTATACGATTGTGACTCTCGATTCATATCTTGATTTTGGGCCTAGGCGTAAGAGATTGCGGAACGGGCAATACCCTATTGTTAAGGTCTAATACGAAAACGAATAGGTGGACGAAGAGATTTGAGAACCCGAAGATACTATGAGAAAGTAATAAACACATCTTCTTAATATAGAGTATACTTTTAAATTTCGAGAACGAAATTTGTTTTTAGGGGGTTAAGAGTTGTAACACCGAAAATTCGGTGTTAAAGATATTTTGTAAGTGTCTAGATAATTACAAAAGAAAATTTTAAATTTTAAAATTTATTGATTTTTGATTTTTGGGTTTTAAATTGGAATTTTTGGTATATTTAAAAATATATATATATATATCCGTGTTCCGATTTGAGGTACATACATTTTGTGTTGATGATAAATTTAGAGTTTTAAATAAAATGAGGGTATAAATATATATATATATATATATTGATAATTGTTTATTAATTAATTAATTAATTTGTAAAAAATATATATATATAAAAAAAAAAAAAAAAAATCAAAAGAAGGGGGGAGACGCAGCGTTTCAACTTGAAACGCCGCGTCCCCGATTGTCCCCAAATCGATTAGGGCAGAAGCCCTAATCGATCTCTGTTGTCCCTCTCTCCCACTCTCTCTTTCGAATCTGTCGCAATCCTCCTTCTCCTCCGCCCCTCTCCGTCGCGAACAGCAGCTCACGGTGGTTCTGCCACCGCCGTTATCTCCATCACTCTCTGTCTCTCCGTTTCTCTCTCTCTGATTTCTCTCTCTATTTCGTTTCCCTCTCTGTCTCCTTCCTTCGACATCTCTCTCTCTCTCTTGAATCTCTACTGTCTCTCTCTCTCGATTGAGTTCTCTCTCCCTCTCGCTCATCACTCTCGCCCTTTGTCTCTCACTCTCTGCTCACTCCCGCGCGCGATAGCCCCGTCTCCCTCCTCCCTCGCGCGCGACTGCTGAGCCTCTTTTCTCTCTTCCGCGCAGGTTGCTGGTTGCCTTCCCCTCGCTCGCGCGCGGTACTGCTCGCTATTGAGGGCTCTTCTGCAACCGCGTTGAAGTCCCTAACTGCAGATCTTCGAAAGCCCTTAGACCATGACCTGCGATTTCTTCTCTACGCAAGTAAGAGCTGAAGTCTAACCCTAGCTCTAGGTTTCGATTTATCTTGATAATTAGGATTAATTGTTAAACTTTGCTTCAGTCTAGGAGCATTGCAGGGCTTGGACAGCGTTGTGGATGCACGGACAATAGAACTGCGACCTGCGAAAAACCCTAGATCTTCGTGAATCTACACTTCTGTGCGCAGGTAATAGGTTGATTTCTGACAATAGCTCTAGGGTTGTGGAATAAATTACAAATTGGTATTTGAATTGGGAGATCTTATTGACTGCATCATCATGAAATGTATGTGTAGATATGATCTTATTCGATTTAATTGGATGAATTTAGGGTAAATTAGGATAAGAAATGTTGTATATGTGTAGGATGTATGTTAGATTTAATTAGAATGTATTGTCTGATGATTTTATGTAATTACTTAGGTTAATTATAGGATTTTATATGAATTGGACTGTTTCGGAGGATAGAATCGTATTGACTTAATTAGAATAACTTCTCTTAGAGTTTAATTTGACGAATGCATGAGAACAGTCGGAATTTGGGATTTAAGTTAAGGATCAATGCAGTCTTTATCATTTTAAGTTGTCCTGCATATAAGAAATCAAAATACAACTTCTGTATTATGAAAATAGACTTCAATACCTTGAAAATGACATATGGTTTGAGGAAATCGGATGGGAATCGAAAAGTGTATGATTTTTCAAAGATTTTTCCATTTCTTTGGAAATTTATCTATTTTAAGTGTATTTCCGACTTTGATTGGTTTTAGGGTTGAATCAGGTTTGATTTTGAATTGATTATTTATTTATAAGTGAAATGCAATCGATGACATTAGAGTATATCCAAAAATTGAGGAATTAAGATTTGTACAAAGTTAGGGAAAATGACAAACCCTAAAATAATTAGAAATTTGATGACAAATTGTGATGATTTGACTAGATTGACCTTTTGGAGACTCGGAAGGAGTCATTTGGGGATTGATCGAGGAATTGGGAGTGATCACCCTCCCAAGAGGTGAGTGGATACATGCTTATGATTTTAAGTGAGAAAATGCTTTATACTGATTTTATAAAATGTTTCAAATGAGTTTACGAATGTTTTAAAATTATTTTATGATTGTGGAATGTCCCGAAAGGAGATTTGAATCACCGAATGCATCCATGTGTTATTTGAAAAATGATGTGCCATGTCTATTGACTTGCGTTGAAAGCGATTGATGTGAACTTGTGTACTGAGAATTTGAATAACTGTTGGCACGTTTTGATATGTGATTTGATGATTGTGAAATGGTGCTGTTGGCACACCTTGGTATATGATTTAATGATTACGAAATGGTGCTGTGTGCAAGGATAATGGCTATAGTCATTCCCTCCACGGAGTGACCCGACGGGGTGACGTGGTTGGGCTGTTATATTGGATGACGAGGTAGCTGCGCTCGAGAGGTGCCTCTGAATCCCTCCCTTCGGACTAGCCTGGTTGCACCCCAGGGGAGGCCCGAGCCAAAGCCAAGGAAGGGGGTATTGTGTATGATTTATTGACATTGATGAGGAATCCCTTGGCGATTTCACCATTGGTCTGGGCCAAGCCTTTGGTGGAAAGATTTTGGCAACCCCGTGATTTTGAAAAACAAAAAATGTGATAACTGGATGCATATGATTTAATTATCATGATTTGTTGAAATCTTGTTTACATTGAGATTTATTGATATGACCGTATGATTTTGAGAATGATATTTGACATGTCCACAATCATCACGCATTTATTATCATAACATGCTATACACTCACTGAGTATTTCCCGATACTCACCCCTCTCTTTCAAACCTTTCAGAGGAAGTTCAGGTCTGTGACAACAGTTGGAGTTTGTGAAGAGTCATCCGCTGGCTTGTTAGGTATAAGAGCGATGTAAGGTTATTTTAGTTTGATTTGAAATCCATGGAAGAGAGACTTGTTCATTTTCTTTGAAATTTTATTTTGGTAAAAACTTATTGTATAAATGGGACATTTGGACTTTATTCGATTTTTGAAAGGCCGAGATGGCCGGATGCGTGCATGTGATTTGGGTTGGTCGGATTGGCCTTGTGTGTGTGCTGATTTGAGTTAAATGGACCGGTGCGTCCTTTGATTGTTTTTGTTGAGAATTTTGGGTGGCTAGGATGGCCACATCGATGCGTGCATGTACAGGTTCCCTCTCCCCGATGTGTGCTCGTGTGTACAGGGATGGACCGGATGGGTCCTTGCGTGTGTATTGTTATGTGATGTTTTCTGTTTTTTATGATTGGTGTAGAAAGAATTGTTGTGTTATTTTTGTAGCCTTGCGGAGTCCCGGTATATGGGGAGGTTCTGCCCGTGTACCGAGACAACGCGGCGGCTGTCGCGTGGTCGATCCGAGGATCGGGGCGTGACATTTAGTATCATAGGTTGATATACATAAGGTTTTATATCGATATATGAGATTTTTGTTATTGTCCTCTTGAGACCATGAATTTGTATATCGATATGTCCGATTTAATAGGTTGATATAAATAGCACCATGGGTTGATATATACTAAACTTTATATGTCACGCCCCGATTCTCCGTCGAGAGCGTAACAATCGCCGCGTCGTCTCGGTATATGAACAGAACCTCCCCTTATACTTGTACTCCGCAAGACTATCCAAATTTACAATAAATCATCAAAAACATAAAACCCATCAAAATAATAAATCGTATAAACAATAGACATGCAAGGACTCATCTGGTCCATCCCTGTACATGCAAGCATACATCAACACACATTGGGAAGTGGGTTCCTGTACATGCATGCATGCAGTGTGGCCATCCCAACCAACCAGAATTCTCAATATAAATAAAGCATTTAAAATGAAAAAAGTCTCAAATCATAGTCGCAGGATTTTACTAATACTCACCTGAGGAAACAAGCTAGCATCAGTAAAGTCCAAACTATATAAGATGTACAGAACTTCACAAATCCAAAAGAAAGTATCGAAATTTAGAATTTCAATCCAAATGTCCCAATACAGATAAAACAATTTCCAAAATAGATCAATCAAAAGAATGCAGTCTAAATCATAATCGTCAGATTTTACCAATACTTGTCGAATAACTCAACCAGTATCAGTAAAATTCGTATGGTATGAGATGTACAGAACTTCTTTTCCATGGTCTAACTATTTACATTCCCAAAATAAATACATAAACCATACCTACCCAAAAATACCACAAAATATACCTCCAATCAGCAATAGTGGACATCATCACCCTACACATCCTCTGAAAAGGGCAAAAGATGGAGGGGAGTGAGTATTTAAATACCCAGTGAGTGGAGTGCAATGGTATGCAACATATAAATGAGGAGTGAGGGTGATGATGCTAAATATATGTATCAAACATAATTTGATGAAATAAAGAAATTCATTTACATAAAATCATTCATATCAAATCACCATGATTCATATAATCAAATCAATCAGTCCAAATTCATTTTTTCACAATTTTGGGGAGTGCCTACAATATTTTTCTGCCAATGGCCATTGGCAGGACCCGCCAAAGGGTTTTTCACATTTTTTTTTAAAAAAAAAAATCCCCTTTTCACCTTGGCGTTAGCTCGGAGCTCTGTGGGATGCTACCACGTTATCCGACGGCCTGTGGAGGCTCTCCAACCCACCTTTCCCAAGCCAAATTTAACCAGCTTTAACCATGCCGCCCTAATAGGCCGGTCCATGGCAAGATTCAGACTATAGTCATTTATTTTTCAGCACCAAATTTCCAAATTTCAATTTACAAATCAATTCATACTCATAAATACGATAAAAGAACATTCAACAATTAACATGAGCATTTATTTGCAATATATAAATCAACGAATCAACATTCAATGTACGAGTCATGGATTTGTCATAACAATTCATTTCAGGATCATCACAATCACAAAACATTTATAAAATTTATTTCAAAATTCGTTTAAAAGTCAATTTTGCAAATTATATTTAAAATCAGTTGCTCATTTATACATTACATAACCATCCACTCACTTTTAGGGAGGGTGATCACTCTCAGTTCCTCAATTAATCCTAAATGACTTCTTTCGAGTCTCCAAAAGGTTAATCTAGTCAAATCATTATAATTTATCATCAAATAAAGCCCCATTAAAGGATTTTCAAATTTTCTCCTAATTAATATAGCCTTAATTTACACAGTTACCTTTCTAGATTCTCGTTTCAACAATCTATGATTATTTGGCTCACCAATGACTTTTATGTATGTCTCGTTCAAACTTCAAGAAAAGTTATCCAAATAAATCCAACAAGGTCCTATCATCATCTAACACATTCTCTCATACTATATAGTCTAATTCATGTAAAATTCTAGACTTATCCTTAATAACTACATACAAAATCTCAGAGGAGTGTATTTCATTCGAATTCAACACATTTTCAGAATATATATATAGCTTTTCATTCTAATTTCAACCTAAATTCGATCAATTATTGAAGGGATTTAGAAATTCCCACACCTAGGGTTTTTGCTGTTCACAACCCTAACTTCAGTGTTTGCTCTATACAGTCCAAGACCTGCAGTACTCCAAATCGAAGCAAATTCTACAAGTTAGGCCAAATTACTAAGAGAATCAAACCCTAGAGCTAATGTTCAGAGAATTGCCCTTACCTACGCAGGTGATGAAATCGCAGATCCACGAAGGTCTAGGGTTTTTGCAGGTCTGGGAATAATTGCTGGATTGGGCTCTGCAAAGACTGTAGAAGGGAGCTGCAGCGACAGAGAGAGCAGAGCGTCACCGCGCAAGTGGGCGAGAGAGGAGCAGGGTTGTCGCGCGCGCAGGAGAGAAAAAGAGAGGGAGATACGAGTGGCCTCCCTGTGATGACTGCCGGCTACGGCGGTCGGAGCAACCCGCGAGAGAGTGTCGTAGGCGCGAGAGAGGGAGAGTGTGACAGCGAGTGAGAGAGAGAGTTCGAGAGAGAGAGACAGAGAGTAAGATAGAAAGAGATAGGGTGGGAAGACGAGTGATCATCTAGGCGGTGGCGGTGGCGACGGTGGAACCACCGATGGGCGATGGAGAGAGACGGAAGAGAGGGAGAGTGTTGCGGTGGATTCGGGAAGGAGAGAGTGAGAAAAACGAAGAGAGGAAGTGAATCAGGGTTTCATTCCCTAATTCACTATAAAGGGGCGTTTTGCCCCAAAATGCTGCGTCTCCTCCTCTGTGTTTTTTTTTTAAAATAAATTTATAAATAAATAAATAAATATTCATATATATTTTTATACCCACTTTTCACTAAATTTTAAATTTTATAAAAAAAATTGATTCACCACAAATCGCAAACACGACATTATATATATATACCCAAAATTTCAATTGAATACCCCAAAATCGAAAATCAATAAAATTTAAAATTTTTCATTATATAATAAAGATGTTTACAAAATTTCTAACACCGGATTTTCGGTATTACAACACTTAACCCCCTAAAAACAATTACGTCCTTAAAATTTCAAAATACAATTTATACCTCAAAAAGCTGCGGATGTTGCTTTCGCATTGATTCTTCAGTTTCCCAAGTTTGTTCTTCTATTTGATTACTTTTCCATAATACCTTGACCATGGGAATTTGTTTGCGTCTCAATTGCTGGACATGTCGGTCAATGATTTGCACTTGTTGCACTTTGAAACTCAGATCAGGATTCAACTCTATCGAAGGTGTTTCAATTACGTGAGAAGCATCTGACAAATACTTCTTCAGCATTGATACATGAAATACATCATGAATCTTTTCTAAGTCTGGAGGTAATTCAGTCGGTAGACCACATTTCCAACCCTCTCAAGGATCTTAAATAGCCCAATGTACCTTAGATTCAATTTGTCTCGTTTTCGGAATCGAATCACAACCTTCCGAGCTGAAACCTTCAAGAAAACCATGTCTCCAACTTCGAATTCCAAAGGTCTTCATCGTTTGTCAGTATAGCTTTTCTGTCTATCTTGAGCAGCTTTCATTTTTGCCCGAATCACCTTCACCTTTTCTATCGTTGCTTCTATCAACTCTACACTTTTAATCTTCCGCTCTCCAACTTCATCCCAACAAGTGGAGTTCAGCATTTCCTTCCGCAGAGAGCTTCGTAAGGAGGCATCCCAATATTAGCTTGGTAGCTGTTATTGTATGCAAATTCAATCAGTGGTAGGTGTCTATCCCAACTCCCTTAGAAGTCCATCACACATGCCCTCAACATGTCTTCCAATGTCTGGATTATGAGCTCGGATTGTCTATCCATTTGCGGATGAAATACTATGCTGAATTTCAACTTAGTACCCAATGCCTCTTGTAATTTAGGCTAGAATCGAGAGGTGAATCGGGGATCACAATCTGATACAATTGACACCGGAACCCCATGAAGTTGAATAATCTCATCAAGATACAGTCTTGCTAATCTTTTCAAAGAGTAGGTATTCTGAATCGGAAGAAAATGTGTCGATTTTGTGAGTCTGTCAACTATCACCCAAATAACATCGTGACGACTCGGAGTACGTGGCAATCGCACCACGAAATCCATAGTGATATGCTCACATTTCCATTCAGGTATAAGTAATGGCTGAAGTGTCCCGACTGGTTTTTGATGTTCAGTTTTGATTTGTTGGCACACTAGACATCTAGATACAAACTCGACTATTTTCCGCTTCAATCCCGATCACCAATAAGTTTCCTTGATGGTTTTATACATTTTAGTGCTTCCGGGATACATAACATAAGCCGAAGAGTGTGCTTCTTCAAGTATGGCCTTTCAGAGCTCATCATTCTTGGGAACACAAATCCGTTTCCCATACATTACCATACCATCCTCCCGAATATGGAAATCACCACTTTCACCCTTATGAACCTTCTCTACTATCTGCTTTAGCTCCTTATTAGTTGCCTGGAGCTCTTTAATGCGATCTACCAAGGTTGGTTGAACTTCGAACTTCACCAAGAGTGCAGCATTGTCATCACAGGCTAATTTGGCTCCAAGAGTACGAAGTCCAACTAAGCATGAGAGATAAGAACTCGCTTGAGATGGAGAAGATGACGACTTGTGACTCAGAGCATCCGCGACTACATTCGCCTTACCTGGATGATAGTCAATCACCAAATCATAGTCCTTAATCAGTTCTAGCCATCTCCTTTGCCTCAAGTTGAGCTCTTTTTGGGTAAGCAAATACTTGAGACTTTTGTAATCGGTGAAGATTCTGCATGTAGCTCCGTATAGGTAATGTCGCCAAATCTTTAAAGCGAACACAATAGCAGCAAGTTCTAGATCATAGGTAAGATAATTCAGCTCATGCTTCTTTATTTGACGAGAAGCGTAGGCGATAACTCTGTTGTCCTGTATCAAGACACATCCTAACCCCTGTTTACTGGCATCACTGTAGATAATATAATCACCACCAGCAATGGGTAGAGCGAGTATAGGAGCCGATGTGAGTCTCCCTTTGAGTTCTTGAAAGCTCTGCTCACATTTATCCATCCATTCAAATTTAATTCCCTTCCGTGTCAAACCAGACAACGGAGTTGCAATTTTGGAGAATCCTTCGACAAATCTCCGATAATAACCTACCAATCTGAGGAAGCTTCTCACATCGGTGACGTTCTTGGGTTGTTCCCATTTCAAAATGGCCTCTACTTTCTTCGAATCAATAAATATTCCTTCTCCTGATACCACATGTCCCAAGAAGCCAATTTCTTTAAGCCAAAATTCACATTTTGAGAACTTAGCATACAATTGCTTATCTCGGAGAGTTTGTAACATAATCTGAAGATGTGTTGCATATTCTTCGTCATTATTAGAATACTCAAGAATGTCGTCAATGAAAACAATAACAAACTTGTCGAGATAGGGATAAAAAACTTGGTTCATGAGATCTATGAAAGCTACCGGAGCATTCGTTAGACCGAAAGGCATCACCATAAACTCAAAATGCCCATACCGCATCTTAAACGTCGTCTCGGGAACATCATCTTCTTTTATCCGCAATTAGTGGTAGCCGGACCACAAATCAACCTTTGAAAAGACACTCGCCCCTTGGAGTTGATCGAACAAATCATCAATTCTCAGCAAGGGATATTTATTCTTGATGGTCACTTTGTTTAGTTACCGGTAATCAATGCATAACCGGAGTGTGCCATCTTTCTTCTTCACGAACAAAACCGGAGCACCCCAAGGTGAGGTACTCGGTCGAATAAATCCCTTATCCAACAATTCTTGAAGTTGTACCTTCAACTCCTTTAGCTCCATAGGTGCCATCCTATATGGAGGAATGGAAATAGGTGCAGTACCAGGATTTAAATCAATAACAAAGTCAAACTCCCGAACTGGGGGTAAACCTGGCAATTCAGTTGGGAAAAACATTCGGAAACTCATTCACCACTGGGAAATTCATCAATTCCAGACTTTGCATAGTGGTGTCGATGATATGGGCAAGATAAGCTTCACAACCTTTGTGTACTAGTTTCCGTGCCTCTAATGCTGAGATTACATAACTCGGTAAAATCCGCCATTCGCTGACAAATACAAGCAGGGGATATCCCGGTCTACGGAACTCTACCTCCTTAGTAAAACAGTTTACAGAAGCCCTATGAGGATGTAGCTAATCCATGCCCAATATAGCATCGAAGTCCTTCATTTCCAACGGAATCAAGTCCGCTCCAAGAATTTCCCCTTCAACCGCTATTTCACAAGCTCTGAACACGGTATTTCTGTACAACCATTCTCCCAATGGAGTGACAACTAATAATTCCTCTTTGAGTGGGGTTAAGGGTCTATTCGAGTGCTTGGCACACTCAGTACTCACAAATGAGTTATTAGATCCCGTATCAATTAGAATACGAGCATCAACTCCAAAAATTTTCATCGTTCCTATAAATACATAAAAGATAAGGATTAATCCCTAAATTGACCAAACACAATCAGAAATTAAAATCCTCAAAAATCATCAAGTCATCATTAAATGTCAAAATCATCTCTATTCGCCTTAATATCATGCAAAGTCTCTATTATACCAAATTTCAAAATTCAAGCAATCATCATTTCAATATATTCATATTCAAATTCCTAGATTACTAAATTCAGGTTCTAGAAAATTTACCTGTAACTATATCAGGATTGTCCTGGGCATCTTCATTCGTTATTGCATAGATTCTAGTATGAGCCCTCGTTTGCGGATGCTGAGTTGGAGCAGTTATAGTGTTGCTTCCGGTCCCCGCCCGTGGTGTGCCAACTAGAGGTGGAACAGGAGTGTTTGCTTGGCTACCTTTCGATCCACTAGGGCGATCCCTACTTTCTTGACCTCCTCATCCCAATTCCAGACAAACATTGCTGAAATGGCCTTCCTTTCCGTAGTGATAGCACCTCTTGGGTGCTTGGCAAACCCCAAAATGAAATTTCCCACAATTCTTGCACTTTTCCTTCCTGCTACTCACCGATTTGCTCCCAGAACTGGCGCAGGTGCGAGGGTGCCAAAGTGAGATGCATGCTGGCCTTGAGGAAAGCCAGTCGGTCCTGAAACAGATTCACCGCTGAAAGAGCCCATGCTCCTGCTCTACTTAGGACCTTGGCCCGGTATAAAACCACTGGGCCTCTTTCTCTTCCCATGCTCTCGGACTTTTCTCCTTTCAATCACCATCTTCTTGGCCTTTAAGGCCAAATCCAGAACATCTTGAAATGTATATCGTTTTGTGATTGGTATTTTCTCCATAATGCTCGATTCAATCCCGATTCAAATTTGGCAAATGGGGACTCCTCAGAGTTCACAAACTCTAGAACATAGGTGGCAAGCTCTCTCAATTCTGCTTCATACTCGGACACAGACTTGTTTCCCTGAATCAGTTTGAAGAACTCCTCTCTCTTCTGGTCCCTATAGAACTGAGTATAATATTTTTTTTCAAAAGCCCTCAGAAAATCTGCCCATGAGAGAGGTGTGATTGCCCTGGCTTTTTCATTCTCCCACCAGGTTCTTGCTCCCTTATCTAGTAATTTCACTGCTACCCACAATTTCATCTCATTAATTAGCCTCATGTCAGTAACAGTCTCCCGAACTCGACCAATCCATTCCTTGGCCACAGAGGCATCACAGGTGCTGAAGAACGTCTCGCATCCCAGCTGTCTTGCCTCTTTGAGTAGCTTTGACAACTCAACTGTACAACGTTCAGTTGATATAACAACCAGTGGAGCAGGTGCTGTCGGAATACTAGGCGCCATAACTGGTGCAGGAGAAGGAACTGGCAGAGGAGCAAAAGGTTGAGGTGGAGCTTCATACTGCACCCCAAAAATGCTCCGCCACTCTATCACTTACTGGAGGGCGGCAATAGGAGGTGGAGGAATCCTGGTGGAAGGAGTAGGGTATGTGCTTGTGGCAGCTGGAAGAGAAGCTGGAGCTTGTGAGGATGACTCATCCCCAAGCTCAGGAGGAGGAATCTCATTAACGTTCCTCATCCTTCGTCTAGGTGGCATGGTTCCTACAAGAAGAGACTGTTTTGAGCTCACTAGATTAGGTATTGAACTAAACATTTAACCCCTTAAAAATAAAAATTTATCTCAGTCCTAAGAATCCATGGAAAGTTCTGTACATTTCTTAAAAATAAGTCTTTAAAAATGGAAAATTTCAAAGTAGCAAACATTTTAAAATCTTTGGAAAACCATTGGGACATTTGGAAATATTTCAAACCTTTAAAACTTTTAAACATTCAAAATCGTGAACCTGAGCACTGATACCAATAAAATTGTCACGCCCCGATTCTCCGTTGAGCGCGTAACAATCGCCGCATCGTCTTGGTATACGGACAGAACCTCCGCATATACCGGGACTCCGCAAGGCTATCCAAATTTACAATAAATCATCAAAAACATAAAACCCATCAAAATAAGAAATCATATAAACAATACACATGCAAGGACTTATCTGGTCCATCTCAGTACATGCAATCATACATCAGCACACATCAGGAAGTGGATTCCTGTATATGCATGTATGCAGTGTGGTCATCCCAGCCAACAAAAATTCTCAATACAAATAAAGCATTTAAAATGAAAGAAATCTCAAATCATAATCGCAAGATTTTACTAATACTCACCTGAGGAAACAAGCTAGCATCAGTAAAGTCCAAACGATATGAGATGTACAGAATTTCACAAATCCAAAAGAAAGTATCAAAATTTAGAATTTCAATCCAAATGTCCCAGTACTGATAAAACAGTTTTCAAAAATACATCAATCAAAAGAATGCAGTCCAAATCATAATCGACGGATTTTACCAATACTTGTTGAATAACTCAACCAGTATCCGTAAAATCCGCACGGTATGAGATGTACAGAACTTCCTTTCCATAGTCTAACTATTTACATTCCCAAAATAAATATATAAACCATACCTACCCCAAAATACCACAAAATAAACCTCCAATCAGAATAATGGACGTCGTCTCCCTACACATCCTCTGAAAAGGGCAAAAGATGGAGGGGAGTGAGTATTTTAAATACCCCGTGAGTGGAGTGTAATGGTATGCAACATATAAATGAGGGGTGAGGGTGGTGATACCAAATACATGTATCAAATATAATTTGATAAAATAAAAAAATTCATTTATATAAAATCATTCATATCAAATCACCATGACTCATATAATCAAATCAATCAGTTCAAATTTATTTTTTCACGATTTTGGGGAGTGCCTAAAACATTATCCTGCCTATGGCCATTGGCAGGACTCGCCAAGGGGTTTTTCACATTTTTGTTAATCCAATTTTCACCTTGGCATTAGTCTGGAGCTCCGTGGGGTGCTACCATGTTATCCGGCGGCCTATGGAGGCTCTCCAACCCACCTCCCCCAAGCCAAATTTAACCAGTCTTAACCACGCTGCCTCGATGGCCGGATCCGTGGCAAGACTTAGATTATAGTCATTTAGTTTCCAACATCAAATTTCCAAATTTCAATTTATAAATCAATTCATACTCACAAATACAATAAAAGAACATTCAACAATTCACATGAGCATTTATTTGCAATATATAAATCAACGAATCAACATTCAATGTACGAGTCATGGATTTGTCACAACAATTCATTTTAGGATCACCACAATCACAAAACATTTATAAAATTTATTTCAAAATTTGTTTCAAAGTCAATTTTGCAAATCATATTTAAAATCAGTTTACTTATTTATACATTACATAACCATCCACTCACCTGTAAGGAGGGTGATCACTCCCAGTTCCTCAATTAATCCCAAATGACTCCTTTCGAGTCTCCAAAAGGTTAACCTATTCAAATCATCATAATTTATCATCAAATAAAGTCTCATTAAAGGATTTTCAAATTTTCTCCTATTTAATATAACCTTAATTTACACAGTCACCTTTCTAGATTCTCGTTTCAGCAATCTATGATTATTTGGCTCATCAATGACTTTTAATTCCCAATATTCCTCAATTTTTCAATTTTTCCTGAATTTACATAACCCTAATTTAATTCTTTTATGCATGTGCCGTTCAAACTTCAAGAAAAGTTATCCCAATCAATTCAACATGGTCCTATCATCATCTAACACATTCTCTCATACTATACAATCTAATTCATATAAAATTCTAGACTTATCCTTAATAACTACATACAAAATCTCAGAGAAGTGTATTTCATTCGAATTCAACACATTTTCAGAATATATATATATAGCTTTTCAATCTAATTTCAACCTAAATTCGATCAATTATTGAAGGGATTTAGAAATTCCCTCACCTAGGGTTTTTGGAGTTCACAACCCTAACTTGGGTGTTCACTCTGCACAGTCCAAGACCTACAATGCTCCATACCGAAGCAAATTCTATAAGTTAGGCTAAATTACTGAGAGAATCAAACCCTAGAGCTACTGTTCAGATAATTGCGCTTACCTGCACAGGGGATAAAATCGCAGATCGATGAAGGTCTAGGGTTTTCGCAGGTCTGCGGATAACTGTCGGATTGGGCTCTACAAAGATTGTAGAAGGGAACTGCAGCGGCGAAGAGAGCAGAGCGTCGCCGCATGAGCAGGCAAGAGAGGAGCAGGGTTGTCGCGCGTGCGAGAGAGAGAAAGAGAGGTAGATACGAGTGGCCTCCCTGTGATGACTACCGACTACAGCTGTTGGAGCAACTCGCGAGAGAGCGTCGCAGGCACGAGAGAGGGAGAGTGCGACGGTGAGTGAGAGAGAGAGTTCGAGAGACAGAGACAGAGAGTGAGATAGAAAGAGATAGAGAGAGGAAGACGAGTGATCAGTTAGGCGGTGGCGATGGCAACGGTGGAACCACCGATGAGCGGTGGAGAGAGACGGAAGTGAAGAGGAGTGTGGCTGTGGATTCGGGAAGGAGAAAGCGAGAGAGACGAAGAGAGGAAGTGAATCAGGGTTTCAATCCCTAATTCACTATAAGGGGGACGCAGTGTTTTGCCCCAAAACTCTGTGTCTCCTCCTCTTTGTTGTTTTGTTTTTTTTTTAAAATAAATTTATAAATAAATAGATAAATAAATATTCATACATATTTTTATACCCACTTTTTACTAAATTTTAAATTTCATAAAAAAAATTGATTCACCACAAATCGCGGACACGACATTATATATATATACTCAAAATTTCAATTGAATACCACAAAATCGAAAATCAATAAAATTTAAAATTTTTCATTATATAATAAAGATGTTTACAAAATTTCTAACACCGGATTTTCGGTTTTACATTATATCGATATACGTAAACTCCATCAATGTTTTTCCAAAACATAATCATGTATATCGATACGTCATATACTATGTATCAATACGAATAAATGGAAAAGACAATAAACTCTATCAATCCCCTTGATTAATTAGAGGAAAATTGGTAAAATCTCTTCCTACTACAATTTAACACTTAAACACAAACTTTCTCTCATTTCTTTCCCACTTCTCATGTCCAACACACACACACACACACACACACTCTCTCTCTCTCTCTCTTTCTCTCTCTCTCTCTCTTTCTTCCTTGAAATCAATCAAAGTTCCTCCAAACTCATGGACTCGAGCTTCCAAACTCTCAAATGAACACCTAGAAAGTTAAACCTAGAGACAGAACTAGATTTTTCTAGTAAGAGAAAACCTAGGTTTTGGTGGTGGCTAAGCTTGGAGGTGGAATTGGAGAGATGATTGATGTAATTTTCTTCCTCTTAACTTGGGTTTTTATTCCTCTTTTATAAATTGAAAGATTATGTGGAAATTTGATGAAATGAATTTGGGGGTTTAGACCTAGGGTTTGGAATGTAATAAGAATTGAAGAAAGTGTAAATAAAAAACACTTCATAAATGTATTTGACATACAATTAATGAGCTTATAACATAGGTGCACAAAATTGTAAAATAAGGGTTCATGTAATATTTGGAAAAAATTGATTAACCCTAATCCTATAAGTGTTAATATATGGAATTGATGTTGAATATTAAAGGTCATGTTATTTGCAACCTAAAGTGAGAGTACATGTCGAATTGATTAAGGATTGAGAGTGTTGACCCTCCCAAGAGATGAGTGATTTCGTACTATACCTAGATAAGAAAAATACTTTAATTGAATTTTCTAAATGATTTTTCAACTTGGATTTATATGATTTAGTATGTGTGGAATATCCTTAAAGATTTAATCTTTGAACCCTTGTGCATCCTATATGTTTAGAATGAGCAAATGTGCCATGTGGAATTATAAATATTAAATATATTAGTATGTTGACTATGATTGAGAAACTATTAAAATTATGGTACATAAAACAGATTTGATTTTGTGAAATAGTGCATGATGTGGTTACTGGGGGAAGAGTCTGAATCCCAAAAAATGACTAGTCATTTCCTTCTATGGAGTGACCCGACCGGGTGACGTAGTAGAGTTAGTAGATATGGAATGTAGTCGAACATGTGCGGTACATTTATGGTTCGATATAATACCCATGGGCATGAAATAGTTGGGTCCATTACCGATGAGAGTCCATATACAATGTCAAGGATGAGGTAATTTTAGAAAATAAATTTAATAAAACCCTTGGCAATCCCCACCTTAGGTCGTGGTAGACCTTTGTTAGGAATGATAATTTTGTGTTACCTCATGTTTAAAATTGTAAAATAGTTAGATGCATATGAGTTTAAATTATGATGATATTGGAAACGATAGTTTGAATTTATTTTTAATGAATGAAGATGAGAACGATATAATGATTTGAAAAAATATACATTTATTATATCCGTCATACAAAATCTTATTTATGTACAACGTGCACATCACTCACTAGGTATAATACATACTCGCCCCTCTCTTTCCTTCTTATAAAGGAAGTCTGGTTGAGATTTGAAGTTGCCTAGCACCGAAAATTCAGTGTTAGAATTTTTAATAAGTTATTTTTTGTAATTCCAAAAAGATTTGGGATTTATATTGGTTATGAGGTAGTGAAGAAGGTCTATGAACCTCATTTTGATAAGCTATTATGACATATAAAGGAAAATGATCCAATTTTGAAGTTATGGGTTAATATATATACTTAAATGAGGGTTGATATGTCCATAGAAAACTGATCTTAGAAATGAATTTTTGATTGTATAGGTATATCGATCTATTCTAAGGTCTTGGGTTGATATATCGAATCATTGGGTTGATATATCTAAACTCTACAGTAGGGTTCTGAGAGTGTGATTTCATATATTGATATGTTTAGTGTATTGGGTTGATATATGGAACCCTTATTACAACCCTTCTAAAAGTGTAATTTTGTGTATCGATATGTCTAGTGCATTAAGCAGATATATTAGATCCCTGTTATAGACCTTCGAAGAGAGTAATTTTATATATCGATATGTCTAGTGATTTGAGTTAATATATTTGATCTCTGTTATAGACATTCTGAGAGTGTGATTCGATATATCGAATGTCAAGTGGTTTGGGTTGATACATTGGAACTTGGCCTGAAAGTAGATTATCGTATATCGATATGTCTCAATTAATGTATCAATATATTTAGTACCCTGCATTGATATACATAAAACTTTATTAATATGTGAGATCTTTGTTATAGACCTCCTGAGACCATGAATTTGTATATCGATAAGTCTGATTTAATGGCTTGATATAAGTAGCACCCTAGGTTGATATACACCGAACTTTATATCGTTATACACGAATTCTATTATAGTTTTTCCGAAAACATAATCGTGTATATCAATACGTCATATGCTATGTATCGATACGAAGAGGTGGAAATGACAATATATCCAATCAAAACCCTTGATTAATGAGGGACAAATTGATAAAAACTCTTCCCATTATAATTTAACACTTAAACAAAAAATTTCTCTCATTTCTTTCCCACTTCTCACGTCCAACACACAAACACTCTCTCTCTCTCTCTCTCTCTCTCTCTATTCCTTGAAATCGATCAAAGTTCCTCCAAACTCATGGATTCAAACTTCCAAAGTCTCAAATGAACACCTCAAAAGTTAAACCTAGAGAGAGAACTAGGTTTTTTAAGTATAAGAAAACATAGGTTTTGGTGGTGGCTAAGCTTGGAGACAGAATTGGTGAAACGATTGAGGTAATTTTCTTCCTCTTAACTTGGGTTTTCACTCCTCTTTCATAAATTGAAAGATTATGTGGAAATTTGATGAAATGAATTTGGGGGTTTAGACCTAAGGTTTGAAATGTAATAAGAATTGGTGAAAGTGTGAATGAAAAATACTTTATAAATGTATTTGACATACAAATAATGAGCTTAGAACATAGGTGCACAAAATTGTGAAATTATGGTTCCTGTAATGTTTAGGAAAAATCGATTAACCCTGATCTTATAAGTAATTATATGTGGAATTGATGTTGAATGTCATAGTCATGTTATTTGGAACCTAAATTGAGAATACACATCGAATTGATTAAGGATTGGGAGGGTTGACTTTTCCAAGAGATGACTAATTTCATACTTGTACAATAACAACAACAACAATAACTTGAGTCTTAATCTTAAAATTTGGGGTTGGCCTTCTTAGAGACAAATATGAAATGATTAATATATATAATATATGAAATTAAAAAAAACACACACACACACACACTATCCAAATACATTTATAATACGAAAAATGATGATTTAACTTACTCTAATTCTCCTACGCCACTCGTTTTTGTCTGAAATCATTTTTTCAGTTAATCTCTTAGTTATCATATCTTTATAAATATATTGTATCTAGATTTTTAATGGTTTATCTTATCGTTTCACTAAATCTCTTATATTTAAACTCTCTACTCTCCTAACTAGTATATTTTTGGATTTTCATTACACATGGTCAAACCATCTCAAACAATACTCTCGCATTTTATTCACAATTGAGTTCACTCTCAATTTAGTGCGTATCTCTTTATTTCCAATCTTATCTTTCTTAATTTTACCACATATCCACATTAACATTCTCATCTCAATTACAACCATTTTTTAATATTTTTGTTGTTTAATGGTCCAACATTTAGTGTCATATAATAGTGCAGGTTTTATTGTCATTTTATAAAACTTTCCTTTTAGATGTAGTGGCATTATGCGATTACAATGAATTCCAGATACATTTCTCCATCTCATCCAACTCATTTGGATCCTATGGTTTACATCCCTATTTATGTTGTTATCATTTTGGATAATGGATCCGAGATATCTAAAACGTTCACTTTTTGGCATGTTATGTCCTTCTAACCTAATCGTTTCTTCATTGTTCTGATGACTATCACTAAACGTGCATTTCATATACTCCATTTTAAATCGACTCAATTTGAATCCTCTGGATTCTAGTATGTCCCTCTATAACTCCAATATAATACTAATATTCTCTTTAATTTCATCTATCAACACTATATCATCTACAAAGAGTATACACCATGGCATTTCATCTTGGATGCTTTTTGTGCCTTCATATAGCACTATTGCAAATAGAATTGGACTTAAAGCCGATCACTAGTAGAGTCCAATGTTTATTAGGAAGTTATCACTTATCCCTCGTAAGTTCTTATATTGGTGAGAGTTCCATCATACATATTTTTTATAAAATTAATGTATCTAATAAAAATCCCCTTCTGTATCAACGTCCCCACTACAATATGTCTCTCGGAACCCTATCATATGCTTTTTCTAGGTCAATAAATACTATATGTAGGTTTATCTTCTGTGCTCTAAATATCTCCATCAAATATCTTAATAAATGGATTGTTACGGTAATGGATCTCTCTGACATAAATCCAAATTGATTATGAAACATGCTTATCTTTAATCTTAGTCTATACACAATCATTCTTTCTCACAACTTTATAATATGACACATAAGTTTAATTCCCCTATAATTGGAGCAGTCTTGTATATCCCCTTTATTTTTTTATAATGGTACAAGTGTATTCTCCCTCCATACTTTGGGCATCTTCTTGGTTTGCCAAATTTTGTTAAAAAGATTCATTAACATTTATATCTCGACCTCCCCCAAACATTTCCACACCTCAATATGGAAGCCATCAGGTCCTATGGCTTTATTATTTTTCATTCTCTTTAAGGCTTCCTTTACTTTATGAGGACAAATTTTATGTTTGAAGTCTCTATTGATCTCTTCTGTAGGTATCGTTAAATTGTCGACATCTTTTGTACCCTCCATGTTGAACAAATTATTAAAATAATATCTCCAATGCCTTCTTATATCTTCATCCATCACAAGTATATTATTAGTCTAACTCTTGATATACCTAACACTATTTAAATCTCTTCCCTTCCTCTTCCTTAACTTGGCGATTCTGTAAATCTCTTTCTCTATATTTTTTGTTTCTAACTTTTTATATAAATTATTATGCACTTTATTTTTTGATTCTTGGATAATTTTTTTCACTTTTTTCTTTACATTTTTGTATATTTCAAATGCATCGTTGCTTTTCTTATTTTTAAGATTTCTACAACACTCCCGTTTGGTTTGTATAGCAATTTGGACTTCCTCATTCTACCATTACGACTCCTTACCCATTGGAGTCTGCCCTCTAGATACACCAACAATCTCCCTGCTATACTTTTAATGTTTTCAGACATTTTTACCCATATAGTTTCTGAATCATCATTAGGCGACCAAGTTGATTCTTGTATTAATTTTTCTTTAAAGATTGTTACTCTTTCTTCTTTCAATTTTCACCACTTAATTCTTGGCTCTACCAACGGATGATACTCTTTTTTCCTTGTAGGCACATGCACATCTACAACTAAAAACCTATGTTGAGTTATTATAGTCTCAACTAGTATAACCTTGCAATCCTTACAAGTCATTTTGTCGTTCCTTCTAGTGAGAAAGAAATCTATTTGAATAGCATTCAACCAACTTCTATATGTAACTATGTACGACTCTCTTTTCTTAAAAAACGTGATTATGAGTATCAGATCAAATGTTATAGCAAACTCTAAAATAGTTTCTTCCGCCTCTTTTTTACTCCCAAAACCAAAGTTTTCATATACAATTTCAAATCTTTCGTTATTCTCCCCTACATATTTATTAAGATCTCCTCCAATAAATAATTTCTCTATACTAGGTATAATATGCACAAATTCATCTAAATTTTCCTAGAATTATTTTTTAGTAATTGCATCTATACCTACTTGAGGTGCATATACGCTGACTGTATTAATTATGTTTTTTCCATTAACCATCTTGACAAGTAAAATTCTATCTCCCTTTCTTTTTATCTCTACTATATTCTCACGTAGATTTTTATGAACAATTATTCCTACATCATTTCTAGTTCTATCCCTACCTATGTACCAAAGTTTATGCCCATAAGGCTCAACTATTCTAACCTTCTCTCCTACCCACTTAGTTTCTTATAGACACATAATTGTAATATTTTTTCTATTCATTATTTCCCCTATCTCCCCTAGTTTACCAATTAAGGATCCTATATTTCGAGTATCTAAGTGAATCCGATCTTCATTGTCTCTCATTTTGTATTTTGACAGGGCAATAAAACAAACTAAATTAACCATAAACTAAATTTCACAAAAAATTTTTAATTAAAGAAAAATAAAAAATATCAAAAAGCAATAATGCCAAAATTAATTATAAAAATAAAATAATTCTTATTTGTCTCTATTTTATTTAACAAAAGATTTTACATAGGCTGTCAGTTTATCACAACTCTACTCCTTTATCCGGGTTTGGGATCGGCCTTGGTGGAATTCTAGAGTTTTAAAAAAATAATAAAATAAATACAAATACAAATAACATATATAATACACAATAAAAATTTAAAATAAAAATAAAAATAAAAATTAGTCCATGGTGGAAGTTAATTTCAAAAGTAGGAACAGAATTCATAAAAAAAAATGACTAAATTCTTGAGATAAATTCAAGTGCAAAAATAAAACAAAGGACAAAATTTAGAAAGAAAAGACCAATTCTTTAGGCAAAGTTTGAGAACAAATGACCAATTGAACAAATTACTAACAGCAATTTTCTGATTACTAACAGAAACTACTAACTGCAGGAAATAAGATTACAAACAGAACAAGAATAGGAACTCACCAATTGAACAAAACAATAGTTGACAAATTTCAGAACTCAGATTGCAGAAAGAATATAGACAAATCATAGACAAGAACTCAAAAACAAAGATTTCAAAGCAATGTTCTAAGATTTCAGCATTGTTCTACAATTGCTGACAGATTACGAACAGAGCATGTAGACAAGAACTCAGAAAGAATAATCACAAGAACACAGAGGATTCAAAAAGAAAAGTCCAATTTAGAAAGAACTCATCGATTGAATGAACAGGGCTAACAAATCACTGATTAAACAACAGAAATGTTTGAGAGCAGAACAGGATAGAAGACAAGAAACTCACCGGCAACAATTGAACAAACCTAATCTAGCAGTGGTAATCGGAACTCAGACAATTCGATGACAAAGAACCCCTGCAGCAGAAACCCAAGGAAACAGAGCACAATCCAACTTCTGATGTTGGTGACTGATTTTTTTTAAGAAATTACAGAACAACTAAGGATGTTCATGTGATGGTTTGCGATAGCCCAGAAATAAGGAACCTTGGAATCGATAAGCAGAAATTACAAAAATAATTACAGAACATGTCTGTCTAAGTACAGAACAGTAATTTGTATGTGTAATGAAATTTGCAGATCAAGATTGATAAAATTGATGAAATTGCAGAAATTGATCTCTTAGACGCCAGAACAAACTGAGTTGTGATGTTAAAAGATTTTGCTTTTGAAAACCAAGGAGACAGCTCAAGAAAATTTGATAGAATTGTAGAAAATTTTGAGAGAGAAAGAAATCGAGATAGAAAGAGAGGGAGAGAGAGAAAGATTATGTGACCTTGATTTCATGATTGTACCTAGATAAGAAAAATACTTTTATTGAATTTTCTAAATGATTTTTGAACTTAGATTTATATGATTTAGTGTGTGTGGAATATTCCCAAAGATTTAATCTTTGAACCCTTATGTATCCTATATGTATAGAATAAACAAATGTGCCATGTAGAATTATAAATGTTGAATATATTTGAATGTTGACTATGATTAAGAAACTGTTAAAATTATGGCACATGAAATGGATTTTTGATTTTGTGAAATGGTGCATGGTGTGATTACTGGAGGAAGAGCCTGAACTCCAAAAAATGACTAATCATTTCCCTCTACAGAGCGACCCGACTGGGTGTTGTAGTAGGGTTAGTAGATATAGAATGTAACCAAGCACGTGCGGCACATTATGGTTGGATATAGTGCCTACGAGTATGGAATATTTGGGTGCACCATCGACAAGAGTCCACAAACAAGGTCAAGGATGGAGGCATTTTAGAGCATAAATTTAATAAAATGCTTGGCGGTCTCCACCCTAGGTCATGGTAGACCTTTGTTTGAAATGATGATTTTTTGTTGCCCCGTGTTTGAAAATATAATATAGCTGGATGCATATGAATTTAAATTACGATGATATTGGAAACGATAGTTTGAATTTATTTTTTAATGAATGAAGTTGACAACGATATGATGATTTGAAAAAATATACCTTTGATATATTCACCACATAAAATCTTATTTATGTACAACATGCACATCACTCACTAGATATAATATATACTCACTCCTCACTTTCCTTCTTATAGAAGATGTCTAGTTGAGGCTTGAAGTTGTCTAGGACCGAGTTTGAAGAAGTTGAGTCGATCAGATTTGTTCAGATACTAGACCTTCTTTTGGTTTGAGGTATTATGAATCTGAATGGAGACAAATTTTATAACTATTTTGTAATCTCATTTCGTACTATATTTATTTGATTTGTGATTTGAATATAATTTTTCCATACCTAAATTGAAGACCGTTTTCTCTTATTTCTTTGAATTTTGTGGATTTTTTCTTTTATATTAAAAATGGGTGGTGATGAATTTCAAATTTTGATTTGGATGGCCAGGTTGGCCCTTGTTCATTAGATTTGAAAGGAAAGGCCTTATAGGCCAATTGATGATTGATACTTGTTTAGAAATGATTGGAATTTTGGGAATGCCATGGTACCTTGGAACAAAGGGTGGGGGTCCACACATGTTTTAGGGTAGCACGGCGTTTGTCATATATCAGAACCTACGGGTCGGGGCATGACAAATTTAGTGGTATCAAAGCCAGATTTTTGATTTAAAAAAGTGTTAAAACGTTTGAAAAGTTTTCTAAATATTTAAAGATTATAAATTGTTTTCAAAGTATTTTGAAAGATTTGATGTTCAAAGTGTTCCAAAAAATTTTAACAAGCCTCCTACAAGTCCTAAGATGTTAGGAATTCTCTTTTTAGGGGGTTAATCACTTGGGTTTGTTCCTATTTCAAATGTTAAGCTTAGATCCTTTTTGTAGAAATTTGTTCCCCAAACGAAGAATAAGGAACCCGAATGGGATATTTTTCACTCTACCTCCATAACTCGAGTAATATGTCACTCGGTAAATAGTCACTCAAATGTAACCAAAGACCTCCTTTGGTTTGTTTGGCCAAATGGTGGGAACCCAAGTAATAGTTTTGGCTTTCGAGCCTATATCTTGATGTTAGGAGTTTGGCATATATGTATAATTAGTATAGCAATGTGGAATTCTCTATAATTAAAATATAGGATAAATACTCATAGGCGTATTTTATAAGATCTAGCATTGCAAGTCGAGATCCCTATTGATTAGTACTTTGTAGACTCAACATATGTTGGTTATATATATATATATATAAATATATGTATATATTATTTTCCTATAATATATGAGAATCTTTTGTTGGTTGTTAAAAAAAAAAGAAAAATCAAAGTGAATAATGATTTCTCTATAAAAATTTCTCTTAGAGACCTAGTATCTTTGAAAGGCTTTGTGTGGAAAATTTATATCTTAACAGATTTGTCTAAGCTTTCTTGTAAAGATTTGTGAAGGCTTTAGGAGACTAAATAATGAAAAGTTATGGGTTAGGATGGTGATATATCTATTCTTGAAGTCTATGCAGTATGATTTAGTTTTAATTGTTTCTCATCAACAGGGGACCTTTTATTTTGTTTAGTTGGATTTCATTTCTTCAAATCAATTAATAGTGAGGCAATAGTGTAAATAATTCTGAATCTTTTGCCAGATGGACTGAACCAAATCTTGAACTTATATCTTTATTATGGTTTGCTAAAGATGATAATGGCCTAGATTTGTTATGATACGACTAAGATTCTCTTGTTGGTCTTAGTCCAAATTGTCATGAGATGTATCATGATCATTTTCCTTTCGTTGAGAATCCAAATTACATTAAATCGGGCCCCATTCCTTTCATGGCTAAGATCATATGGCTATTTCATTGAAGTCTTAGAAAGGTAGTAGATAATTGTTGGAGAGAAACCAAAGATGGAGGGTTTCAAGTGCATGATAAAGTCAAAAGTCTCTGAAAGTTGGAATAAGGAAACTTTTAAAAATATTAAGGTAAAGAAGAGCACCATCCTTGACCAGATGGATGTTTCATAGGTTAGATGTTTAAAGTGCTTGCTTATAGTCTTTATTAGTCAGAAGGTGAGTCTTAAGTAAATGGTAGGGTCTTTGTAGTTATTTTATTTACATATTTTATTCAAAAGTTACAAGCATTATATGTTTCCCCTCATGGCAATGTAATCCCTTCCTATTTTTTAATTTCATCCTCAGACAATGCTAAAGGGGTTAGAGATGCTTGATATATATTTTAAAAAGGGAATAAGAGTATGAAAAGTATATTTATTATGGAAATTAGTGCTTCCCTATTTAGACAATAAATTATAAGACTATCAATAAATATTATCAATTCAAGTATTAAATGTTTTATTTACTATATGAATTCAAGGTTGTTTGAACTACACTATATGGGATATGGATTTAGTACATTGAATAGAGTGAATGAAAAGCTAGTGAAGGTAAATAGAAATGATATTGGCAAGAATCATCAAGAAGTTTCTTTCAATTTGTTGCAAACCTATATGGGAATTTGTGGTGATTCGAGTGGATATTTGTATTCAAAGTATAATTATATTGTTACCTCAAAATGTTAGTATAAAAAAATTGTTAGTAAAAATAAGATATTGTAATTTTCTTCAGCATAGGAGTTACAAATTGGAAACAAAAAGTGTGCAAAAGTTGTTCATAAGCTAAGACAACTTGGTTTCACAAGAAAGGAAGTATAAGATGAAAATCTTTTAAAAATAGCAAGCATGTAGGTTATTTTGTATAGAACTTATGAATCTAAAAAATGACGATGGTTAGGATATTATTAATATGGACTACTTTATGTATTGGATTAGTCAATTACTACAGTGGCCAAACATTGGCTTATCTGATCCTAGTCTTAGTAAGAGGATTAGGGAGTTGATAGTACTTCATAATTATATTGTAAAATCTTTTCTTTTTTTTTTTTGAAGAAAACTAACTGGCCAAAAGCTTACATTACTAGCATTCAATAAGGAAATGGTGAATTTCAAACAAATGAGTGTTCATGCCATTAGAAACAGCATGCACTTGGCTGAATGTAGATCTAATTACAATTGTAAAAAAAAGGGGGGTCTACATAAACTATCCTTAAGTAATTGACATTCAACCAAGAAGTATTGGTATGATGTGTAATTCAAGATTGCCATGGAATGTTCAGCAAATCTTTGGAGATTATATGAATGTCACATCCTACATATCCTCGAAATGGACACAACATCCAATGTGAATTATGGAGGCTACATGGAATAGCAGACATTGAGTGCCTATGCCTTCATGATATATTTGATGAGGAAGGCTAGATATCTATTGGCTTTACTTTTACGAGATTATGGGGAGGTATCCTTAGGTGTTGTTTGTAGTTCCTTCCCTAGGTTGTTGTAAGCAGGCTTATCTACATAAGACCTAGCATGTTTGGAGAAATTCTACAGCCTCTTAATGTTGCTGACCTAGAGATCTTAACGAGAGGGAACTAACTAATTTTGGTTTATATATATATGAGACTTTAAATGATAGAAATGTTCTTTCTTGAGGCTGAATGGGTTCTATTAAGTATCCAATCTAGATGATTGAGGTGAATAATTGTGCTCCCTTTTTTAGGAAAAAAAAATATATATATGTATATTTTGTTGTATTAAGACATGTAGTTAGGAAACCAAAGTTTGTATAGAATACTTGTTGTACATCTTGGCCTCTATTCTTAATAATTTGGTTACAGAAAATTGTTTCATTTTTCGCATTGTTGGTAGATGAGGGAGCTCCTTTGCACAAGTTCTTAAGTGTCAGATTTGGCATTCTATGAAATATTCTTGATGTCTAGTAGGATGTAGTAACACGTATATAATTACCCTACTATATTTTCTTAATAGAAAATATATTATTTTATTAATTTGAAAAATGTAAATGTAGTAAAATAGAGAATGAGATAACATCTACAAAATTAGAAGAGAGTAGCGATTCTACTAAATAATTCTAGCTCCCATACAACTATCCCCTGAAGAGTTATCTCAAAGGGTGCCTATTGCTGAGGCCTAACAGGAAGCTAGAAAGATAATCTTTTGCCACAACTAATCAAAGACTATAAAGTTAAATTCCTAAAAGTTTGAGAGTTCCTTAGTCAAATCTCAAATTCCAAAATAGTTGTTATGGTTGTACAATGCCAAAGAAATTTAACGCTTTTGTATTCATAAAATCCTCTTGAGTCTGTAAGTATAAACTCCTTCACAGAATATGGAACCGTGTGAGTTTCTTCTGTGTTGCAACTAGTCCACAATAGTTGCGCCAATCGGACAACACAAAGGGTGACGGCAAACCTACTCATTTATTCTGACAACACATAATACAAAGCCTGAATTTTAAAGGGAATTAGGGCCTTTCCGGTGAAATTGAAAAGAGGAAATCTTCAAGTATTAAAATCATGAGCCAGGTGAGTAAAACCAGAACTCCAATAGTAAAGACTAGGATTACTACTAGTCCAAATTATGTATGTGGTGGAAAGTTCACAATTCAAATGTCATAGATAATTTTGGGTATGTTGTGGGGGAAAAAAAATCTATAGAGAAGTTCATACGGAGTGTATTTATGTGACCATTATGTTGGAAATGAAATGAGAAGAATTTATAATAATCATCTTAGAATGATTGTATATTAACCTTAAGAGGTTTTTCTTCTTAGAATCTCATATGATCATGTGTTTCATAGTTTTTGCATTGAGAGTTTATCTCAATCCCAAGAAGGTGAAGGCCATTACTTCTTTGTGCTAGTGTACAACATTGATTGGGATGCATAGTTTACAAACATTAACCTCCTTTATAGGATATTTAATTGTAACTTTAGCACCCTCATGAAACCTATCACAAAGAGTATGAAAAAGAGTGAACTTCTTGGCCACCTACAATGTTTGAGGCATTTCATGTTCTTAAGAACAAATATTTAAATATATAATATATATATAAAATAAACCAAGGCAATTGATTTGAAACATCCAACCTTTCTAAAGTCTATGTTGATGCTGGAGATGTCGCTAATGTTGTTATGGGAAGAGTCCTTTGTCAAGGAGATCGCCATGTCACTCACTCTAGTGAGAAACCCCAAGTAGGCAATGAAGAAACAGTATCCCTAACTTTTTGACATATAATTTCTTTTAAATTTTGAGGACGAAATTTCCTTTAGGGGGTTAAGTATTATAACACCGAAAATTCGGTATTAGAATTTTTAATAAATTCTTTTTTGTAATTCCGAAAAGATTTGGGATTTGTATTGGTCATTAGGTAGTGAAGAAGGTCTATGTTATGAACCTTCTGAGAATAAGATTTTATATATTGATATATTTGGTACCTTGGGTTGATACATTAGAACTTGGTCTGAGAGTAGGTTATCGTATATCGATATGTCTCAATTAATTTATCAATATATTTAGTACCCTAGGTTGATATACATAAGGTTTTATATCAATATATGAGATCTTTGTTATAGCCCTCCTGAGACCATGAATTTGTGTATCGATATGTCAGATTTAATAGGTTGATATAAATAGTACCTTGGGTTGATATACATCAAAGTTTATATCGATATACACGACCTCCATCATAGTTTTTCTGAATACATAATCGTGTATATCGATATATCATGTGTTATGTATCGATATGAAAAGGTAGAAAAGATAATAAACCCAATTAAAACCCTTGATTAATGATGGGCAAATTGGTAAAAACTCTTCCCACTACAATTTAACACTTAAACACAAACTTTCTCTAATTTCTTTCCCACTTCTCACGTCCAACACACACACACACTCTCTCTCTCTTGTTTCGAATATCTCTCTCTTCTCTCTCTCTCTCTCTCTCTCTCTTCCTTGAAATCGATCAAAGTTCCTCCAAATTCATGGATCAAGCTTCCAAACTCTCAAATGAATACCTAGAAAGTTAAACCTAGAGAGAATACCTAGAAAGTTAAACCTAGAGAGAGAACTAGGATTTTCTAGTGAGAAAAAATCTAGATTTTGGTGGTGGCAAAGTTGGAGGCAGAATTGGTGAGACGATTGAGGTAATTTTCTTCCTCTTAACTTGGGTTTTCATTCCTCTTTAATAAATTGAAAGATTATGTGGAAATTTGATGAAATAAATTTGGAGGTTTAAACTTAGGGTTTGAAATGTAATAAGAATTGGTGAAAGTGTGAATGAAAAACACTTTATAAATGTATTTGACATACAATTAATGAGCTTAGAACATAGGTGCACAAAATTGTGAAATTAGGGTTCATGTAATGTTTGGGAAAAATCGATTAACCATAATCCTATAAGTGATTAAATGTGGAATTGATGTTGAATGTCAGAGGTCATGTCATTTGAAACCTAAAGTGAGAATACACATCGAATTGATTATGGATCGGAAGTGCTAACCCTCCCAAGAAGTGAGTGATTTCATGCTTATATCTAAACAAGAAAAATACTTTTACTAAATTTTCTAAATGATTTTCAAACTTGGATTTATATGATTTTGTGTATGTGGAATATCTCCAAAGATTTAATTTTTGAACCCTTATGCATCCTATATGTTTAGAATAAACAAATGTGCCATGTGAAGTTCTAAATGTTGAATATATTAGTATGTTGACTATGATTGACAAACTATTAAAATTATGGCATATGAAATGGATTTATGATTTTGTGAAATGGTGTATGGTGTGGTTACTGAGGAAAAAGCCTAAACCCTAAAAAAATGGCAAGTCATTTCCCTCTATGGAGTGACCCAATGGGATGACGTAGTAGGGTTAGTAGATATGAAATATAGCCGAGCACTTGCGATACATTCATAGTTGGATATGGTGCCCACGAGCGTGAAATAGTTGGGTGCATCACCGATGAGAGTCCACAGACAATGCCAAGGATAAGGGCATTTTAGAATATAAATTTAATAAAACTCTTGGCGGTCCCCACCCTACGTCGTGGTAGACTTTTGTTGGGATGATGATTTTGTGTTGCCCCATGTTTGAAAATGTAAAATAACTGAATACATATGAGTTTAAATTATGATAATGTTGGAAACGATGCTTTCAATTTATTTTTAATGAATGAAATTGCAAACAATATGATGATTTAAAAAAATATACATTTGATATATCTACCACATAAAATCTTATTTATGTATAACGTGCACATCACTCACTGGGTATAATATATATTCACCTCTCACTTTTCTTCTTACAAATGAAGTCTAGTTGAGGTTTGAAGTTGCCTAGCACTGAGTTTGAAGAAGTTGAGTCGATCGGATTTCTTTGAGTACTAGACCTTCTTTTGGTTTGAGATATTAGTGGACCCAAATGAAGGCAAATTTCGTAGTTATTTTGAACTCTCATTTCGTACTATGTTTATTTGATCTGTGATTTGAACATGATTTTTCCATACCTAAATTGAGAACCATTTTCTCTTATTTCTTTGAATTTTGTGGATTTTTTTTATGTCAAAAATGGGTTATGATGAATTTAAATTTTTGATTTGAATGGTCGGGTTGGCCTTTTTTCATTGGATTTGAAAGGAAAGACCATGCAGGTCAATTGGCGATTGATACTTATTTAGAAATGATTGGGGTCCACACGTGTTTTAGAATAATATGGCGGTTGTCACGTGTTGAGACCTGCGGATCAGGGTATGATGCAGAGTTAGGGCGCCCTAGTGGGAGGACCCAATAAAAAACTAGTTATATAGGCCCTAATGTCCCTTTGGTGTCTCAAGAAAAGGAAACCCTACTGCTTTACATTGAATAGTAATATAGGCTAGCCGGTAAATAAGGCATTCCTAGTTGGCAAGGGGCATAAAGAAAAGAAAAGGAAAAACTTTCAAGTTTTGTTATTTTCTTATGGGTGATGAGTAGTTTAAGTATTGGGTTTCTTTATGCCTTACGCCGCAAGTTAGTGTGATTATCAACTAACAGTTATATGCACTCCGAGAAGAAATAAGTTACTATTAGTTGATGCCCATGTGGGGCCATGTTTTTACCAAGAGTAAAAAATTTGAAATGCTAAATGTAGGGTAATGGGAAGTTACCCACTACCTCCTCTCTCTCCTATTTTCTCTCAAAAAGGAATCTTACTCAAAAAGGCTTCTACAGGAGTTATATTTACTAACATAATTAAGATCTTTGAGGAGAGAATTAAGAAGAAGAATTACCATCTTGAGAGTTAGAATAATTGTTGAGTAAAACAATTATTCAGAGGGTTTTTCGATCAACGTTAAATCACCGGGTTAAGGGTTGGTTCGTTGTGATATTGCAGTGATAGTTCGATTACGTGACTATCGTCTCGACTTCGAGTAGTTCGTGTTCAGAGTTTACGGTTCTGGAGATTTTCTGCATCACCGATTGAGGTATATCACGAACTCAAACTTTTACGGTTCCGAAATTTTATTTATCGCTTCCGCTGCATGTATGAGTCACGTTTAAATTCTAACATTGGTATCAGAGCATGTTAGAAATATTTCAAATAATTTTTCGGAATAAAATTTGGGTATAAAAATATATGGTATAAAATTTTGGGTTCGGATCACGGATGAGTTTCGTGAATCCAATTATACCACTGTTTTACCCAACTCACGTAGAATACGAAAATAATTTTTTCGTAATTTTTTGGGTACGTTTAGGCCATGAAAATTCCGGTTGAAGCATTCGGCCGTGAACAGTGACCGAACACTTAAACCCCAGATTTGACGAGATTTAGGTCAAATTAGTTCATAAAAATGGTAGATCTGTGTTTTGCCTCTGTTAGATCTACATTTTGATATATAAATTGCATATAATCGGCACCGGAATGTGAGCTATCCGGAAACAGGTTGAAAAACCCAATCGCAGAGCTATTCGGGCGAGGAAGAAGGCCAACAGTGGGGCGCGTGCGCAACACACGTGCGGAGGCTCATTTGCACACAGAGCCGCTGGTGCGTGGATCTCACGCGCAAGGAGGCGCGTGAGACACCAGGTCCAGACCGGGTCTGCACCAACCCGGTTTTAGACCCGACCCACACCGGGGATCCGGACCGGGTTCCGGGTCCCGACCGCATCCGGATCCAGCTCAGGAGACGCGGGGCGCGCACGTGCAGGTTGGTCGCCCGCGAGCCCGCGCATCAGGCGCGTCTGCAGACGTGCACCGAGCGCGTGCAGGCGCGTGCCGGTGCGTGCCTGATGCGTTGCGCGTCCTGCACGCGCCCAGGCGCCTTCCTGGCGCATGGGGGCACGTGAGATGCGCCACAGTGAGCCTGGTGGCGCGTGAACCCTCCCGGCAGCGCGTAGGTCGTCCTAAAATTAGAATTTTCTGATTTTTTGAGGGTTTTGTGATAAAAAGTGACTAATTGTGGGTTTTTATGTACTGAATCCTATTCCGAATGGTGAGATGCAATCACGGATTGTGGTGTATGGTGTCCATTGACTCATACGCTCGTCTTGGGATCTGTATTCGAGTCATTTTGGTTTTGGTGATTCGTAGGGTATATAAAATTGTGAACTAAGCATCAATATGTCACTAATGTCTCTTTTTCTGTGTGACAGAGACATGGCTGCAACGAAGACTGTCGTTCTAGATCTCGTAAAGGGAGACAAGCTGAACGGTGACAACTATGATATTTGGCACCGGAAGGTTCAGTTTGTCTTCGAGGAACAAGAGCTCGGGGAAGTTCTTAAAAACGAGATGGTGGACCCCGAGGAGGGTACCACGGCATAAGCACGATGGGATCAGGAGGTGTATCGTGCTTGGAAAAAGAAGGATGGCCAAGCGAGAGTGATCCTTCTTAGCAGCATGCACGATGAGCTGATTCCGATCTACGAGCAGTATCCTACTGCACAGTCGATCTGGCATGCTCTGAGAGAGCACTATGGCGCCCCGTCAGCTCCTAAGTTGAGGATGCTGACCTATAAATTCATCACGTACAAGAAGAGGCACGATCATACCATGAAACAGCATTTAATGCATATGTCGAGTATGATCGCCTCTCTGAAGAATATGGGGGAGCCGATATCTGATGAGCTTCAGGTACTGGCTGTGATCCAGTCCTTGCCTGACTCCTGGGATATGGTTAAGACCTATCTCACGCACACCGAGAGTATTCGTACTTTCATGGACGTGAGTAGGCATTGTGAGCTCGAGGAGGAGCGTCAGGAGGTGGCTAGGTCTTCTTCTGCTCATGCTAACATTGCGGAGTCGAGTAAGGGCTCCCGAGGAGTAAAGTGCAAGTGGCGCAAGCATGAGAAGAAGGCCAAGGGCCAAGGCAAGAAGAAGCAATCTGCGAAGACCGATGATAGAGGACAGAAACGCAAGAAGAATGAGCTCGATAAGAGCAAGGTCCAATGCTACATGTGTGGCAAGACTAGGCATTTCGCAAGTGAGTGTGGCGAGCGAAAGGTAAGTCCTTCTTTACATGGTTTGAGTTACGTGTCATCTAGTGTGATGCTCGCTAACTCTTCTCCTTTGTGGATTGTAGACTCAGGAGCCACGGACCATGTAGCTCGCGACAGGAGTGCATACGTGGAGTTCCGCCGTTTGAGTCCCCAGGCGAGGAGGCTATACGTGGGGAATGGAGCATTTATTGAAGTAAAAGGGATTGGCACTTACAAGCTATTGATGCGAAGTGACCAAGTCTTATATTTTCATGACGTTTTGTATGCTCCTGAGATTAGGCGAAATCTAGTATCTGTCCGGTGTTTAGATTTGTTAGGATATTCTGTGCTTTTGGGAAACTCTAGAGTTTTCATTTCTTATGACAGTACTTTGATATGTTCTAGTTTAGTCCATGAGAGACTTTATGTACTGGATATGATTTCATTTTATGAGATTTATTCTTTTTCTACTATTGATTTTGCATCTGATAGTGCAGTGGATGATGTGAATGTATGGCATAGTAGGCTTAGCCATATAGGGCAAGAGAGGATGACCCGGTTAGCTACGAGTGGCTTGTTAGGCCTACTAACCAAGGTCCAGTTGCCCATGTGTGAGTTTTGCCTTGCGGACAAGGCCACTAGAAAACCATTTGAGAAAGTAATGAGAGCTGGGACTCCATTGCAATTGGTCCATTCCGACATTTTCGGACCCATGAATGTGAGAGCCCGAAACGGAGCAACGTATTTCATTACGTTTATAGACGACTACACGCGTTTTGGTTACGTCTACCTGATCTCGCACAAGTCTGAGGCACTAGAGTGCTTCAGGAGGTTTATCAGCGAGGTTGAAAATCAGCTAGACATGAGGATGAAAACTCTCAGAACCGATCGAGGGCACGAGAATCTGTCTGAGCAGTTCAAAGAGCTCTGTTTCGATAGAGGCATTACTAGACAGTTGACTATTCCTGCTACTCCTCAGCAGAACGGAGTAGCCAACAGAAGGAATAGGACTCTGTTAGAGATGGTGAGGTCGATGATGGCGTAGGCCAACTTACCTATCTCCCATTGGGGGGATGCGTTGTTGACTGCAACCTACGTCCTTAACCGTGTTCCGACGAAGTCCGTAGTCAGCACCCCATACGAGCTTTCGATAGGGAGACAGCCTGACCTTAGCCACTTGAGGCCATGGGGTTGCGCCGCGTATGTTCATGATTCCTCACATCAGTACGTCAAGTTAGGCCCGCAAGGAAAGAAGTGTATCTTTATTAGATACTCTGAACAGTCTAAGGGATATGTATTCCTAGGAGAACATACGTACGGCACTGTTACTGAGATAGAGTCTCGTGATGCCACTTTTCTCAAGAGTGATTTTCCTAAGAGAGGAGAAATCGATCGAGACTTCACCTTCTATGAGATGGATGAGCCTAGTGGCTCAGCCGAGCCCAGCAGCAGGACTCAAGACCCTATTACGGATCTTGGTCCTAGTGGAAGCGGTCCATCCGAAGGTGTAATGGCTCTCTCTCCTCGTAGGAGTAGTCGGGAACGAGTGCCTCGTCGCCGTTTCCCGATTGAGGATGAGATCCTCATCGTGACTCCCGAGGATGACGAAGAGCCGAGGACTATACAAGAGGCTCTGGAGGGTTCAACAAAGGACCAATGGTTACAGGCCATGCACAAGGAAATGGAATGAATGAGAGTCAATGAAGTTTGGGAGCTAGTTGACTTGCCTGAGGATAGAAAGGCAATTGGGAACAAGTGGGTTCTCAAGATTAAAAGAAAGGCCGACGGATCGATTGAGAGATACAAATCCCATCTGGTAGCCAAGGGTTACACGCAGACTAAAGGCATTGACTACGATGAGACTTTCTCCCCAGTAGTCAAGTTTACTTCAATCCGTTTACTTTTGGCGATTGTTGCCAGTTTGGATCTAGAGTTACACCAGATGGACGTTAAGACTGCTTTCCTTAACGGGAGCCTGGATGAAGAGATCTACATGGAACATCCCCCTGGGTTCGTTCTAGTAGGTCAGGAGGACAAGGTCTGTCGACTTCGGAAGTCGATATACAGCCTGAAGCAGTCATCCAGGCGGTGGTACCTAAGATTTCACGAGGAGGTGATATCTTACGATTTTACGATGGTCAAGGAGGATCATTGTGTTTATCTAATTCGGTCCGATAACTCTTTTGTGATCCTGTCGTTGTATGTGGATGACATAATGTTGGTTGGGAATGACATTTAGTATTTAATGACCATCAAAGCGTGGTTGTCATCCAGTTTCGACATGAAAGACATGGGCGAAGCTGAGTTCATCCTCGGAATTCAGATCCAGAGGGATCGCTTGAGAAAGATGTTAGCTCTTTCACAAGAGACCTACATTAGGAAAATTCTCGAGCATTTTGGGATGAGTGATTGTAGTCCCATAGATACTCCGATCGCCAAAGGTGAAGGCCTAAGCCTGGAAATGTGTCCGAAAACTCAGGAAGAAGTAAGGGAAATGCGTAAAGTACCTTACTCTAGTGCAGTGGGAAGTTTAATGTACGCAATGTTGTGTACTAGACCGGATATTTGTTATGCAGTTGGTCTGGTGAGTAGATATGAGGCAAATCCTGGAAGGGGTCACTGGAGAGCAGTGAAAAGGATTTCCGATATCTAAAGGGAACTGCAAACTTCTCCTTGAGTTACGAAGGAGGTGATTTGCGCCTTGTGGGCTATTTAGACGCCGACTGGAGAGGCGATTTGGATAAGCGCAAATCGATATCAGGTTTTGCTTTCTTGCTCAATGGCGGGGCCATCTCTTGGAGCAGTAAGAAGCAAACCTGTGTTGCTCTATCTACGATGGAAGCTGAGTTCGTGGCATGCTCAGTTGCAGTTCAGGAGAGTGTTTGGCTCCATAGACTACTTGATAACTTAGGGATTGTAGCGGATAGTGGGAGGCTAGTCATGATTTACTGTGATAATCAGGCCGCTATTGCTTACACACGAGACCCTAAGTTTCATAGTATGACCAAACACATTGACACCAGATACCATTACGTTAGAGACATCATCGAGAAGGGTAAAGTGACTGTCAAGTATATTTCGACACACAGCATGGTGGCTGACCCCTTCACCAAACCCATTACTAGAGACTCCTTTCTAGGGCATAGAGAGTCATTGGGTTTGAGTATTTTCTGACATTTCTCAGTTTGTACTTATTGATGACATTGATGCTTATTGATTTTCTATATATATGATTATAGTACATTTTTCAGTCACTTTTGTGTTATATTTTCATTTAATGCACTTGCTTTCATTGTCATATATATTTTGTGATGTGATAATAGATATGTCAGGCAGGCGAGGTCGACTCTCTCACATGAGTGACCACCTCCAGCTCTGAGTAAGCGGGGATGAGACGGCTTCTAGCTGTAAGAGGCTTTGAGAGTGGCCCTGCTAGAATATAAGTCACCCTGATACGTGTTCAGGATAAGGTCATATGCGATATGACTGACATGGACGTACCCACATCCATATAGCGTGTGAGTAGTCAGGTTTGAGATATCAGATATCACCTGTGTTTTGTGATATTGTCTCTGAGATACTCTCTCTGAGATCTCTGGGTAAAGTCTTATGTGTAGACTGAGTCCCTATACCTGCACAGTGTTAAAGAAATCTGACATACGCCCTTTTGAGAGATGAGGGAATAACACTGTGGCACGTGTTTCATACCACTTGTGAAAAGACAACTTGGGATAGTGGAAGTTATATTACTTGAGACATTAAATTAAAATTTATCCCCGAGCCTCACTGTGTGAGACCCGAGATCCATTGGGTGGGATCTCTTGTGCCCTTATTACTTTCGGCTGTTTCTTGAGGTTTTGATTCAGTGTTTGCTACTTTAGTCTGTTTACCGATGGCCCGAAAGATAAATCGAGGTCTGAGGGACAGGTCTAGGAAAGCAGCTGAGTTGAGACCAATAGATTTGAGTTTGGGAAAGGAAGACCAATTGACACTGTATCACTGTTTTGTATTCACCGACCGGTCTTTTATGTTCATCCATATAGGGATTTGAACATAATAGTGAATACATAGTCGAGCGATATCTGGGGATTACTTTCGATGAGGAAAGTAGCTCGATGGATGTAATTAGTCTTGGATCTGGGGTACTGCGAGCTTTCTTTTGATACTAACGATGACTACTCGATCATCCTAACAGGTGTATCGAGAAGTCTTTGTTTGCAGGTGTACTCGCTAGTCGCACGACGACCAACCCTGTATGAAAACCCTGTAGGGTGATATGGTAGATTGCATGAGTTGTGATCTTATAATGGAAGTAAAACGCCCTCGTGTGCAAGTGGGAGATATTAGTTGATGCCCACGTGGGGCCATGTTTTTACCAAGAGTAAAAAATTTGAAATACTAAATGTGGGGTAATAGGAAGTTACCCACTACCCCCTCTCTCTCCTATTTTCTCTCAAAAATGACTCTTACTCAAAAAGGCTTCTACGGGAGTTATTATTTACTAACATAATTAAGATCTTTGAGGAGAGAATTAAGAAGAAGAATTACCATCTTGAGAGTTAGAATAATTGTTGAGTAGAACAATTATTCAGAGGGTTTTCCAATCAACGTTAAATCACCGGGTTAAGGGTTGGTTCGTTGTGATATTGCGATGATAGTTCGATTACGTGACTATCATCCCGACTTCGAGTGGTTCATATTCAGAGTTTGCGGTTCCGGAGATTTTCTGCATCACCGATTGAGGTATATCACGAACTTAAACTTTTACGGTTTCAAAATTTTATTTATCGCTTCCGCTGCGTGTATGAGTCACGTTTAAATTCTAACAGTTACAATTCAGAAATTTACAGAAAGACATATATAATAGTTTGAAAAGTAAATAAATTAACTAAGAATGAGATATTAGGTAAATATAAATATACTTAAGATCTAGGGGGGAGGAAGAACCTTATAAGCAACTAATTCCTAAAAACAACAAAAATCCTAAAACTAAAGTACTTTTAAATAAAAATTCTTAAGGAGCAAGAACTTTCCATTTAATAATAATCCTTCCAAAATAATCTACCATGCTCTCAAAACAAATCTACCAGTTAACTCCACTTAGTCAGTATCTGATATGATTGAGGTCCTACATCAATACCTAGAGACTATTCACGGTCCCTCTGTTGCATATCAAGTTGTGGGGGCAAAATAAGCAATAAGGAAAGTGGCATTGCAGCATACCTTGAAACCATCTTCTCAGTTTTTCATCAGATTTATTGACCATTGTTCTAACCATCTTGACCCTTATTTTTGCTACTGAAAGAGACAATGTTATTGAAGGATACGTTCACCAACGTTATCAAGTTGGTTCCCTTCAAAGGTGGCAATCTCATTTGCCGGCAAAAGAAGATGCATTTACTTCTTACCGCCCTCGAAGCTGTCTATGTGCTGGCCAAAGAGAATATTGCCATGGCATGTCAATCTTGCTACGAATTTATACGCATGATATTTTTTTGATAATAAATTATTAATCAATTTAAAAGATTTGCTATATATATATATATATATATATAATTGAGTAAATTTTGGAATTATGTCAATTACGAGAGAGATATAGATATGTGCCTTTTGTTTGACAAGCTTTTAATTTTTACTACAAAATCAAGGACTAAAGAAAATCAAATATTTAATTATTGCCATCTCTATAAATGAAAATGTTTCTTACAATTACTAAGATATCTTTTCATCCAAATGATATTCAAAAACTACTATCAATCAATCAGACTTTTAGTCTTGTTGGAGGTGAGTTTTGGCTCCACAAATACCGGCTCCTTATTGACTCGAATGATTGCCATCAACGAGGTATGAAACCTGCAAAAATCGTTGGAGGGTGCTCCTGCGGGAGAGACTCCGACGCTCAAGTCAGAAAGAGTGATTTTCGAATGTAAAAGAACAGACTGCGAGCTCTAAGAGGGAGAAGTTCCCTGTGAGTAGAAAGCTCCAATGTATAAGACTCAAGGAGCGTACCTGGTTTTGAGATATCTTATACCTACGAGAGTCGTATGCCGCTAGAGTGTTTCAACCTTACTTTTCTTATCGACCCGATTCAGGAATTTCGGAGATTCAATATTTCAAATTGAACGTAATATTCATCGTATGGAAACTTTCGTTTCCTGGAGAGATCCTTTTTTTAACTGAAAGATCCTAAAGGTATCATTTTTAGGCAGGATACCAAATCCGTAGGGTGTTTTGGCCTTCCTTTAGCATCATTAAAGCCGCTGGGTGTCGATCGGTTGTTTGACTGATAAAGAATGCTCGTTCGATGGACAAGTGATTGTATATCTAATCGGGGATGTTACTTTATTTGGTAAGCGAGGTGAATGAGACCTTATCGTTCGGAAGATTTGGACGACTAAGACTCTTCGGTGGATTATCATAACGAATAGTCGAAGTTAGACGATAGTTGTCCTTGGTGGATCTCCTACGTGGATCCTGTGGGTTTTGACCCTTTCTAATGGGACCTTGGGCTATGTCACATCAAGTCCCAATAATTAGGATCAACTATTCAAAAGCTACTCTGAAAGAGAAAATATGTCTGTGAAGAACTAGAAATATATTATTTCGTTTTCTCAATCACATGTTCATTGATATCATGCATTGTGAAAGCAAATTCAAGTTTTACTAGAGAAGATGATGAATGTTCTTCGCTCACAATTTTCAAATGCGGTGAATAGTGTTATATTGTCTAGTGATAAAATATGGAGTTTAATTTGATTTTCATAAATTGTTGTTTACCATTACATAATCTACGATAGATCACTTTTAACATTGTTGGACAACAACCTACACAATTCATAACTTCAATGTTTTGATATATGATTAATAGAAATCATTTACAAAAATACATCCAGAATAGTTCAGATCTTGTGCCACTCTTCCTTTTGTTACATCTCACTATTTGGGTGTCGTGTGCCAAACATGAAAAATATGTGGAAACGAAATCAAATCATTACAAAATATACATTTCCCGAGATAGCGATTTCTGACTCGTGTAATGAAAATGGTAGAAAAGTTTTAAACTTTTAATTTTGAAAAAAAAAAATCAGAAAAAGACTTCTTGTAAATTGGGCAAAATCAATCATTTAAAACTCACATAACATCATAAAACTTATAACACTCTAATTTCATATCAACAGCTGATCTGAGTAACCCTCCAAGTCCATCCAAGAATAGATCTCATCTATAAACAGAAGACAAAACTAGAACTACATTATCTGCCACTCTTACTTAGCCTTGATATTGCCCAAAATATACCAGTCATACCAACGCTCATCAAACTATAAGTGAGCTTGAACTTTGATAAGATTGTGTAGCCCAATATGGATCAAACTGATAAGGACAACATAAAATTCACTTATCACATCAAATACATCAATTAAGCATATTAAATTTAGGAAACAATACAAAAAGTGGTCAAAATTAAAAGAGAGTGAGGGATTTGAATTCCCTAACCTTGAAATCCACTGCTACTACCCAAATCTCCGTGCTTGGTTCTCAAGTGTATCTTATATATAAAGCATGGAGCAATAGGTATAACATGCTCAGTACCACATAATTCTTTTCTAAATTAGGATTATCTCTGCTAAGGTTAAAACCGTCACAATCCTAGAGGCATGTATAAATGAGTTATCCACATGCTTAAACTCACACCGCAAAAAACACAGTTTTAGTTACAGAATTTAGCTACAAAATTATGGACGAATAATGATTTCGTCATCATATTGTAACGAATTTAGCAACGAAAGCTTATTCATGTAGATTATTCACAACTAAATTTGACGCTAATTAGTCATGAAAATATTTCCATCGCTAAATTCATAGCCAAGTAGTGACAAAAAAGTTTTGGTTGCTAAATTCATGACTAATTAGCGATGAAAAAAATTTTGTGGGAAATTAGCCATGAATATCTGTTTCATCGCAAATTTTAGAGATGAAAATTTCATCCGTGGCTAAATTTAATGCTAATTAGCAGCAAAAAATATTTCCATTAGCAACAAATTCATCTACTTGTGGCTAAATTCATCATTAATTAGCAACCAAAATATTTTCGTGGTAAAATTTAACAACAAATTTCATGATTTGTCGCTACTTAGCCACACAAAATTATTTATAACTAAATTAGTCCCTAATTAGCAATGGTACTTGGGAATTTGTGGCTATTTTTGTTGCCAAATTTCTTTTACACTCTCTTATAAAACATTTTCAACCATATCTCTCTTTTTAACTCTTCATGAGTAAAAGAATCAGGTTAAATATATAGTGAATGTTATAATTTTTACCAAATTGACCATTTTTTATAATAAATAACTAAACAAATCTCTAATAAAATATTACCATATACAGTAATAAGATTTTACTTCTATAAGCATATATTTTATCTTTTCACTAAATACATGATTAAATTGGGCGTTAAATAATTCTTTTAGAGATTAGACAAAAGAATTTGTATTTATTCTAAATATTATCAATTATAATTTTTGGAGAAATAACAAATTTGTTTAAGTAATATAACCATTATCAATGAACTACATAATAAATATTTTTTCGTCTCTAATTTTGATGTAGATTTCCAAGAATTTCTTTTTCATTGTCAATTCATCGCAAACAGCTAATTCGTTGCTAAATTCATTGCAAGGAGTGAATAAAAGTAGATTTTGTCACAAGTTTCGTAACTGATTTAAGGACGAAAAATACTTTTCGTTGCTAAATTCAGTGACGGATCATACCTTTCATCTCTAATTTTGCAACGAATATAAATTAGCGACAAATATGCTTATCCGTCACTAAAATTAACGAAGAAAAGCAATATTTGTTGCTAATTTAGCGACGGGTTTCTTTTTCGTCACTATTTTAACGACAGTTTTTTTTTCCATTGCTAAGAAGCACCATATCTAGTAGATTTCTTTTAAAAGTTTTTATTTTGTAAAGAAAATTTTTTTCATCGCTAATTTTAGCGATGAAACCATTTGTTCGTCACTAATTTGAGCGATGAAATCCTTTTTTGTCTCAAAATTAGCGATAGATTTTGTTTCCATCGCAATGAAGGACCATTTGTTTAATTAATAAAACATCCACCACTTGTTTCAAGGCCTAGCCCTAATTTCCTCTCTCCCTTCTCAACTCCTCTCCACTTCGGTTGACGGTACATCTTGTCACCTCATCCTAACTTCTTCTCATCTCCACCATCGATCACCCCTCACATCTCCATCTCTGTTTTACTAACAACATTAACGCCCTCTTCACTCGTCTCCACTGTCAACCGTCTTTCACATTTCCATCTGGCACTTCCACTTCAACTCAGCATTAATTCTCTAGAAGAGAAAGAGATTAAACACTACGAAAAAGAGAAAACCTTCACTCAACTAGTTCTCTACAATTTGAGCTTTCAAGGAAGGGAATAGACAATCTTGTTTTGCTTCTCTCTCCCTCTCTCTTAGTTCATTCTCATAAAACCCTCCCTAGGATTTTTACTCTCTCTCTCTCACTCTCTCTCAAACCAAACTCTATGGTTCCTCTCTAAAAAACAATCTAGAGGGGATAAATAAGTTATTTGGCACTTTTCAATGGTTTGGTAGTTTTTACAGTTTGTTGAAAATGAATGTGAGTTGTAAGGAGTTGAAGAAAGAAAGAAAATAGAACACACCCAAATTTTATAGTGGTTCCACAAAACCCGGTGTACATTAACTCCTAGACTCCACTTGAATTTTTCACTATTATCCCAATATTAAAAACTTGATTCACGATTCAAGTTAGACTTACAAACTTTATTCCAGACTCATGTTAAACCTTTCACAGTGTTTCTTCTCAAACACTAAACTCAATCTCTCACAAGTTATTTCTCTCTCTAAATCCTAAACTGAGAAACCCTCTCTGATCTTTGAACTTTATGTACAAGAGGAGAATAAATGTTACAGTGAATGAAACTATAACTTTAGATATAACAACCTTGAAGCTCACGGAAAGAATTTTTACAGAAGTAAGAAAAATAGAGTATATGGCTTGAACCTCATAATATTGTAAGTTTGTTAAGCACTTCATATTTCTTTTTGACACTTCATTTTTTGTTCAACACCTCTCTCTCTTTATTCTTTCAAAGATCTATAGTTCTATTTATATCATCATTCACTTCATTCATCCAAAGAACCATTGTGGTTGGTGAGTTTTGAACGTTCTTTATTAATGACTCAAGTACATACATTTAATGTTCTCAACTGTCTGTTGCTTTTCTGTAGAAATGAATGTTAGAAACAAGGTGTCGACTAATATTACCATTCTGTTGACTATCAAAATTTGAATTTGAATTTTTGTTTCTGTGATGTCAATAGCTCATTTTACCTAGTCGACTATTAGAATTGTTTTGTAGATGAGTAATTGACTATTCTTAAACATAGTCGACAATGTTTTCTTTGGCTATTTCTTATTTACCTAGGTTCAGATGCAGTTAGTAGACTATTATGATAAGTTAGTCAACTATTGAATTTAAATTTCAAAATTTGTTTCTATAACGTTGACAATTCATTGACTTCGTTAACTATTTATCTTGTCCTACAGGTGATTAGTCGACTACTATAAAACATAGTCGACTAAGCTATCTTTGGATATGTCTTGTTAGTCTGAAGCTTTATATAATTAGTCGACCAATATTTGGATTAATATAAGTGTTGTCGACTAGAGTATCAAGTTAGCAAACTAAGTTTTGAATTTTATTATACTCCTGTCGACAAAGGTTGGCTGTTAGTCAACTATGTTTTTCACTTTAGTTGAAGACCTTAGTGTTTTAGTCGACTATAGCATTGCGTTGCTTCTTGAGTGCAGAATAAGTTTAAAATATGTGTTGACTAATGATTTTATTTAGTCGAAAGCTTTATTTTCTTAGTCGACAAACACATTTCCTTAGTTGGCTAAGTTTCATTTGGTGTCTCTAGTTAGTCTGCTAAGTTGAAAACTTAGTCGGCATGGCTATTGGTTTTTATTTGACTTAGTTGGAAGAATTTTACCATATATCGACTATCATTTAAAGCAACAGAGGTTGTGTTGACTATTGTGTCAGGATAGCTGGCTAAGCTTCGAATTAGATTATGATTTTGTCGAATGTGCTTAGACAGTAGTTGACTAATGGTTCTTTAGCCTAAGTGATTATCGACTATTATTTGGTTCTTTCCGACTAAATATTTTAGAAGATAAGTCCTTGTCGGCTAGCTATAATCTTCTGTCGATAGCTTTCTAGATAGTAATCAACTAATCTTCCTTATTAGTTGACTGTTTAATATATTTTTTTGTGCATTAGTTGACATCTCATAATGCCTTGTCAACTAATTTTCTTGTCTAGTCAGTTGTTTTGATGTCTTAGTCAGTTGCTATGCATTCACAAGCTTTTGGGTTCAGACTGATCTTAAATGCGTCTACTAATATGTTTAGTTGACGAGTGATTCATGTCTGTCAAATGATTGTAAGATTTGAGTCTTTTTTATTCTTTTGTCGACTAATTCCTAGAGTTTGCCAGCTATCCAATTTTAATTCTAAGCTTTATGGTTCTGGGATCCACTAGTTAACATCCTTTTCAGATTAGTGAACTAAAATTGCTTTTTAGGTGCTTATGATCATAGTCTGCATCTCCTATTTGTTAGTCGACAATTTTGTTAGAGTTCTAAAAATTTTCTAAGTCTAGAAAACCTTAGTCTGTATTCCTTATATGTTTGTCGACATGTTTGTTAGAGTTTTAAAATCTTCTAAGTCTAGAATATCTTAGTCGACAAGTTCACAATTTTAGTCAACCATTTCTTAGTGTGTCTTTGGATTTTGTTGACTAAATCAATGGGACTGTTGATTGCCTTGTTGGAAACCAAAATGTTTTCTAAGTATGGAGGTCAAATGTTTAGTCAACTGTGCTAATTCATCCATGAACTCTATTAGCTAACATGATAATTTAGTTAGCTAACATATAGATTTAGTTGGCTAGATTTGAAGAGTAGTCGGCTAACATTAGTGTTTCCTTGAACTTAGTTGGCTAACTTAATGGGTAGTTTACTAAATTCAAGATTTAGTTGGCTACTGCATAGACTTAGTTGGCTAGTATATATGTTTAGTTGGCCAAGACATAAACTTAGTTGGCTAAGTAGCTGACTAACTTCAAGATTTAGTTGGCTACTTCATTGACTTAGTTGGCTAGCATATGTCATGTGTTAACTATCCTATAAACTTAGTCAAAGGCTCATTCTTTAGTGAAACTATTCTATCAACTAAATCAAGACATTAGTCAACGGCTCATATGAAGAAACTATTTTAGATTTCTAACTATGTTTTCCTAAATTTTTTTCACTAATTTAACCTGTTTTGCTCATCATTAAAACACCTATGTGCAACATTCTCTTCCTTTTTTATGATGGCAAAACAACCTAAATTTTGGATTAAAACTACTCAACTCACCCTTAATCAGTGCATGTGTTTTGAGCCAATTTATCAATAAAAGATGACATATTCACAATAGCCCAAATCCAATTATAACAATCCAAATTTCTCTCCCCCTTTTTGTCATCTCATTGAAAAGGGGCCTAATTTAAACTTAATGGGCAAAAAAATGCCCAAAATTGAGGTTAATTGCAGACATATTCTTAGAGGTACAAAACTGCCCCTAAAAATGTGCCTATGTGCCCATGGTGAGTAAAAGGGTTATACCTATCTTGAAAAAAAAATCTTAAAATAGATTAAGGCATTAACATAAAATGCTAAACATTAAATGTCAGAACATAAAAGGTGGCATTATACATTGTTCAGAACATCAAATGTCAAAGATGAAACATTGCATATTGTTCAAAGATTAATAGATTCAGAAGTCTTTTTCACAATTGTTAAAGGATCGAGCATAGGATCAAATGTGGGTTCAGGAGTATCTATAGGAGGTGGTGCAAGAGTAACAGTAGGAGTATGTTTAACAGGAGTAAGATGGTTTGACCTAGAAACAGAAATAGACTCAGGATCAATGGGAGTAGGTTCTGAGGGTCCAAAGGAGTAAGGAAGGTCAGTGGCTTGAGGGACAGGAAATAAGGAAGGAGGGAAAATGATTGGAGACATTTTCAATCGAGGCTCATCTTTATTAGAGCTATCATCTTCCCTTGGCCTGTTAGATCCACTTTTAGAACTCTTAGTAAGTTTTCTTTCCAATCTCTCCATAGCCTTTAGAATCTTAGTATTTTATTATTCTATCACATGTACTCTTTTATGAAAGTAGAGAATGTACGTTGTGAGTTTGATCAAGGCCTCAAAATAGAGGGTGACCAATGCCAGTAGTTGGCTCAAGATAGCTTTCTCTAGTTAACAGTAGGGTGGTTCCTCTACTTTATCTTTGGAAAGGATTTAAAAATAGGGATGAGTATAGAAATACCCAGTGAGTAGAGTATAATAATATAGTTGTGTAAGAAATGAGTGGTGAATGTGAGAGTATCAAACAATATTTCAAAGTCACATTTCCAATTCAACAAATCATCATGTAGCCATCAAAATATTTCTCAACAAATATCATACCTTTCATAAAATAAAATTAACATTTACTATGCACATTTTTAAAATCAAAGGGATTACCTCAAAATCTTTCCACTAATGGCTTGACCCGGACCATCTGGTGGAACCGCAAAGCAATTTTCAAGTATCATTGATTATAAACATCATCCCAAATCTTGGCATTAGCTCAAGACCTCCGAGGTGGTGCAACCAAATTAGCCCGACAGGGACTTAGGGGGAATCTCTCTACCACGTCTGCCCCTTCAAGTTTAACAAGCTCTCCACGCCACCCCCTCGAATTGGACCATGGAAGTTTAGACTGGTCATCACATAAACTACGTGCTCATACCTCACATATATACCATTTCACAAATATCATATCATGTGCCACATAAAATCAACAAGTGTCTCAATTCATGAATCCAACAACATCATTCACAGAAAAATTCAGCATGGCACAAGATAATTAGCAAGTGTATAGATTACATGAGTCAAAATAAAATATTTTCAGGAACACTTCATATTCACAAGATAAATTATAAATTTAAGTTAAAAATCTTATTAAAAAAATCAAGAGAAAATATTTTCTCATTCACAAACACAACAAACTATCTACTCACTATTTTAGGGAGATCTGTCCACATCAAGCGTCCTCTCCTGAGCAACTTATCCAAACTCTAAAGACATCATTAATTAACCAAAATCATTAATATCTATTAATTTAAGTCAACCCATTAACCTTTACATACAAAACCTAATTTTTCTCTCACTCTCGGTGGTTTAAAATCCTTCAAATCTAAATGGACAGGTAACTTGATAATTTAAAACTTGGGTCTAGAAGATTATGTTACCCTGACTTCTTCTCTAAAAAGATCCATCCGGTTTGGTTCACAACAAACCCTTGATTTTCCCCTTTTGTGATAGTACTAAATCTCTAAGCTTTTCTCCATGATTCAAAGCTAAAATCTAACTTGGAGGGTTGGATAAGTAGTTTGGAGCCTTTGGTCTAGAGTTGTGGTGGTGAATCGATTTGATTTTGGGAGGAGAGAAAAATGGTCTAGAGAGAGAGAAGTGAAGTTCTTAAGTCTTTGCATGTTCTGGAGTCTTCTTTCGCCTTTTTATCTCGAGACTCATTTTCAATATTTTCTTAGTGGTCCTCATCCACTTTCAATTTGCACATATATCCCTTATGTCCTTTTTCTTTATTAGGAAGGTTAACCCAGTGGGTTCGGTAACTAGTATGGGAAGTTGGAATATAAGATGCAATTTATGAGAAATAATTTAAAAATATTTAAAAATTTGGAATATTTAAAGATATGGGATATAATATAGATGGTGTATTATATGATTAAAATAATTGAGTGGCTTGGTGGTAAGAAATCTATTGGGCGACTTGGAGCTCAAGAGTTCAATTCCCAATGGTTGCATGTGTCGACTAGAATTTTCAAGGGGTGCAAGAGTCGACAACAAGGATGCATGTGTCGATAAAATTTGGAAAAAAGATGTAAGTGTTGACAAGAATTAACAAAGTATCGACAGTGTTAACAAGAATTAACGAAGTGTCGACGTGGAAAGTTCACTAATGCATCGGTAAGTTCAGAATTTGCAACAATCAAAGAGAAAATTGTGTTAACACTGGTGAAAGAAGTTAGACGTTGTTGACAAAATTTTACAAATGTTGACAAGAAATCAAATTCATGGATATTGTTGACAAAAATTTGCTAGTGTTGACTGGAATTTGCAAAGCAAGTACTAAGAAGGTAATACTAAGAAGGCAAGTATTGACGAGAGTTTGCAAGTGTTGACAGAGTAATACCAAGGAAATAAGTGTCGACAAAAATTTACAAGTGTCAACAGGGTAACACCGAGAAGACAAGTCTTGACAAGAAATTGGCAAATTGTCAACAGATTTAATAGAAATGTTCTCGAAACATGTGTCGGAACATGTGTCAACATAAGCATGTTCTTGTAGGTTGTGTCAACATAAATCTAGTCATACAATTCTTTGGTGTCAACATGGATGAATGGGTTGTGTCGACATATAGTTCGATCTTCAACATGTCTATTTTAGTGTAAGTGTCAACACCGAATACAAATCAAAATCTACCGAGTACCGACTACTCAAATAACTGAACACTTAAAAATTTAAAGTCTATTAATCAAGAGTAGTCCAAAGGTCAAAATCCACATTTAAATTTAAATTATTACTCTCCCGTAAGATACTATATAGAAATCTCAAACAGTCACTTAGGGTCATCACTATAAATGGACTTTCCCGGTAATTTATAAGAGAAAGTTTTTTATGAAAATTTTCCAATACTGAATTTTCGGTATTGCAAGCAACCTTTGGTTGCATTTTTGTTAAATTTGTTCATGTATAGTCATTCCATGCATCTAGCATTGCTTGCTAATCATCATGATTTCCACTACAAAAAAACAAGGGTTTAGCGACGGATTTAGCGATGGAAATTTTAGAAAAATTCATCGTTAAACGTATTAGCGACAGATTTAGCGACGAAAAAATTTTCGTCGCCAATCATGCTTCGCAAAAATTTAGCGACGGATTCTGAAATCCGTCGCTAAATTAGCGATGGAAACTAAATGTCGTCGCTAAATTTAGCGACGGATAATATTTTTCACCGCTAAATTTAGCGACGGATAATGAATTCGTCGCTATATTTTTTCCGTTGCTAAAAAGCCGGCAGCCGTCCACCACCGCCCTGGCTCCCTACGGCTTGCCCGCCCATGCCCGTACCCAGTCAACCCTTGCCCGCTCGCGCATGCCCACCTCCTGTTGTTTTTTTTTATTATTAAAAATATACTTTTGTCCATATTTGAATCTGGGTTTAAGGGGTTGTTTGAAATGCTCTTAACCACTATGTCAGATTAACATATCTGATATACTATTTTTTTTACTTCTTTACTTTTTTTCTAACTCTTACCATTAAAAATATAGTTTTCTAATTTAACAAAAATACAAAATATAAATTATATTTAATAAAAACACAAAATTATATTTAATAGAATTATAAAATTATCTTTAATAAAAATATAAAATTATATTTGAAAAAAATATAAAATTATATTTAATAAAAATCAATAACCTAATTTAATAAAAATATAAAATATAAAATTATATTTAATAAAAATATAAAATTATATTTAATAAAAATATAAAATTATATTTAGCGACGAATTTAGCGACAGATATTATTTCCGTCGTTAAAGTGACGGAAATTTTTTCCCTCGCTAATCAGCGACGGATATTATTTCCGTCGCTAAATAAGTGATGGATATTATTTCCATCACTAATTAGCGACGGATATTGTTTTCATCGCTAAATTCAATGACGGAAATTTTTTCCATCGCTAAATTCAACGACGGATATTTTTTCCGTTGTTAAATGAGCGACGGATATTTTTTTCGTCGCTCAATTTAGGGATGGATTTGAATACGTCGTTAATTAGCGATGAATTATTTTTCATCGCTAAATCCGTCACTAATTAGCGACAATTTCCGTTTTTGTCGCTAAATTCGTCGCTAAATAGCGACGAATTTTTTCTGTCGCTAAAATCGTGTTCTTTTGTAGTGTTTTGAATTACTTTTAAATTTTCTTCATCTTCCCTTTTATTTTATCATACTTTGTTGCCTAAATCTTCTTTCTTTTAAACATTGTGTTTCTATTATAGTTTATTCATGTAGTATGGGATGTGATTTATTTATTTATATATATATATTTGGCAGGCTGAAAACCAATTTAGTGACATGAGCTTGCTAGCAAATGAATCCTTAGCTAAACACATGAACAAAAACCCTGAAGGTTTTGATAAGGGCCACAATTATGTTTCTAGTAGGGTAACAATATATTTCCATTTGCAAAACCATTATAGTAACATTTAAATTGGAAATAGAAATGTGCAACTTGATCGCGCAAAATCCAGCGTAATTTACCGAAAAAAATAACATGGATATGCAACCGATTTCATCTATCGGAGTTTTTACTTGTTAGATCTAGCGATCGCATGGTTTAATCTCTCCTTTTGGGTTGATGAAATCACTTGATTCGATTGAAATGATAGATGGGTTGATGCAGAGGTAGAGGTTTTTTTAGAGGAGAAATCAAGAGCAAGGTAACTAGAGAGAGAAGAGCGATAGTTTTGTCGGTACCATGAGATGTGGCATCTCTCAGCAAAATACTGATGTGGTATCATGAGATATTTTTAGGTGCTGACATGGCAATGACAGGTCAGCATCTGTATGACACATAAACTGTCACGTCATTCCACGTTAACAATTAATGGTCAGTCTATCACTATCAGTGATGGAAGGACCAATATGGCACAGTTTTGTAAGTTTGAGGACTACAAAATAATATATCTAACTATAGGGACTAATATGTGAAATTTGTGCAAAATTTAGGGACCGAACATGTAATTATCTACCTACTTTGCTGACATAGCAGTGCCATATTAGCATTTTGCTTACGTGGCATCATGAGATGTTTTAGGTACTGACGTGGTAATGACAGGTAAGCATCCGTACGACACTTAAGTTGTCATCTCAGCAGTTAATGGCCAACCTATCACCGACAGTGACGGAAGGACCAATATGGTACGATTTTGTAAGTTTGAAAACCACAAGATAGTATTGTTAACTGTAGGATCTAATTTATTAAAATAAAATAAATTTTAGGGAGTGGACATGTAATTTACTCTTAAACCAATCATAATATTATAATAAATTTCAAAATTATTTGATTCAAATAATATGCTCAATTTTCAAACAAATTTATATTTAGAAACAAAATTTTCACACATAAATGGAGAGCATAAAATCAAAAGAGTGTAAAAAATTTACACTTAGGTAGCTAAAATTAAGGAAAACATTTTTCTAGTCTAATAAAAATTTTTCAGAATTTTCTAGATAGAAAAATGAATTTTCTGTAATTTTTTAACAATTTATTGATTATAAATCAATAAATAATAATTTTTCAATTCCAGAAAATAAATTATAATTCACAAAAAAGAATGATTTTTCAGACTCATATAAAATTTTTAGAATTTTTCAGACTGAAAAATATTTTTTTGTAATTTTCTAACAGTTTATTGATTTAATAATCAATAAAAAATATTTTTCATCTCCAACAAATAAATTTTAAATCATAAAAAAATCAAAATAAATAAAATATTTATTTTAGAAAAAATTCCAACAGAAAATAGCGCTCCACGTGCCTTCACGTGCCATTAGAGACGACAGTGCAAAAATTAAAACAAAACAGCAATGCTCACGCGCTGCCTTCCCAGCAGTGGACAGCCACGAAATTTTGGCTAACCCCCCCGCCCATTTTTAATATTTTTGAGTTTAATGGTGGCTTTACTTTTCAGATCGGACACCTCTAGCCCTAAGTTTGGACTGCACACGTAGGCTTCCGAGAGTGGGATTTTCTCGACACTATTCATCATCTTCTTTATTTTTCTGATTTTCAACCCAAACTTTGTATAGCCATATCTCTTTCAATTTTTAATCATTTTTTGCAATCTTTATATGACTAGAAAGCATTTTTAAGAGGAATCTATCCATATAAATTTCATGCATGAAACATAGATTCTAAAAGTTACGAGTACATGAAGTTTCGGCTAGGGTTTGTTATATCTCTTATTGTACTAATTGAATGTATGCCAAATTTTGCAAATTTCATCATTATATCATAAGCATGCTATGGTATAAAATTGAGAGTATTTCGATAAGCCAATTTCAAGTTGCCATTAATGAACCTTAAAAATTATTCTAGACATTTTTCATTTTTAATACCCAACTAAGAGACAGGAAACACCCTAAATGGCTCTGATACCATTGAGGGTTTTCGTATAAATCAATGAAAATATTTTCATATAGAAATATCACAGATCGAAATTGGGTTAGGATCACTTACCTCTTTTAATGAATGGGTACTCTAGGCTGAGAAAGTATTACTAATTCGGGACATTCTCTATTGTTCACAATCCAAATGCCACTTTGGTGTACCAAAAGATCAAAGTCTTCAAACCCTCAAGAGCCCCTCTTTTTATTGACACTTCACACGTTGCATTCAAAAAAAGAAATGAAGTATTTTTTGCCCCTTTTTTTTACGTACTTGTTACATGTGCAGCCTCCTTTTCAAATGTTAAGAGGGAGTTTTGCATGAGGGAGGTTGAGGGTGGTTACCAAAAACCTCCCCATCCCCCCCTTTTTTTAAATTTGAATGAAGGTGGCAGGTCTACCCTCATGGGCAGACCCGCCCCCATATTTTAACAGAAACAATCAAAATCAGAAACATACAATGACAATGTACAAGACAACCATGGCTCCACAAGTAGTCGCTACCAAAATAAGAGGAAAAAAATAATGGAAATTGCATTAGCTCAATAGAAATAATCAGAGCTTTCTTGTGTCTCTCATCTATCTATGTCCAAAATTGCTTGGTGTGCAACTAATTACTGTTTATCTATACACTCTTTGGAGACCCATCTCAAAAGGTGCAAGTCCACCTTAATGCACTTTCACAATCAAAACTCCCCAAATCAATGAGTCTAGTCCCTCAACATTCCCTGTTCTTTAAATATACTTTTAAAGAAATGTAAATATATATTATTGGACATATCTTGTTTAATTCTAATGATAATATTGCTGATTTTGGATATATTTTATTTCACTGCATTATTTGGACATATCTTGTTATTTTTTTTATAGTATTGTTATTTTGATGAATTTGTAATTGCTCATTCTAATTATAATGACCCATAAATATATCTTATTATTTTATTTTAATTTCCTTCTAATTTCCCTCATGATAATGTAGGAGAAATATAATGAACTTCTACTAGCTTATTTGAGTAGTGCTGGTGATGTTGTCTCATCTGAGTCCTCTGTTGATAGTATGGTTTTGTGACTAGAGACATTTGGTGGATAAAATAAGGAAGAATACTTGGAATAGGATCATTGAGCAAGATATCCATACCTGGCCCATCTTCCTCCATCGCAGCTACTTCAAGGACACAAACACAAGTGAATGAAAATTTATTTAACCTCAAAGAGCAATTTGCATAGAGAGACAAAGAAATCAAAGAGTTCAGGCAATGGTACGAATCATTTGAGACAACGGAACAACTTATCTTGTAACAACTCAAATTAGATTCGAGTCAGTTTGCCCCGTCACAAAGTGAGGTTCCCCCTTCTATATCTCTTAGTGATGACCCCGATGATGATGAGCAAGACGATGATTGATGGATGTTATAAATATTGATACTATATGTTTATTATTATATATTGGACGTTCATGTTGGATATTGGAGTATATTTCTTATATACTGGATTGATATTTGTTTGATTTTGTTTTTATTGACATTTTGTTGGATGCTCGAATATTTTGGACAATATCAAGTATATTGGTTTTGAAAAAATGTTTGGAAATTGATTATTGTATTAGTTGGATTGGAAAAATTTTTAGATTTATTAAATGGATATCCGTGACTAAATTTGATATTTATATTGGTTAGATAAGATATTTCTTTTTGAATAGGGAAAATTTTGAAAAAATAATGAATTTTTTTTTTAAATTTTGAGATCTGTCACTAAATTCGTTGTCGGTTAAATTTTCAAATTCGTCACTAAATTCATCGACCATGGATTTAAATATTGTGCCTAAATTTAGCCATGAACAATCATATCCGTTACTAATTTTAGTCACATATCTATATTTCTGTCGCTAAATTCAATATTCGTGACTTAGCCATGAATTCTAGTATTTATAGTTAAATTTAGCCACGAATTCTGAAATTCGTCGCTAAATTTAATCACGAATTTAGTGATGAAATTTTTTTCAACGCTAATTTGACCACAAATTTCTGAATTTCATCACTAAATTTTTTCTACGCATTATTAGCGATAAAAATTTTTTCATTACTAAATCCATGACTAAAAAAATTAGCGATGAATTTTTCTAAAATTTTCGTCGCTAAATCCGTCACAAAAATCATGTGTTTTTTTTTAGCGTTAACTAACTTTAGAGTTTAGTTACCATTGATAACATAAGATCCTAGATTATCGAAAATCGAAGAAATTAGTGAATATTTTCAAGATTTTATTTTAGTCCAAAATATATAAATACATCTGAGGCTACTTCATACTTATAAAGAAAACAAGTGAGCATCCAATATACTTTCATTTATGTACCTGGATCAATTGGAACTCCATCATAACTCTCAAGGACTGCATCATCTATATAATATAATCTTTTGTACATCAAACCCTAAGAATTTCTAACTCTAGAACATTCCCAAAAGTATAAAACAAATAGGCATAATGTGAAAAGTTATCGGTAGTATATGCTAATTGAGTATTGAGGCCAAGTGAGAGCATTTATCCTGTTTCTAGCACAATTTGAGAGATTCAAACAATGAAAGAGCATGTAATAATATCATTTAACATTAGTCAAGAAAGAATAAAAATCAGTATTGAAAAAAGAATTTAGAATGTCTGAAAAATCAAAAATAGAATGTTCACAACTTGGTTAAGAACAACCGGTAAAAATCATTCGAAATCCTTACGAGTTGATTTTTTGATCAAACAAGTATTCCTTTCATAATTAATCTCTTTTGGACGAGGGGAAGGGTGATTAAGCTTCTGAAGATCGAAAAAAGAAAATAGTAGAAAGAGTAGAAATTATTTGCTAGACTGGGTTCGAATTTCTACTCCAATTAGGCACATTAATCCCCTTCCAATCATAATTCATGTTGCCTTCATGACATTCTTTCTACTAAACACCATTGATGGCAAAACCCTATTTGTTACAAAACTAAATTTTAAAACATCAACTGTATTTTGAACTTTGAACTTTAGAATCCTATTTGTTAACTAAGGTAAGATCTTTACAAATAATTTGCTCTTCTCTATTTCTTTTTTCCTCGGCTATGCAACTCTACTTTCTGTCTCTTCATGTTTTATTTTCCTAGCGTCAGCTCTCTCTCTCTCTCTCTCTCTCTCTCTATCTGATCTAGGGATGGTAATGGTCGAGCCATGGCCCATGGGTAGGGTGGCTTTCTCACTTCCCATACCTATGCTCCTTGCATCGAAAATTCCCCCTACCCGACCCCGTACAACTGATGCCTATCCCCACTCTCATAGTATCCATGGTACTCACAGGGATCCTTGCACTAACCAAAAATCAAAATTTTGAATTTGCAAAACTTAAATTTCCAATATAAATTTTTACAACAACAGTTCATCTTAATAAACATAGAAATCACTTAACTATTCACAAATTAATAAGAAAAAAATGTATACAATGATCACTTTATCATAAAATTTTCTTATATCTCTTTTAAATAACTATTTAATCAAGTTACCAATTCGTCTCTCTAGAATACTTTGATTATAGTAGAAAAGTAAATTAAGATCATAAATATAATTTTTTAAATAATATAAAAATAAAACATACACTCATATTAAGTTATTAACAATGGTTACATTACCAACATTCATATTTGCAACGTGGAGATTTTGAATTAATAACATATAAAATATAAGTGAAATTTATTAGCTTAACAAGTTAAAGAAAATAATTTAGAATTACAAAATAGTGATCTAATTATGACTTGACACTTTAATTTGTAGTATTGCCATCTACCCTAAATAGTTTAAGCTTTATATTTTATTTTTATTAAATATAAATTAAATTATTAAAATAATTTTTAAATATAACATATACTACGAAATGTAATAAAGGTATACCTATCTAATTTTTTATATTTCAGGGATTCCTATAAAGGTATGAGGCATGAGGCAAGGGGCTCTTCTTATGCTCCATAGTAGGATTCCCATCCCATCAACCCCATGCCACGCGGGGCAAAAATCTCCCTCATCCTCACTGCTTGTGGATCCCCACATGCACCTGCTCGTAGAGGTTATGATCTCTCTCAAGCCTAGTTGGGCTTGGGCCTCAATTGATCTTGCTCTTGGCTTGGGCTTCAGTTGGTCTTCGGCTTGGGTAATTTGGTTTTAGCATTCAAAATTTGTCCTATCATTTTTTTTTTCTTTTTGTTTAGAAAGATTGAAAACAAGACCAATAAAAAAACCACTGGCCAAGCAAAGGCCCAGACACCAACCCAACACCTAACTATTCCATATTCACATTCTTTTGGCTAACTAGCCTGCTCGACTCAACACCTTCTTTGTCTTTCAATAGCAGAAGAAGCATAGAACTCAGAAGGCCCTCCAGTATAAACAAACCTTGAAAACTCTCTTTTCCCAGCTCTGTAAGTTGCTCTGCACACTTGTTGGCTTCCCTAAAGATATGCTTAACTTCATTGTCCCCCAAGTCTCTGATGAGCTGCTTGCAATCCATGATGGCATGAAAGAGAGGGTGGGTGGCCACATTATCCTTCTTTTGTAGCTAAGTTAAAGCAAGGTAATTCACTTCCACCTCAACCATTGACAAACCCTTGCTCTTAGCAATCCGGAGACCTTCTCTCAAAGACCAAACCTCTATAGAGATGGCATCTATTCTTCCTATATCCAAGCGAAACCTGCTACCCAATTTCCTTGCTCATCTTTCAAAAGACCACCTCTACTAGCAATTCCTAATTCTATATCCACAGCCCCATCAATATTTCACTTAAGCTTTCCTCTCTCATGAGGAATCCATTTGGTTTTGATAATGAAAGGCTACTTCTAATACTGGTCGTCACCCCTCTGAGCCTCCTCTCACACACTATTAAACCAGCTTGCTAGCCCACAGTCACCCAAGTAGGAGTCCTTTCCCCATCCATGACTAGTCTGCACCTTCTTTTCTATATAAACCAAATAGCAGCTACAAACATCCCACTCTCTTGGAAGATCCTTACTTTGAAACTCCTTTACACACCTTTTCTAATCCATTCAGTTGTGGTCTTACTCCAGAAGTCCCTGACTTTATTAATATCAAGACAAATCAAGTTCCAAATTTCCTTGGCTTCCTTGCAGTCTGTCAGCACATGCATTACAAACTCTACACTCTCTTTACACGTGTCACATTTATCATAAGAAAATCTCCTCTTCTTTCTTTTAATATTTATCATAACCTTCTCTCTCATAGCTAGCCAAATGAAAAACTTCATTTTCTCAGGACATTTGGATTTCCAAATCCACTTCCAATCTTCATTCAGCTGAGACTACACTTGATTACTCTCCTGAAGCATCCAGTAAGCACTTGCTAAAAAGAAGTTACCATCCTTTGTCCCTCCCTGCCCAAGTAGGTCTTCAGTCTCACCTTTTCTAGGAATCAAAACCCCTCTTATCTCCTTAACTTTGTCCTCCTTACATTGGCATGCAGCTCCTCAATCTTCCATTACCCCTCTTCATTAATAAAGTGGCTAACCTTCATCTCTCGGAGACTCCTTATTTGAGGGTGAATAGCATGCTCGGCCAGTTTCCCTTTCCCCATTCACCTATCTTCCAAAAAGTTTATGATTTTACCATTCTCCCACTCTCCAAATTAGGTCTATCCTTAGGCATTCTCCAATAAGGATACCCCCTCTAGGTATTTGAACCCCTAGCTTCTTCTCTACACTCCAAAAACTTCTTTCCTTCAGGTATTTTCAGTTAAGAACTTTGCATCACAAAGCCTGATCTTCCTTAACCAATTGCCACCCCAGCTTAGCCAACATAGCAATGTTGTTTTTCCTGATTTTACAAAGATACAATCCCCCTTCTTGCTTAGGTCTACAGGCCACCTCCCAGCTAACCAAGTGAACCTTCCTATGGCCCTCCTTGTTGTCCCCATAAAAAATCTCTATTTATTGTATCTAGCCTATTACAAGTGCTACATGAAATCCAAGAAGTTTGCATCATTTACATGGGAATAGTTGCTGTCATAAACTAGATGAGAGTCCTCCTTCTGGCATTACTTAATAGCTTTGCACTCCAACCATTAAACTTTTTCTGCACCTTATCCACCAAATGGTTGTAGAAGTCCTTGTTGACTCTACGAATTAAAGGAATCCCCAAGTACTTTCCTAAATCCTCTATTACAAAAAACTTGCTCATTTCTGCCAAAGAGTTCTTTAGGAAGTTAGAGATTCTCAAAGAGAACCAAACCTTGTACTTTGTCACATTAATACTCAGTCCACTTTTAGCTAAAAAAATCTTTCAAACATTCTCCAACTACACTCAAATTCAAATGATCTATCTTAGCAAAAAAGAAGAATATCATCTACGAAGAACAAGTGAGAAATATAAGGACCATGTCAAGAGAACTTAAATGGTTTCCACACTCCTTTTCTCACTTTGTCCTAAATCATATAAGAAAGCATTTCCATCATAAGAATGAAAATGGGTCCCCTTGTTGAAGGCTCTTACCAATCTTCATCACCGGCATCACCTTCCCATTCCAGATCAAAGAGATCTCGCTGTTGGTTACTACAAACATGATGATCTTGATTAGAAGGATTGGAAAGTTATAGTCTAGCAGTACTTGCCCCCAAATAATTCTAGATTATGTTATCATAAGGTTTGATTAAATCAATCTTCATAACCATCCAATGATTCTTGCTCTTAGACCTCTTCATAAATATGAATGATTTGGAGTAAGGGCCTTAACCTCTGCACAATGATCTTGGCCTGCACTTTATAAGAAGTATTCAGAAAAGTAATTGGCCTGAGATCATTCATAGTCACTGGATTATTTATCTTAGGGATCAAGACCATATATGTCTTTAGAAAGTCAGGACAGAAATATCCATTTCTTAAAATTTCATTGACGAACCTCCTAACAGCTTCTTAACCACCTCCCAATGCTTTTGGTAGAAAATAGGTTGGACTGTATTAGCACCAAGAGCCCTAAGCCCCTGCATGGAGAACATAGCCTTTCTAATTTCTGCCTCACTAGCTTAACTAATCACATGATGGCCTATTTGGATCTTCATAACCCATCTCATGAACCTTTCACTAGGCGGAACCACATCCTTACCTTCAAACATATTAGAAAAGTACCAAGTTGCATGCTTTTTCAGCTTTTCCAGATCAACACACCACTCACATTCTATTTGCAGGGCAACTATTCTATTAGAGTTCCTTCTAATTTTAATGGAAGCATAGAAGAATTTGGTATTTCTATCTCAGTTCACTCTTTATTTTTTATCCCAAAAGATTTTTTCTTGGTCTAGAACTTTATGATATTCCTCTAACAGCTTTCTTTACAAAACTTGCAAAAAGTCAAACCTCTCATATCTATCCAATTGTTGAATGCCTACCAGCCTCTTTTCAATCCTACTTTTTTTAACAAAAATGTTGCCAAACTCCATCTTGTTCTATACTTTTAATTTATCCACCGTGTTATTTAGAGCCATTAGTAGGTCCCTATTCGCAGTCCTCCAAGCTGATTCCAAGACCTCCTTGATTTTAGGATGAGTAAGCCAAGCAGCCTTACATCTAAAGAGTTTGTTGTCACTCTTAGGAAGGTTAAAAGCTTGGTATTGAGTAAGACTAGACTATGATCTCCATGTAAACAAGGGAGATTAATAACTTTCAACTCCGGGAAGTGAAGATTTGTCTACAAGTTCCCCCAAAGCCTTATCTAACCTCTGCTGCAAAATTATCCTCCCTTCCCTCCTATAAGTCCATGTGTACTCTGGACCTAAAGCCTTTAAATCCAGTAGGTTGCCTTTATCCCATTTTTTTTTGAACTTCCTACCGCTGGTCTATCCCTTAGCCATCTTACTACTAGTCTCCAAACCCCCTAAAAATCATTAAAATCCCCTGTCACGAACCAAGGGACCTTAGGTCATTTATCTCCTTCCAGAAAGCTTCCTTAGCAACATGATTAGGCTAAACATACACACATGTTACTAGCCTAATCCTCCTGTTCTCCTCGATCTGCATATGGATCCACTGTTCCGCGTGCTTTAAGACCTTTAAACACACTTTACTCTTATTCCACATGAGCTAAAAACCTCCCCTAAACCCATTCAACTAGACTGCAAACTCACTCTGCAACCCAAATCTAGTTAGAAAATCTGGGAAGGAGTTGTTTTTGGCTTTTGTCTCTAGAAGGCAGATCACCTCCGACTCTTGTCTCCTTACTAACTCTCTGCACATACTTCTAAACCTACTCTTCCCAACCCCCTGTAATTCCACACCATAATTTTTGTATTCATCATGAGTAATAGAAATAAGTTATGGAACTAACATGTACCAGCTACTCAGGTCTCCACCTCCATCCCTTCATCCAAACTGTCTTCCCCTTCCTTGTTTAGCTTTCCTTCTTTATCCCATTTCATGTTATCTTCTTCCTCATCACATAGCAACTGTCTCAACTCTTTCCCTTCTTTTATTTCTGTTATATTCAAAAAAGACGTTCGACCCCTAGGTCCAAGGTCCTTTCTTTGTCAACAGGTGTGATTTTACTCTCCTGCAGCCCAAGCCCAAGCTCCATAACTTTCTTACATTCTCCTGACCTTACATTGTTTATCCTCCAGTAGGGCCCCATTCGAAGTCCCTTCCTCCCATATTAGCCCAAAATATTATTAAGTCTCTGCACTCTTCTCAACCTATTCATTTATCCTTTCTTCCTCCGATCACCAAAAGGCTTCTTATAGACTCTCTCCCTCTCCTCACATGTTGTCTCCTTCTCTCCTCTTCCCAGTTGACTTTGCTCTATCTTCTTTTCTCCCTGCAAATTTCAAAGTACTCTTCTTCTGGATACTTTTCCTATCCCTATCACCAAAACCTCTTGTTTTTCCCCCTCCAAAGAACCATTATTGTCTCTGTTCCCTCCATCTGTACCACTTGATCTGAAATTCTTCCTTCTGATGCTTTGTTGACTTCAAATAAAACCTCAAATCTATTAGTTTGGGATTCTAACCTATGTCTTTTCCTTCCCTGTCTTTGAAGTTTATACTTTTGGTCAGTCTCTGTCTTTTGGAAACTAGCATCCAAGACCCGACCTTCATCCCTATCTCTTTATTTTTCTTCAAAATTTCTTCACCTGCTGGCTTTTCCTTTCCTAATTCTAGGTTCAACAAGCTTGCACTTGTCCCATTTTCCCCATAGTTGTCACTGGTGTAACCCACTCTTCCATAAGTGAAGCATAGCGTGTAAAGTCCTTCAAACTCTACTCTATGTATCCTACTCCTCAACCTCACTCTTGACACCAATGGCTTATTTCAGTCCACCTCCACACATCCCCTAGCATATTTGCCCCTTAGGACATTTGTCATATTTAAATCTACCCTAATATTCTTCCCTATTGTTCTTTCAATCTCGAATAAAATTTCCTCATTAAAAAATTCAATTGGCATATGTGGAAACCATACCCATACTACAGTAGAGCTTATTACTGTTGTCTGGCTGGAGAACTAGGGATGTCACTTGCGGATGGTGAGATAGTGGTCGTGTATCATCCTCAGACCACCAGTTAGGGCCTGATAGTAATCTTGCTTTAGAGCAAACTTCACTAGAAATAAGCCTCTTTCCAGATCAAACAATTCCATAGCACCTTCAACCTTCCCCATCATGGTCAGTTTTGATTGCATGAGTTGATAACCTATATGTTTCCCTAAAAGTTTTATGATCAAATACCTCTTCTATGGTTTCCAAAGTTCTTTCAATTTATCATCCGATAGTGGGATGTTAGGTATGAACCTTTAACTTTCCTCCTCCATCGCTTCCTCACATAGTCCCTTCCATTCTAGTTCTAAATCACCTTCATATTCTTCATATGTCTGCCTTAGCTTGCTTGACACCCCCAATTGCATTTCCTTGAATGATAACTTTGGAGTATCATTCTCACTGCCCTGAATGAATTTTACTTTCTTAACACATCTCTATTGAGGATCATCCTCCCCCAATGATCCCGCTTGACAATCATTGGGTTGTGTCATCCGTCAACTGTTCTCTTCTCCTATTAAATCTATTTGTAGAGAAAATTAAACCAATTGAATAGTATTTTGATGTAACATTAGAGAATAATTAATATAAATCCCATTAAATTTAACTATAAATTTAGCAAAAAAAGAAAATAGCTATTTCAAATGGTCAACCCAAACGACATTACTACAAATTCATAGTGCCCATATGTGGATTTCAAGGCCAACAATATAATATCACTTTCTTGAATCAAAATCTAATGATATCCCAACCTTAAATCGATTTTCGAAAGGACACAAGTGCAACCCAATTATTCAAATAGATCATTCATTCTAAGAGGCCGGCATTTATTCTTAATTGCGGCTTTATTCAACTAACATTTGTGGATGCACATCCTATACAACATATCATTGTTTAGATAAAATAGAATTTTGTCCTACTTTTCTTTCTTTTTCACTCCATATGGATGTTTACAATGTTGACAATGATGGTCTCCTAAGGTGAAACACTTGGTCCACAAAGCTCTCCTCTAGAATCTCCTAAAGCTCCTCCTTGTGCTCTCATAATTCCGCTGGTGCCATTCTGAATGACACAATCAAGACAAGAGTGGTCTTTGGTGCCAATTCGTTTGAGAAATTGATCACCCTCATAGCAGAACCGTTGCAGACCATCAAAAAAAGGATCCCAAAACTCACAAACTATGGGCTCATCCCTAATAAGCCCTCTCTTAATATTTCATTAAACAATATAAAATTATCTATGGGTTTGGAAATTTCAACCAAACAAATGGAATCTAGAGAAAAAAGAAAAAGAATTAACAATAATAATAAATGCCGAATAATTATTTATGAGTATTCGATATCTTAAAAAGAGAAAAATTAATGACTTTCCATCTAATTTGAACATCTCTAGTTTTCCAGCCTAGCACAACTTGAAACAAATATGATGTAATGTCTTTTACCAAATAAAAGGACAACAATTTCAAATTTTGCCTCATATGAAAAACCAATATTATTGAACTAAAGAAGAAGATGAGTCCTCTCCATTCACAATCTTCTGATGAGGTAAATTTTTAACTATTCTACTTCTCCTTATTTGAATGGTGTTTCATAGTTGATATTAATTTTTTTCCAATATTGATGCAAATTATTGTTTATAATCAATTCTTTTCGATGTTCAAATAGATTTTCGTAATATTTCTATACCGATTTGTCACAATAATGGTTATAGTAATGTAAGCATTAGAAATTAATATTAGATTCTCAAACTTTTATCAAAAACAACCAACCAATAGAGAAAACAAAAATAAAGGGAATTTAAAAATAGTAAATAAATTATATGGAATAGATATGGTATTTTATCGAATTTGCGGCACCAAATTCATAATTCTGAAGTTTTCGATTCGAAATTAATAGGGAGAGAGATATACCAATTGTTAGTCAATTTAGGATTTGTTTTGCATATTCATTAGTTAGTTTTGAAATTAAGAGGGAGTGAGATATGACCCAACACATATTGGTCTAGTGGGTAAGTCACTAGATCTCATCCAAGAGGTCTCGAGTTCGAGTCTCGAATGGAGCAAATATACTAAGGAGAGTTCTATCACCTTGAGGGACTTCAGCGGGTCGACTCGGATTAGTCGAAGCGAAGTTTCGGGAAATCGGGTGGTGAACCAAATCTAAGGGACAAAAAAAAAAAGAGGGAGAGAGATTTATGCCTTTTGTTTGACATGCTTTTAATTTTTATCACCAAATCAAGGACTAAAGAAAGACAAATATTTTATTATAGTCACCTCCACACATTAAAAAAATTCTCATAAATACCATGAAATGGAAGAGAAAAATAGTATATAAAGAATTAGAAGTATATCAATTGAAGTCCGGGTATCACTTTTTTAATTGCTGCATTGTGAGAGCGAATTCAAGTTTTACTAAAGAAAAATGATGAATCCTCTCCGCTCACAATCTTCCCGCTGAGGTCAATCTTTTAATTACTTTGATTTCTTCTTTTTACCATAAACTGTGTTTTATAATTGATATTAAATTTCTTTTTCAATAATGAAAAAAAAAATTGTGGCTGTTTTGAATTTCGTGAATTGTTGTTTACAATTAATTCTTTTATACTGTTCAAGTAGGTTTTGGTGATACTTTTGTATTTATTTTGTTCGAAATATATTGATCTTAGTGAACTAAAAATTTTAGAATTAATATAAGTTTCTCAAAATTTTACCCAAAGCAACCACCATATAGAGAAAAGAAAATAAAGAAAATCTAAAGTTACAAATGAATTTTGTGGGAAGATAAGGTATTTTACTCCATTTGCACATTTAAAAAGAGACATATCGGTCGACAATTCTTAGGACGGATCACCACTGAAATTATTGTCTAAGTGAACATGGCATACAATTTATATCTCCAAAATTTTGGAATGAAACCATTTACAAAATTACCTCTAAAATGTTTGATCGATTTATCGATTCACATTTTATGGTGGTGTAATAAAAAGTTCACTTACATCCCCAAGAAAATAGTTTAGTAGTCACAATCTTTCTTTTTTTTTTAATTCGGTGATCATATATTCAAATTCTAATGTAACCGAAAGATTAAAAAAAAAATGTTCACTTACAAAGTAGTAGTTAAGATTCAAATAGAAGTTGCGCTCTCAAAGAGGGAGAGAGTGTAGTAGTGATAGGGGACCCTAATATCCTTTTGCAAATAATAATAATAATAATAAATTCGGTGTCAATCTTGCTATGATTTATATTAAAACTACAAGTTGAATTAACAGTTTTTGCTTCATACATTTTAGGGTAAGTTTTGAAATTATGTGAGGGTGGATATGTCTTTTGCTTCACTAGCTTTTAATTTTTAGAAAGAAGTACGCTTAAAATCTCGTGGTTTCATGTTTTGACACTAAACTCGCTTTTAGTTTCAAAACTGCCAGTTTACTCAAATGCTCACAATTTCTACCATTTTGTCTCCTTCGTTACCATTTTACCTTCTGTCACTTGCTTTGTTAGGGTTTTACATCAATTTGGCATGCGTAAATCATGTGTGCCAACAAAAAGAAAAAAAATAAAAATAAAGGCACATGCCTTCTCCTGCTCCTCCTCCTCCTTTTGCTAGTCAGTCTCTCAAATCTCTCTCTCTCTCTCTCTCTCTGTGTTCAAATTTCTCAAATATATTATATATATTTTAATTTTACTGAATTTTTTGTAATTTTAGTGGCATAGTATGAATATATTATGAAAAGATATCCCAATGCTGAAATATTTGAAACCTCTATGGTAGCTCAAGCAATGTAGGACTTGTTTAAGAAAGTTAAGGTTGAACTCAGCTAAGATTAAGTGAGATTTTAACCAAATCAGTTTGTGTGCAGCCATACATATGCAATGGACAGAAAGTGTTGGCTTCAAACCCTCTTCCCCACAAGAATGGGAAGCAGCAGCAGCAGATGAACGAGTTGTGCAAAATTTGCCAGCGTTTTGCCAAACCAAATCTCTATGACCACCACTCCATTGCTTGCAAGGAACCTAGAGATCTAAACACCCGTTTTTTTTTTGTACAAGGAGATATAACCAAATGAAATCAAATTGGAGAAGGAAAATAAAAGTGAAAAAACTCTACCGGTTAAGCTGTCCTCAAGTGACAAACACACTTTAATTAGATGGTCCCATTGTAATTGTATTTTGCCAATTCATTCTCTTTGGGATGAATTTTTCTGTTTTTAGGCCATTGCAGTATCTCAAAAGACCAGTAGCTCTGATCCACCATTTCTTATCCTAAGTCCCAGAGGAAAGCTCTATCGGAGAATGAGAAAGATGAGAAACTCGAGGAACTCTTGAGGAGGAGGGCAAAGAAGACGGCATTGGAATCCAAAAGGCGAAAATGCAAGAGAAAAGGCGTGCCTTGCAGAGCTCCTTTCTTCTTAAGTGATTCAGCAAAATGAAACTTTTTTGAGCAAAACCTTAAAACATATTCATTCATGGGCATCCCAACTGATAATGATAAACTCTTTTACCCCTGAATGTCATTTTTCTGACTATTTATGGCAGTCAATGGTCCTAACTCATTGTTCATCCATGCTACCTTGATGTTGGTCATAAGAAGCTGTTGTTGATATACTCAATGGAACCAAATCCTAAAACCATGATTCGGTTCTGGGGAACTCGGTACACATCTTAAACAAAAGCAGAGACTTATCCTAAACTTTCATCTTTCACTGTTATACATATGAATTGTTCTCATGCTTTCAACTTCTGCACAAAATCTTTATCTTCTGCTATTCTTTTTTTTAAACTGAAATTGACTGCCCCGACTATAACTAATTCTCTTCCAAAGCATTAGCATGTATCCCAATCTCCTACTACAGTTACAGCATTACTGGTGTAATATTTCACCCCCCCACCACATGAAATCCTTAAGGAGAATAATGCTTTCACTCTTTCATACATACCTGATTTTATCTATGCCAAGGATTCGATGATTAATGAACCCTTAATAAAACAATTACCAATATACCTAAAGAGGATAAGAACATTGGCAATGATCAAGAAAATATAACTTAGCATCATGAACCTTAGGCAACACTGGTGCTCCAAGAGATAAACGATATCGGGTCTCACACAAATGGCCTCATAACAAGGGAACGACAATCATGGAAAACACTAGTGCTCAAACAGATAAATGATATAAGGCAGTGTATCCATGTTAAATTTACAATCCTCATGCATAAATTTTTCAACCTTGATAAAAGACAGTCTAAAGGTGCCAGCCTACTTCCAAGTAATTTAGAACCATCAACTGAATAACTTCTGATTGTAAGGAGAAAAATGTTTTGACTTCCTACCTGCCATATGAAAAAGTCCTACCAAATAACCTGCACAAACACAACAAACATGTAAGTACCACAACAATATTGCACAAAAACAACAAACATGTAAGTACTACAACAATATCTACAATATTCTGAGAGTCATAACCATGCTCCATGTCATGTGGAGAATAGAAGGTTTCTACAAGCATGCAGAAGCTCTAAAAGTAGCAATAGAAACAAGCAAATGATGGTACAAAATGCAACAAGTTGAAAAAAGGAGGAAACATATTTGAAGATAGCTTGTAACTACAATTTTTGCACAACAAAGTCCACAAGGCAACTAATTTAACCTGATTCAAGTCCAAAATAATATTGAGGGTCCTTTCTTTATAAACTTTTGTTTCTTGATGCTGCATAAGCCTTGAAACAATAAATTAAGAAGACCAACATAAGCTGTTGAAAACTTGGCGCGTAACTTGTTTTTTCTTTAACTTTGGTTTAAACCAACAATAAATAATATTCTTTACGCCCTCATACAAGTTTTTTCCTTTTCTCTTCTTTTTCACCTTTTTTCTATTCCATACCAGACAAACTCTTCTCCCCAGGCAAAAGAAAAGGGCAAAGCATTGGACTAAGCTGTGGTTCAACTCCTAATTATTATTAGGTTGGATAAAACTTGAGATAAGATGGCTTTCATACAAAAATGCCATGCGTGGGGGATCAACCAAATAGTAGATATTAAACAAGGTAAAATCCACACTCTTTTTTTCATCTAAAGCATTTCAGAGAGAGTTATTGCACCAATTATCATATGCCACCAGAATGAGCACAAATTCATGAAAACGGCCCGCCTTAGACAAGGGAAATTGGACTGAAGCATATATATGGCCCTGGCAGGGTTTGGCCTATCACACCAAATCACTGCATTCAGAAGGCCATTGAATCGCTAAGCAACCAATGACGGCACGGAAATTATTAAAGATAAGATCAGTTGAACCATTCACAAAGGAATTAGTAGAAAGGGATTTCCATTTTCTGGTGTTTGGGAGGTAATAAAAGTTTCTCATGCAGAAGAAAGGCATCCCTGAGAAGCATTATTCCTTGAGTGATACAAGAACTTGAAAAGGAATTAGTGTATTCACCGTCTCCTTGAACACTACACCAAATCTTGTTTTGAATGGGACTTTTGATAGCACATCTTGCTTATGCATACCAACCACGTTCCTAGAATCTTAGCTCCAATTAGAGTCCTAGCATATGTAACTAAAATTAACAGGCCAATCCCAGAGAAACAGATACATAGGATCCCTGCTCACACACACAAAAGGAACATGAAAAGAACAGTTGGCCCTCAAGCTATTTGAAGGTGAAAGTGAAGGATTTTGGACCTGAAAAATCTTTCCCTTTGAAGGTGAAGGATTTTAGACCCACTAGTTTAATTACCGATGTTTATTGTATTGTATCAAAAGTTTTATCCAATAGAATATATATGGTACTTGATGAAACTATTTCCCATAAATGGAGTGCTTTTAATGGTGGTAGACACATCTCAGATGCCGCCCTTGTGGCTAATGAGGTGGTCGATTTTGTCAAAAAGAAAGATAGGAGCATAGTCTAGAAGCAAGATTTTGAGAAAGCCTATAATATGATTAGGAGTTCCCTAGATAATATGTTAGAGAATAAGGGGTTTGAGACTCATAGGTGAAGATAAACTAGAGGATGTTTGAGTTCGGGTACTTTTTCCGTCATTACTAATAAAGAGCTGAAAACTTAGTTTTCAGAATCATGATGGTTAAGAGATGTAATCCTCTTTCTCCTTTTTCTTTTTACTCTTGTAGTAGATCTTTTGAGTAGATTAATTAAGAGTTCGTGCTTATTTTCCCTAGTCATGAGTGATAAAGTATATGTGTCACATTTTCAGTTTGCAGATGGCATTACTCTTTTTATTAATTGATTGCCCGGCAGATATTAGTAATTGTGTAAAGACAGAGTGGTCTATCTCCTGTTTAGGGGTTCTTTCGGGGGTAATCCCACGAATGTTCACTTTTGGGACCCTATTGTGAATAGAATCCGTAAGAGGTTTGACAAGTGAATGGGAGCCTTTTTAACCTTACTTGGTCGTATTACCTGAATCCATTTCCAAGTATCCCTCTATATTTTCTCCCTCTTTTTAAGATTCCAATTGGGATAGCGGATAACATGAGAGCCTTTATTTAGTATGGTAATGGGTTTGACAAGAAAGTTCATTTGGTTAGTTGGAATCAGGTGCCAAACCTAAGTCTGAGGGTGGATTTTGCCTGGATAATGTGGTATCAAAGAACTCTTTGGCAAGAGAATGATTTTGGAGATTCCCCTTTAAACCCAATTCTAGTTATAAATAACAAATATAGTCTCCATAAAATAGATAGGATGCTACTGCTTGGGTGAGAGTTTCTTACTATAGTCTTTTAAAGCTCATTTGTCAATCACAAACAATTTTCCTTCCTTTCATGTTCTTTAAGATTGGTGACACATTTTTCATGTGTTATTTTGGGAGGATTCATGGATTGAGGATTTGGCCTTATTCAGCTCTTTCCCTTGCCTTTATAGATTATCCAAACCTCACTTTACTCCTATCAATGATTTCTATATTTATGCGGGTCATTCACCTTCTTAGGATTTTTACATTTTAAGAAATCCTAACGATAGAGAACCTGTTGATTTTTCATTTTAGATTTCTCTCCTTGAGGGAACTTAACTTTCTCTTTTTGGCTTTGATTTTAAGGTTTGAACTCTTGAGTTTTCGGTGTTTTTCATGTGTAGATTTTTTTTTTTCAACATCGAAGTGGTTCTTCCCAAAATCCTTGTTTTTCATTTGAATAATTTTATTTGGAAGGCAAAAGTTCTTACTAAAATTAAAGGCATTTATTTGGTTCATGGTATTTAATAAATTTTAATACTAATGATATTCTTCAAAAATCAAAAGAGAGAATCTTATAAAACTATCTCTATGTCATGTGTCATATCAATTCTAAATCTAGAGAGCATTTATTTTTACATTGCTCTATTGCAAAGGAGTTGTGATTCTGTCTTTTTTCTGTGCATGGCCACATTTGGGTGTGCCCCGAAAAAATTTTGGATTTGTTCCCCATGAATTTTAGAAGTCTTGAAGGAAAAAAGATGATCAGTTATTATAGAAATGCGCGCTTTTAACTATTACATGGTGTATTTGGAGAGAAGAACGCGCAAGAATATTCTGCAATGAAACCATACAGCCTTCTTTTTTGTGGGAAAGAATTATTTTTCTTACTTCTCAATCAGCTCATGTCTCAGGAATTTAATAAAAATTTATAGTTTACAAGATTTGAAGAGGGATTAGAGAGCGGCTGTATATTAGTCTTTTCCTTTCACTTTGCTTTATTTCTTTTTGTCGTTTTATATCCTTAGTAGTGACGTAAATTCTTTCATACATCTAATATATTCTTTTTTTATCAAAAAAATAATACTTGACCTTCATGCATCCACCATGTGTGACGGAAGTAGAACCATAACACTTTCCTCTTCAATTTTAATATTATATACAATCAATGATTTGGAATAACTTCAATGCTATTCGTCCTAATCAATGACATTATTCCTAAATCATGACAAATAACCATTATGAGCAATAAATGTCAACATTTTCCATATAAAGTAATTGTAATTATATTCCATTTGTTCTTTGCAAAAAAAATAAAATAAAATAAAAAATAAAAATAGGGGATTATTCTGGGGAGAAAAAAAATAAAAAGGAACAATATAGTCTCATCCTAAATACATAATACAATATATGAGGATACTAAGATCCTCTGCATGTTTAGCATGATTCTTCCAAATCTTTACTATGATAGAAATAAAAGTTTTTACAGGGGACGGTAAACTACTAGGACCATAAGCTCCTTGCAAATAGTAGGAAAGAAAATACATAGCAAATCTTGGAATTAAAAGGGATCAGGAAGCAAGTCAAAGAACATAATCTCTTCCACGTTTCTTCCTTCAGAAATCTTATTTAGATTTACTATTGCTAAGTCACGCAATATCAAGCATCACTTTGAAGGGCCCAGAAATATCAAGCAATATTAATACGAAGATCTTATCTTCTCTTATATAGATTTAGTTTTGCCAAATCACTACATTTTCAGGCGACCACAGTCACAATGGCAAAGGGTTATAATTATTATTTTTGTTACTATTATAGGGTGGGAGGATAGTACATCCTTTTGTCTGCCTTATGCAGATACTCATAGCAGAGAAGAGGGCAATGAAAGTAACATGTTAAACCAATTTTAACATACTGCAACATATTACTCTTTCATGGGTGAACAAGATTTGGAATAGTTTCTTCAACTCCTATATATGTAGCTACACTCAATTAATATAGCTTAAGAAATTTGTATGATAGAAACTGGCGTGGTTTGGTTGTGGTGATTAGTCAGGAAGCCCAAAATGTAGCTACATTTAAAGTGTTTGACCAAATTCTAAACTGAGTTTTGATTTTCTAGAATGAAATTAATGGGGTGCTTTCCAAAAACAAAGCCTATCGAGTTAAATTCAAGCATGAAAAACTCAATCTTGCATCCGGTTGGTGAAGTTGGTATTTTAATTTGTTTTTCTTATTGATTTCGTGAAATAGCAACTTGGCTTTAAATATATCATGTTCTCTAGTTTCCAGCTAGCCATCTTTGATGAGACTTTTTGATGTGGAACGACTAACGAGTTTATGTGTCAATTGGACAAGCAAAAGAGGCAACGAAACACATGAAAGGGGAGATAAGGACTGCAGGAGCAAGGGGATTTGGTGGGCATGAAAGTGTTGCTATGCCTTCTTTATCTGCACACAAGTCATTTCTATGAGTTGCGCCGCAGCGCTTTCACCGTGGTGGTGTGGCTTTTTGAGCCTACGAGCACAACTCAACTTCCTTTGAGCTGCGTCATGGCGTTTTTCCTCAAGTGCCACAGTGTTTTGCCGGAGAGCTGAATGAAGTCTTTTTATTTTCTAGCTAATTTCTTTATTTGTTTCACCAATTTATTTTCCTTTTGATTGTCCAGGGTTATTTGAGTATGAATACTCCTTATTTGGGTTTTTTTTTACATCTTTGACACATTATCATTATTAAATTTCAATTGTCTCTCAAACTCTCTTGATTAGGGCTTGTAGTTTTGGAATTTGAACTAGTCAAACCAACTCCACATTTTCACTCCATACTAATTGGTACCAAAGCACGTTTGGTATAGTGACAAAGACTTGTCAGATGTCAAGTGAAGAGAAACGAAATAACCAATTCGATGATGTCGTTCAGAGACTATGGGCAATGTTGAACTTAGTCAATACACATACTGACAGTTTGACTACCATAAAAACAAAGACGGACACTTTAGAGCAACGGCTGAGTTATAAAGAGGTCAAAACCATGATCAGTGCCCTAGCAATCCAACCCAACAACGATTGATATCAGGAGGATAATTGCATGAGAGATTACACCCATGGCCATCATAATACAATTCAACAGAGGATCAAAGACAAGAAAAGAAACTTTAGGTAATTTTGGAAATCATAGGTATGAGGCCAAAAAACAATCTTATAAGTTAAATGTTAAGATTTCTAGTTTCAAAAAGGATCTAAGAATAGAGGAGTTCTTATATTGGATTGTACATTATGACCGCTTTTATGAGTATGCAAAGATTTCTAATGCTAGGATTCTTTAAATCATAGGCTATAAGTTGAAACAATTGGCGCAAGTATGGTGGGATCATCTGGTAGGTGGGATCATCTGGTAGCTGAAAGGAGAAGGAATGGTCGTGGGCCTCTAGAGACTTAGGAAGAGATGAAAAATCTATTGAAGGGTTGATTTTTGTCATTAGGGTACCAACAATATTTGTTCAGCAAATATCAAAATTGCAAGCAGGAATTCCTTCAGTTGGTCAAAAGGAATATTTTGAATGAGATAGAAGGTCAGAGGGTGGCTACATTCACACTAGGGTTGAAGCTGGATTGAGAGGGAAGATTGGGCTGTTAAGTGTTGAATGGGCTGTTAAGTGTTGAACACTATCACTCAGCAGAGAAGATCACTATTAAGGCTGAGTAGATGTTGGAAGAGGACAACCAAACGACGGGAGGTTTTCAGAGAAGAACCAACAAATTAGCGATGACAAAAGATAGGGAAAGTCTAATCAATCGGGTATTCCAGAAACCGGTGGTGTCAATCTGAATGGTGAGAAGGGTAAAGCACCAGCATCAGCCACTTAGAATACCGTACCAAGGATGAAGAATCCGTATGCTAGGCCAGATCTTGTAAAATGCTACCTATGTGAAAAAGAGGGACATTGATCTAATGTGTGCATGGCTAGGCAACCAGTGAATATGATAGTAAGGAGGATGATGTCAATTGGGATGACAGTACAGAGCATGTGTTTGAAAACGAGTATTGTGGCCCTAAAGATGATGAATATGAGGAGGAAGATAAAGAACACACTTATGTGGTTAGAAAGTTGTTGGTGACTTCTAAGGAAAGAGACTCGCAGGGACTCAAGCTGTTCAAAATTGGTTATTGAATTAAGGGGCAAGTGTTTACCATGGTAGTCGATGGTAGTAGTTGTGAAAACATCATTAGCAGAAGTATGGCTGAGAACTTGGGGTTGAAGCTAGAGAAGCTATTGGAGCCTTACATCATTGGTTAGATCAAGGATGTGTGGAAGATTCAAATTATAGAGAGGTTCTTGCTTCCATTCTCGATCAGGAAGTACCAGGATGAGATGTATTGCTACTTGGTCGACATAGATGCTTGTAACATATTGTTGGGTAGGCCTCCGCAATTTGACTTGGATACCACTCATCGGGTTATCAAAATATTTGTGAGTTTGTGAAAGACAGAATGAGGTATAATTAGGGACCAATAAAATTGGGAGTTGGAGGACGTGTGTGGATGGTATAATTATTGGCGAATATAAAAATAAAATCTATACATCATTACTTCTCTTTTTTACGTCAGGCCTCTGATATAAATATTTATTTGTTCATGCTCCTGCAAAATATCAAATTGGCAGTGCCAGCTTTATCGATTTCAAACAAGGATGGGAGTTGGAGGATGCGTGTGGATGGTGAAACTATTAACAAGATCACCATCAGTTACAAATTTCCTATTCCAAGGTTAGAGGACATCTTGATCAGCTCAGTTGTTCCAAAGTATTCTCAAGGCTGGATTTAAGGAGTGATTATGATCAAACTCAGATTAGGTCAGGGGATGAATGGAAGACTCCAATCAAAACCAAAGATGGGCTCTACAAATTATTGGCGAGGTCGTTTGGATTGTCGAATGCTCCAAATACTTTCATGCAACTTATGAATCAGGTTTGAAGTCTTTTATTAATAAGTTTGTTATCGTTTGTTTTGATGACATATTTAATTTTAGCCATAATGAGGATGATCAATATTGAGCATCTGAGGAGTGTATTTAGGGTGCTGTAAGAGAATAAAGTGCTGTTAGAGAATAAGTTGTACGTAAACCCGTTAGAGATAAGATTCTTGTGGAGGCCAATCTGGAAGCTGCATACTCAAACTGTCACTTCCATTAATTCTGATGGATCCAAGAAAAGGATTTTATTTGGGATAAATCGTAGGAAGAGAGGAATTTTCTTAGTAAAGGAAGGTATACTTTGAAGGTATTTGGTCACCTCCACCTTTATTACATCATGGCTTATCATGGTACAGAGTACCAATTTGGAAACATGCTATGTTACATCCACCTAGAGGCAATGGAGTGTAGGCTCAGTTGAAGGCTGGAACTGCTGCTTGATGAGGCAATTTGCCTCCATTTAGGCCATTCACTTGTTTTTAAGTGTGGAATTATGGATAAAACAGAGGCGTAGTAATAGTAAATTTTTTATTGGTACTAAAAGTAAATAAAGAAAAGAGAACAAGCATTGAATATTGTGATTGCTCTCTTGTTCTTCTATACCTATGTTTTACATTTTGTAAATTTTTTAAAACCTCTATTAAATTTGAATCACCATTGTACTTTTCTAGATCATAAAAGTGTCACATTTTGGATCACATGATCAAGATGTGTTTCCAATATTTCAAAAAAAAGGGTACACACTCACAAACTCATGTGAAAAAGTTTTCTGCTTGTGTTTCTCAAATTATTAATTAAATTATTGGCACATGGTTAGGACAAGGAGTTTGCTTCAAATAACGATGCTTTCAAGAGAAGATGTTTCATTTTGGAAATTATGTGTAGCCAACCTAATAATAATAATAATAATAATAAAAATAATAATAGGAGGAGAAGAAGCCTACTGCCTGATGGAGGGTTTTCAATGCCAACATATTACCATGACGAAACAATCTGCTCCAACTAAGAAAAAAGATGGTTGAAAGGGCTAATGTTGCACCCTTATTTTTCTTTTGTTGGTTAATGGGAGGTCAAACCTCAGACAACCTTATTGGAATGGGATTGTGCTATCTAGCTTGAAATATTTTGCCCTCCTCAAAAGAAAGTTTAAGGCATGCTTTTGTTATGATGGTCTATATGTTTCAAATGTAATCATCTGGTTTTAACACAATCCAACAATTTTTTAAAGAATTGTCAAATAATTATGCACATACACATATAGGATATCACTAATCACCTATGTAGCATACACATGACAAATATTGCTGTAGCCAATCACAAACTTTAGTGACCGCTCATGGCATGTGCTATAACAACTCTGAAATAGAGATCACTTGTTTTTGTACTGTTTAATTGCATAGGAGATGTAAGAGCACCTATTTGATATATACCACAATAATTACGTTTGTCCTAGGAGCCCCATGATTTGTTTCTCATGAAATTTAGGGATTTTGGAGGGCAAAAGGATACTCAATTGTTTTGCGTGCTTTTGGACAAATTTCTTCGTGTCTTTTGGGAAAGCCGAATGCTAGAGTTTTCAGAAATGAGATTATTGATCCATCTCTTCAATGGGATAAAATTGTATTTTACACTTATGTGCAGGATCATGCTAAAGCAATTTATAAAGACCAAAGCATAGAAGAGTCGGAAATAGATTAGAAAGCAATCATCGGTTAGCTGATATTTTTTTTTGCTTTCTTTGACTTCTAAGGATTTCTCATCCTAGGCTTTTTATTGTAAATTCTTCATTGCATCTAATGCAATATCCTTTTTCTAAAAAAATAAATAATTAATTAGCGAGTGAAAGAAATTGCAACCATCAGCCATCAAGCTCTTCGCTTTGAAAGAAAATGGGGGGCAAAATGCATAAAAGAGAGTGCAAAAGATGCTAAAGATGAAGTGCTTTGTTGGAATTGGGGATTGACAAAAAGGCAATATATAAAAGGCAAGAAAAAGGTTCAAATGGTGAGCGAATGTGCAACTCAAATATCACCAACAGGACAATAGAAGAACAATCATGTAAGAGAGACAGTTTACCTTGAAAATCTAGGCAGAACCCTTGTCTTTGGATTCGTCACCTACTGCGTCAGTGACCAACTCTAGTGGCCGCTGATCAATAACCTCATCAATTATTCCAAACTCCTTAGCTTCTTGAGGGGTCATAAAATAGTCCCTATCCATATTCTTCTGAATAATCTCCACTTCTTGGCCCGTATGCTTTGAATACAACAAATTCAGAGAATCCCAAATACGCACGATCTGCTTGGTATGTATAGTCATGTCTTTAGCCTGCCCACTATACCCACCAGAAGGCTGGTGGATCATAATAGTGGCATTAGGTAAAGACCTTCTCTCACCTTTAGCCCCAGCAGCCAACAGAAGAGACGCCATTGAAGCCGCCTGACCCAAACATATAGTATTGATTGGAGATCTGATATATCGCATTGTATCATATATTGCCAGACCTAACATTTCAGAAACATCAGAAATTAACATTACAAAATTAATTGAATTGAAGTAAAAAAAGAAAAAAAAAAGGAGGAATTTTAGGGTTACGAACCAGCAGTGACGGCGCCACCAGGAGAATTGAGATACATGTAGATAGGTTTGGAAGGGTTTTCGGATTCGAGGAAGAGGAGCTGGGCGACAACCACGTGGGCGGTGTCGTCGGAGATGGGGCCATTGATGCAGACGATACGCTCCTTGAGGAGGCGTGAGAAGATGTCGTATGCTCTCTCTCCTCTTGACGAGTGCTCTATCACCATTGGGATTAGACTGTAATATCTCTTACTCGTCACACTTGCACTCACACTGTTTCTGCTACTGGCGATGGCTGCTTGCAGTTTGCTCAGACCTCTCATCATCGTCATCGCCATGGCTGTGCCAGTCTGAGATCCGTGACTACAAGCAAGGTCTGCTGCTCCGGGAATTCAAGACTCGTCCCGCAGCCGCAGGTAGGGTGGGGGTGTTTTGGCTTTTCATTTCCAATTATTAATTATTAAATAAGGTTTAATACAATTAGGATTATTTTTTATTTTTCATTTTTTATTTTTTTTATTCGTTAAGATTCACATGTGATTTGATGTTAATTCAAACTTGCTTTTTAAATTTTTATGACTATTGATTACTATTAATTAAAACTTAAATTTGTGAATTTAAAACATTATTTGTGCAATATTTTTTTATTATTAGGCACAAATGTTTAAGATCCATCGATTATATACACACTAGTATTTTAAGCACGGTTAATTATATATATATATCTATATATGTATATGTATATTTTTTACATGTAAGAAATTTAAATTTAAATTTGTAATTTTTTCATACAATTTTAAAATTTAAAAATTTTTTGAGAAGTTTAGAAAAGAGAAGTTAAAAGTAAAAATTTATTTATTATAAACAAACAAAATCTTATAAAATGACTTAATTAAGTTAATTTTATTGAAAAGATATTTGTAACGAGGGATTGAATTGATCATTATTATTAAGAAAATTGTTATTTCCTTAATTTTGATATTGACAAAATTTTTTTTGTTATTTTAATAATTTTATTGATTATACAGATTAAATTTTTCATAGATATATTTCATAAAAAATGAGTCATAGAAATTACTGTTTTGTCAAAAAATATTTTTCTTAATTTTTAAAAATACAGCCACATTGGTAAGTGTAATTTGAATATAACACTTAACTTAGAAATTAAGTCTAAAAATAGCCCAGGTATCCCACATTTGAAGGACAAGTAAGTTAAAATTTAAAAATGACATTTAAACGTGTTGAAAAATTTTCTAAATATTGAAATATGATCATTTAACTATATTTGAATTAATATATCTATTTGTATGATGAAATAATTTTAAATCTAAAAATTATATTTTAAAGAAGGTGTGAAGGACTAAAATTTCAAGCTTTTATAGTCCAAAAACTTATTGGATATGTTGGAGAAAAATCAAGGTAAAATGCGCTGGTTAGTCATTTTTAACAACAGAAAAAGTTGATTCTCAAGGGTTTTTGTATATGAATATCTTTACCTTCAGTCAAACTTTTTGAAATTTGGAATTACTGTATTATAGTGTTATAATTGGACATCAAATATGATATTTTACAACATATTAATTTTGAATTTTTGATGGGTAAACAAGTGTGCAAAGTCAGCTACTTGCACAATAAATTCTAGACAGCATAACTTCCTGAAACTGAATTTTTGAAAGTGATTTTACATCTACTGTAGCCTTATCTCTTGGAGAAATTCAAATTTGAGTTTTTAAGTTTTAAGTTTGATATTTAAACTTTGAAATGAAATTACAACAACAACCTTATCTCACAAAGTAAGGAGGAATTTGAGCCAACAAATGAGGGGAGTTGAGCATCAAGTTACTACTATATTTTAAAGGATTACAGGAGCATTTTATTGTAGTAAACTCACTTTTTTACTGTAGAATTTTAAGTCTAATAATAGCAGTATCTTGGTGGATGAAAAGCATACTTTGAAGAAGAACATTCAACATTGTTTTGAGAATATTTACACAACAAAGAGAAAACATTTTTTCTGCACTCAAAGTGATCTTCAAAAGCTGTCTTCTGCATTTCAAACAATCCTTCTACACTTATTTTTATGTATTGTGTTAAGCATTGGTCTATGTATTGAGTTGTAAGTGTGTGTTGAGTCTTCTATTGTTAGACGAAATTATTTTCATGGTGTGAAGATCAGGAATTGACAAGTGGATTGTACGTTGTAATCAAGCTTCATTGTGGAAACTAACAGATTGTTAAATCCCGACTTGCTGGTTAGAAGAGGTATAAGGCCGAACCACTATAAATCAAATTTGGCTCTTCAACTCTACTTTTAATTTCCGCTGCACAAGTATAAATTGACTATAGAATTAGTATAAATCTAAGTAGAGTTAAATTAAAATTTTGAAAAGTCAATTTTAAACAACCAATTCAACCTCCTTTTTTGGTTGTCACCGAAACCAACAAGTGGTATCAGAGTCTAGTTCTCTACTCCACTAAAAAGACCTCTTTAGAGTGATAGATCCGTAGTTTTTCCCTATAATTATGGTTAGATCGTAAATCGGATACCATATTTTGATAGTGCTAATTTTTCTCACTAGAAATGTAGGATGGAAATTTTTATTCAAATCATTGATTATGAGGGTTGGGAACTTATAACCTCTGAAAATTTAAAAGTAAAAACACCAATAATCAGTAAAGATGGCAAAAGAAAAATGTCGAATAATTCACCTTCTAAACATTTACTTTTATGTGTTATCTCTCTAACTGAATTTAACTTGGTTTCTTCATATGCTACAACATAAAATATTTGGGATAAATTATGTATTACTTATGAAGGGACTAGTACAGTGAAAAAAACACGAATCAACTTGTTGATGTAAGAATATGAAATCTTTCGATTTTAACAAGGAGAGAATATTAAAGATATGTTTAATAGATTTTCTATTATTACTAATGAACTTGATTCTCTTGGAAAAAAAAAATTAGATGCAAATCAAGTAAGGAAGGTTCTTCGGGCATTTCCAAGGATTTGGGACGCTAAGAAGACTGGAATCGAGGAAGTCCAAGATTTAAACAAGTTGTCCCTAAATGAACTTAGAGGCAAATTAATATCCTACGAGTCGAAATTTTCTATACTACTGAATCTAAAAACAAGAGGAAAACTATTGTATTTACGGCTAAAGAAGATAAAGATTCTGCAGAAGAGGACAACAGCAATCAAGAAATTTATTTACTAGTCAAAAAACTCACTTGAGCCTTCAAGAAAAAGGGTAAAAAATTCTTTAAATCTAAGAATTTTCAGAACTCATAAAAAATTAAATTGAGTGCAGGAAAAGACAGCCGTGAAAAGGAGCAAAAAGATGAGAAAATTTACTACGAATGCAAGAAGCAAGGAACATAAAATACGAGTGTCTAATCTTGCTGAGAAAAATCTAAGCATTAAGAAAAAAGGCAAAACAATGATGGCCACTTGGAGTGATTCAGAAGAGGAAGAAACGAATGATGAAGTTTTTGACACATCGGAGGAAATTAATCTTTTTCTAATGGCAAACAATGAGATGATCTTTGAAAATTCATTTGAAGTTGCTGAATTTGTCAACATATTAAACATAAATTCAAACTTGAAAAATAAGATTGTGACACTAGAAAATGAGAAGGATATGTTTAAACAAATAAACTACTTGCTGAATTCTAGACTGGAGATTACAAGAGCTAAAATTAATGGATTAAAAACTGAAAATTATGAGCTAAAAACTAAAATAAATACTCTGAAAAATAAGGTAAATGTTTTATCAAAATCCATAGAAAACACCTTTCAAAAGTTTCATGAGAGTAATGAAAAATTGACAAAATTATTTTCTTTTCAAAGATTGGATTTTTCTAAAAAGGGTCTAGATTATGTATGTGACCATAAAATGGCTTCAAACTCTAATAATTGTGGTTTTATCAAAGCAGTAGATTTAGGGAAAGTTGACACTTCTGGAACTACAGAAAATTCTCACAAATGTGTTTAAAAAATTACAAAAAATAGTAAAAATGTTGTCACACAAATTGTACCAGGACTACAACAAATTATGCACAAACTACACAACATAATCATAGAAACTATTCACAAATAGCGGAAAAATATTACAAAAGGTCACACAAATTTTCATAAAAGCCCCCATAGAAACACCTATAGAATTTTTGGCGAAAAATTGAATTTGTACAAAAAATTTAATTTTGAATATAGGTACAATAAATTTTGTAATATGCAAAAAAAATTTGGTTATAGACCTTATTATCCAAAAAATATAAATAATAACATTTCATGCTATATATATCATACAATTGGTCACTTTTCTAAGAGTTGTTTTTTGATCAAACTTAGTACAAGTCAAGGAAATTTTAATTTAAAAACAAACTTGTTTCTAAAGGATCCAAACTTGTTTGGGTTTCCAAGAGCAGATGATACTTTTCTTTTTGTGTAGGAACTTGAGGCAAAAATCAAAAGAAAATGGTATGTTGATAGCAGATACTCGAGACATATGACGGAAGACGTCTCATTACTCAAGAAACTTGAAGGAAAAGATCATAATATAGTGACTTTCGGAGACAATCAAAAAAGGAAAGATAATTGAAAAATGCACTATAGGTATAAGCTCTACCTCTATAAAAAATGTGCTCTTTGTTGATAAATTAATACATAATTTGTTAAGTATGGGTTAATTATGTGATTTAGAATATGATGTGCTATTTAAAAATAAATAAATGTATATTGTTTGATAGTGAGTCACAAGAACAAATTTTTGAAAGAATAAAATTAGGAAATGTGTATGTAATTGACTCTACAATCTTAACTAATTTGAAAGAAAATTGTTTGATATCTTTCAACGATGATATTTTTGCATGGTATAAGAAATTATGTCACATAAATTTTAAGTAATTAGAAAAATTGTTTAAGAAACAATTAGTTAGGGAAATTTTTGAAATTTTATTGAAAGAATTTATAAATTATAGTTCATGCTCATTAAATAAGCAAGTGAAAACATCCTTTAAGAGTAAAGATTTTATTTTCGCATCTAGATCTCTAGAAATACTACATATGGATTTGTTTGGATTTGTTTGAAATTTAAGTTTAGGAGAAAATAAATATGGACTAGTTATACTAGATAATTTTTCTAGATTTACTTGAATTTTATTCTTAGCAAATAAAAGTGAAGCCTTTGAATCATTTAAAATTTTTGAAAAAAAAATTCAAAATGAAAAAGATTTAAAAATAGCTAATTTAAAAATGGATAATGGAAAAGAATTTAATAACATAGAATTTTTAAAATATTGTGATAAAAAGGGAATAAATCGAAATTTTTTAACACCACATATACCACAACAAAATGAAGTAGTTGAACGTAAAAATAGAACTATTTAAGAAATGACTAGAACTATGTTGAATGATAGTGGTGTAAGAAAATATTTTTGGGCCGAATTCGCATTTATGGTATGTTATATAATAAATAGAGTTTACACTAGATCTGTGACAAATAAAACCCCCTATGCAATTTTAAGAGAAAGAAAACCTAATATTTCATATTTTCATACATTTGAGTGTACATGCTTCATTTTGAAAAATAACATAAACAATATAGGAAAATTTTACGAAATAAACATTAAAAGAATATTTTTAGGTTATTCTTTAAATAACAAGGTTTATAGAGTTTTCGATAAGGAGTCTAGAATTGTAGAATAGTATATTAATGTTAAGTTTCATTAAAATGAATTTCTAAGAATAGAAATTAAAGAAAATCATATTATACAACAAGAAATCCCCTTTGAAAAAAATAATGTAAAAGTAGATGATTAGAATGAAATAAATGAAAATGAACAAAGAGAGAAAATTGTTACAAGTTGGAAATTTTTACCTAACCATTCACCAAATGATATAATAGGAAATGTAGGTGAAGGAATTAGAACTAGATCAAACTATAAAAACACTGAAAATCAATTTTCATTGATATCTAACATAGAACCAAAAAATTTAGAAGAAGCCATAAAAGATGAGAGTTGGGTAGAGGCTATGCAAGAAAAATTAAATCAATTTATAAAGAACAATGTATGGACTTTAGAATCCAAACCAAAAGATAAAACAATTATAGGAATTAAATGAGTTTTTAGAAACAAATTAGATGAAAATGGAAATGTAGTAAGAAATAAAGTTAGGTTTGTTGCAAAAGAATATTCACAAGAGGAAGGAATTGATTGTGATAAAACTTTTGCACTGCTTGCTAGATTAGAGGCTATTAGATTACTTTTGGCTTTTGCATGCTTTAAAAATTTTAAATTATATCAAATGGATATCAAAAGTGATTTTTTAAATGGTTACATAAAAAAAAAAGTATATGTTAGTCAACTTCTCGAATTTGAAGAATAGAGTAAAGAAGATTACGTTTATAAGTTGTAAAAAGTATTGTATAGTCCAAAACAAGCGTTTAGGGTATGGTATGATAGATTAAGTGAATATTTTGTGAAAAATAATTTTAAAAAGGGAAATGTAGACACTACTTTATTTATCAAGTATGTTGATAATGATATTCTTGTTATGTAAATATATGTTAATGATATTGTGTTTGGATATACAAATGAACATTTATGTGATGATTTTAGTAATATCACGAAGAGTAAATTTGAAATGTCAATAATGGGTAAATTAAATTTCTTTTTAATGTTACAAATTAAACAAACTCTGCATGGTATTTTTATAAGTCAAGAAAAATATGCAAAAGAGTTAATTAAAAAATTTAGTATGAAAAATTCAAAACATATTAGTACTTCTATGTCTACTTCAATCAAATTAGATTTAAATGAAGAAGAGAAAGATATGAATGAAATGCTCTGTAAAAGTATGATAGGTTCATTGTTATACTTGACCGCTTCTAAACCCGATATTTTATTTAGTGTATATTTGTGTGCAAAGTTTCAAAATAAACCTAAAGAATCCCATTTTAGAACCACAAAGAGAATTTTAAAATATATTGTCAGTACAAAAAATTTAGAAAAATGGTATTAAAAAAATTCAAATTTTGAATTAATTGAATATTCGAATATTGACTATGCCGGTTGCAAAATTGATCAAAAAAGTACATCGGGTACTTATCAATTTTTAGGAGAAAAAATTATAAGTTGTGTATCTAAGAAACAAAATTCAGTTATATTGTCAACGGCGGAATCGGAATATGTCTCAATAGAAAATTGTTGTATTCAAATCTTGTGGTTAAAATAATAACTTAGAGACTATGGGTTATATTATAAAAATATTGTCATAAAATATAACAATACAAGTGTCATTTGTCTTACAAAAAATCTCATAAATCATTCAAGATCAAAGTATATAGAAATAAAACATCATTTTATAAGAGACCATATTTTAAGTGGAGATGTCAATCTGGAATAATTAAAACAAAAAATCAATTTGTGGACATTTATACAAAACCTCTAGATAAAGAAAAATTTGAAAATATTAGAAATGAATTAAGAGTGTGCTACCCATTTTGAAATTTTTTTTAAAAAAAATACACATACATGAGGCTCAATTTGTACTATGAATCTTTTTGTGATATTTTTTTCAAAGTACAGCATTTTGAAATTTAACAAAATTCTAAATTTTTCTGTTCTATACTTGATTCTATATTGTGTCTTTTTGATTCAACAAAAAGGGGGAGTAATAGAGAAAAATAAATGAATTTAATCGAAAAATAAAATGAATACAAAATGATGATGCACATGTTGAAGGGGAGAACAATCTATAATGAAGAACACAAATAGAAAATTTAAAATGTATACAAATTAAGAGGGAGCTTTACTTGTTATATTTTTTAAATGAGCATAAATATAGGTGATTTGAAAATGTGTATTTGTCTATGTATTTAAAAATGTACACTTTTGAATATTTTTTTGAACATTTATTTTCATAGTTTTGTTGTCATTAAAAAAAATGGAGAATGTTAAGAAAATTGTTGTCTCCTTAGTTTTGATGATAATAAAATCTTTGATATTGTTTTAATAATTTTATTGAGTGTACAGGTCAAATTTTCCATAAATATGTTGGGTCTCATTTTGAGAAATTATTAAGTCATGCTTTGCATGTGCATTTTCCTTATATTTGCTATAGGCATTTAAATTATTTGCATTTCACTGGATTAAATTCATAAATTTTTATGTATGAATGTAATCTTCACTTGTTGTGGTCTTAACTATAGATTGGTAGGACATATTAGAGAATTGTTGGAATAAACCTTTAAGAAAATTTAACTAAGGTTTAGTGTGGGTAAAGAAAATCAAACTCGGGTTATGGTATGAGCCCCACATTAATAAAAACAATACACATGTTTTATTTTTTTACCACCACTTGTATTTGGTGGGGGCCACATCTCACTTTAGTAAAGTGAGAGAGAGATAGAAAGAGAAAGAGAGGGAAAAACTAGAAAACACACATTTCCTCTTTCACAAAAAGGCAATTTTCGGATTCCGACTTTCTTCTCCAAAAACCACCCCCAAACTCCACGGAAACAACCATTTGAGTTTGAAATAACCTATCTCCATCTACATACATACAATCCCTAGCATAAAGAAGTATAGAAAAGCTAAAAAACAAGGTTGGAACTAGCTAAAATCACATGAAAAGTTAGGGAGTTGGAGGAAGAGGCATATAGGAGAGCAAAGTTGATTTTGAAGCTTGGAAAGGTAAGTACCTTGTATGTGTTTGTTAAATTAATACTTAATACTTCTGTAAAATATGTTTTTATATGTATTTGTATTGTTGGAACACAACTAAAATGAATTAGAGGAAAGAAGAATCACATCTTTGAATAAAACCCTAGACATCTTGTATGTTGAAGATTCTGACCATGCCTCAGTTTTTAGTTTATAACTTTCTCTGCACAATAGCAAATCGAGTAAGGTTTTCTTTCAATGAAACTAGACTCCTGTAGTTTTAAAATGCATATAGTTTGCATAGTTTTGTTGAGTATTGAATTTTTGGTGAATTTTCAAAGTGGTTTGATTACTGTAAAATTCTGTTCTGTTTTCATGAGCATGCTCTGTTATTTAATTCATATCTTTTTATGCACAATTGCAAATTGAATGAGGTTCCATAGCTTTGATATGAGATATAATCCAAGGTATTTCATGAAGAAATGAAGTTTTGATGAATTTTCAAAATGGCCTGTTCAGTGTAGAAAGCTACCATGTTTTCTGTCCTGTTTCTGCTTTGAACTTCATTGCGATTTTTAGTCACCTCTATGCTGAATTAGGCTAAACTCAAAACATAAAACTTGTAGCCCTATGTCTCATCTTTAAATGACCACTGGAATTACCTCAATCCAATATATACAAAATTTGTTGTGATCATTTTTCTGTGACTGTACAAGTAGTATTGTAAACTGTGAGCTGTAACATGGTTTGATTTGGCTTTCCTTGTGTAGTTGGAATTGAATCTAGCTATAAGCATCAAAGTTGTAGCCCTAAGTCTTAATTGTGTGTGTGGCAATTTGATTCATCTCAATTAAGGTATTGCAGCTTGAGATATGATAGTGTTATTAATGCTTGCTATGTATTGGAAATGCATGGAAATAACTTATATGTGCGTTATGAGTTGGCTAACTATACGATCTATGCAATTGTGATGTTTGGAAATGGATTTTGTGAAATTCCTATGATAAATGGTAATGATTACCTTATGAGGAACATAATCAGAAAGTGATGACACGGAAATTCCTCTGAAATCTTGTGTAAAGCCTGCGGGCGAAATTTGAGGAATATAGGTGGCATATTGAGTTCCAAAGCTTGTGCGAAACTTGTGGGCGAAGCTTGGGGAACTATGGTTATATCTCTTCTCCCTACGATGGTAGAATTAGAATCAAGAAAAGTGTTTGAGGCGTCTAACCCAAAAGAAACTTAGATTCATTTAGAAATACCAAAGTTTGGCTTACTCTTCCAAACACTCATACACTAGCTTGATTCGATATTCTATTCTTTTCTTTAATTATTAAGTTAATGGAAATAATGAATACAGACAAAGTTGATGGCTTTTTATGTGACAATCATATTGTTTCCTTAAGAATGCTAATATCGATATATACCTCTTGTACAGTTTGTTGCATTTATATTGTGGTATGATGATGATATCTTGGTACTTACTTCCTTGTCATGCATGCTATTGGTTCCCTAGGTACTTGCTCAGTTTATACTGACCCCAATATCCTTGTTTTCAAGTGAACTGAGAGACGAGAGGGAAGCTCAGAGTAGAGACACTTGAGTTGAGGGATTTAGATCCCTACTCAGCTTCAACCATTGTAACCTGTTTGAGGCATGTATAAATATATATATATATATATATATATATATATATATATATATACATATATATTGTGATCTTTTGAATAGTCTAAGTTATGCAGCATGTATGGACATATGGTTTGGTACAGATGAATTTTATATATAGTTTTGTGGCTAAAATTTTTATATAAATTATGGATGTTGTGCTTGGCGGCCAGGAGGGCCATTGATGCCAGCTGGATTGATCATAGAAGTGTTATGTTAGCTTATCAGGTTTTCTCTTGACCCCAGGTGGCTAAATGATCACTAAATAGGGGGGACTCTGCCGATTTTTCTTTTAAAAATAATACTTAATTGATTTTCTTTTTAACCTTAATCTCCTTCCATGTTATCACACACGGGGAGTGCGACTGTCGTGAATCCAGACGTCGCAGTTTGATTGTATTGATCGCTTCCGCATTTGCATATTTGTCCCTTTTCTACTAGGGGGTGTGACGTCTGGATAGCGGGTCATCACAGATGGTATCAAAGCCCAACGTTTTGGGTAATCTACACCTAGGATTTGAGACCATAGGAATAGGTTACTGGATAGTGGGTGGTTTATTTTATTAGTGACGTTATTTGTCATTTGTATTCATCAGGTTATTAGCACGTAGAATGGTTAGAAGGAGAAGACGAGAGGAGATACCTCTTGAAGGGGAACTGAGAAATAATGAGCGTAGGCAAGAACCGAGAGATGAGGAGAATATGCAGGAACCAAGAAATGATAAGCAGAGGCAGGAGCCTCCATCCCAAGTACCATGTGACCAGAGGCCAGGGGGTAGATCTGCAGTAGGCTTTAGCTACTTTGATGACTATGGTAGGCACTATGTCAGAGGACATTCGCAAATTGACAGAAAGACTACCTCAACCAGTGATAAGGAGTGAGACTGCTGATGTCCCTCCAGTTAGTCAAGACACACCTACAACTATGTCAGTTTCAGCGATGCCAGTGGTGTCAGTCGGTTCGGAGTTAGGCCAGATTAAATCAGACAGAGATTGAGCCACTGAGTATGGAGTAGGGCAGGAAAATAAAGGAAACATAAGTGTACCTCGGGAGGACCGTCGATTCCAGAAATTAATGATTGAATTTAGGAAAATGAAGCCGATGATCTTTTCAGGAAGTAATGACCCTCAAGTTGCAGAGACATGGGTTGTTGAAATGCAAAGGCTTTTTTCTGAATTTATGGTTGCTGAGGAATACAAAGTCAGATTGGCCATCTATTACTTGAAAAAAGCCATCTGTGATTGGCGGAGTTCGGAATTAAGACTCCGATATAGAAGTGACCTTCAGCATGTTATGTGGGGTGATTTTACTCAGATATTCCATGAGCGATATGTGCCTACATTTATTAGAGATCAGAAGATGTCTGAGTTTCTGAATTTGAGACAGGGTTGTCAGATGGTTAGCCAGTACGATGATTGTTTTGCTAGGTTGTCAGTATATGCTGCGGAATTAGTTGAAACGGATGAAAAGAGAGCCAAAAGGTTCATAAAGGGGCTACGATCCTTCTTCCAGAGATATCTAGTAGCTCAGCCTTTTACAACATATCGGGATTTAGTGAGCAATGCTAAGGCTTTGGAGTTGGTTACTGAGGATCGACAAGAAAGGTTACCGGGAAAGAGACCGACTCAAGTTCAAGTTTCAGGTGTGAAGAGGAAAATGGAAAAGAAGAAGAATCTTGAGCAGGGTGAAAGCTCCCGTAAGAAACCAGCATGTCCTATGTGGGGGAATCTTCATAGCGGATCATGTGAAGGAGGAACGAGGCTTTGTTTCACTTGTTTTCAACCTGGTCATTATGCTTCATGTTGTCCACTTAGGTCTGGATAGTCACAATCTGTTCTCTTACAGCATGTTCCACCACAAAGATCCCTACCATCTCAGCCGACAGTAGCCCTTCCAGTTCCATTGAGGCCGGAACCATTGAGATCAGTTTTACCGCTACGACCACAGCAGAAACGACCTCAGGGTATGTCTGCAGGCCTAGGAGGTCAGGCTAGGGTTCATGCAATGACTGCTCAGGAGGCTCATGCCTTACCTGATGTAATTACAGGTATGATAAAACTATTTTCTTATGATGTTCGTGTTTTGATTGATCTGGGTGCGACGCCTAGATAGCAGGTCGTCACATATGTCGTATAAAAAATGAGTCATAGAATCTACTGTTTTGTCAAGAAATATTTTTCGTAATTTTTGAACACCCAACCAATATGGTAAGTGTAATTTTGGTATTACTCTTAACCTAAAAATTAAGCTTAAAAATATAGCTTGGGTATCCCATATTCGAAGGACAAGCGAGCTAAAGTTCAAAAGCAATATTTAAACATGTTGAAAAATTTTTTAAGTATCGGAGTATGATCATTTGACCATATTTGGACTATCATATCTATTTGTGTAATGAAATAATTTTAAATCCGAAAATTACATTTCAAAGAAGGTGTAAGGGACTCAAATTTCAAGTTTTTACAGTCTAAAAACTTGTTGGATATGTTGGACAAAAATCAAAATAAAATGGGCTGGTTTGTCAATTTTTACAATAGAAAAAGTTGGTTCTCAAGGAGTTTTTGTGCATGAATATTTTTACCTTCGGCCAAACTTTTTGAAATTTGAAATTGCTGCATTATAGTGCTATAGTTGGACATTAAATATAATATTTTACAACACATTAATTTCGAATTTTTGATGGGTAAACAAGTGTGCAAAGTCAATTACTTGCACAACAAATTTTGGACAGTATAACTTCCTGAATCTGAATTTTTGGAGGTAATTTCACATCTACTACAGCCTTATCACATAGAGAAATTCAAATTTGAGCTTTTAAATTCCATGTTTGATATTTGAACCTTGAAATGAAGTTACAACAACTACCTTATCTCACAAAGTAAGGAGAAATTTGAGCCAACAAATCAAGGGAGTTGAGCATCAAGTAACTGCTGCATTTTAAAGGATTACAGTAGCATTTTACAGCAGCAAACTCACATTTTTACTGCAGAATTTTAAGTTTAATAATAGCAGCATCTTGGTGGACAAAAAATATTCTTTGGAGAGTAACATTTAACATTGTTTTAAGAGTATTTACATAACAAAGAGAGAACATTTTTTCTGCACTCAAAGTGATATTCAAAAGCTGTCTTCTGCATTTCGATCAATCCTTGTACACTTATTTTTATGTGTTGTGTTGAGCATTGGTTTGTGTATTGAGTTGTACGTATGTGTTAAATCGTCTATTATTTGACGGAATTATCTTTATGGTATGAAGATCAGAAGTCGACAAATAAATTGTACGCTATAATCAAGTTTCATAATAGAAATTAGCAGGTTGCTAGAACTTGGTTTGCTGGTTGGAAGAATGGACATAGTCACAAAATCGAACCACTATAAATCAGATTTGTCTCTTCAATTTTACTTTTAATTTTCACTACACATATATAGATTGACCATAGAATTAGCATAAATCTAAGTGGAGCTAAATTAAAATTTTGAAAAACCAATTATAGATAATCAATTCAACCCCCCTTCTTGGTTATCACTGGGACCAACAATTATAAAAATGAATTGTGTTAAAAATTAAAATATATATCAAAGAAAAAGAAATATAAGGTTTTAATAAATTGTCATTGGAAATGAAGTTGATAGAATATGGCCAAAACGGCTCAAATCATATTGGGTTGAAAACTAACCCTTAACTTATCAAACGGTTTTTAGTAACTTTGTTGTTAACCTAGTCGGTATCCATCCGGTCGGTCAACCTACTAATCAGTCCAAAAGCTCATCATCACGAGGCATAAGACCCTTTGAGTCAGTAGCTCAAGGGGAACATTCAACCAAAGCATGCAATCAATAAGGGATTTATCTCCTAAACGGGTAGACCGGCCCACACTCTCTCAGTATCTATCGATTAGATTGTGTTCGGTAGCTAGCTATTAGTAGTTAACTGTTTGGTACCTTCTCGGTACTCGATGATCATCACTCGATCCGCTAAATAATATTCACTCCCCCTAAATCACGGGGGCAATCTCACGTAAATGAAAAAGAAACCCACAATTGTAGTCGATAAGGAAAAAAATCTCCATGATGAGCTGGACTTTTTAAACTTGTATGAATTCGAAGCCTTTGAGAATCCTACACTATGATTCCCATAATCACAGGGTGCTCTAATAAGAAAACTAAGGTTTTAACATCCCACATGCACATAACTTTCATATATAAAAGCTATACAAACACCACTAAGCCAATCAGCTAGGTATGCTTTTGTGAACCTACACGTTATACACAAGGCATACAGAGCTCTCTTTCAATCTGTTTTACTCTTTTGAAAACCACTCTCTACCTTAAGCATCGGAGTCTCCCACACCAGAGTATCCTCCAGCAATCTTTTGCAAGTCTCATCAATCAAAGCTATCAGATGGCCAAATCATCCCGTTTGACTTAGCAGAGTCATTATCTGTGGAGTCAAACCCACCTCCAATGAATTGACATCGTCCATGGAAACAAACTAGAAAGAAGCTTCCACCATGTTGCTTTGCTTTTTCAAAAGAATATGCCTTCGTGGAGAATAACCAGAGCTACTTTTAGAGTTGGGTCCTTGATGGAAGGGTGCATTGCCACCCCTACGAATATTACATAACCTGTAGCAAACCGCCTTGTAGGAGTTCCTATTGTTTCTCAGTCGTACTCTTAGACCAGGAGCCCAATCATCTTCTCACGGATCTAGTCACATGCGCTCATAAAGGCTCAAATCTAGAGAATACTGAGAGCTCTCAGTGACTTCCCGATATGACCCTGACAGCCTAAGGAAACAGGTCGAAGAACTCATGGCAGATGAGTTAAAACATGCTAACATGAGAAGGGATGAGCTTGCTCAATATCTAAGTGATCTTTTATCATTCAATGCCAAGATCTCCTTGGAGTCGATGCCTCGCGAAGTGCTCCTTCTCCCTTTTGAGAGGTATTACAGCATTACTGATCATAGGGATCACGTGGCCTACTTTATTACTGTGATGATCTCAAGAAACATGTTAGACACTGCCATGTGTAAGAACTTTCTAACGACCCTGAAAGGCAACACATTGACATGGTTTAATTTGCTCCCCCCATTTAGCGTCAAGAGTTCTTCCTAACTCCAGCAATAGTTTGGGATGCACTTTGTCATCAGTACAAGGGTCAAGAGAAAATCCACATCGCTCCTTTTGTTGTGATAGATGGATGATAAGCTATTGAGAAACTTTTTTAAGAAGTTCAAAGTTAAGATGATGAAGGTCTCTCGTTTAGACCGTTATATCACTCTGGCAACCCTACTCATGGGGCTATGACTATGGGGGATGAAAACATCCATCACCAAAAATTTCTCATCTACCATTCAGGAGTTTTACAACCAAACGGAGAAGTATATCGCCACTGAAGATACTAGATTTTTTATAAATGGCAAAACTGACCATCTCGGAGCGAGCATAGCCGATCACCCTGACTGTCCTCCCCTAAGAGAACCTAACAAGGACCCCCTCAACCACCAAGATTTATCAACTATATGCCTTTAAATGAAGCACTCAGCTAAATTCTGCTCCAAATTCAGAATAAGCCCTTATCAGGTGACCTCTTCTTTCTATGGAGGACGATTCCAAAAACAAAACAAGACTTGATACTGTCACTTTCATGGAGACTATAGTCATCTAACAAATGAATGTAAGAAACTGAAAGATGAACTCGATTTCCTCATTCGAAGTGGGTTACTCCAAAGGTTCATAAGTGTAGAAAGGGAAGGACTGCCTCCTCGGAGCTCGCACAATTGAAAGTGAGAAAATGAGCAAGTCAACCAGTCAATCCCAGGGAATGCCCATAACGACCAGATGGAGTGATCCTCCAAGTGTAGGGTGGATACGACCCTTGAGAGCCTTACCTCTCAGCCCATATTTTCCTGGCACTATACTAGCGTGATCGAGGGCACATATAGCTAAACAAGAAGGGACACTTGGCAGCCCCAATTTTCTAGAGGATACAACCATCTGACTTCACATCCAAAGAAGTCCTTACTGCTCATACTAAGAAGCAGTCCAAGAAGAAAAAAACCATGATCAGTTTAAGCGATGATGACTTGATAGGGTTGACCTAAATTGACACGATTCTCTCATCATTACTGTAAAGATTGGGGAATATGAAGTCAGAAGGATTTTCGTGGATCAAGGGGCTAGTTGTAATCTCTTTTATTGGAGTGCCTTTTATTAGATAGGTTTCACCTAATCACACTTACAGCCTCATGCTGGATCCATCAAGGGGCTCTTAAGCAAATAGATATATCCTGAAGGTATTATCTCATTGCCCGTCACCCCCCAGGACTCCACAAGATCACACTATTGCCACCACTATGTTTAATATGGTTAAACTTCCCTCACCACCTTGGAGGCACTACTGAGCATGAAACACATGAAGGTCAAGTTCAGAACATCCACTGGGACACTTCCCTATGATCCAGAACCCTCGGTGCACCCTCCTAAGTAAACTCTGAACCTCTCTCTACTTGATTTCGTAGTACTACTTGTCGAATAATTTATGGTACCTAGCCTTATTGTTCATTTTATTGATTAACTTGTGGTTATCTCACCCATGACGGTTTGTTTTATTAATCCCTCTCCATGAGTTGAGTACACAGAGCACATGCCACGTGGCCACTCTTATCAAGTGAATATGTCATCAATAAGGGACGTATCTCCCTGTCAGGTAAACACGACTCTTACTATCGAATGAATGTGTCGTCAATAAGGGATGTAACTCCTCGTCGGGTAGATGTGGCCCTTCTTATCTAATAAATGTGTCATCAATATAGGATGTATCTCCTCATCGAGTAGACGCTCCCCTTCCTATTGAATGAATGTGTCATTAATAAGAGATCTATCTCCCTGTTGGGTGCATGTGGCATTTGTTATTGAACGAACGTGTAGTCAATAAGGGATCTATCTTCCAGTTGGATGGACACGGCCCTTCCTATCGAATGAATGTATTGTCAATCAGGGATCTATCTCCTCGTTGGGTGGACACGGCCTTTCCTATTGAACAAACGTGTCATCAATAAGCAATCTATCTTCCCGTTGGATGAACACGCCCTTCCTATTGAATGAACATGTCATTAATAAGGAATCTATCTCGTCATTGGGTGGACACAACCCTTCCTAGTAAATGAACGTGTTGACACTAAGGGATTTATCTCCTCGATGAATGGACATGACCCACTTATCGAACGAATGTGTCATCAAGGGATGTATCTCCCTGTTGAGCAAGCATGACCATCTCAATTTCGAATGAACACAGTATCAATTAGGGATATATCTCCCCGCTAATACTCTATTCATAAAACATAGAAGGAACAGTAATGTTGACTTGAGGTGAACAATTGAATGTTTTATTAATCTTTTCAAAAAAGGAAGTATAAGAGAAGAAAATTACAAAATGAAGAAGACAAAAACCCTGATCACGGGGTAGGGAAGCATCAAATTTTGTGGGAGTTTGGGGCATAACTGGGATACTGTTGAGGTTGTGCCTTAGTTGGCTAACTGTTTGCTCTCTCCTCTTCCTCTAGAACTCAACCAGGACCATGGTTTGAACAAAGGAACATCAGTTAGAAAGCATAAACCAGAAAAGGAAATCGAATGTTATAAGAAGGATGATACCGTCAAAGCAATAGACAGCAAAGCCTCGTCTCCTTACCCGAGCGAGAGCTTGTTCAGCTCCAACTCCAAATAATGGAAATCAAACCAATTAGCTATCCACCTCGCCTCGACGACGTCCACATAACTGTGACAATTATCCCCCATGCAAGTCGTCATCGTCCCTCACTCATTCGAGCCTCAACACCCGTCAAAGGACCGAATAGGAATTGCAAGAGGAACCAAATCCTCCTGCAGCATCATATGCTTACCTTTCTCTAAGGGCAACAATGGAACCGCGTTTGACGGTCTCGCCTCCACGCCACGACCACCAAAAGTGTGTGCTCCTCCTCGACTGCTCCTACTTTCGTCATCCTGGCATCCTTAGCTTTTCCTCCTCGAGACTCCTCTCTCATCGGGGAACCCTCTGCGAAGCCAGTGGAATAGAGTTAGGTAATCAAGCCCTGGATGTACTCTCAGTTTCCCCTGGGGCCCCTCTTGATTTCGCCCTCATCTGCCAGGTGGTGGTGACTTCTCTTAGGTCCACCTCCGCGGGGGGAACACAAAACGTCTTCAAGTTTCTTCTTCCTTCTCTCAAGCAACAGAGGCCTCTCAGCTCCTCTTTTCTTTTCGAGTCGTAAACCCACTAGCGACAACATTTCATCATCCAAGAGGTGGTTGACCTAGATATTTCTTTGTTTAGTCTGGCAAAAACTGTCTATAGACCGAACAAAGCCCAAGTGACGAGAAGTTTGGTGAGGCCTTAACCTTACGAATGGGTCAGCATCAGGCACCGGTAACTCTAGCATCATATCCCTTTTCAAGAATTCAATGAAGAAATACTTATGCATCCAGCTTTTGTCAATAGTATCACTCTAGAAGAACATCCAGTTTGACTCTGGTCGGGTCTGTAAACAAAACCAATCTCGGGTGAAACCTCTCTTTCCACAATTCTTCAGTGAGAACACTGATGCCAAAACTTCGAAATCAAAGCGCAGTCGACAAAAACTTAGCAGAGATATTAGTATAACTACCAAGCGCCAAGTGCTAGAGATCAGGAAAATGGGAAATATATTCCAACACAACAAAATCCTAGCAATAGGCCTATATATGGCACCTTCAAGCCATACTTTACCGATTGTTTATACATCGGGACTCAACTCCCCAAGGTATCGTTGGCTCTATTCTTGTTCGTCGTCGACACGATCTCGAAGTTATCACCCAACAACATGACATCCTGGACATCACGTAACATTTCCTCAGATATAGTGGTTCTTGTCACCCCCTGATCCTCAATCAAAGGCCGTGAATAGCCGCTCGTTATCGTGTATATTGCCCATCACGCGACACATATACTAAGACAACGCAAGGCTAATATCTTCACCTGTTTAAAACTTGTTTTTCCTCAAAATATAATTTCCCAAGTAAAAGAATTTAAAATGTAACAATTTGCCTCAATGCATTAATATACAACAATTTCGAGAGTTTCAATTTATATTTTTCATAATATAATTACAGTCATCCCAATAAAATGCACATTGTCAATCTATGGACCTCAAGTATATACATCATCCAATTTAATCACGGAAGAATGGCTAGAACCATATCCAAAACTCGACGTCTCCAAATGTATGTCAAGTGTGTCGAAAGTCTCTCGACACGTCCTCCTGCCAAATTTATGTCTATCATCATACAAAAGTGAGGGATCAGTATTAGGGAAAATACTCAGTGAGTGAGGGGATCGACATTATGTTATCAATAGTATGTGTGAACACGGAGTGTCAAAACATATTTTAAAAAATAACAATATTATAAAATGAGCATGACATTTCCATAAAACTTATGATCATATATCATACATCATAACATCAACATATGTATCCATTAACATTTCAAAAATCATTTAGAGCTTGCCAATAAAATATCCCTGGCAAAGGTCTACCATGACCAATGACAGCGCATTGGGGGGTTTTTTTTTCATATGCAAGTATAAAAACATTTAACTCTATAACCCAATATTAGCCATGGGTCTCACCAACTAGCTAGCCCATGTCTACGCGCACATATATAATCAATCATGTATAGAACCCTGTCCGGTATTAGACAGTGGCGTCACACATGCCCTCTCTGATTTGGTTCAACCGGCTGGACTATACATATGACGTTTGGGGATACCTCATGCAGAAGCATATCCGGATACACAATGGGTTACCTCTATAAACACTCTTCGTAGTTACGGTAGTCTACCATGGACATCATCACATCATCACATCACAAGTAGGCATCCGGCCTATACATTTTTATTAAAACCATTTCCAATCAGTGTGCCAAAGAAATGAAAGCCTATAAATCATATCAAGTTTTTCAAAGAGTGGCGCGAGGTCATTTCAACACAATTCATGAATGCATATCATTTGAATCAATCCTTTAAGACACTCCAATGATCACAAAAAGAAGCATTTATAAACATAGACCAAATCTCATGCTTTCACACATGTCATTAAATATGTCATTTTGAAAAGCTATAAAACATGGATTTTTGCTCTATCAAAAATATAGCATCAAAGTCCTACTCACTGTATATGGGAAGGTATGTCACACCCTAAAATGCACCACAATTTGTAATAAATGTGCTCCTTTTTCTCGATCACCAAGCGTGTCACTACAATGCGGCAACACATAACATATATATAAACTTTGTGTCATAAAATTAAAATTCACTAGGTTAAATTGTATTTTAAATTAATCCTTCGCCTAGGATCAAGGATTAGGGTATCATAGGTAGGCTTATAATGTATATATATGTTGTCCCCTTTTTCATCACCAAACCGACAACTTTAAATGTTCATTTCCATGGCACACAATTTAGCCCACAAGCTTCAAGATTCTACATGTTTAAGGTTTCAATTCCTTTTTTTTTTTTCACATTTTGCATTCTAAAATCCTTAAAATTCGCATTTTCTCATGCATGTATTTTCGGCCTCAATGTTTTCCATGCCATTCTAACAAAACAATGACACTTTAAACCACCCAAACCATCACTCTCATATTCTACCTCTCTATAAACTTAAAACAGCCCGCAAAATTTCAGAATTCAGTATGATCAAAATGTCACATCCTTTATGCACAAAATAGTCCCATTCACATTGCACTTTGTATAATTCATCCTTTAAAATTCTGCATGTTTACACATCAATTGAATTCATCACCCTTCATAAGATCTCACATTCTAAAATCATTACACATACACATGCTCATAAACATTCCTACATTCTCGGCTACTCACCAAACTAAGACACATTTTATCACATCACTTTAGTACACATATACTAACACTACATGCACACCCACACATTTACTACCTTACCAAAAATTCTGCACACATTATGACTCTTTTTCCTCACAATTCACCTCTCGGCTAGCATGAAAATGACTCCACCTCAATCATTTTTTGTGCAGAAAATTTCTGCACGTTATTAAACCACATTCCTTAGCCTTTAAGGTAGTTTTCTCACACAACTACATCTCATTGTTTTCAGCCAACAACCACAATGTTTTTTAGCCAACATGCACATGCACATACTCATAATTCTCATTCAAATTTCTACACACTAATTTTACAAAATGAAGGACAAATTCTCAAATCACTAATACATCTTTTTCCCATCATTTTAAATCAATAATCATACACAAATATTGATCACTTTTGCACTAGAATTCAGCACACATGATTGGTGTTTTGAAACAAAATTCTCAGCTCACCAAAAACACATTTCTCGTCCAAATTTTTGGCCACATAAAATGTAAATTTTTCTGCACATATTCCTCATACTTGATTTAGGTTCCACCTAGCCTCTAAGTTATAAAAACATGCTAAAACACCAAACTAAGGCATTCACACAAAGTCCTCAAATTTAAGTAAAGTACAGAATCTCTTTTACCTCAAATCTTGATACTTCTAGCCCAACCGAGACCTCTCTTCAAAAAATCTCTTCCTCTTCCTTTCTCATAGCTCTCGGCCTCCTCTTATTCACCAAGCTAGGCGTCTCCTTTTGGCTCCAAACTTAGATATGTTAAGTTAGGGTTTGAGAGAGATGAATCTACATAAAAATTTCCAAGTGGTGTTTGAAGAAATCAAACCTTTCTTCAATGGGGTTGCTCTTGGCTCCCTTTGATCTTCACTATGCAGATCTCCTCTTTTTGATTCAACTTTTGGATATGTTGTAATTGGGTTTGTGAAAAATTGATCTATATAAAAATATTGGGGTAGTGTTTTAGGAAATTTTTTTGAGTCTCTCTACCTTGAAGCTCATAGCCATAAGAGAAAATGGAGGGTGTTTTTGTTTCTTGCTTTGGACATTACACGGTTTTGAAGAAGAAGAAGCTAAGTGTTTGCTTATTTAACTTGTTTCATTCAATCCTAACCCTTAAACATTTCCAAGATCAATTCTAAGCCATTGGATTTACATGGTCACAAGCATGATTCACTTTCTCTCTCTCACGGTTTCTTTCTTTCACTTACCACAAACACACTTTCTCACACTACCTCTCAAATCTTCATTAATTTTGTATCTCCCACCAACCAAGATCCAAAAGCTCACAACTTTTGATCCAATTCCAAGCTAAATCCTCACCATTTGTTTGTTTTCAAGAAACCCAATACTTTCACTCAATGAATAGTACACTTGTCTCCCACTAACTTAATTCAATGGTCCAAATTAATTCATCTCACCACAACTCAATTTCCACCCTTGGATTACTTCTCAAAGGTCACACCATTTCTTCTCTCCTCACTTCATATTCGGCCACTCACATATCTCCCTCTCTACCCCTTTTGTTTGGTCTTGGTTTGAGAGAATACATTTGTTAAATTCCTTAAATCTCAACCATTGATCATCTCTAGGGTTATTTCTCACTATTGGATTATTCTGCACCAAACCAAAAGAAATCATTTCCTCTCACTTCTCTAATCCAATAATTACAATCTAATTACAAACCAACCAAAAATTCTAACACTCCTTCTAAATTCTTATTAATTCTAAATGAGTCACTCGACTTATAAAAATTACAATTGACCCCGAAAATTTTTATAATTTTACATTAGACCCAAAATCTCATATTAAGCCTAATTTAATTTATCCCGCATCAAAACGTAGTCGTTTAGTCTTACCGAGCCACATTCGACCCGGCTAGGGTTTTACCAGTGATTTTTCAGAAAATTTGCGACTTAGCTCTACGAAATAAGAACTACCCAAATTTGAGAATCTTATACTCTTTAGAATCATCCTCATTATTATTAGACTATCGGTGGTCATTTAAAAAATTTTTGAATTACCGACGATTGAGCCGAAATTTTCGAAAGTGGTTTTAGCGAAAAAAATTTCTTAATAGATTTTCTACATAGAAACATGAGTAATATCATATATAAAATGAAAATGAGTACAATAATGAATACACCGAGATATCAATATTACAGTTCTAATGTCACCGATGCTGGGAGAAGAACCAGACGATGAACCTTTAGCCATTTTTCATAGATGATTTTTGCGAAAAAGGCTGGATCGCCAAGAAAAGTTAACTAAAATAAAGGTAAAAGCAGTAGTGGGAAACCAATCAGTGGACATGTAGTATAAAAGGCATATTAGAGACGATTCACGAAAACTGAAGCAGTACATGCCACATTTAATTCTTTGATTTGTAAAATTCGAAAGGTCATCTCTAGGCAGTACTCCTGAAGTCTCTTCTTCGAAACATCAAAAGGAGTGGGAGCAAGCGATGATACATGGCCAAAACAGCCCAAATCATGTTGAGTTGAAAAGGAGCCTTTAACTTGTCGAACGGTTTTCGGTAGCCTTATTATTAACCTGGTCGGTATCTATCTAATCAGTCAACCAACTAGCCAGTCCAAAAGCTCATCATTACAAGACATGAGACCCTCTGAGTTAGTAGCCCAAGGGGCATAATCAATTAAAACATGCTGTCAATAAGAGATTTATCTTCCAGACGGGTAGGCACGATCTACACTCTTTCGGTATCTATTGACCAAACTCTGCTTAGTAGCTAGCTGCTCAGTAACCAACTGTTTGGTACCCTCTCAGTACTCGATGATTATCTCTCAATCCGCTAAGATAATATTCACTCCTCCTAAATTACGGAAACAATCTCATGTAAATGAAAAGCAGATCTACAATTACAGTCGATAAGAAAAAGAATCTCCATAACGATCTAGACTTTCTAAATTGGAATGAATTCGAAGCCTTTGAGAATCCTATACTATAATTCCCATAATCTCGGGGTACTCTCATAAGGAAACTAAAGTTTTAATGTCCCGCATATACACAACTTTTGTATATGAAAACTATATAAACACCACTAAGTCTTTCTGAACCTATACATTGCACACAAGGCATATAAAGCTCTTTCAGTTTCTTTTTCTCTTTCAAAATCTACTCTCTAGTTTAAACGTCGAAATCTCTCCCATCGGAACACCCTCCAGTGGTCATTTGCAAGTCTTATTGATCAAGGTTATCAGATGGCCAAGTCATCCCGTTCGAGTTAGCAGAGCCATTACTTATGTAGCCAAACCCACCTCCAACAGAAGTTATGATATAGAACATGAGAGATCAATATTCATTTTGACTTAGAAACTTTCACTATTAGAAAAACGGGTATCAGAGACGGAAATATCCATCGTTGATACTCAAATTTCTGTCGCTAAAAGTATTAGCGACGGAAAATTCCGTCGCTAAAAGTCACCTCGCTAATTTAGTGATAGAAAATTTTGTCGCTAAGAAAATCCGTCGCCAATCTAAAAATTTCAGTGACGGAAATTTTCCGTCGCTAATAAACCGTCATTATCGATAATTTAATTTTATATTTTTTCAAATTATTTCCAATTACCAATGGATTAGCGATGGATTTTAGCGACGAAATTTCTGTTACTGAAATGAGTAAGAGCAAACCCAAGTGCATGAGCTTGGACACCCGACCCGCCTGCCCTCACACTCTCCTGCTCCGACCCCAGCCCGCCTGCCCGCGCCCCAGTTTTTAATTTATTGAAAAATGCTCACACCCCGGTTCGAATCTAGGTGTGAAAGAGAGATCTGGAGAATCTTAACCACCATGTCACCATCACCTTTGTGTTATTAGTTTATTTTTTTTTTTACTTCTATACTTTCTTTCTAATTCTCAATATTAAAAATACAATACCCTAATTTAATAAAAATATAAAATTTTATTTAATAAAAACATAAAAGTATATTTAAAAAATATAAAATTATATTTAATAAAAACACAAAATTATATTTAATAAAAAGAAAAAATTATATTTAATAAAATACACAACTATATTTAATGAAAATACAAAATTATATTTCATAAAAAGAAAAAATTATATTTAATAAAAAGACACAATTATATTTAATAAAAACAAAAAGTTATATTTAATAAAAATAAAAAATTATATTTAATAAAAAGACACAATTATATTTAATAAAAATACAAAATTATATTTAATAAAAATACAAAATTATATTTAATAAAAAGACACAATTATATTTAATAAAAATACAAAATTATATTTAATAAAAATACAAAATTATATTTAATAAAAACAAAAAAATTATATTTAATAAGAAGAAAAAATTATATTTAATAAAAAGATACAATTATACTTAATAAAAACAAAAAATTATATTTAATAAAAATACAAAATTATATTTAACAAAAACAAATTTTTTTTTTTCAGATTTTAGTGATGAATTAGCGACGGAAAATTTCAGTCATTAATTTTAGCGACGAAAATATTAGCAATAAATTTTTCCGTCACCAAATCCGTCGCTAATTTGTCTAGAAAAATTTTAGTGATGGATTAACGATGGATTTAGCGACGAAATAATTAGCGACAGATTTTTCTGTCGCTAAATCCGTTACTGATTTTTCCGTCGCTAAATCCGTCGCTAATTTTTTCGTCACTAATCCATTGCTAATAGTGATGGATTTTTATCCGTCGGTAATTTTCGTCACTGAATGGTCGTTTTCTGGTAGTGTTTTGATCTTCTAGTTATAATTTTTTTTTTACTTCAAAAGCGGCAGTTATGATGTCTCAATTAGTTGAAGTTTTGTCCTAAAAATAAGAATACATTAATTATATCATTGTAAATATCATAAAATAAAAATGTAGATATGTTAGTAGTAACATATTTCTCAATATTTTGAAAGACATATTTTTTAAATAAATAAATAAATAAACATACAAATGTGAATATAAATTATATAAATTATTTATTTATTAAATGAGAAACACTATGTACCTATATGTTGTTGATAGCTCTTCATTTAAAAACTTCATTTAAGACTATATTTTTTGTATGGTTTTTGAAGTTTTAATCATCATCCATAATTTGGATTTTTAATCCATCTAGATCTGTAACTCGTGACAGAGTAACATATAATTGTCCATCTTAAATTACTGGCTTCGAAAGATATAATTCAACATACCTAAGTGATTGACCTTGACTTTTATTTATAGTCATAGCAAGACATGCCTTGAGTAGAAATTGCTTCCTTTTCAAAATAAAGGGCCATTGTGATTTTGGTAATGTGACTGTAATTCTGGAGATCAAAACTTTATTTCCAGCTTTACTCCCTTCTATTATTTTAACTTCCATTATCCATTGTCCTAACTATGTAATGATAAAACTTGTTCCATTACACATACCAAGAAATGGATTTACATATTTTAGTAACATCATAGGCATCCCTTCTTTTAAATTTAGTTCATGTCTTGGAAATCCAGGAAAAGTCAAGCTGTTAAGGAATTCTATTAGGTATATTCCTTCTTGCTCAAGTGATCTGAAAATGACTTACATATCACATCTGAGCTTTTATATGTTCTTGCTGAATCACTCAAAATATCAAACATGAAGTCATTCACCTGTTCCACATCTTTATTAAGTGGTGCTAAAATAGCTCTTTCCTTCAGATATTCTTCATTATATTGCTTTGATCTAAAATGAGGATATGTCACTTGCACTATTGTCTCAATAAGAGAACTCCATTGCTTAATAAGAAAATTATCAGGAATTTTTATCCACGTTGGAAAATTAGCCCCTTCTCTATTAATTGCTTCTATTTTTCCATCACCAATATCTGACAACCATTTATTAAAGTGGTTTTTCCTTTGATCAACCTGTGCATTGCTATTTAATTCATTCACTATCATGCTTTTTGTAAGCAAGAACAATTGATAGAAATCCCACAGGTAAGATCTATTAATACAAGAAATAATATTATCTTGTCTTTTACCTTTCAGGATGCTTGTACTCAATAATATCTCTCAATGTTTTATCCAAAGCTTGGAATGCATATTTTTGCATCGTTAGAGCTTCATCCCAAATGATGAGCGAGGCTTCATACATGAGTTCCGTAAGATTTGTGTTATGCTTTATTTCACATATACTATTTTCAAGAATTTCTATAGGAAATGTCAAATCGACTATATGTAGTCCTACCTTGTGGCAAAAGTAATGAAGCAATTCCTACAAAATTTAAATTTGAATAATTTCTGTTAGGATATCTTACAATCCAAATGCTTAGTAAATGAAAATTTTATTTTATAGATAATTACATATCTGAAGAAGCAACTATTAGTTTAGAATGCCCATGAGGGACATTTTAGACATTTTGTAATAGGGTTAGTGGGGTAACTCCTACTAACCACATCTTAACCATTTCTCATGATTATCTTCAAGTTTGGTGGATCACATTTTAGTGAAAAGGTAACTAACCACTCATTGATAATAATTGTACGTTAAAGAAAATGGTAATGACAACCATGGGTGAATGGTTTTGAGAGAGAAAAATATTCTCTAGAGAGAGAATATACAGGGCATGAGAAAAATTCCGCATAGGGAATTTTTCCCATCACGATGATCGTCGGACTGAGGGTTGCGGCGTTGTGATATTGCGGTGGTGGTTCGATTAACATCGTGATCACCATCCCGACCACGAGATCCGTTCGAGAGACATTCGATTGATCTTTTGGAGGCTCTGCATATTCGAGGTATTTATACCATATACCCAATCAATATTTATTTTTTTCGAAAATTATTTATGAATGCTTCCGCTACATGTGACTCAATTAATTCCAACATTGGTATCAGAGCGATACGTTGGATTAAAAATAATTTTCGGGTTAATTTTTGGGTATAAAAAATATTGGGTTTAAAATTTGGGGTTCGGATCACTGATGAGTTTCGTGAATCCGAGAACACCACTGTGTTACCCATGATCCCTAGAACACGAAAATAATTTTTTCGTAATTTTCTGAGTACATTTAGGTGAAGAAAATTCCGGTTGAAAGTTTCGGCCGTGAATAGTAACCGAACTTTTCAACCCCAGATTTGGCGAGTTTTAGGTTAAATCAGTGCATGAAATTGGTAGATCCGTGTTTGTCTCTGCTAGATCTACATTTTGATATATATATTGCATGATGTTGACACCGGAATATGAGGTTTCCGGAAACGGGTCCAAAAATTCGAGTTGCAGACGGTTTCGGGAGAAGGAGAAGGCCAAACAGTGCGGCGCGTGAGATACACGCGCGATGAGGCGCGTCCTTGTAGAGGTGCCATGCGCGTGAGATTCACGCGCATGAGAGGTGCGTGAATCGGCCTGGGGCGTCCGGGTCGGTGCGACCTGGACACGTGTCACCCCGAACCGTGCCCGGACCCGCTGCCATATTCGGACCGGGTTTCGGGTTCCGACCCGCTCCCGGGTCCGGAAACCGACCCGCGCACGCTGGTCGCGCGCGTGCAAGCGCGTGACCCGCGCGCCAGCGCGTCAGGCGCGTGAGCCGACGCGCAGAGCACGCGTGTGAGCGCGAACCAGACGCTGCGCGTCTAGCACGCGCCAGAAGCTGTTCCTGGCGTGTGGAAGCGCGTGGGGACGCGCCGCCGGTGCGTGGCGGCGCGTGGGACCGCAGGCGGCGCGTCAGGTCGTCCGGAATTGAATTTTTTCAAATTTTTTGTGAGTCCCACATCCATAAAAGTGACTTTTGTGGGTTTTTGTGCATAGAATCCTAGTCTAAATGGTGAGATGCTATCCCGGATTGTGGTATATGGTGTTTGTTGATTCATACGTTCGTCTTGGGGTATGTATTCGAATTATTTGGGTCTTGTTGATTCATAGGGTGCACAAAATGTGAGAATAAGCATCACAGGTCATGTCTATCTAAATGACTAATTCTAAAATTGTTGTATTTAATTTTTGCAAGGGGGATAAAATTGAATGGTGAGAAATACGAAATTTTTTACTGGTAGATTCAATTTATCATCGAGGAGCAAGATCTAATTAAAAGTCTGAGGTAAGAGATGGTGGACTCCAGGGAGGGTACCACACCTCAGATAGACGGGATTAGGAGACATTATGTGCATGAAAGAGGAATGATAGCCGAGTTAGGGCTATCCTCCTTAGCAGTATGCACGATGATGTGATCCCAGTCTATGAGCAATATCCTACGGTTTTATCGGTTTGGCTCACCCTACAAAGAGTATTGTGGTGCTCTTACAGATCCTGAGATGAGGATACTGACTTATAAGTGTAACAACTTATAAGAAAATGATTGATCATATGATGATGCAACATTTGATAAAAATGTCGAGTATGATCACTGAGTTGGGGAATGTGACCGAGCCCATTTTGGATATATTTTCTTGTACTGGATGTGATCCAGTTCTTCACCTGATTCATGAGAAATCATGAAAGTCTATTTTACATACGATGAAAGTATTCGTACTTTTATTAATGTAAATAGGCATAGTGAGCTCGAGTAGGAGCATCTAGAGGCGAGTAGGCCATATTCGGGTCATGCTTATGCGATGGAGTCGAGCAAGGACTCCTGTGTGACTCGAACCTCAGATAAGAAGAAAACCATCCGAGAAAACCTATAATACAATGCAGCTCAAGATAGGAGCGCGCTTATAAAGTTTCGTCCAGTGAGTCCTCAAGTAGGAAGATTTACGTACTGAAACGGAGTGTTTTGTTGACATCAGAGGGAGTAGCACTTGCAAATTGGAGTTGCAAAGTTGCTAGACTATGTATGCTCTTTACGCTCCAAAAGTTCGACGGAACTTGATTTCAGTTTAGGATATGCTCTGTTAATTTAGAAATCTAAAATTTCTATTTGTTACGACAATTCTATGATTGGTTCTATTTTGATCCGTGAGGGACTATATGCACTGGAAGTGATTCCTTCCAATGGTATTTCTTGTTGTCCTCTTAGTGTGAGAGAGGATGAACCGGTTGGCAGTGAGTGGTCTGCAGAACCCGCTAACCAGTCTTGCCTAGACGACAAACTTACAAGAAAACCATTCGACAATGCAATGAGGGCTGGGACTCCATTGCAGTCGGTTCACTCCAACATCTGTGGCCTTATGAATGTGAAAATATAAAATGGTGTTGGGTACTCTATTACGTTCATAGACAATTACACGTGTTTCGGTTACATCTATCTGATCTCGCGCAAGTCTAAGGCATTGAGGTACCTTAGGAGGTTATTAGCGAGGTTGAGAATCAGTTAGACCTGAGAGTTGAGATACTCAGAATCGATTGAGAGCGCGAGTATTTGTCTAAAGAACTCTATTTCAAGAAGGACATTACGAGAAACTGACTATTCCTCGCTACTCAGTGGAGTAAAGTAGCTGCGAGAGAGGAATAGGACTTTGTTTGAGACGGTGAGGCCGATGATGTCGCAAACCAATTTACTCGTTTCCCATTTGGGAGATGCGTTATTGGCTGCAGCCTATGTTTTCAATCGTATTCTATTGAAGTCCGCAGTCAGTACTCCATATGAGTTTTGGACAGGGAGGCAGCCTGACCTTAGCCATTTGAGATTATTAGGTTGTGTCGTGTATGTTCACTATTTCTCACATTTACACGGCGAGTTAGGCCTGCGAGAAAATAGATGTATTTCTAATGAGCATACAAACGACACTCTTATTGAGATTGAGTCTCATGATGCCGAGATTCTTGAAAGTGATTTCCCTATGAGAGGTGAAATAAATTAGGACTTTACCTTTTATAAGATGGATGAGCCTAGTGGTTGGCTAATCCCAGTGGCAGGATCCAAGAATCTATTACGGATTTGGGTTCTAGTGGGAGTGATCCATCTAGAGGTAAAAAAAGGTTTCTCATCCTCTTAAGAGTAGTCGAGAATGCGTACCTAACCGTCACTTCCCGATTGAGGGAGAGGCTCTCAGTATGACTCTTGAGGATTACGAGAAACCTTTAACTGTCCTAGAGTTTCTTGAGGATTCCATGGAGGACCATTGATTATAGGCCATGGGTGAGAGGAGTTGATGAGAATCAACAGGATCTGGGATCTAGTTGATTTACCTGAGGGAAGTAGGGCCGTTGAGAATATGTGAGTTCTCAACATCAAGAAAAAGGCCGACGGATCGGTGTAGAGGTATAAGGCCTATCTAATAACCAGGGGTTACTCAGACTGAGGGCAAGATTACCTCGATCCATTTATTTTTTAGTGATTATCGTGGACATGATATGGATCTGGAGTGAGACCAGATGAACGTTGAGACTGTTCTCCTGAGTGGGAGTTTGGATGAGGATCTATAAGGAATGGTCATCTGGCTTTATTCTTATAGATCTGGATGATAAGGTCTGTCGACTTCGGAAGTTTACATATGACCTTAATCATCAATCTAGGCAGTGGCGTTTGAGATTTCACGAGGAGGTGATATCTCACGGTTTCGTGATAATCACGGAGGATCATCGCGTATACCAATAACGTTCTTTTGATTCTTTTGTGATTATGTCCTTATGTGAATGACATTCTGTTGATTGGGAACAACAGAGAGTATCTGATGACCACAATAACGTGGATATTATCGAGTCTTGTTGTGAAAAACATGGGTGAGACTTAGTTCTTCCTCGAAGTTAAGATCCAGAGGGATCGCTCGAGACAGGTGTTAACCCTTTCACAGGAGTCAAACATCAAGAGAGTTCTCGAGTACTTCGAGAAGATCGACTACGACCTTAAAGATACTCTTATCGCTAAAAGGTTAAAGCCTAATTCTTGACATATGCCCTAAGACTCAGAAAAGGACAAGGGAAATGAGTAAAATCCTTTGTTCCAGTGCACTGAGTGATCTGAAGTATGCAGTGTCGCGTACACGATCAGACGTTTGATTTGCAGTCACTATGGTAATTAGGTATTGATCGAATCTTAAAGGGGATCACTGGAGAGCAGTGAAAGGATTCCGAGATATCTCAAGAGAACTGCAGACCTCTTCTTGTGTTAAGGAGGAGGTGATTTGCATTTTGATGGGTATTCAGATACCAACTGGGTTGGCGATCTGAATATATGCAAATTGATATCAGGTTTTACTATCTTGGAGTAGCAAGAAACAAAACCTATATATCTCTATCTACGATAGAGACTGAACTTATGAGATGCTCAGTGGCAGTTCAGGAGAGTGTTTGGCACCAGAAATTTTTTGGATAACTTAAGGGTTGTGTCAGACAGTGGGAGGCCAGTGATGATATATTAAGAAAATCAGGCCGCCCTTGACTACACTTGAGACCCTAAGTATCAGTAAGTCGAAACACATTGATACCTAATACCATGTTATGAGAGACATCAACGAGAAGGGTGAAGTGACAAATTAAGTACAGTACTATACAGCGCGTTGGCTGATCCCTTCAATAAACCCATTGTGATAGATTCCTATATGAGATATTTGAATCATTGGGTTTGCATGCACATTCACATTTCTCACCTTGTACTGATGCTTATTGTATTATATATATGACATGTGTGCATGATTGGGTCATTTATTTATTACACTATTTTAATTGTCATATATTTTGTGATATGTTGTGATAAATGATATGTCAGGCAGGCGTGGTCGATTCTCTCACACGAGTGACCACCTCCAGCTCTGAGTGAGCGGAGATGAGATGGTTTCTAGTTGTAAGAGGCTTTGAGAGTGGCCATACTAGAACATAAGTCACCCTGATATGTGTTCAGGATGAGGTCATATGCGATATGACCGATATGGACGTACCCACATCCATGTTGCCTGTAAGTAGCCAGGTTTGAGATCTCAGATATCACCTGCGACTAGTGATATTGTCTCTGAGATACTCTCTCTGAGATCTTCGGATAAAGTCTTATATATAGACTGGGTCCCATACATATACAGTGTTAGAGAAATCTGACATATGCCCTTTGAGAGATGGGGGAATAACACTGTGGCACGCGTTTTATACTGTGTGTGATATGACGACCAGGGATAGTAGGAGCATTATTTGAGACATTGATATTATTTAGATCCCCGTTCCTACTGTATGAGATCCGAGATCCATTGGGTGGAATCTCTTATACCCTTATCACTTTCGGCTGTTTCTAGAAGTCTTGGCTCAGTGTTGCTACTTTAGTCTGTTTACCGATGGCCCAGAAGATAAATTGAAGTCTGAGAGACAGGTCTAGGAAAGCAACTGAATTGAGACTAATAGATTCGAGTTTGGAAAAAGGAAGACCAATTGACATTACATCATTATGTTGTATTCACCGGCTAGCCTATTATGTCTGTTCATGTTGGGATGTAAGCATAATAGTGGATACACAGTCGAGCATTTATTAGGGATTACTTTCGTTGAGGAAAGTAGCTATATGGATGTAATTAGTCTTGGATCTGGGGTGCAACGAGTTCTTTTGATACTAACGATGGCTTATCGATCATCCTAACAGGTGCATCGAGAGGTCTTTGCTTGCAGGTGTACTCGCAGGTCGCACGACGCCCAATTCTGTATGAAAGTCCAGTAGGGTGATGTGATCACATGAGTTGTGATCTTGTGACGAATATTAAAATGCCCTCGCGTGCAAGTGGGAGATATTAGTTTAGAATGCCCATGAGGGGCATTTTAGACATTTTGCAATAGGGTTAGTGGAGTAACTCCCACTAACCACATCTTAACCATTTCCCATGATTATCTCCAAGTTTGGTGGATCACATTTTAGTGAAAAAGTGACTAACCACTCCTTGATAATAATTGTACATTAAAGAAAATGGTAATGGCAACCATGGGTGAATGGTTTTGAGAGAGAAAAATATTTTCTAGAGAGAGAATATAGAGGGTATGAAAAAAATTCCACATAGGGAATTTTTCCCATCACGATGATCGCTGGACTGAGGGTTGCGGCGTTGTGGTATTACGGTGGTGGTTCGATTAACATTGTGATCACAATCCCGACCACGAGATCCGTTTGAGAGACGTTCGATTGATCTTTTGGAGGCTCTGCATATTCGAGGTATTTATACCCTATACCCAATCCATATTTATTTTTCCCGAAAATTATTTATGAATGCTTCCACTGCATGTGACTCAATTAATTCCAACAGCAACAATAAGAACAATTAATCCTTTTGATCATAATTTTGCAATAATTGTGCTGTGTAAAAAGGTCTTGCCTGTGCCCCCTCGTCCACGCACAAAATACAGGCCTCCTTTTTTATGATGGACTGCAAATATAACTTCTTCATTGATTTTTTTTTTTTATCTTGATTTTGTAAAGTATAGGATCGAATATGCTCTTCCTTCAAATTTTCTAAATTGTAGTTTAGCTCTTCACGTATCAATCTATTATCCAGTTTACTCAAAAGGCTAACATCTAGTTGGGGAAAGGCTGTGATGTCTGTAATGGATCTTTCATTTTGCTCTAAGATGTTCTTTATCTTTAGCAAGCAATAATTCTTCAATTGCAAGTCAGTACGGATTAGTTCTGGAAAGTTGAATAATCTTCCAATTGCATTCCCAAAATTGAAGAGGGTCATTGAATTCACAATGAATAAGAATTGTAACAAATAGTTGCCTTAACTGTGGCCCAAGAGCCCATAATCTTGCTGCATTTAAAACATCATTCCACTCTTTATCGTCATTGTTGGATATTTTAGTGATTCAATCACAGCGAAAGCATACACAATAATTTTTTAAAAAATAAAAATAAATGAGGTATAGGATAAATATCTCAACGTGTAGAGTCTCCAAAATCGACCGTACGTCCCTCGATCGGATCTCGCGGTCGGGATGGTGATCACGATGTTAATCGAGCCACCATGCAATACCACGACGCCACAACCCTCAGTTCGGTGATCGTTGCGATAAGAAAAATTTCCTACGCAGAATTTATCTCAAATCCTCATTTTATTCTCTCTCTAGAGAATAATTTTTTTTCAAACTTACTCTCATAACAACCATTAATGGTGAACTCATAACTCAGGAGAGAATGAGAGGTTAGTCTCCCAATGAAACTCAAAAAATACATGAGAGAAATTATGGGGAATAGTTGAGGTATTTATGGGTTAGTAGGAGTTATCCCACTAACCCTTTACATTTATCATAATGCCCCTCTTGGGCATTACCAACTAATATCTCCCACTTGCACACGAGAGCATTTTACATTTTACAGTCGTGCGACCGGCGAGTACACCTACAAGCAAAGACCTCTCGATACACCTGTTAGGATGATCGAGAAGTCATCGTTAGTATCAAAATAACTCGCCGCACCTTATATCCAAAACCAATTACATCTATCGAGCTACTTTCCTCATCAAAAGTAATCTCCAATAAACGTTCGACTGTGTATCCACTATTATACTTACATCCCAACATGTTGGGATGTAAGCATAATAGGCATGCCGGTAAATACAATATAATGATGTAATGTCAATTGGTCTTCCTTTTCCCAAACTCGAATCTATTAGCTTTAATTCAGTTACTTTCCTAGACCTGTCTCTCAGACCTCAATTTATCTTCCGGATCATCGGTAAACAGACTAAAATAGCAACACTGAGCTAAGACTTCTAGAAACAGCCGAAAGTGATAAGGGTATAAGAGATCCCACCCAATGGATCTCGGATCTCACACAGTAGGAACGAGGATCTAAATAATATCAATGTCTCAAATAATGCTCATACTATCCCTGGTCGTCATATCACACGTAGTATAAAATGCGTGCCGCAGTGTTATTCCCCCATCTCTCAAAGGCCATATGTCAGATTTCTCTAACACTGTACATGTATGGGACCCAGTCTATATATAAGACTTTATCTGAAGATCTCAGAGAGAATATCTCAGAGACAATATCACTAGTCGCAAGTGATATCTGAGATTTCAAACCTGACTACATACAGGCAATATGGATATGGGTACGTCCATACCGGTCATATCGCATATGAACTCATCCTGAACACATATCAGGGTGGCTTATGTTCTAATAGGGCCACTCTCAAAGTCTCTTACAACTGAAACCGTCTCATCTCCGCTCACTCAGAGCTGAAGGTGGTCACTCGTGTGAGAGAGTCGACCACGTTTGCCTGATATATCATTTATCACAACAAATCACAAAATATATGACAATTAAAATAGTGTAATAAATAAGTGACCCAATTATGCACACATGTCACATATATAACACAATAAGCATCATTGAGAAATGTCAATATACATGCAAACCCAATAATTCCTATATCTCATACTGGAATTTCTCTCAATGGGTTTATTGAAGGGATCAGCCAACACGCTGTATAGTAATGTATTTAATTTGTCACTTCACCCTTCTCGGTGATGTCTCTCATAATGTAGTATTAGGTATCAATGTGTTTGAACTTACTGATACTTAGGGTCTCAAGTATGGTCAAGGGCGGCCTGATTTTCTCAATAAATCATCACTGGCCTCCCACTGTTTTCCACAACCCCTAAGTGATCCGGACATCTCCGAAACCAAACACTCTCCTGAACTGCCACTGAGCATCTCATAAGCTCAATCTCTATTGTAGATAGAGATATGTAGGTTTGCTTCTTGCTACTCCAAGACAGCAAAACCTGATATCGATTTGTATACATTCAGATTGCTAACCCAATCAGTATATGAATACCTATCAAAATGCAAATCACCTCTTCCATAACACAAGAAGAGGTCCGCAGTTCTCTTGAGATATCTCAGAATCCTTTCACTACTCTCCAGTGATCCCCTCTAGAATTCGATCGATACCTAATTATCATACTGACTGCAAAGAAAACGTCTGATCGTGTACGTGACACTACGTACATCAAATTACTCAATGCACTGGAACAAAGGATTCTACTCATTTCCTTTGTCCTTTTCTGAGTCTTAGGACATATGTCAAGAATTAGGCTTTAACCTTTTTAGCGATAAGAGTATCTTTAGGGCCGTAGTCGATCTTCTCGAAGCGCTCAAGAACTACCTTGATGTTGGACTCCTGTGAAAGAGTCAACACCTATCTCGAGCGATCCCTCTAGATCTTAATTTCGAAAAAAAACTGAGTCTCACCCATGTCTTTCACATCAAGACTCGATAATGTCCACGTCATCGTGGTCATTAGACACTCTCTGTTGTTTCCAGTCAACAGAATGTCATTCACATAAGGACATGATCACAAAAGAATCAAAAGAACGTAAAAGGGTATACACAATGATCCTCCTCGATCATCACGAAACCGTGAGATATCACCTCCTCGTGAAATCTCAAACGTCACTTTCTAGATTAATGATTAAGGTCGTATGTCAATTTCCGAAGTCGACAGACCTTATCATCCAGATCTACAAGAATAAAGCTAGATGGTCGTTCCTTGTAGATCTTCTCATCCAAAACTCATACTCAGGAGAATAGTCTCAACATTCATCTGGTCTCATTCCAGAACCTATTTGTTTTCAATGGCCTTACTAACTTCAGGTAAATGAACTAGATCCCAAATCTCATTCATTCTCATCAACTCCTTCTCTCATCATTGACCTCAAACCAATGGTCCTCCATAAAACCCTCAAGAGCCTCTAGGACAGTTAAAGGTTTCTTGTAACCCTCAAGAGTCATACTGAGAGTCTCTCCCTCAATCGGGAAACGACGGTTAGGTACGCGTCCTCGACTACTCTTAAGAGGATGGGAAACTTTTATACCTCTAGATGGATTGCTCCCACTATGACCGAGATTCGTAATGAATTCTTGGGTCCTGCCACTGGGATCAGTTAAACCACTACACTCATCCATCTGATAGAAGGTAAAGTCCTAATTGATTTCACATTGCATAGAGAAATCATTTTCAAGAAACTTGGCATCATGAGACTCAATCTCAGTGAAAGTGTCATTCGTATGCTCACCTGGAACATATTCCCCACAGAGTGTTCTGAGTATTTCATAGAGATACATATATTTTCTCGCAGGTCTAACTCATCGTGTAAATGCGAGAAATAATGAACATACGTGGCATAATCCCATAACCTCAAGTGGCTAAGGTTAGGCTACCTCCCTGTCCAAAACTCATATGAGGTACTGATTGCGGACTACAATGGAACATGATTGAGGACGTAGGCTGCAGCCAATAACACATCTCCCCAATGGGAAATAAATAAATTGGTTTGTGTCATCTTCGACCTCACCGTCTCAAACAAAGTCATATTCCTCTCTCGCAGCTACTCTACTCCACTGAGTAGTAAGGAATAGTCAGTTTCTCGTAATACCCTTATTGAAATATAGCTCTTTAGACAAATACACGCGCCTTCGATCGATTCTGAGAGTCTCTACTCTTAAGTTTAACTTATTTTCAACCTCGCTAGTAAACCTCCTGAAGCATCTCAATGCCTCAGACTTGTGCGAGATCAGATAAACATAACCAAAATGCATGTAATTGTCTATGAACGTAATAGAGTACCAACATCATTTCAGGTTCTCACGTTCATAAGGCCACAGATGTCGGAGTGAACCGACTGTAATGGCGTCCCAGCTCTCATTACATTGTCGAATGGTTTTCTTGTTACTTTGCCATCTAGGCAAGACTGGTTAGCGAGTTCTACAAACCACTCACTGCTAACCGGCTCATCCTCTCTCACTAGGAGGATATCAAGAAATACCATTAAAAGAAATCACTTTTAGTGCACATAGTCCCTCACAGACCAAAACAGAAACAATTAAAGAATTGTTGTAATAAATGAAAATTATAAAATTTCCAAATTAACAGAGCATATCCTAGTCTGAAATTAAGTTCCGTCGAACATTTGGAGCATAAAGAGCATATAGAGTTTAGCAACTTTGCAACTCCAACTTGCAAGTGCTACTCCCTCTGATGTCGATAAACGCTTCGTTTCTCTACGTAAATCCTCTTACTTGAGGACTTACTGGGCGGAACTATATAAGCGCGCTTCTATCTCGAGCTACGTGGTCGGTTGCTTCTGTGTTTACAATCCACGAAGAAGAGAAAACAGTGAGCATCTCAAACCACTTAAAGAAGAAAGAGTTAATTTTCACTCGTCACATTTGTGAGCGAAATGACCAAGTCTACTACGGATATAGCACTACACCTTGGTCCTATCCAACTCCTTCTTGCGCTTTAATACTTCGTTGTTGGTTTTGTCGAATGGTTTCTTCTTACCTGAATCTCGAGTCCCACAGGAGTCCTTGCTTGACTCCACTGCATAAGGATGACCTGAGTATGGCTTACTCGCCTCTAGATGCTCCTACTCAATTTCACTGTGCCTATTCACATTAGTGAAAATACGAATACTTTCATCGTATGTGAAATAGACTTTCATGATTTATCATGAATCGGGTAAAGAACTGGATAGCATCCAGTACAAGAAAACATATCCAAATGGGCTTGATCACGTTCCCCAACTCGGCGATCATACTCGACATTTTCATCAAATGTTACATCATCATATGATCAACCCTTTCTTTATAAGTTATTAAACTTATATTCAGTATCCTCGTTTCAAGATCTGTAAGAATACCACAATGCTCTTTATAGGACGAGCCAAACCGATAAAGCCGTAGGACATTGCTCATAGACTGGGATCGCATTATCGTGCATGCTACTTAGGAGAATTGCCCTAACTCAACCATCATTCCTTTTCCATACACTTAATGTCTCATAATCCCATCTCTCTGAGGTGTGGTACCCTCCCTGGAGTCCACTATCTCATGTCTCAAAATTTTAATTAGATCTTGCCCCACAAGGATAAATCGAATCTACCTATGAAAAATCTCGTAATTATCACTATTCGATTTTATCCCCCTTGCAATTATCTAATACGATAATTTTAGAAGCAGTCATAGAGATAATTGTGACTTGTGATGCTTATTCTCACATTTTGTATACCTTACGAATCAACAAGACACAAATGATTCGAATACAGATTCCAAGACGAGCGTATGAATCAACAGACGCCATACATCATAATCTGGGATTACATCTCACCATTCGGATTAGAATTCGGAACACAAAAACCCAAAAAAAATCACTTTTATGGATGTGGGACCCTCAAAAATTGAAAAATTTTCAATTCCAAACGACCTGACGCACCGCCGGAGGTCCCACGTGCCGCCACGCTCCGGCGGCGCGTCCCCACGCGCCTGCACGCACCGGGGACAGATTCTGGCACGTCTGGCACGCACTCACACGCGTGCTTTGCGCGTCAGCGCATGCGCCAGATGTGCAGGCACGCGGGTCACGCACCCTCACGTGCACGACCCGCGCGAGCAGTTCGGTTCCGGACCCAGGGCACGGGTCAGGACCAGGAACCCGGTCCGGATCCTGGGCACGGGTTGGGGGTAAGATCTCGGGTCGGTTCCGACCCGGTTTGACCCGGGATCTCATTCGCCTCTGAGCGCGTGAGATCCTCGTGCACGCTTACCTCTGCACACATGCGCCTTCATGCGTGTGTCGTGCACGCGCCTGCTGGTTGGGCATCTTCGTTTTCGCCCAATGGTTTCTGCAACCAGGTCTTTCGACCCGGTTGCCGGAAATTCCCTTTTCCAACACCGTTTTTATCAAATTTTTTTATGGAATCTCTAATTCCATTTATTTCAAGAATTCTTGCCTCAATTTTTTGAATAATTACGCCCTAATCTCGGCGTATTTTGGATTCAAATTTCTGGCTCTCCGTGACCAATTTTGAAACACAATTTTATGGCATCAACAATATGCAATATATATATCAAATCGAAAAGCATGAAACAAGGAACACAGATCTATAATTTTCATGCATTGATTTGCCCTAAACTCGATAAATTTTGGGTTAAATGGTTCGATCACTATTCACGAGCGAAACTTTCAACCGGAATTTTTTTCGCCTAAACGTACTCAGAAAATTATGAAAAAATTATTTTCGTGTTCTACGGATCATGGGTAACATAGTGGTGTTCTCAAATTCACGAAACTCATCCGTGATCCGAACCCCAAATTTTAAACCCTAAATTTTTATACCCAAGTAATCCAACGTATACTCTGATACCAATGTTGGATATTTTAGTAACTTAATCACAGCGGAAGCATACACAATAATTTTTGAAAAAATAAAAATAGATCGGGTATAGGTAAATACCTCAACGTGTAGAGTCTCCAAAATCAACCGTACGTCTCTCGATCTGATCTCGCGGTCAGGGTGGTGATTACGATGTTAATCGAACCACCATCGCAATATCACGATACCGCAACCCTCAATCCGACAATCGTTATGACGGAAAAAAAAATTTACACAGAATTTTTCTAAAACCCAAAGCATAGCATACTTGCTTGAGTGTTGGATATTCAACTCCATCAATAGTATTTAATTCGGTAAAACTTGTAGGACCTTTAAGGATATTGAGTAAGACCTAAGGTAATACCTTTCTCCTGTAGCTGGGTGAGCATAAATAATTCTCCCAATGCATTTTCCTTGTTTTCATAGTTTCCAAATTCTTTCTCTTTCATAGCAAACATATTTTGAAGGGAATTGGGCATAAGTCACTTGTCTAGCTTCAGAATCAATCATGTTCATGTGCATCCATTTTGTAAACATCGTTCTATCAATTCCTTCTTTCTTTAAAAGTTTTCTCAAATTCTCAAAATCTCTTAGAATGAGAGTTTGCTCATTTGGTACATGAAAGGCTAGTCGTGTTACTATTGGATCTCTATAATGGATATCAAATCCAAAAATTCTCCAAGATGCTGATAAATACCGATAATCCAAATAAGTCTTGATATCATCAACCTCTATTACTTCTTTATTTGTACTCTTGTTAATCATAATATTATCTCGAATCATTGTTGTTCCTCTATCTAATCCTTTACTAATATATTTGAAGAGATATTTGATTGCACGAGAACGATTGCATCACTCGATACTCATATGTATTTCATACTTTAATAGTAACTCCTGATTATAAGGAATAACAAATATGTTATCTAATTTTTATATCTCCTTTGAGCACATGTATGTAATTATTAGGGTAACATAATAGATGTAATAATAATAATTATAATAAAATACCTTTTCATCAATAATAATAAATTCAGTGTTTATATGCTTTCCTTGTGCATTATTTACTTCTCACTTTCGAGCAACTCTAACTTTTATTCTTGAATCTTTTTTGTCATGGCATAATTTTGACAACAAAATATAATCAAAATTATTTTTATTATTTTTTGACCTATGTATAAAATGCATAACATAAATAAATAACTTAATTTTTTTAATATTTAAGTCAAATGAAAAAGGATATAAATTATTATTTTTATTTTCTATTCTCTATTTATACTATACATCATAAAAGTATATGACTAGATAATAGAAAAACCTAATATATAATTATATATAATTTTTTATTATATTTTTATCAAGTTAGAGAGATAGAGAAGAATAAATAGCGGAAAGAATACATACATATATATTTATATATATATATATATATATATATATATATATAATAATTTTTGCACTTTTTGCATAATGGGTTGGTGGTTGTTCCTCCCATGGATAAATCTTGTTGAGGAGAAGTAAAGAAGGTGAGGAGAAATAGAGAAAAAAGGAATGTAATTTGAGAGAAAAAATGTGAGGAATAGAAAATGAAAAGCTAATGATAGTTAGGAAAGTGAAAGGATAAAAATGGCTGAAAATAAAAGAGATTAAAAGAGATGATAATGACTATTGAAACACAAAGTTATGAATTACAAATGATAAGCAAACATATTTATTGAGAGAAGTAGGGAAACACGTGTCGTTTGGATAGAAGGAGAAGTGAAAGATCATATGTGATTTAAATTAAAGGTAAAAATAGAAGATATTTTTATTTATATGTAAATTTTGATTTTTATGTTTATAAAAGAGAAAAAATACAATTATAATTATAATTTTTTTGAAAGAGAGATGAAGTGCAAGAAAATGAAAGAGGAATCAAAGTTAAGAGATTAAATTGAGATTAGATAATTTGTATAAACTCAATAAAAGAAAATTGATTTTTATACTAATTTTTTAGGGATTTTGAAATTTTTGTTAAAAAGAAAGAGGGAATAACAATTAAAATAATAATTGAGGGATTTGTAAATAGTATAGAAATTGAATATTAGTTGTATATTTAAATGAAAGGTGTTCTTGTTTATTAAGGAAGCACCATTTTTATATTAAAAATAAAAAGGTAAATAAAATGTCACAAATTAAAATAGACGTCAAATTAAAATAAAGGTAAATAAAATGTACTAAACATAAAAAATAATCGAAAGGTCAAATGTTTAAAGTGATATTTATTTAGTATTTCAACTATATGAAATTTAAATAGTAATTGTATACCTTATAAGAGATGGGACATGTGTGATTTAAATAAAAGATAAAATAGAAGATTTCCTTATTTATTACAGTTTTTGATTTTTATGCTAATAAAAGGAAGAAATAACAATTAAAATAATCATTTATTGAAATAGAGATAAAGATCATGAAAATAAAGGATAAATTGAATTCAAGAGAAAATATTTAAATTAGATGATTTAAGTAAGTTGAATTATATATATATATATATATATATATATATATTTATTCAAATGAAGTTAAAAGTAATTTAGATCAAAAGTTATGAACCCTTCATTTTTAAATTAAAGGAATTCTAAAGAATTTAAAATTTTAAACATTTATCGACATTGTTTTAAAGGCTCATATGTGATTTAAGTGAAAGTAGTCTTTTAATTTTTAAAATCTACATATATATGATTTAAAAATTAATATTACTGTAAAGAAACTGTTCTCTATGGAATTTAGGTGCGGAATGACCAAAAAATATTGTAGTGAAGAAGAGCTCAAAGATTAAAAGAATAATAATCAATCAAAAAGAAAATAAAAAGAAAAAAGTAAAGAAAAGGTCATGGCTAATGTAATTAAATATAGATAAACGAAAGTTTTAAGGGAAAAATTTTTTAATGTCAAATAAATGAGAGAAGTCTAATATTTAACAATTTTACCAAGAAAAAAAAATGTTTTCTTATAGTTATTTTATATGAAAAAAAAAAAAGAGAAAATCGGATTTTCTTACAATTTTTTATCTAGTTTAAATTAAAAAAAAAAACTCATAATAAATGTTAGTATTTATGGAAAAAAAGAGAAAATCAGGTTTTTTTTTTTTGACAGTTTTTTATCTAATTTATTTTGAAAAAACTCATAATAAATGTTAGTATTTATGATAAAAATTTAATTTTACATATATAGTATACATTATAAAACAATAACCAAAATCACAATTATGACTTCTTTATTATAGAACTCTGGCTTTTAAGCTCAAAATTTGAGGTGCCCAAAGTAAAAATCAAAATAGTACAAAGATAAAAATTTAACTTGAAATGAAAACTTAAACACAATATATCACTCATTATCCAACAGATCAAAAGTCATCCTAACGTTAAAGAGTTACTCAAAAATCAATCATTATTCCTAAATATGGTCATCCATTCAAATGATCATTTTTATCCATGATAAATATAGACATCCATTCAAATTCCATAGAATTTATAATATTCCTAGTTGGATGTCCATTATATAAATAATATATCTCGTTAAAATCTTACTGAAAAAACTCAGTGGGATAAACATAAAACCCTTCATATCATACTCCTCCTAACGAAAATATCATATAATGTCTTTAAGTTGCTGCATCTTAATTTTATAAATCATTTTCTTAAATATTGTGGTGGGTAATATCTTTATAAACAAATTTACAGGATTTTTACTTAATAAAATTTTTTGAATATCAACATCTTCACTTTTTATTAAGTCAAGTATTAGTTTGTGCCCTAGAGGGGCATTTTAGGTAATTGATAGGGGTTAGTGGGATAACTCCCACTAACTCATACCTACCCACCCACTCAACCTATATATATATCTCTCTCTCTCTTACGTATAGACTAACCTCTTCTTCTCTCCTGGGAGATTCACGATTGAAGACTTCTTTTGAGAGTATGTGAAAAGAGAGAAAAATATTCTCTAGAGAGAGAATATAGTGGGCATGAGAAAAATTCCGCGTAGGGAATTTTTCCCGTCACGATGATCGCCGGACTGAGGGTTGCGGCGTTGTGACATTGTGATGGTGATTCGATTAACATCGTGATCACCATCCCGACCGCAAGATCCGATCGAGGGACGCACGGTCGATTTTTGGGCTCTGCATATTCGAGGTATTTATATCCTATACCCAATCTATATTTATTTTTCCCAAAAATTATTTATGAATGCTTCCGCTGCATGTTGAATCAATTAATTCCAACATTGGTATCAGAGCGATACGTTGGATTAAAAATAATTTTCGGGTTAATTTTTTGGTATAAAAAATATTGGGTTAAAAATTTGGGGTTCGGATCACGGATGAGTTTCGTGAATAACACCACTGTGTTACCCATAATCCCTAGAACACGAAAATAATTTTTTCGTAATTTTCTTAGCACGTTTAGGCGAAGAAAACTCCGGTTGAAACTTTCGGCCGTGAATAGTGACCGACCACTTCAACCTTAGATTTGTCGAGTTTTAGGGCAAATCAACGCATGAAATTTATAGATCTGTAATCCTTGTTTCATGCTCTTCAATTTGGTATATATATTGCATATATTTGTGGCTGGAAAATTGGGTTTCAAATTTGACCGCGGAGGGTCGGATTTTTTGATCCAAAATACACCGAGTTTAGGGCGCAATAATTCTAAAAATCGAGTCAAGGATGCTTGGAATAAATGGAATTAGAGATTCCATAAAATATCCGGTCAAAATGGTGTCGGAAATGGGTTTTTCGGGCAACCGGGTCGAGAGACCCGGTTACAGAAACCATCGGGCGAAGACGAAGACATCCAGACCCGCGGGCGCGTGCGATACACGCGCGAGGCAGGCGCGTGAGCAGCAGGGGGAAGGGGAGCGTGTACTTCACGCGCGAACAGGGGCGTGAAACGCTGGGTCGTCTGGGTCGGGTTACGACCCGGACACGTGTCACCGACCCGCGACCCCACGGATCCGGACCGGATTCGGGTTCCGTCCCGGATCCGGATCCGGAAACCAACCCGCCCGCGGGTCGCACGCGTGAAGGCGCGTGACCCTCGCGCCTGCGGGTCAGGCGCGTGAGCCGACCCGCAGAGCGCGCGTGTGAGCGCGTGCCAGACGCGCTGCGCGTCTGGCACCCGCCATAAGCGGTTCCCGGCGCTTGGAGGCGCGTGGGGATGCGCCGCCGGTGCGTGGCGGCGCGTGGGACCACCGGCGGCGCGTCAGGTCGTCCGGAATTGAAATTTTTTCAATTTTTGAGGGTCCCACATCCATAAAAGTGACTTTTTGTGGGTTTTTGTGCATTGAATCCTAGTCTAAACGGTGAGATGCTATCCCGGATTGTGGTGTATGGTGTCTGTTGATTCATACGCTCGTCTTGGGGTATGTATTCGAATTATTTGGGTCTTGTTGATTCGTAGGGTGCGCAAAATATGAGAATAAGCATCACAAGTCACGGCTATCTCATTGACTGCTTCTAAAATTGTCGTATTTGATTTTTGCAAGGGGGATAAAATTGAATGGTGATAAATACGAGATTTTTCACTGGTAGATTCAATTTATCCTCGAGGAGCAAGATCTAATTAAATTTCTGAGGCATGGGATGGTGGACTCCAGGGAGGGTTCCACACCTCAGAAATACGGGATTAGGAGACATTACGTGCATGAAAGAGGAATGATAGCCGAGTCAGGGCAATCCTCCTGAGTAGCATGTACGATGATGTGATCCCAGTCTATGAGCAATATCCTACGGTTATATCGGTTTGGCTCACCCTATAAAGAGTATTGTGGTACTCTTACAGATCCTGAGATGAGGATACTGACTTATAAGTGTAACAATGTATAAGAAAAGGGTTGATCATATGATGATGCAACATTTGATAAAAATGTCGAGTATGATCGCCGAGTTGGGGAATGTGACCGAGCCCATTTCGGATATATTTTCTTATACTGGATGTGATCCAGTTCTTTACCTGATTCATGAGAAATCATGAAAGTCTATTTCACATACGACGAAAGTATTCGCACTTTCACTAATGTGAATAGGCACAGTGAGCTCGAGTAGGAGTATCTAGAGGCGAGTAGGCCATACTTGAGTCATGCTTATGCGATGGAGTCGAGCAAGGACTCCTGTGTGACTCGAGCCTCAGGTAAGAAGAAAACCATCCGAAAAAACCGATAATACTTCGCAGCTCGAGATAGGAGCGCGCTTATAAAGTTCCGTCCAGTAAGTCCTCAAGTAGGAGGATTTATGTACATAAACGGAGTGTTTTGTTGACATCAGAGGGAGTAGCACTTGCAAGTTGGAGTTGCAAAGTTGCTAGACTCTGTATGCCCTTTATGCTCCAAAAGTTCGACGGAACTTGATTTCAGTTTAGGATATGCTCTGTTAATTTAGAAATTTAAAATTTCTATTTGTTACGATAATTCTTTGATTGGTTCTATTTTGGTCCGTGAGGGACTGAATGCACTGGAAATGATTTTTTTTTTTCAATGGTATTTCTTGTTGTCCTCTTAGTGTGAGAGATGATGAATCGGTTAGCAGTGAGTGGTTTTGTAGAACCCGCTAACTAGTCTTGCCTAGACGGCAAACTTACAAGAAAACCATTCGACAATGCAATGAGGGCTGGGACTCCATTGCAGTCGGTTCACTCCAAGATCTATGGCCTTATGAACGTGAGAACCTGAAATGGTGTTGGGTACTCTATTACGTTCATAGACAATTACACATGTTTCGGTTACATCTATCTGATCTCGCGCAAGTCTAAGGCATTGAGGTGCCTCAGGAGGTTATTAGCGAAGTTGAAAATCAGTTAGGCTTGAGAGTAGAGACTCTCAGAATCGAACGAGAGCGCGAGTATTTGTCTAAAGAGCTCTATTTCAAGAAGGGCATTACGAGAAACTGACTATTCCTCGCTACTCAGTGGAGTAGAGTAGCCGCGAGAGAGGAATAAGACTTTGTTTGAGACGGTGAGGTCGATGATGGCGCAAACCAATTTACTCGTTTCCTATTGGGGAGATGCGTTATTGGCTGCAGCCTATGTTCTCAATCGTATTCTATTGAAGTCCGCAGTCAGTACTCCATATGAGCTTTGGACAGGGAGGTAGCTTGACCTTAGCCATTCGAGATTATGGGGTTATGCATCGTATGTTCACTATTTCTCGCATTTACACAGCGAATTAGGCTTGCGAGAAAATAGATGTATTTCTAATGAGCATACAGATGGCATTCTCACTGAGATTGAGTCTCATGATGTCGATATTCTTGAAAGTGATTTCCCTATGAGAGGTGAAATCAATTGGGACTTTACCTTTTATGAGATGGAAGAGCCTAGTGGTTAGCTAATCCCAGCGGCAGGATCCAAGAATCCATTACGGATCTGGGTTCTAGTGGGAGCGATCTATTTAGAGGTAAAAAGGTTTCCCATCCTCTTAAGAGTAGTCGAGGATGCGTACCTAACCGTCGCTTCCCGATTGAGGAAGAGGCTCTCATTGTGACTCTTGAGGATTACGAGAAACCTTTAACTGTCCTAGAGGCTCTTGAGGGTTCCATAGAGGACCATTGATTATAGGCCATGGGTGAGGGGAGTTGATGAGAATCAACAGGATCTGAGATCCAGTTGATTTACCTGAGGGAAGTAGGGCCGTTGAGAATATATGAATTCTCAACATCAAGAAAAAGGCCGACGGATCGGTGTAGAGGTATAAGGCCTATCTGATAACCAGGGGTTACTCAGACTGAGGGCAAGATTACATCGATTCGTTTACTTTTAGCGATTGTCGTGGACATGATATGGATCTGGAGTGAGGCCAGATGAACGTTGAGACTGTTCTCCTGAGTGGGAGTTTGGATGAGGATCTATAAGGAATGACCATCTGGCTTTATTCTTATATATCTGGATGATAAGGTTTGTTGACTTCGGAAGTTTACATATGACCTTAATCATCAATCCAGGCAGTGACGTTTGAGATTTTACGAGAAGGTGATATCTTACGGTTTCGTGATGATCGAGGAGGATCATCGTGTATCCCTTTTACGTTCTTTTGATCATGTCCTCATGTGAATGACATTCTGTTGACTGGGAACAACAGAGAGTATCTGATGACCACGATAACGTGGATATTGTCGAGTCTTGATGTGAAGAACATGGGTGAGACTCAGTTCTTCCTCGAAGTTAAGATCCGTAGGGATCGCTCGAGACAGGTGTTGATCCTTCCACAGGAGTCAAACATCAAGAGAGTTCTTGAGTACTTTGAGAAGATCGACTACGACCTTAAAGATACTCTTATCGCTAAAAAGGTTAAAGCCTAATTTTTAACATATGCCCTAAGACTCAGAAAAAGACAAGGGAAATGAGTAGAATCCCTTGTTCCAGTGTACTGAGTGATCTGATGTACGCAGTGTCGTGTACACGTTCAGATATTTGATTTGCAGTCACTATGGTAATTAGGTATCGATCGAATCCTAGAGGGGATCACTGAAGAGCAGTGAAAGGATTCCAAGATATCTCGAGAGAACTGCGGACCTCCTCTAGTGTTACGGAGGAGGTGATTTGCATCTTATTGGGTATTTAGATACCAACTGGGTTGGTGATCTGAACGTATGCAAATCGATATTAGGTTGTACTATCTTGGAGTAGCAAGAAGTAAACCTGTATATCTCTATCTACGATAGAGACTGAGCTTATGAGATGCTCAGCGGCAGTTCAGGAGAGTGTTTGGCTCCGGAGATTTCCGGATCACTTAGGGGTTATGTCAAATAGTGGGAGGCCAGTGATGATTTATTGAGAAAATCAGGCCGCCTTTGACCACACTTGAGACCCTAAGTATCAGTAAGTCCAAACACATTAATACCTAATACTATGTTATGAGAGACATCACCGAGAAGGATGAAGTGACAAATAAAGTACATTACTATACAGCACGTTGGCTGATCCCTTCAATAAACCCATTGTGTTAGATTCCTATATGAGATATTGGAATCATTGGGTTTGCATGTATATTGACATTTCTCATTTTGTACTGATGCTTATTGTGTTATATATATGACATGTGTGCATGATTTGGTCACTTATTTATTGTACTATTTTAATTGTCTTATATTTTGTGATATGTTGTGATAAATGATATGTCAGGCAGGCGTGGTCGACTCTCTCACACGAGTGACCACCTCCAACTCTGAGTGAGCGGAGATGAGACGGTTTCTAGTTGTAAGAGGCTTTGAGAGTGGCCCTACTAGAACATAAGTCGCCCTGATATGTGTTCAGGATGAGGTCATATGCGATATGACCGGTATGGACGTACCCACATCCATGTTGCATGTAAGTAGCCAGGTTTGAGATCTCAGATATCACCTGCGACTAGTGATATTGTCTCTGAGATACTCTCTCTGAGATCTCTGGGTAAAGTCTTATGTGTAGACTGAGTCCCATACCTGCACAGTGTTAGAGAAATCTGACATATGCCATTTGAGAGATGGGGGAATAACACTGTGGCACGCGTTTCATACCGCGTGTGATATGACGACAAGGGATAGTGGGAGCATTATTTGAGACACTGATATGATTTTGATCCCCGTTCCCACTATGTGAGACCCGAGATCCATTGGGTAGGATCTCATGTACCCTTATCACTTTCGGCTATTTCTAGAAGTCTTGGTTCAGTGTTGCTACTTTAGTCTGTTTACCGATGGCCCGGAAGATAAATTGAGGTCTGAGGGACAGGTCTAGGAAAGCAGCTGAATTGAGGCTAATAGATTCGAGTTTGGGAAAAGGAAGACCAATTGACATTACATCATTGTGTTGTATTCACCGGCTAGCCTATTATGTCTATCCATGTTGGGATGTAAGCATAATAGTGGATACACAGTCGAGCATTTATTGGGGATTACTTTCGTTGAGGAAAGTAGTTCGATGGATGTAATTAGTCTTGGATCTGGGGTGCAGCGAGTTCTTTTGATACTAACGATGACTTCTCGATCATCCTAACAGGTGCATCGAGAAGTTTTTTGCTTGCAGGTATACTCGCAGGTCGCACGACGCCCAATCCTGTATGAAAGTCCAGCAGGGTGATGTGATCGCATGAGTTGTGATCTTGTGACAAATATTAAAATGCCCTCAATTGCAAGTGGAAGATATTAGTTTGTGCCCTAGAGGGGCATTTTAGGTAATTGATAGGGGTTAGTGGGATAACTCTCACTAACCCATACCTACCCACCCACTCAACCTATATATATATATCTCTCTCTCTTACGTATAGACTAACCTCTTCTTCTCTCCTGGGAGATTAACGATTGAAGACTTCTTTTGAGAGTATGTGAAAAGAGAGAAAAATATTCTCTAGAGAGAGAATATAGTGGGCATGAGAAAAATTCCGCGTAGGGAATTTTTCCCGTCACGATGATCGCCGGACTGAGGGTTGCGGCGTTGTGACATTGCGATGGTGATTCGATTAACATCGTGATCACCATCCCGACCGCGAGATCCGATCGAGGGACGCACGGTCGATTTTTGGGCTCTACATATTCGAGGTATTTATATCCTATACCCAATCTATATTTATTTTTCCCGAAAATTATTTATGAATGCTTCCGCTGCATGTTGAATCAATTAATTCCAACATCAAGTGTGAAAAATAATTTGAGAGATGTATATTTTGTTTTATCACTCTTAATGTATCCATCCTTTTGTTAGGATATACATGCAACATTGTCCTTATATAATATTGTGGGAATTTTCTTAATATTAGTTAGACCACATTATACTTGAATATGATTAACCATTGATCTGATCCACACACATTCACAATTTGATATCTCAACATAATTTGATGATGTAGCAATCATTGCTTGCTACATAGATCTCCATGATATGACAATGCCACTATATGTAAACACATAATCTATTTGAGATAGAAGTTCATGTGGATCCGATAAATGTCCAACATCTACATATCCAATTAGTTGTGCCTTTGACCCATTTGGATAAAATAAACTCATTTCAATTATATCTTGGAGATAATATGTTTAATCTCATTCCAATGTCTTTTGGTTGGAGTGAAGCTATATCTTGCTAATAGGTTTACAGTAAAAATGATATCTGGTCAACTATTATTAGCAATATACATCATTGCACCAATTGCACTTATATATGGACCAAGAATTTCCTCGTTATCCTCTCGAGGTAGAAAATGATCCTTTTACACATTGGGTGAACGAACTACCATTGAACTGGTTAAAGGATATGATTTATTTATATTAAGTCGTTCCAATATTTTCTTAGCATAAGTTGATTGATGGATAAAAATTTCATCTTTTGAATATTCAAAGTGCAGGCCGAGACAAAATTTTATTTTTTCAAATTTTTTTTATTTTGAATTCTTTCTTTAAATAGTTTACGGTATTTGAAAAATTTTCAAGAGTTCTAATGATATTTAAATCATCAATATATATAGTGACTATTACAAATCCACGTTCAGATTTTTTTATAAAAAACACATGCATAAATATAATTATTTGCATAACCCTCTTTTAATAAATATTTAGCACCTATTTTGTAAAAAAAAAAAAAAAAAAAAAAAATCAACTCTCTTCTTTTTATAAGGAGAAATTCTATTAAATAAAATTTATTCTCCTTAAAAATACTTTTTTATTAAGAAAAATAGAAAAAATAGTTTTAAAGGAGAAATTCTGGAGAGAACCTTTTTATTCTCCTTTTTTTATATGCCACCTTTTCCGAAACCATATTTTTTATTCAATTTATATCATCACTTGAATGATGTGAAATTTCAAAATATTCATGCCATAAATGTGTTCATCTATCACAACCGGCTCTCATCTTTTACAGATTTGGTCTCTTTCTCTTTCATTTACAGAAACCATCTCTCATCCCTCATCTCATCCGATTATCCCACAGTTGTAAAAAATGTGACCTAATATTGGAATTCTATTTTAATTAATTAATTTTAATTTTAATTATTAGTAGTTACGCTTTTTATTTTTAATATGTTGATATATGAAATTTAATCAATCGATGGTGAGAAAAAAAATTATACTTTATGTGTATACTCTTAGTAATAATTTTATTAAAAATAGAATTTGTAAAAAATGTTTTATTAAACAATTTATTTATAAAAAAGAACAAAAACGGTTTTTAAAAGTAAAAATGTCAAATAATTTTTAATGAGGCGATTATATCACATACACCCAAATTGTTTTAAACTATACAAATTTCTTTGTAATCTAATAGAAAACAATTCTCAAAAATTTGAATTATATGGTTCAGCCATTTTTAGTCATTCTAGAACTTTTATATACATTTCACTCTCAAGTGTTCCATGTAAATATACAGTGATCACATCCATTATCTGCATATGAAGTTTTTCATGTGCTACCCAACCAATATGGTAACGAAATATAATTGCATTCATCATAGGGAAGTGTCTCTTTATGGCCAATATCAGGTCTTTTGTTAAAATGCATTACAAGTCATACTTTGTACCATACAATCTCATTTTTCTCATTACTTTTTCATGCAAAAGCCCATTTGTAACCTACCGATCTAATACCTTTAGGTGTTTTGACTATGGGTCCAAAAATCACACATTTTGAAAGAGATTTTAGATCTACAGGAAATGTATCCTTCCATTTAGACTAATCATCTCTTGATTTACATTTCTTTATAGATGTAGGTATCCTTATTTTCATTGAGAACATCAACTATTATATTATATGCAAATGTATTATTAACAATTGTACGTTTTTAATCCCATGCTTCTATTGTGGAATTATGATTTGTTCATATTTCTTGATTTTTCACATTTTCTTCAGGTATTTCATCTTTTTTTTGGAAAATTGCCTTTAGACATTTCTTGGATTGAGTCATTCGTATCTTTTTCTTTTATATAGTCTATTTGACAATTTACTCCCTTTTCTTTCTAGGGTTCTTATTTTTAAAATTGATTGGTCTCTCACTTTTTAGATGTGGTTTAGATTCATTTGTTATTAAAGATCTTTTTGGGCCATTAATTCTAATAGGGGTATTTTAGAAAGAATTTGAGATTTAATTATTTGTTTTGGATAAAAAAAGATCTTACAATTGATTTGCAATCTATTGCAAATGAATTATTCGTTGAATTTTTAGTTCATAATATTTTGTATGAGAAAGGATTGTTCCAGATAATCTTCTTTTCCAACTTTATAGATTACTCTAGGTAATCTACTTTTTCAACTTTTCTTTCCTTATATTATCTTCCTTTAAAGTTGAAAAAATCGTTTCATTAAAATGACAACTAACAGCAAATCGAGTCGTAAAAACATCCCTAGTAGATGGTTCAAGATATTTTATGATAGAAATAGATTTATATCTAACATAAATGTCTAACTCCTTTGAAATCCCATTTTAGTTCTTTGTGAGAGAGTAATGGGAACATATACAGTATATCCAAAGACGCGTAAATAAGAGATATTTGGTTCTTATCTAGAAACCAATTGCAAAGGGAGAATTTTTTATAACTAGTGGATCGGATGTGAATAAGTGTAGTTGCATGTAAAATTACATGTCCCTAAGCATATACAGGGAGCATGGTTTTCATAAGTAATGATCACTTAATTAATTGGAGATGTTTAATATAGTTAGTGAATATATGCTCCAAATAGGTGTAAGTAGATGTGTCTTTAAGAAACTAAGTGGGTGAAAGAGAACGCTAAAATAATAGTCTTATGGTCATAAGCGGTAATACACAGAGAAAGATAGAACTAAGAATGGAATAGGAGTAATTATACATAAAGATCTAACAGGGGATGTAATATAGATAAGAAGGAATTGTGATAGAATTATGCTCGTCAAATTAGTAAATAGAAAAAATGTAGTTAATATGTTAGTGTGTATGTTTTTCAAATAAATATATATGCAATTAGAAAAATAATTTTTAAAAAAAATAGATAAATTTATATAAACCATACCGAGTGGAAAAAAGTTATTTATTGGAGGAGATCTAAATTGACATGTAGAAGAGAAAAATGAGAGATTCGAAACCATATATGGAAATTTGGGCTTCGGATGTAAGAATGAGACGGGAAGTACCATTCTAGAGTTTGTAGTAACATTTGATTTGACACTCGTAAATACTTTTTTTAAGAAAAAAGAGTCGCACATTGGTACATATAGAAGTGGGTCGAATGTTAGTCAGATAGATTTCTTTCTCACTAGGAGAGGTAATAGGATGATCTGCAATGACTGCAGGTTATACCGGGAGAAAGTGTAACGACTCAATACAGACTTTTAGTTTTAAACGTACGTGTACCTAAAAGATAAAAATAATATCAACCATTTGTAGAGCCACGAATTAAGTGATGAAACCTAAAAGGGAAAAAAGTGACGACTTTTAGGGGACAAAATAATTGGAATAGCAAATTGGTCTGCTAATAATGATTTAGAAACAATGTGAGAGATGTCTAATAATATTAAGAATATAAGCAATGAGGTTCTAGGAGTATCTAAGGAAAGGGCTCCAATAGACAAGGAGTCATGGTAATGGAACGGAAAAATACAAACTGCTATCTGAATCAAAAGAAAGTGTTATAGGAACCTTAAAAATGATCATAATAGCGAGATTTATGAAAAGTACAAAAGTGCAAAAAAAAAGATATAGAAAAATTATTTACGAATCAAAGAGTAACGTGTATAACGAATTATACAAAAAGCTGGAGACTCAAGATGGAGAAAGAGAGATCTACAGAATTGCCAAGCTAAGGGAAAAGAAAGGAAAATATTTAAATAAGATTACGTATATTAAGAGTGAAATCAATAATATACTTGCAATGAATGAAAACATAAGAAAACGTTAAAAAAAATATTTTGATAATCTATTTAATGTTGAGAGTATAATAAGTATAGGAAATATCACAATACCTGTAAAAGAGATTAATAGAGATTTTAAATATAACATTTGTCCTCATTAAGTAAAAGAGACCCTAAAGAGAATGAACAATAATAAAACCATATGATCTTATGGCATTCCCATTGAAGTGAAATGTTTGAGCAAATTCGACATATTAATGTTAATAGCTCTTTTCAACAAAATTTGGTAAATAAAGAAAATGCCGCAAGCATGGAGAGAGAGCACACTTGTCCTACTGTATAAGAATAAATGAGACATACAAGATTGTTTCAAGTATAAAGAAATTAAACTCATAAGTCGTACGATAAAGTTATCGGAGAGAGTGATAAAGTATAGATTGAAATGGGAGATAAGTGTGTCTCAGAATCAATTTGAATTCATGTCAGGACGATTTACCACCGAAACAATTCATTTGTTAAGATAGTTGACGGAGAAATTTAGAGTACAGAAGAGAAATCTATATATGGTATTATAGATCTAGAAAAAAAGTATGATAGGGTTTCAAAGAACGTGTTGTAGTGGACACTGATAAAGAAAGGGATCTTTTTGAAATATATTAATCTTATTAGGGATATGTACGAAGGAGTTGTAACTAATGTAAGAACTTGTGAGGGCCTAAATGATAGCTTCCCTATTAATATTGGGTTCCATCAAAATTCAATATTAAGTTTTATACTATTTGTAATAGTAATAGATGATATCACAAAAAATATTCAAAATAAAATAACATGATATATATTTTTTACAAATGATATAATATTGGTTGACGAAATTAGAGTGGATATTAGTACTAATTAGAGTTATAGAGAGTCACGTTAGAGTCCTGAGGATTTAAATTGAGTAGATTCAAAATTGAGTATATAAGATGTAGGTTTAGTAGCAACTATCAAGATAATAAGGAAACGATTAGGTTAGAGGAAAGAGAAATACCAAATAGTGAACGATTTACATATTTTGGTTCCATCATTCAGAATGATGACAATATAGATGAGGATGTAAATAATAGAATTCAAGCGGATTAGATGAAATGGAGAAAGATATCTGGAGTTTTTTGTGATCGCACGATACCATTACATCTAAAAGGAAAATTCTATAGAACTGTAACAAAATCTGCGCTATTGTATCGCACTGAGTGTTGGGCATTAAACAACAATAAGAGCAAAAAATAGTTGTAACTGAAATGAGAATGGTTAGATGAATGTATGACAAAACTAGAAAAGATAGAATTAAAAATAATGAGATACGTAATAAGTTGGGAGTTAGCTCAATTGTAGACTAGATGTGAGAGTACTATTTGAGGTAGTTTGGGCATATGCAACAAAAACCCAAAGACGCACCTGTTAGAAAAACTAAAAAGTTAAATATAGGAAATTTAATAAAACGTAGAGGTAGACCGTTAAAAATTATAAAATTATAAAATACGTTGAGCTAGACCGTTGAAAATTATAAAATTATAAAATACGTAGAGGTAGACCGTTGAAAATTATAAAATTATAAAATTAATGAGATACGTAAAGGTAGACCGTTGAAAATTATAAACGTAGTGGTTGGGGCTCGTGACCATCTTGTAAACACATTAATTAAAATTATAAAATATCTAAATAGTTCATATGGTGAATGAATCGGTCCATATTTATTACCTTACATTCGTTTCAAAAATTTATGGGATTTAATCCCAACTTTGCTTGACAATGGTTTTATTATCAATTTATATTGATAACATATAGCACATGAAAATTCATGAGATTGAAGAATATTCATGTTCTTAAATGGATGTCTAGTGAAATTTTCAATAATTCATCGTATTATTACAAATCCATGATAACTCAATCGATCATGTCATAATAAGAATGCAATTTGATTACTACACTTCTGGTTTTAAATGGCGCATTTCAGTTGTACTAATTTTAGTATAATATAGGTTAGAATAAAGAGAAGAAAATTTCTTTAATATACATTTCTCCAAAATGATAGTTATAATATACAACTATTCAATATTTGTGTCATACATTATATCACGCCCTGAACCGGGATCGTGAACAGCCGCCCATTGCCCTAGATGCCGGCTGTACTTTTACAGAAAATCGGGCAGAACCTCCCCATAAATCGGAAGTCTCTCATGTACAAATAAACATGTTTAAACCTGTATAATTTAAAATCGTCCTGTAAATAAAATAAAATGGTCATCTCGACCTCACAACAACCTACCAACCACGGCAGACATCAAGAACAACGCCAGACTAAGTAAATTACCAGCAATCCTAGCCACAGACCTCTACTGTCATGCCTAACTAGAGCATGAACAGCCGCCACACTGAGCGAGCCTAAGTTTTATACAATTTATAACAAATTTTCCTGAGTTAACATTCAAACACTACAATTTCCTTAATGCAAATGAAAAATGAGAGTTTCACAGATAAGGTACATAAATTATACAGCATCCCAAATTAAGTACACGGTTAACTACAAATCTCAATCTCCGGACCACGCAGGGTCGAAAATAAATTACGAAATTTATCTTTTAAATTAAACTTTGATCTCACCGTCGTGAATCACCCAAATCTACCAAAATCTCTAAAATCTGAAGCGTCGCTTCGGCACAACAATAATCCTGTCTGAGGAGGGAAAGAAGAGGGGTGAGTACTCAGGGTAGAATACTCAGTGAGTAAGTGGGTCAATGTAATCGTCTAATATGGAGTGTGAAACTGGAGTGTCAAAGCGTAAGTATACAAATCATATTTCAAATCATCATGCTTTTCATTTCAACAATATATCATTAGCATGCATTATCAAGTAAAATATGCATCCAAAGCACTGTCATTAAAATCATAGAGCTGCCAGCCAAAAGTGTCCTGATAGAGGTCTACCTCGACCTATGACAGGCGCACCGGGGGTGTTATATGCAAATTTATTTAAAGTGTTCTCTACCCCGGCGTTGGCGACGGACCTCGTCCAGGTGCTAGATTTGGAGAGAGTATCCAAATCCTCCCCCTTTCGGGTTCAACCTGGCTAGTACCGTGTCGTTAATATAATCAAGACAACTCGTGGGATACCCCAGGTCTAGGCATATCCGGACGCCACCCAATCGCCTCTCATGGTGTCCTTCGTAGCTACGGAACAATACATATCAAAACCCTCAAGGCCAAAATCAATATCGTATTAGGAATGTGTCGTAAATCAGGTTCACAAACCAAATGCAACATATAGCATAAAATGGCACATTATACATTTCAACCACATGGATGCATAATTTCATAATTCAACCCAATTTTTGGACACTCCATCGGTTCACAAAAAGTCAGTTCCAAAACCAGTCAAAGCATTTCAAGCACACGGCAAATCATGCTCATTTATCAAAATATTGTAAAACAGGGTTTACATATTAAACAAAAATATTGAAATAAATCTCACTCATAGTATACAGGAGAGTACGTCACTCCCTAAAATGCTCCACGACAAGCAGAAAGAGTTCTCCTCGTTTGATCAATCAATGTATCACTACAATGACAAAAATGTAATATATATATATATATATATATGTAAGTATCATGCCTTTGACAAGTTCAATATTACATTTTATTTTTTTACAAATTCTTCACTTAGGATTAAAGTCTAGGGTATCTCAACTAGGCTCCCAATGGCTTATATACACCATCCCCATTTTAAATCACCAAAACAACTTCAATCACTTCAAAATTTCCAAAGGTACACATGTCCTTACACATTCCTTTCCATTTCATATTTTTCATAACACTTTGGTACATCAAAATATATCTTAAAATTCACATTGTCACTCATTTCCAAATCTCATTAATACTCTCAGTCAATGCATATATGTATACCCTCATTCATAATTCTTTATTAAATTTTCTCCTTCAATATACAAATATAATACACATACCTTGATCATACATACATACAAAAAAACCCACAACATATAAACAAAAAAATAAAAACATAAAAATATAAAAAAAAATAAAATACACCCACTCCTTTTTTTTATTTTTAAAATTAAAAAAAAAAATAAACCCAAAAAAACAAAAAAAAAAAAAAAAAAAAATAAACAAAAGAAAAAAAAAAAAACAAAAAACACAAAAAAAAAAAATAAAAATATAAATACATAAAAAAAAAAAAAAAAAAAAAAAAAAAAATATATAAAAAATTTTATAAATTTTTAAATTTTTTTAATTTTTTCCTTTTTTTATAAAATTTTAAATAATTTCATTTAAAAAAATAAATATAAAAAAAAAAAAAAAAAAAAAATTTAAAATAAAAAAAAAAAAAAAAAAAAAAAAAAAAAAAAAAAAAAAAAAAAAATAAAAAAAAAAAAAAAAAAAAAAAAAAAAAAAAAAAAAAAAAAAAAAAAAAAAAAAAAAAAAAAAAAAAATATTTTTAAAATAAAAAAAAAATAAAAAAAAAAAAAAAAAAAAAAAAAAAAAAAAAAATAAAAAAAAAAAAAAAAAAAATTTTAATAAAAAAAATAAAAGAAAAAAAAAAAAAAAAAAAAAAAAAAAACTCCTTTAAATTTAAAATAAAAAAAAAAAAATTTTAAAAAATTTTTAATTAAAAAAAAAAAAATCAAATCAACTCAATTTGATTGTATTATTCCTTAGCATGCTTCTTCCATATCAAACGACCTAATTTACATCATAAACACATAAAGATCTCTCCATCCTAGATTCACTCAATTTATCGAAGAAATTAACATTTTACCTCACCAAGGGTTTTCGGATCGCAGACCCAGCTTCTGTGCGCTGTTCGATTTAGTCCGAACCCTACAACACTATTAAACCGATGTAAAGTTTAGTAATTTAGCCTAACATCAAACGAGATTGAAACCCTAGAACTAAAATTCTGAACTCAGCCCTTACCTGTAAAGAATGGAGTTTGTAGGCAGCCTAGGGTTTTTGAGATTCTGTTGCTGTCAGTTTGGGGCTCCTGCAAAGATTGCAGGAGCGCTCTTGGCTGAGGGGAAATAAGGCGCACGAGCACGCGAGCAGGGAAGAAGCACTACAGCCGCGTATGCGGGAGCTGTCGCCCGCTGCAGTGGGGCGTGCAGGGGCTATCGCGCGCTACAGTCGCGCGCATAGGGGAGCTATCGCATGCTGCAGTCGCACGCGCAGAGGGAGAGAGAGTGAGTGAGAGAGAGAGAGAGAGAGATCGCGATAGAGAGTGAGAGAAACAGTGAGTGAATGAGAGCGATTCGAAGAGAAATCGCAAGAGAGAGAGAGCAGGTAGTGAGAGAAATAGAGAGAGAGAAATGGAGAGGAAGAACCGCCACTTGCGGTGGCGTGGGCGGCGAAGGAAAAGAAGAGAGACTCGCGGTTCACGGGAGAGAGAGAGAGTGCGAAGGAAAAAGAGAGACAAAGAGTGGTAGAGAGAGAAAGAAAGAGAGAGAGAAATCGGTAAAAGGGATGGAGATGGTGGAGGAAGGAGGTGGTGGCGGAGGCGATCGGTTGCGGTGGCGGCAGGCGGGAAGGCGAAGGGTTGTGCGGGAGAGGAAGAGGCGGGGAGAGAAAGAGAATGAGAGAGAAGGAGAATTAGGGCTTTAAGCCCTAATTCGATTTTTGTTTTGTTTTGTTTTTTTTTTTTATATTATTATTATTATTATTATTATTATTATTATTATTATTATTATTATTATTATTATATAGATATTTATAAGAATAGATTTACAAATAAATAAAAGAGGGAATAAATAATTTAATAAATGAAATTTATTTTTATAATTGCTTCATATTTCAAATCGGAAATACGGATACTTTTGAATATACTAAAAATTTGAATTAAAAACCCTAAAATCGAAAATCAATATAAAATAAAAATTCTCTCTATATAAATAAACTGAGAAATATTTCATTAAATTCAGGAACGAGAGTACAAAAGTATGACACCGCAAAATCGGCGTTACACATTACCTCGACAGGATATCCATTTTAGCGGATATCTTTAAAATTTAGCAAATTTTTTCAAAACTCATTATAATACATTTATAACCAATTCTATTTCTTTAGAGATACATATATTTGTTTTATAATAGCGTTTAATTAATTTTACACTACCACTTATGGAACAGTTATTTCTTGTATCTTCATGTGGGAACAATAATTCTTATTTTTAGGTATTGTATGTGTTATACATTGTTAACAAGACATATATCTTCGCCTTTTATAGGAATAATTCTTTCTTCCCTGTTTGTCATCATGATTTTCCACTTTTGGTGGTTCGATAACTTTGCATGATCACTACGGTTGTTACAATAAACATTTCAATCGCAGCCACGCCATAGCCATGGCTACGCTTATGGCCACAGCTACGCTTATGGCCACATCCGTGACCATGACCCTTTCCATGTTCTTATCCACATTTAGAATTGTCATAAGTTATCACATTCACTGCAAGGAATGGACTAGAACCAATTAGACAAGATTCGTGATTTTTTTTTTCATTAGTAACTTATTATTTTATTTAGCCACAAGTAAAGAAAGAAAAATTAGTTCAGAATATTTTTTAAACCCCTTTTCTCGATATTGCTAATGCAAGAGCATATTCAAGATATAAAAATGGTGAATGTTTTTTTTAACAAATTAAAATCAATAATTTTCTCTCCTCATGAAGACATTCATCGATATAAAAGAAACAAAACTAGAACTATAATCACATATAGTCAATTTTTACAAAACACGAATAGAACATTAGTATGTTAGTCTACAGGAAAAGATTAAAAATAGAAGAATGTAAGATTAAAAATAGAAGAATATAACTCAGCATACTAGAAATCCAAAGCCTGCATACTTATTTTAATTTGCATGGATAATTCTTAAGTCTATTCCAACTAATTCAATGTTATTGCCAAAGTAAGATAAGGGTGGCTATAAAAAGTAATAAGCAGAATGTTCTTTTCTAGGACCTGATAGCATTCTTATTGAGATGTAAAAATATTTGGGTGAATTTGGTATAATAATGTTAACGGAACTTTTCAACAAAATTTGGTAAATTAAGAAAATGTCCCAAACATGGAAGGATAGTATACTTATTCTACTATTTAAAAATAAAGGAGACATACAAGATTATTTCAACTATAGAGGAATTAAATTTATGAGTCATACTATGAAGTTACGAGAGAGATTAATAGAGTATAGATTGAAACCGAAAATAAGTGTGTTACACAATTAATTTGGATTTATATCAAGATGACCTACCACTGAAACAATTTATTTGTTAAGACATTTGATAGAGACATTTAGAGTATAGAAGAGAGACTTATATATGATATTCATTGATTTAGAAAAAAACATATGATAGGATTTCTAGAAACATATTGTGATGGACGCTGATAAAGAAAAAGATCTTCTTGAAATATATTAATCTTATTAGAGATATGTATGAGAGAGTTATGATCAATGTAAGAACTTGCAGAAGTCTGAGAGATAGCTTCCCTATTAACATTGGACTCCATTAAAATTCGGCATTAAATCCCATCCTTTTTTGCAATAGTGGTAAATAAAATCACAAAAAACATTCAAAATGAGATATCATGGTATACACTTTTTGAAGATAATTTAGTGTTGGTTGATGAAACTAAAAAGAGTATTACTGATAAAATAGAGTTACGGGGGGTCACTCTGAAATTCAGATGATTTAAATTGACCAAATCCAAAACTTAGTATATGAGATATAGATTTAGTGACAATCATCAGGATGATAAATAAACGATTATGTTAAAAGAAAAAAATGAATCAAAGAGTGAACACTTTAGATATTTTGGTTCTATCATTCAGAATGATGGCAATATAGATGAGAATATGAACAATAGGATTCATGCAGATTGGATGAAATAGAAAAGGGTATCCAGAGTTTTTTACGATCGCACGATACTATTACATTTGAAGAAAAAATTTTATAAAATCGCAATAAAAGCTGCACTATTATATGACACTAAGTGTTAGATCATTAAACAATAAGAGTATAAAATGGTTGTAACTGAAATGAGAATATTTAGATGGATGCATGGCAAAACTCAAAAAAATAGAATTAGAAATAAAGAGATACATAAAAAACTAGAAATCAGTTCAATTGTGGATAAGATGCGAGAATACCATCTGAGATGGTTTAAACATGTATAATGAAGACCCAAAAATATATCGGTTAGGAAGAACGAGAATTTAAATATAATAAATTTAGTAAAACATAAAGATAAGTCATTGAAAATATGAATGTAATTTATTCATAAATACATTATAGTTTTGAATTTAATTGAAAAACTAATCATAGATAGGAATGAATGATATAGGAGAATCTGTATAAATTAAATTAAAAAAATTCTTTTTCATTTTGTTATTTTTTTTATCTTTCTAATATTTGTTTCTCAAATTACTGATTCTAAAATTTAAAATGAAGATTCAGATTGTTGTTATTTGTTATGTTGGTACGACCATTCCACTACTGTTGTAGGGGGAATGAACTTTTCAACTCTAATTTCTATAATACTTGCATGACCCACTAACACAATTATAGATGAGCCAATGTAATTCCTCATAGCAACTAATTCAATCCATGACTGCAATCCCTTGGCACCTTTTTAATGTTCATAGTCTTATCAAAATTTTCAAAAATGAAGAATTCAACGGATAAATCCTAATGCTTGATTTCAATGTCAATCTTTGATATACATCAAAACAAACATATATAACTAGAGACATCATAAAAAAGTAATTTAAAGTACCTCTATATTAAGTATAAAATAGTAAACATAATAATAAATCATACTTACAAGAAAATGTTTTTCTTTTGAATTCACCTCTGTTAGTCAAAATTTCGTACCGGTAACGTATTATAGAACTTTAGTTTTGGAGTCCAAAATTTGATGTGCTCAAAGTAGAAACCAAAATAGTACAATGACGAAAATCTAACTCAAAAAGAGAAAAGTTAAGCACAATATATATAGAGAGAGACCATAGAGAGTACAAATTTATTTCTCTTCAAGTTGTACAAATGAAGTTACAAGGGAGCCTATTTATAGGCATTTGGAAAAAAAAAAAAAAAAAAAAAGCACTAATAGACGTCTTCATTAATGTAATAACCCAAAAATCAATAGTCACTTATAATCCCAAAGGCCAAAAGTCATCCTAACATTAAAGAGTTATCCAAAAGTAAATGGTCATTCTTGAGTATGGTCATCCATTCAAATGGTCATTCTTATTCATATGAATATAGCATTAATCCAAATTCCATAAAATTTATAACATTTTTAAATTGCTTTTTGATTTTTTATTACAATTAATTACTGTAAAAAAATTTTAAATAAAAATTAATAAATTTCATAAATGAAAATAATTAGGTTTCTATGAGTAAAGAACAGTGAATATTTTGTGAAAATTTTGGAAAGATGTTTGTTTGTTATGAATATAGGATATTATCTTAGAATTAATGGGTGACTCACGGACCAACATCTCATTAAATTGGTCCAATAGTTGGATATTATTATTCTTAAATGAGGCTTCGAGTTCAAGTTTTGCATATGAAAAAAAGATATCAAAAGAATTTTATCATTTAAGAATTCAATTTGATTCGAATCGAATTTAATTAGATCCAATATAATTATCTGAAACTAATAATTTATCCTAAAAAATAGTGCCACTGACGTGAGCACACCAAAGAGTGGTGTGACTCGTTGGGATCTACAATGGAGAGGATAGCCAGTAATGGCATACCGTGATATTTTTTTGTTTATATACGTCAACACATTTTTTGTAATCAAGGGTTGTGCAACAAAGAAAGAAGATTTCACACATGTCATTAGGGAGGGTAATTTTTCACACATCTCCATTGGGGAGGGTAATTTCTATTTGCTATGTATGTGAATAGTTGAGGAGTACAAGATTTCATGTCTTTCTGTAGATACAAATTGCCTTGATAGGTTAGAAAAAATCTCCATTACAATACACTAACGAATGTGAGTTTGTATTAATATACTTTAAATTGCTTCTTAGCAGATTTCTTTCATGATTTCTTTATTTTATTTATATACTTTGATGTATTTATTCTTCTATTTTTATGGTTTAACCTTGTGGCTACAAGACACACGGCAGGTGAAGATAAAGCCCCAATAACATGACAGTCTATGGGTATTAGAGAAACTTCATCTCCAACAAGCCATGTGATATCAGAGTACAGAATTTTATTGAGAAGTTGTTCAACGAATTTGCAAGATCAAAAAAATTGAGAAGCGCTCAAAGCTATCCATGTAAACAATTTTGGCCTTTGGAAGTGGGATTATTATTTATGTGTTATATTTGTAATTTTTGGTTCATGGTATGGTAGTTCATATTAGATAGAGCAGAACTTGTCTTCCGAGTATTTCTATATTTCTTCTTCTAATTATTCATTGTGCAATTAATACAACATGTTGAAGGCTTTACTAAATCACAAAAGAAATAATCTGATCCTAATAAAAAAAAAAAGAAAAAAAAACTAAGCCTTGATAATGAAGAGTTCATTACTCAACATGTCGGGTATGACAACACCTACAAAATCCATACTTCTAGCCTCAACTCATCACATCACAGATCCATTTATAACACAACTAATCTAAATTTATTTGCATCAAATTTTGGTACTATTGGTTATGTATACCCATGTATCATTTTCAAATTTGAATTAGGGGTTAGTGGGATAACTATCACTAACCCATAACTACCCCAATACACAACTCCCCTTCTCTCTTTAATGGTACACTTCACTTGAACGTGAATTAATAAAATAGTATAGTGGTGGTTCGATTGATTTCGTGATCACATTTATAGAAAATTAATCATGGGGTTCAAAAGTATAGAAAATTTTCTCCCGTCACTTATGTCATCAAACTTAGGATTGAGGTATTGTGATATTACAGTGGTGGTTCGATTGATTTCGTGATCACCATCCCGACTGTGCAATTGTTCAGAGGTTCGTGATTCAGATGAATTTTTGGAGACCCTACGCATCAAGGTACACACATGAAATTTCGTCTATTTAATTTCTCAAAAATTGCTTCCCTTGTGTTTGTATATCAAATAAATCTAACATTGATATCAGAACCAATTTAGATTTATCAAATAAATTTTTCAAAATTTTTAGGTATAAAATATGTAAGGTATAAAATTTAGGACTCAGATCACGGATAAATTTCTTGAATTCGATTATACCACAAGAATACCCATGACATGTAGATCACAAATATAATTTTTGTTGAATTTTTTTAACACATTTATTTAGGTCATGAAATTTTCAGTCAAAGTTTTCGGTTGAGAATAGTAACCGAACACTTAAATCTTAAATCCGTCGAGATTTAGGACGAATTGATCTATAAAATTGGCTTAGATGTGTTCCCATTACCAGATCTATAATTTGCATATATTAAATGTGATTTTTGGTTGTTGGAAACTGAGTTTCAAGAATAGTCGCGAAAGGCTGAAACTTTGGATATTTAAATGGCCAAATTTAGGGTTTAAATCTTCTAATAAATCGTTTGAAGTATAATTTTGGAAGTTTAAATTTAATTTTTTGGCAAAAACCATGTTAAAAAAAAAAAAAGCCCAGAAAGGCATTTCTAACAGCTGGGTCACGAGGACTTGGTTGCAGACCAGCACACAGAGTTGGGTGAAGAAGACCCACGGGCGCACGGGAAGTAGGCACGTGGAGTGACTGTTTGACCCGGACCCAATCCGTTCAGCAAGCGAAGGGCGAAAAATAAAAAAATAAGGAAAAATGTTTGATATTTGTGGTTGGCGTGTTTTGAACCCCAGAATGTATGCAAACCTTAGCCACTGGGGCTAGAGGATGCTGTTGTGTTTTTGGTCCATCTCATATTTTATATAATTATTTTCTAAAATTCAGGATTTTATGATTATTCATACTTATGAATAATTGATGAACAACTATGCATGCATGGTTATAGTACATACTTGATAAAAATAAGATGTTGGCATACACTCTATGCTATATATGTGTATGGCTTTGGTCTAGTGGAAGTCTGGTTGGTTGAGTTGAGACTCCCAACCCTAAAATTTAGCATAATTTTTATTGTAGGTTTTTGTGTATCAAGTCCAAATTCGAATGGTAAGATGTGATTCTAGGTTGTGGTTTATAATGTCCGTTGACTCATACGTTTACTTTGAGATCTATACTCAAATCATTTAAGATTTGTTGATTCGAAGGGTATACAAAATTATGAGAATAAATATCACGACTCACTATTGTTTCTATGACTGTATCGAAAACTGTCGTACTGGATCTTTGCAAAGAGATAAGCTGAATTGTGACAATTATGATTTTTGATACAGGAAGATTTAGTTTGTTCTCAATGAGCAGGATCTTTTGAGATTCTGAGGCTCGAGATGATGGATTTCAAGGAGGGTGCCACACCTCAGATTAGACGGGATAAGGAGGTCTATCATGCATGGAAGAAGAAGGATAGACATGCTAGGGCAATCCTGATTAGTAGCGTACATGATGACTTGATCCTGGTCTATGTGCTAGGGGTGTTCATTCGGGTGGGTTTTTAGTTTTTTGGCTTATTCGTTTCGGGTTATTCGGGTTTTGAAGTTTAAAGAATCTATCCGACACCCGAATCGAATATAGTAAAACCCAAACCAATTTACACGAATCAAATTCGAGTTAAACGAATTGGGTTTTATTTACCTGAATAACAACATAGCATAAAAAATTCCTCTAATCACCACATCCAATCATTAAACCAATATAGCCACTGAACCAAAATAACCAACAAAATAACAATAGAATTTTCATTTCCTATGCTTACATTTCTATATATCAGCCCTAAACATCCAAAATAACCAACAAAATAACCAAAAGCTATGTCCATCTGTAGCATTCACAGCATTACAAAAAGAACAGAAAGCCTGGAACATCCAAACTATAACTAAGCATGGGACATCCCACTACAGCATTAGAAAAAGAAGAGCATGGAACATCCCACTACAGCATTCATAGAAAGCTTGGGACATCCAAACTATAGCATATCTCCTACTTCATTCACAGCAAGCTATAGCCCATTTCACTCATCCGAACAGTGTTCTAAAAAAGAACATAAAGCTATGTCCATACATACAGCCTATTTCATCAGAATTTGAGGTACGAAATTAGGATATTGGTAGGTCCATATAGCCAATACATTAGAAACAGAAGCATCAAAAGCAAGCTAAATTTCATAGCAAGCAGCAGAATTTTATCAATGGAAAGTTCAATAGTATACAGCCAATACATTAGTAGGTCCATGAAGATAAAATCAGAAGTATCAGAAGCATTTGCCAAATTTCATCAGAAGCAAGCTGCATCAGGAAAGGAAGCCTCCACACTTATACCAGAAGCATCTGTCCCTAATTCTACCATTAAATCAAAAAATAAAAGCAAAAAATTGTAAATTATCAAGAAAGATAAAAAAAATAACTAAAAATATTAACAAATTTTAAGACATTATAATATAACCTTCTTTTATTTGTTGAAGTTCTTCCCAAATTTCTTCAATCTTGATTGGGGTAGAATTTGCATGAAGCCAATCTTGAGTGAAAATTAATGCTTGAACTATTTTAGGAGCTAAAGAACTCCTAAATGCATCTAAAACCCTTCCACTTGTACTAAAACAGATTCGGAAGCCACTGTGGAGATTGGAATTGCCAAAACATCACGAGCCATCAAAGATAAAATGAGAAATCTTGGACTATTAACTTTCCACCAGTTCAAAATCTCAAATTGAGTGGAATCATTGTCAACCTCCTCATTCAAATACTTATCTAACTCAGATTTAGAGTCCCTAATACAACTCTCAATTTTCCTCCTTTTCATCTCCATTCTAAATTTTTTCTTCAATATTTTTGCGGGCTCCATATCAGCTAGTGTAGCTCTCTTCCCTAATGATGAGGGAGAAGAAGAGGACTCACAAGTAGAGGAAAAGGGTATACTGGGAGGAGCATAAATTCTCACATAGTTATCATACAAATTATACATGGATTCTTTGACTAGTTTAGCCATTGATGTTCCATCTACTTTCCCATACGCATCACAAAATAAAATCTCAAGATACTCAAATTTATTTCTAGGATCAAGTACAAAAGCAATAAAAATAAGCATGTTCAATTTTTTAATCTTCCCATAATACTTGTCAAATTTAGCCTTCATCATTGTTGCCATATCTACAAGACCAAAATCATTAGTTTCATTAAGACATTTTTTCAGAACCACATCAATGCAAGTTATGTCATCTAAAAAAGTATGAGCAGTCACATACTTTGTCCCTGATACTTTCAAAGTAAGCTCATAAAAATATTGAAAAAAACCTACCAATCTTCTAACATTTGCCCAATCCAATGAACTAGGCACCCCGGTTTTTTCAAGATCCTCCCTAAAGTGTTTATCCCCTACATCCAATCTATTAAATGCTCTTTCATAAGTTTGGGCTATCTCCAATATCAAATAAGTGGAATTCTACCTTGTTGGAATCAAATAAGTGGAATTATACCTCGTTGGAACATCGAGGACCAAATTCTTAGTGGTAGGACATTTCTCAATCTCAGCAAAACTTTTAATTTTTTTTATTCTTGCAGGGGACTACCTAACATATTTAACTGTAGCATGAATATAATCAACAAAGCCACCAATGTAGCTTAAGCCATCTTGAACTATCAAATTCATGATGTGGGCAACACACCGAATATGTGCCCATTTCCCTCCCTAAAGATACTTTTCCCAATTAGCAAACTTTGTTTTTAAATATGCAACAGCCACATCATTTGCACTAGCATTATCAACTGTTATTGTAAAAACATTGTCAATATCTCATTCAAGTAAACACATCTCCATGGCTTTCCTAATATCGTTTCCTCTATGACCGAACACAGGACAAAAACTCAGTACTTTCTTTTGTAACCTCCAATTATTTCCAACAAATATGCCATGACACACATATAATTGACTTTTTGCAAGGAAGTCCAAGTGTCAATAGTTAAACAAATCCTACCAACATTTCCTTTGATTTAAGCCCTAACTCTTTTCTTTTCCTCCAAATACAACTGGTAGCAGTCTCTAGCCACAATGATTCTAGATGAAATCTGATATGAAGGTTAACAAACACTCATAAAATGTTTAAACCCTTTTCCCTCTACAAACTTAAAAAGAACTTCATCTACGATGATTATGCGATATAACGCCTTCCTAATGGCTTGTTGATCAAATTTCCAAGCAATTAAATTAACATTTTTCTCATCACCATCTCTACTTTGGAAAGCTATTTCAGTTTGACCAGAGAGCTTATTTGCAGGATATAAAGCACATACTTTCAAATGATTCAATAGAGTACTAGTTCCATGTATTCTAATGGAAGAAAAGTATTCTTTTCCACAATATCTATAAGTACTTATAATCTCACCTTTCTCATTTACAAAAGAATCAAAATGATCTCAAACCTTAGATCTTTTGCGAGTTGCTCTACATTTCTGTGGTTGTTCCTCCTTTTTAGTTTCCAATTCCTCTAAGTCTGTTACCATCTCTTCATTACTTGCAGCTCTGTCCTCAGGTTGAGACATCTGAAACAAATTTGTAGAATGGTTAAATGGATCAAAGGGTTAAAAAAAAAAAAAAGAGATAGTTCACAAATTTCATAAAAGAAATTAACAAAACTTAGGTTAAAAAAAAACAGAGGGGAAAATAAATTTTGATTTAAGTCATTTTGATTTGATTCTATTTAACAAAGCTTAGCTCTACCCTCAGGGAAAAAAACAGAGGGGGAAAAAGACAGAGGGGGAAAAAATCTAAGGGGTGTAATTTACTTCGTTAGAAGTAAAATAAAATAAAATATAGAGAAAATAAAAAAAAATCAATAATAGAATGTATTTAATTTAATTAGTAATTCATCAGATCTGAGGGGTTTCGAGAGTTAAAAAAAATAATTTATAGTAGAAAAATTCCTAATCTATAGCAGAGTTAAAAAAAATAATGGATCAAGGGGTTTCGAGAGACCTGCATTAGATCTGAGGGGGAAATTTTTTTCTAATTTTATAGTTGAGTTAAAAAGGAATAATAAATCAAAGGGTGTTTGAGAAACCTGTATCAGATCTGAGGGGAAATTTTTTTTCTTAATCTTTAGCAGAGTTAAAAAAAATAATGGATCAATGGGTATTCGAGGGTACCTTTCTTTGAGAGACCCAAAATTGACCCAGATCCAAAGGAAAAACTTGTTTCTTCTCACCTCTCACTCTCAGACCCAGTATCGACAGCTTAGAAACCAGATCTGAGGGGAAAAAATAAATCAAGTGGTGAAGAAGTCATGATCGTGAAGATGAAAGGAGACGTAAAGCAGTGAAGCTGAAGACAAAAGGGGAAAAAAAAAACCTTGTTCAAATGATGCTTCTTATTCTTCTTATTCTTCTTCTTCTCCCTCTCTCTCTCTCTCTTAATCCAAGCACTAAGCACAGTGAATGAAGAGTCTGAGAAGATAAAGATGAAGGGAAAGCTAGGCGGCAGCTAATGGAAAGGAAATGTGAATTGTGAAGTATGATGTGAACGTATAACTTGGGATAGAAATTAGGGTATGTGTGTCATGTGAATGAGAGTGAGATGATAAAAAGTAAAAAAAAAAAAAAAAAAAAAAAAAAAAAAAAAAAAAACCCTAAAAAAATAAAATCGGGTCGGGGCGAATATGTGTGTCATGTGACTTTTATTTGGGTTTCAAGCGGACCCTGAATAAAAATCTTCATTTTTAAATTCGAACCATTTACCTGAATTCTTATTTGGATAGAACCATTTAACCAAACCGAATTTAATATACCCGAACCTGAATACCCGATTTTGAAATGATTCGAGTGGGTGAATAAATTTACTCGCATAATAAACACCCCTACTATGTGTTGTATCCTACGATTATGTCGGTTTGGCTCGTCCTAAAGGAGTATTATGGTGTTCATTCAGCTCCTAAGGTGAAAATGTTGACTTATAAGTTTACCACTTATATAAAAAGGGCTAATCATATGATGATACGACATTTGATGCAAATGTCGAGTATGATCGCCAGGATATGAAATGCAGATGAACTCATTTCGGATGAGCTTCAAATACTGGGTGTGATCCAGTCATTACCTGATTCATGGGATGCCATGAAATCCTATCTCATGCATGAGTTGAGAATTTATACTTTCACTAATATAAGTAGGCACTGTAAACTCGAGAAGGAGCGTTTGGAAGCAAGTAGGCTGCACTAGGGTCATGTTTATGTAGCGAGGTCGAACAAGGGCTCCTGAGGCATCAAATGTAAATTGAAGAAGACCCGAGATCCAGGCAAGAAAAAGTCATCCGAGAAATTCGATAAAAGAGTACTAAAGAGTAAGAAGAAGGAGTTAGATAGGGTCAAGATGAAGTGCTACATTTGTATTAGACTTGGTCATTTCGCTCGTGCATGTGATGAGCAAAATGTATGTTATTCTTCTTTACATGGTTTGAGTTTTGTCTCATCTCCTGTGTTACTCATTGAGTTCTCACCTTTGTGGATTGTAGATTCAGGAGCCACCGACCACGTAGCTCGAGACAGGAGCACGTATGTAGTGTTCCATCGAGTGAGTCCTCAGGGTAGGAGGATTTACGCTCTGAATAAACAATGGAACTTGATCTTAGTACTTTGTTTAGATCATCCAAGATACGTTTTATCTTTTGGAAACTCATCAGTTTCAATTCATTATGATAGTTCTTGATTTGTTCTGGTTTTATCCATGATGGATTATATGTATTGGATATTTTGTGTAATGGTCTTTCTTGTTCTTCTTATATTGCTTTTACATCTAATTGCATAAATGATGATATATATATGATATAGTAGACTTGGACACATAGGGTAAGAGAGGATGAACGAGTTAGCAGCGGTAGTCTGTCAAGCCTGCTAACCGGGTCAAGTTGTTCGTATATGAGTTTTGCGAGATGGTAAAGCTACAAGAAAACCATTTGGCAAGGTAATGAGAGCTGGGACTCCATTACAATTGATCCACTTCGATGTCTGTGGCTTATGTAAATAAGAGATTGAAATAAAGCTATGTATTTTATTATATTCATAGATGATTACGCATACTTCTGTTATATCTACCTGATCTCGCACAAATCTAAGACATTGGAATGCTTCAGGAGGTTTATTAACAAGATTGAAAATCAGTTAGACTTGAGAATAAAGATTCTTAGAACCGATCGGGGACACGAGTAATTGTCTGAATAACTTGAAGAGCTCTGTTTCAAGCATTATGAGACAGTTAAATATTCCAGCTATTTCTCAGTAGAGTGGAGTAGTTGAGAGGAGGAATATGACTCTGTTGAAGATGGTAAGGTCTATGATGGCGCAGGTCAATTTGCAGTCTTCTGTTGTAGAGATGCATTATTAGCAGCAGCTTACGTCCTCAATCGTGTTCCTTCAAAATCCGTCATCAGTACCCCATATGAGTTTTGGACAGGGAGGCAGTTTAACCTTAGCTACTTGAGTCCATAGGGTTGTGTCGCGTATATTTATGATTTCTCAAACACACACGGCAAGTTAGGCCTGTGAGAAAAGATATATATCTTTATGAGATACTCAGAATACTCTAAGGGAAATGTGTTCTTAAGTGAGCATACAGACGACACTGTCATTGAAATTGAGTCTCATGATACCACATTTCTTAAGAATAATTTTCCTTAGAGATGTAAAATCGATCAGGACTTTTCCTTCTATGAGATGGCCCAGTGGGTCAGCTCAGCCTAGTGGAGGGACCGAAGAATTTGTTACGGATTTTGGTTTTAGTGAAAGCGATCCATCTAGAGATAAATAGGTTCCCTCCTCCTCGTAGGAGCATTCGTGGATTTGTACTTCAATTTCCCAATTGAGGGTAAGTTCCTCATTGTGACTCCTGAGGATGATGAGAACCCAAAATAGTCCAAAAGGCTCTCACAGGTTCTGTGACAAACTGTTAGTTGAAGGCCATGGATGAGGAGATGAATTCAATGAGAATAAAAAGGCTCTAGGACCTAGTTGATTTTCCTAAGGGTAGAAAGGTCATTAAGAACAAGTGAGTTCTCAATATCAAGAGAAAGGTCGACGGATTGGAGGAAAGGTATAAGGTCTGTCTGGTAATCAGGGGTTACACTCAGATTAAGGGCGAGGTTATCTCGATCCGTTTATTTTTAGCAATTATTGCGGACATAGATCTGGAGATACACCAAATAGACGTTGAGACTGCCTTCATGAGCAAAAGTTTAGATAAAAAGATCTACATGAACAGCCATCTGGCTTTATTTCTTAAATCAAGAGGATAAGGTCTGTCAATTTCAAAACTCGATATATGACCTTAAGCATCCATCCAAACAGTGGCATTTGAGATTTCATGAGGAGGTAATATCTTACGGTTTCATGATGAATGAGGAGGATCATTGTGTGTACCTTATATGTTTTTTTTAACTCCTTTGTGATCATATATGTGGATGACATTCTGTTAATTGAGAACAACAAAGAGTATCTGATAACCATCATGACGTGATTATTATTGAGTTTTGATATGAAAGACATGGGTGAGATTCAGTTCTTCCACAGAGTTAAGATCCAGAGGGATTGCTTGAGACGGATGTTGGCTCTTTCATAGGAATCCTACATCAAGAAGGTTCTAGAGCGTTTTGGGATGAGCCATTATAACCCCATAGATACTCCTATCGCTAAAGGTGAAGACTTAAGTCTTGATATATGTCTTAAAACTCAGGGAAAGATAAAGGAGATGAGAAAAATCTCTTATCCCAATGTAATGGATAGTCTAATGTACACAGTGTTGTGTACACGACTAGACGTTTATTTTGCAGTCAGTCTGGTGAGTACATATCAATCGAAACCTGGAAGGGATTATTGGAGAGCAGTGAAAAGGATCCTAAGATATCTCGAGGGAACTGTGGACCTCTCCTTATATTATAAAGGAGCCGATTTGCATCTCATTGGATATTCAGACACTGACTAGGGTGACGATTTGGATGGACGCATCTTTATTTATGATAGAAGTTGAGATTGTGGCATGATCAGTGACAGTTCAGAAGAGTGTTTGGCTCTAGAGATTTTCAAATGACTTAGGAGTTGTGGTAGATAATGGTATTCCAGTAATGATTTATTGTAAAAATCAAGCCACCATTATCCACATCCAAGACCCTAAGTATCACAGTATGACCAAACACATTGATATCTAATACCATTTTGTGAGAAACTTCACCGAGAAGGGTGAAGTGACAATTAAGTACACTTCTACACGGTATGGTAGCTGATCCCTTCACCAAACCTATTACAAGAGATTTCTTTGTGAGACATATGGAATCATTGTATTGACGTGTGTTTTGACATTTCTCACTATGTACTAATAATGCTTATTATTTTATATATATATGATATATGTGCATTATTTAGTTACATATTTATTGTAATCATTCAATTGTCATATATTCTATGATATGTTGAGATAAAATATATGTCAGGCAGGCGTAGTTGACTTTCTCATACAAGTGACCACCTTCACCTCTAAGTAAGCAGGGATGAGATGGTTTTTAGTTGTAAGAGGCTTTGAGAGTGACCCTGCTAGAACATAAGTCACTCTGATACGTATTCAGAATAAGGTCATATGCGATATGACCAATATGGACATACTTATATCCATATTGCATGTAAGTAGTCAGATTTGAGATCTCAAATATAACCTACGATTTGTGATATTGTCTTTGAGGTACTCTCTTTGAGATCTCTTGGTAAACTCTTATGTATAGACTGAATCATATACCTACACAGTATTAGAAAAATCTGATATATACCCTTTTGAGAGATGGGGGAATAATATTGTAGCACGTGTTTCATGCCGCATGTGATAAGACGAGTAAGGATAGTGGGAACTATATTAAATAAGACAATGATCTAAACTTTATCCCCGTGACCTACTATGTGAAACCCGAGATCTATTGTGTGGGATTTCTTGTACCCTTATTACTTTCAACTGTTTCTAAAAGTTGTGGTTCAGTGTTTGCTAATTTAGTCTGTTTACCTATGCCTTGAAAAATAAATTGAGGTCTAAGGATAAGGTCTAAAAAAGCAGCTGAATTGAAGTTGATAGATCCGAGTTTGGGAAAAGAAAAACCAATCGACATTATATCATTGTGTAGTATTCACTGGCCGGTCTGTTATGTTTATCAATGTTGGGGTTCAAACGTCATAGTGAATATATAGTCAAACAATGATTAAGAATCACTTTCGATGAAAAAAGTGGCTCGATAAATGTAATTGCATTAGTTTGGGGTACAACGAGTTCTTTTTTGTACTAATAGTGGTCTCTCGATCATCCTAACTGGTGTATCGAAAGGTCTCTACTTACAGGTGTACTTGCCGGTCGCACGACGTCTAATCCTATATGAAAATTAAGCAGAGTGACGTGATAGATCACATGATTTGTGATATTGTGACGAAAGTAAAATACCTTCATGTGCAAGTAGAAAATGTTAGTTATATATGCCCACGTGGAATTTTCAAATTTGAATTGAGGGTTAGTGGGATAACTACCACTAACCCATAACCACCCTAATGCACATCTCCTTTTCTCTCTTTAATGGTACACTTCACTTGAACATGAATTAATGAAATAGCACAGTGTAATTTGAGAATTTCCAATGGAGAGTAGAGAGAAAGACAAAATTCTGTAAAGTGAGAATTAATCATAGGCTTCTAGAAAATTTAATGTAGGAAATTTTCTCCCGTAACTTATGTCATTAGACTTAGGATTGAAATATCGTGATATTGTAGATGTGGTTCGATTGATTTTATGATCACCATCCCGACCGTGTAATTATTCGGGGGTTCGTGATTCAAATGAATTTTTGGAGACCCTACGCATCGAGATACACACCCGAAATTTCATTTATTTAATTTTTTAAAAATTGCTTCCGTTGTGTTTGTATATTAAATAAATCTAACAGGTACAACACTCAGCTGACATTTGGTCTGCACTCAGAAATTGAAATTGGAATTATCTTAGAAATGGAATGAAAAATTGATTTTGATATCAACTGGTTCAAATTCTGAAATAAATATAATTACTATTTTTTATATTTGGTTTGTATATATTTCGGAATATAAATCATATATTTGTCAATTTTATTCTTGATAAAAAAAAATATTTTTATAATTTAAAATGTTTTTTTATTAAAGAAATAAAAACATTGCCTTAGACAAAATAGCTCGACCATACATTTTCTTATAATAAAGTGCTATAGCAAGCAGAAAGCATCAATACATCTAGAAAGAGAAGTTCACCAACAAGAACGGTTGTCCAATTCCTCTACCAAAATGGCATTTTCAGCTGGATAGATAATTCATGTCTATAAAATGCTAGAAATCTAACATGAGTCCTAATATGGGGTATAAGCCTCCAACTTCAAGGAAGAGGGGACCTATTTGATGGAGAAGTTATGGGTTGTATGAAGACCGTAGGGTTCGTCGCTAATTTTCTCATAGCAGGATGATGGTGTTTTGCCACGGAGGGTGTTGGTTGTAACACCGACACTGCGGTGTCCGTACAGGTATTTTTGTTCATGAAATTAAATAAAATATTTCTCAATTTATATATAGAGAGAGATTTTTATTTTTATTGATTTTCGATTTTGAGGTATGTAATTTGAAATTTTTGGGATATTTAATGTATCCGTATTTCCGATTTGTAAAATAAAGTGAGTATAAAAATATATAGATGAATTTTTATTCATTTATTAAATTATACATTACTCATTTAATTATTTATAATTTATTTATAAAAAAAATATATAATAATAATAATAATAATAATAATAATAATAATAAAAACAGTAAAATAAAAAAAAAATTTCGAAATTAGGGCTTCTCTCTCTCTCTCCTCCTCTTTCTCTCTCCGCCTTTCGGTCTTCTCCTCTCCCTCACCCGCACCGCCCCGCCGCGCCGCCGCGGTTCACCACCGCGGGTCACCACCGCATCTCGCTCTTTCTTCCTCCCCTCTCTTTCTCTCTCTCTCGGCTTCTCTCTTCCTCTGTTTCTCTCTCTCTCTCTCTCTCTGTCTCTCACTCCCTCGCGATCTCCTTCGCTCTCACCCGAATCCTCTCTCCCTCCGCCGCGACTCAGTCGCTGTCCACCAGCGCATCCACCCGATTGCTCGCGCTGCTGCTCGTGCGACTGCGCGCGGCTACCCTGCTCCCAGCGCTCGCCTCTACGCGCGATAGCCCTGCCCCTTGCCGATCGCCGCGTTGACCGCTCTGCGCGCGACCGCTTGGCCGACCGCCCTCCTGCGCGTGCTGCTGCCTCCCTGCTCGCGCGCCTTCTGCCACCTGCGGAAGCCCCAAATCAGCAGTCACCAATAGGCCTCTGAGAACCCTAAGTCACAGCCTGGCATAGGTAAGCATAGGTTCTCCAATTTTGATTCTAGGGTTTGAATATTCTGAGTATTTAGGTTTAATTTCTAACGATTGCTGCATTCGAGCTTGAGTCTCCTGGCAACCGGAAGCTAGGTCTGCAAACCGAGAAACCCTAGGTAAAGAGATTTTTGGTCTTTTCATTAATTGAATGAAATTAGAATGCATTTAGGGTGAAATTAGCATAAGGAAGTGTTGTATAGGTTTAGAATGTATGTTTGATTGGAATAAAATACATTTTTGAAATCCTATGCTTGATCAATAAAGCCAAGTCTAGTGTCTGATATAAAAGGAGCATTTTAAAGGATAACAGAGTCGAGTTCTATTGATTTGAATAGTTTCCTTCAGAGTTTAATTTGACGAATGCATGAAAACAGTTGAAATTTGGGACTTGAGCTTAAGGATCGATGTAGTCTTTTCCATTATAAGTTGTCCTACATATAGACAATCAAAATACTATTTCCGTATGATGAAAATAGACTTAAATACCTTGAAAATGACATATGGGTTGAAGAAATCGGATGAGAATTGAAAAGTGTATGAATTTTCAAAGATTTTTCTAATTTATAGGGAATTTATGAATTTAGACGTGTTTTCGATTTTGAACGATTTTAGGTTTGAATTTAACTTGATTTTGATTTGGTTAACTACTTATAAATGGAAAGAAAATTGATGACATTAGAGTTTATTCATAAATTGGAGAATTTAGGTTTGTACAAATTTAGGGAAAATGATAAACCCTAAGATTTATTTGAAATTTGATGATTTATGTGATACTTTGATTAGGCTGATCTTGTTGGAGACTCGAGGAGTCGATTTCGGTTTGATTGTGGAAATAGGGAGTGACCACCCTCCTGTATATCGTGAGTGGGACTACGACATCTACTATTGATTGATAAACCATGTTTTACCGATTTTCAAATGACATGATTTCTATACGTGTGAAAATTGAAATTTTGGATTTTGATAAGTATATATGTACATATTTTTGTGACCATTGGAGTGTCCCAACTGTTGATTTTATTGATATGCATCCATGAGTTTGATAACTGAATATCGTGCCACTCTTTTGATATATTGATGTGTTTTAAATGCTTCCACTTGCATTGGCACGTGATTTGAATGGATTTATATGTACCATTTGGGCTGTATGCCCAACTGATATTATTATACGATGCATGGGGCTATATGCCCGGCCGAAATGGTGTTGGGATGCATGGGGCCACGTGCCCGGCTGATTTGATATTGTTCCGTAGCTACGAAGGACGTTTGGTAGCGGCACCCCTTGTGTCCGGATACGCTTCAGCCGAAGGTATCCGCCAGATTGTCGTGTGTATGGTTGTCCCAGGTTGAACCCTCATCGGGGGAGGACATGAGTTGTATCTGTCTAGCACTGAGCGGGGGCATCATACACGGCCGACTATTTATACGTATATGATTATTATTGTTATTATTATTTACAGGCTAGTTGGAGTAGCCTGTGGCCAACATTGGGGTAGAGAGCCATTTTTGACATTTGCATTGTGAAAACCCCCAATGCGCCCGTTCTTGGTCGAGGTAGACCATTGCCGGGGTTGTTTATTCGACCGCTCTTCTCATGTGATTTGATACATAGATGGATGCATTTGTTATTTTGTGATGTGTGCTTTGAGATTTGTTAAAACTGCACGCTGTTTTTATATACCCGATATTGTATTACATGCTTTGACACTCCAAGTTCACACTTGATATTGATAGCACGATGTCCTTCCCCTCACTCACTGAGTATCCTCCCATAGATACTCACCCCTCTTCTTTCCTCCTCTAGACAGGATCGCTGTGCTAGAGCGACGTTTTAGAGTACAGAGATTTCAGTTGATCCTAGGTGGTTTGGTTCTTCTCGACGGTAAGGTTTAAGTTTAAATTTGAAGGATGAATTACGTATTTTATTTTCGACCCTGCGAGGTCTTGTTGAGGTCCGTAGTTGACCGTGTACATTTTTATGGGATGATTGTAATATTTATGGACATTGTTGTGAAACTCTCATATTATGCTTGCATTGAGGCATTTGTAAAATTTTAAACTCTTTACTTGGGAAACTATTATATATTGTATAAATTTAGGCCCGCTCGGTGTAGCGGCTGCTCATGCTCTAGTTGGGCATGACAGTAGAGGCCTGTGGTTAGGACTGTTGGGGATTTATTTAGCCTTGCGTTGTCTGGATGTCGGTTGTGGAATTTGGTGGATGGTTTCGAGGCCGGGATGACCATTTTATTTTATTTACAGGATCATGTAAATGTACAGGTTTATACAGGTTTAAATTGTACATGGGAGACCTCCGATTTATGGGGAGATTTTGCCCGATTTTCTGTAGAAATACAGCCGGCATCCAGGGCAACGGGCGGCTGTTCACGATCCCGATTCGGGGCGTGACATTGGTGGTGGAGTTGGGGCTGTGGGTGAGGTAGAGGGAGAGGATTTGGAGCATTTAATGAAAAATAGATGTGTTTTAGGGTTTGGTGACTTGAGAGGATTGAATGATTTAGGATTTGAGGAGCGGACAGAAGGGAGAGAACCTTGAATGGGAGATGGAGAGGGAGAGAGAGAGATCAAGCTGAGTTTTGTGCTCTCACTTTACAAAAGATCATTTATTCCAAAGAAATAAATATATAATATGTTTATTTATATATTTTTTTTTTATGTAACAGTGTATCAATTAATCTGAATATATTGTATTTATATTAAGTTATAACAACATAACAGAGAATTTGAGGTTAGCATAATAGAATACAATCCAAGGGTTAAATGTAGAAAAAAGACCCATCGGACTGTCCACGTGAAGCTTAGCAAACACTGACATCTCCTGATTATAGTATAAAGTAGTAGATTATCCATAATAGTTGACCATATAGTTACCTCATAATATAATAGAATATTAGACTACTAAATACATTTAATTAAGTAAGCAAATCATTCAGATTATCATAATAAGTTATTTCGGTGAAAAGATTATCAGATTACTTGAATAAGAGTAGTTTTCGAATTTCGAAACATCAGATTATCATTGAACGGAACTTGAAATGCTGAAAATTCCAATGCCGCCTACTTCAACGGACTACTGATTCTCAAATTTTCAAGTAAATATTTTTCAAACATGCGAGACAATCATTTCAATGCCGTCGACTTCAATGGATGCTTACGTTAGAATGACTGAATTAACAATTGGATTGAAAAATGCACACATATCGATTCAGTAAGGACCTAATTCAAAGAATGAAATATTGTCTACCACTTGCAAACAAGGGGCGTATATTATTACTTGCTTTCTATCTGGTTTTTCATGGTATTTGATTCTGTATAATATCTTAATCCTTTTGCCAATTTCTCATTTGAATAAAATTTGTCTCATCTAGTTTTAAAAATACATAAAAATTACTTATAAGTTGTCAGATTTAATTGACATGCAGCAGAAGCATAGAAATATTTTTCAAAAAAATAAAAGAGTTGAATTTCGGGTATATCTCAATGAGTAAAATGCTTGATTGAAAAACCGGGACTATGAAACTTTTCTTGAATGATCTCGTAGTCGGGATAATAACCATGGTGAACGAGTTATCGTTACAATGTCATAACGTCACAATTCTAAATCTGGTGATCACGGTAACGGAAAAAGTTTCTACATGAAATTTTCGGATTTCCCCAGAGAATGTGTTTCACTCAAACTCAATTCTCTCAATAATAGTGTTCTCTCTTTGTAAGAAGACTCACTTATTCTTCCAATTGAAGATTGTCTATTATCAACTCACGTAGGAAAGAGAGGTTATCTCAATTAGAGAGTAGTGGGGAAAGAAATTAGGGAATTAAGGGATAATGGGAGTTATCCCATTATCCTACTTTCAAATTTAAATTATTATATTGTGGTAAAATGCCCCTATGTAGATATATTTACTAACATCTGTCACTTGCATACGAGTGCATTTTATATCCGTCATAATATCATAACTCATGCGATCTACCACATCACCCTGTTAGATTTCATACAAGATTAAGTGTCGTGCGACTAGTAAGTACACCTGCAAACAAAGATTTCTCGATTACCTGTTAGGATGATCGAAGAGCTACCATTAGTATCATAAAGAACTCGTCATAATTGCTCGACTGTGTATTCACTTTATATTTGAATCTCAACATGGATAAACATAACAGACCGGTTGTGAATACTACATAATGATGTAATATTGATTGGTCTTTTCTTTTTCCAGACTCGAATCTATCAGTCTCAATTTAGCTGCTTTCTTAGATCTATCCCTTAGGTCTCAATTTAACTTCCGAACCATAGGTAAATAGATTAAAATAACAAATACTAAACCAAAACTTCAAGAAATAGTCGAAAGTAATAAAGGTACAAGAGATCTCACCCAATAGATCTCAATTCTCACACACTAGGGTTTGGGGATAAAGATCAGATTATCGTCTCATGTAATATAGCTCCCACTATCCCTAGATATCTTATCACTCATGGTATGAAACACGTGTCATAATGTTATTCCCTCATTCCTCAAAAATAGCATATGTCAGATTTTTCTAATATTATGCTCGTATGAGACTCAGTTTATACATAAGATTTTACCCATAGACCTTAGAGAGTGTATCTCATGTACGATATGACTAACTGCAGGTGATATCTGATATCTCAAAGTTGCCTACTTACAAGCAATATGGATATGGGTCTGTCCATGTCGGTCATTTTACATATGATTTCATTCTGAACACATATTAGAGCGACTTATATTTTAGCAGGGCTACTCTTAAAGTCTCTTACAACTAGAAATCGTCTTATCTCTGCTCTCTCAGAGTTGGAAGTAGTCACTCGTGTGAGAGAGTCAGCCTCGTTTGCCTGACATATTTTTTTATCAAATTACAGAATATATGATAAGAAAAGAGTGCATTAAATAAAATATAATTCATGTGTGACTGAATAATGCACAATAATCATATATATAAAGGTAATAAGCATTAACGTTGTCGATCTAGTATATAATGAGAAATGTCAAAATATATACAAACCCAATGACTCTCTATGTCATAAAAATAAGTCTCTAGTAATAAGTTTGGTGAAAGGGTCAGCCATCATGCTATGTGTAGAAATGTATTCGACAGTCATTTCACCCTTCTCGATGATATCTCTCATAAAGTTATATCCGGTGTCAATGTGCTTGGTTCTACTATAATACTAAGGGTCTCCAGTGTAAACAATAGCAGTCTGGTTATCACAGTAGATTATCATTGGCCTCCAACTATCTGTCACAATCCCTAAGCCGTTAAATATTCTCTAAAGTCAAACACTCTCCTGAACTGTAATTGAGTAAGCCACGAACTCAGCCTCCCTCGTAAATAAAACTACATAGTTTTGCTTCTTACTGCTCCAAGAAATGGTACCACCACTGAGCAAGAAGGCAAAACCTAATGTCGATTTATGCTTATCTAGATCACTGCCCCAATTGGGGTTTTAATATCCTACAAGGCACAGATCACCTCCTCTATAACACAAGAAGAGGTTCGTAATTCCCTTAAAATATTAGAAAATCCTTATCACTGCTCCATTGACCCCTTCCAGGTTTTGATTGATATCTACTCACCAGACCGACTGCAAACAAATGTCTAGTTTGTACACAATATCGCGTATATTGGATTTTTCACTGTACTGAAATAAAGGACTTTACTCATTTTCCTCTTTTCTTTCTGAGTTTTCGGGGCACATATCAATACTCAGACCATCACACTTGGTGATAGAAGTATCTATGGGATTGCAGTCACTTATCCTAAAGCATTCAAGAATCTTCCTAATATAGTTCTCTTGTGAAAGAGCCAACATTCGTCTCGAGTGATCCCTCTGAATCTTAACTCTAAGGATGAACTCAATTTCACAAATGTCCTTCATGTCGAAGGTCGATGATAACCATGTTTTAATGGTCATCATATACTCAATGTTATTTCCAGCCAACATTATATCGTCCATATACAGAGACAAGATCACAAAGGAGTCATCAGAATGCATCAAATAGACACAATGATCCTCCTCAATCATTGTAAAACTATAAAATATAATCTCCTCATAAAATCTCAGGTAACACTGCCTGGATAATTGTTTTAGGCCATATATCGACTTCCAAAATTAACAAACCTTATCCTCCTGACCTATTAGAACAAACCCAGAGGGTTATTCCAATAGATCTCCCTATCCACACTTCCATTAAAGAAGGCAGTTTTTACATCCATCTAGTGTAACTCCAGATCTATGCTCGCGACAATCGCCAAGAGTAAACGGATCTATATAAATTTGACTACAGGAGAGAAAGTCTCATTGTAATTAATGTCCTTGGTCTACTTGTAATGCTTGGCTACCGAATGGGCCTTGTATCTCTCTATCGATCATCGGCCTTTCTTTTGATTTTGAGAACCCACTTTTTCCTAATAACCTTTCTAACCTTAGGTAAGTTAACTTGGTCCTAGACCTTATTGATTCTCATGGATTCCATCTCCTCCTATATGGCCTTTAACCATTGATCCTTTGTTGGACCCTTGAGACCCTCCTGGAATATCTTGGCCTCCTTATCATCCTCGGGAGTCACAATAAGGATCTCATCCTGAATCGGGAAATGACGACGAAGTATATGTCTCCGACCACTCCTACAATGAGGGGGAGCCTCCTCACCTCTAGATGGACCACTCCCACTAGGACCAAGATCCGTAATGGGTTCTTGAGTCCCATCGCTGGGCTCAGCTGAATCGCTAGACTTATCTATCTCCTAAAAGGTGAAATCTCGATCGATTTCTCCTCTTTTGACAAAATCGCCTAAGGAATGTGGCATCACGATACTCAATTTTAATGACAGTGTTGTCTGTATACTCACCTAGGAACACATGTCCCTTGAAATGTTCATAATATTTTATAAAAATACATTTCTTTTCTTACGGACCTAACTTGTCATATGGATGCAAGGAATTGTAAACATACATGGCGCAACTCCATGGCTTCAAATGGCTAAAGTCAAACTGTCTCCCTATCCAAAGTTAGTATAGGGTGCTAACTGCGATTTTTGTTGGAACACGATTGAGAACATATATTGTAGTCAATAACGCATCTCCCCAATGAGAGATTAACAAATTAGCTTGCACCATTATAAACCTTACCATCTCTAACAAAATCCTATTCCTTATCTCGGCTACTTCATTCTATGGAAAGCAACAGGAATAGTCAACTGTCTCATAATAACATTCTCAAAATAGAGTTCTTTAAACTATTCAGACAAATACTCTTATTCTCGATCGGTTCTGAAGGTTTTCACCCTCAAATCTAATTAATTCTCAACCTTGCTGATGAACCTCCTGAAACATTCTAATGTCTCAGACTTATACGAGATTAGATAGATGTAACGGAAATACGTGTAATCGTCTATATACGTAATAAAATATGTGGCTCTATTTTAGGTTTTCACATTTATGGATCCACAAATATTGAAGTGGAATAACTACAATGGAATCGCAGCTCTCATTGCTTTTCCAAATGGTTTTCTCGTAGTTTTGCCAACTAGACAAAACTCACACAAAGGTAACTCGACCCTACTTAGCGGGCCCAACAAGCCACTTACAACTAACCAATTCATCCTCTCTTATCCTATATGGTCAAATCTACTATACCAAATAGTCATATCATCAAATATGTTATCAGATGCAAAGGCAATAGGAGATAAATGAAAAAGTCTTTAAAAAAAACCATATCCAGTACATAAAGTCCATCATGGACTAAACCATAATATGTTAAAGTACTGTCATAATAAACAGAAACGCAAGAGTTTCCCAAAGAAATAGAGTATCCTAAACGATTTAGACAATGGACAGATATGAGATTCCATCGAATCTCCGGAACATACAAAACATCATGTTAATATAGGATTTGGTTACTTCGCAACATCAGTTTACATGTACCAATCTCTCTAACAGCCACAAATGATCCATTCCCCACATATAGCCTCCTCGCATGGGACTCAATCGATGGAACTCCACATGCGTACTCCTTTCACGAACTATAGGTCAATGGCTTCTGAGTCTACAATCCACAAAGGAAAAGAGTCATCGAGTATTACAATAGATAATACATAACTCAAACCATATAAAGAAGAAGGACATACCTTTCGCTTGCTACACTCGCGTGCGAAATGTCCAAACTTGCCACACACGTAGAAGTGGACCTTGCTCTTATTGAGCTCCTTCTTCCTGCACTTCTGTCCTTTGTCATCTGTTTTGATGGATGGATTTTTCTTACCGTGGCCTTTGGTCTTCTTGTCATACTTGCACCACTTGCGCTTAGTGTCTCGAGATCCCTTACTCGACTCCGCTACAAAAGCATGATCCGAAGCAGATCTAGTCATCTCCTGGCATTCTTCCTCAAGTTCATAATGTTTATTCACATCTATAAAAGTATGAATACTCTTAGTGTGTATGAGGTAGGTCTTAACAACCTCCCAGGAGTCAGGTAGAGACTGGATCACTCCTAATACCTGAAACTCATCTAACAGTGGCTCCCCCATATTCTTCAAAGAAGCGATCACACTCAGCATGTGCATGAGATGTTGTTTTATGATATGATTCGACCTCTTTTTATAGATAATGAACTTATAGGTCATCATCCTCAACTTAGGAGCTGACCGGGAGCCAAAATGTTCTCTCAGAGCGAGTCTGACCGATATCGCAGTAGGATACTGCTCATAAATCGGAATCATATTATCATGCATGATACTCAGAAGAATTGACCTAACCTAACCATTCTTTCTCTTCCATGCACAGAACGCCATCTCGTCCCATCTCGTCTCGCTTGAGGCGTGGTACCCTCCCCAAGATCCTTTATCTCATGCTTTAGAACCTCTGCAAGTTTTATTCTTCGAATATAAACTAAATCTTTCGGTGTCAAATCTCATAATTGTCACCATTAAGTTTGTTTTCTTTCACGAGATCTAGTACGAAAGTTTTTATAATAGCCATTGTCACTATCACACAGAAAAAAGAGATGTTGGTGACATATGATGCTTAATTTCATAATTTTGTGCACCTTATGAATCAATAAGTCCTAAATGATTCGAGTATAAACCCTAAAGCGAGTGTATGGGTCAATAAATACCATACACCACAACCCAGGATCACATCTTACCATTTGAATTTAGATTCGGTACACAAAAATCTACAATTAATCACATTTAATGGTTGAGACCCTCCAAAAATGAAAAATTTCATTCCAAGACAGCCTCATGCGCCATCGGAGGATCAGGGTCAGAACCGATCCAGACCCCGACCCAGCTACTCACGGGCCTCAGAGCTCGTGAGCTCACGGCTTGCTCCTAGCATGTTTCACATGCCTCAGTGCGTGTGCAAGCCATGCTCCCACAAGTTGCGTTGAGTCTTCTTTGCTTGACAGGTCTAGAACCCGCTTGGTCTTCTTTGCCTGACAGGTCTGCAATTGGGTCCTTCGACTCAGCTGCCTAAAAATCCAATTTTCTAGCCAATTTTCACGCGATTCTCAATGGGGAATTGAAGTTGAACATTCTCCAACCATCCTTAGGTTGATTTTAGGAGGATTGACACCCTAATCTTAGCGAATTAAATGTCCAAAGTCTCGGCCATTCGCGGCCATTTTTGAAACTTGAATTCCGCCCACCAAAAATAATAAATAATATATGCAAATTGTAAATCTAATCATGAAAAGCACATCTAAACCAATTTCATAGATCAAAACATCCTCCATCTCAATGGATGTAAATTTTTATGGTCTCGGTCACTAGTCATGGCCAAAAGCTTCGACCAAAATTTTTATAACCTAAATGTACTCAAAAAATTATTAAAAAATTATTTTTGTGATCTACAAATTATGGGTAATATCGTGGTATTTTTTGATTCATGAAACTCGTCCGTGATGCGAATCCTAAATTTCTTTACCCTATATTTTTATACCTGAAAAATTCCAAAAAATTATTTTAATAAATGTAACCTGCTCTGATACTAATGTCAAATTTAATTGACACGCAACAGAAGCATGGAAATATTTTTTCAAAAAATAAAAGAGTTGAATTTTGGGTATACCTAATGAGTAAAATGTAGGAAAAACTGGGACCACGAAACTTTTCTCGAATGATCTTGCAGTCGGGATGATAACCACATTGAACGAGTTATCACCACAATGTCACAATACTACAATTTTAAGTCTGGTGATCACGGTGATGAAAAAATTTTCTACACGAAATTTTTTGATCCCCCCAAAGAATGTGTTTCACTCAAATTCAATTCTCTCAATAATAGTGTTCTCTCCCAAAGAAGACTCACTTAATCTTCAAATTGAAGATTGTTTATTATCAACTCACATAGGAAAGAGAGGTTATCTCAATTAGAGAGTAGTGGAGAGAATAATTAGGGAATTAAGGGATAATGGGAGTTATCCCATTATCCACTTTCAAATTTAAATTATTATCTTGTGGTAAAATGTCCCTACGTGGACTTTTACCAACATAAATATATAATGTAATTGAAATTTTGATCACTCAGATCTCTTACAATCTTAGGAAGATCTTTTTCTCAAATATTCTTGAAATTTGACAATCTTTTTAAAGAGAGTTTTAGGAAATGATTACAAAGAAAGATATTTTCAGAAATATAGTTTCAAGTATGATAATTTTGGGAAAAAATAATTACACAAAGGATACCAGAGCTTCAAAATCAATCCATGAGAAAAAAAAATGGATTTTCCTGGGTTCCCAAGCAACATGACTGTATAAATCATTGGATTTTTGGGCACATAAGAAAATATGAGTTAGAGGAAGCAGAAATTGGGGGGGGGGAAATCGGTCATTGACAACAGAAAAGTGAAAAGTGAAGTTTCAAACTTCACACTAATGGTAGCTTTAATGGCGGTTTCACATGGAGATAGGAAATTACAGTTATAAATGATGGTTTGAAGGTTTGTGAATGTTAATGATGCTTGTAATCAATGGAAAGGTGAGGAAGAATGGATTGAAAGAGGAAGAAAGGGGGTTTGATTGCGGGTTCGGGTCGTTTTCAAAGAAGACAATAATTGGTGCCGCATTTTTATTTTAATTTTTTATGGAGTCTCTCTCTTTTTTTAAACTGAACTAAAGAAAATAGATAATTTGGATTTAAAAATTAAGAGTGGATATATAATGGATGGTTATAAAAGATGAATGGATTAGATTAAAATAATTCTTAATATTTAAGATTTCCTATCTTATAAATAGATAAGACCAAATTAAAATTATCCAAAACCTTGAAAATCAAAACCTAATTTTGAAAGACCTTAATGATTTCTTTAAAATTTCTAAAAATAACCTTTAACTTTTTTTTTAAAAAAAAAAATTATGGGTTTAAAGTTAGCATTATTACACCTAACGAGATCCGTTCAGAATACCCAATATGAAAAATGCTCATCATATGAAACCCATGACCCAAAGAGGCATAATACGCCTAGACGTGTTTACAAACAAAGATCAATCTCCCCGAAGGGTGGACACGGCCCGACATACCATGTGATTACCATTGGCAGTAAACTAATCGGTTAGTGACCTCCAGAGGTCTCCTATGTTTCAAAAGACAACCTTACTCCCATTGCGTCAGTAAGAAACCAAACACAATTCCTATCGATAAGAAACTTTGCGTATACTTTTCGGATAACGAAGGAAACTTTTGAAATCCAACATATAAGGGAAGGAATCTCCCCTTATTGGTAAACTTGTGATAATAATTACGAATTTTTCGAGAATATTTGACTATAGAACTCTAAAATTTTTGGATCTCCTCATAAGTAAATTAGGGTTGTAACACCCAGAATACATACGACTCTTATGGCTCCCATGTATAAAGGCTATCATATCATCGAAACCCAGGTTCACTCCCTTAGACCCAACACTTGACACACAGTCACAGGGAGATCTGCTCTCTCTCTCTCTTAGTCTGTTTCATTTCTATCGAAAACCACTTTTTCTGACTTGAGCGTCGGAACTTCCCCCACCAAAACACCCTTCGACAGTCTTTTGCAGGTTGCCAAAATCATTTCCTCAAGCATCCGTTCAAGTCGAAAAGAATCGAAATCTATGGAGTCAAAACTCATCTTCAATAGATTGTCAAACGACCATGCCTCTAAAAAGGAGAATCAGAACCATCTCGAAAGCCATATCCGCTATAGAAGGACACACTGCTACCCCGACTGATGCCGCTCTCCCAATGGCACTTACTCACTGTAACACCGACACTGCAGTGCCCGTACTATTGTATTCTTATTTTTGAAATATATATATAATATATTCCTCAGTTTATATATATAATATTTAATTATATTGATTTTCGATTTTGGGGTATCGAATTTAAATTTTAGATATATTTTAAAAGCCATGTCCGTAATTCGTAGTGAACCTCATTTTGGTGAAATGTGGGTGTGAAATTTATATAAATTATATATATAATTTATTTATTTATATAATAAAAAAAAGAGATGGAAGTGCTGTGTTTTGGCCAAAACGCAGCACTCCCCTTTCCATAATTCAGTTAGGGCTAAAAGACCTAATTATTTTTTCTCTCTCTCCTCTTTCGCCTCCCTCCCACAGCTCTCTCTCCTCGTCACTCTCTCACTTTCTCCTCCGCTCTCTTCCGCCGCTGAGCTCCACCGTTAACACCACCGCGGCCACCGTGAACCACCGCAGGTCGCCACCCCTCAGTCTCGCGCCATCTCTTTGTCTATCTCTCCCTCACAGTCTCTCGGTCTCTCCCTCCTGCTGCAATCTCGCGCCATCACCCTCCCTCTCTTCGCTCGATCGTCGACCCCTGCAACCACCGCGACCCACCACGGGTCGCTACCTCTCTCCCTCTACACACTCTATTTCTCTCTCTATTACCCATATCTCTCTCTTCGAAACACACCTCACGGCTTCTCTCTACCGCAGTCACTCTCTCTTTCCTTCTCTCACTCTCTATTCTCTCTGCTCTAACCCTTCCCGTGCGAACAGTCTCCTTCTCATGCGGTGACGACAGTTCTTTTGCTCGCGCGCTCAAGTGCACTTCTCTCTCTCTGCTGTGAGCAGGTTCTGCCACCTGCGGAAGCCCCAACCGAAAGCCCTAGGTTGACTATGCCTTGTTCACTGCAAAGGTAAGAACAAACTCTAACCCTAATTCTAGGGTTTCAAACATTCTTAGGAATTAGGTTTAGATTTTTGAAATTAATGCAAATTAGAACTTTTGCAGGCTTTGGAATGGACTGAGGAGGCGTTCGATTTAGGCTGCAAATTGTGGAACCCTAGGTGAGAGGGATTTCTAAATGCATTCAATAACTGATTTAGTTTAGGTTGAATGTAGGATGAGAAGCATTATATGTGAATTGAAAATGAGTTGAATTCGTAAGAAATACGTTATTATTGAAAGTTTGTATGAAATGATTGAATTTAGGTCTAGGATTTGATGTAAATTGGACTGCAAAGCATGTTAAAATGTCGTAGATAGTATTAGAGTTTTATTTGATTGATTTGCATAGTTTTCCTTGGGATTTGAATTGAAATTGGCATGAATTAGATTAGGATTTTACACGAATTGGGCTGTTCCGAATGATAGAATTATGTTAAATTGATTTGAATGTTTTCTCTCAGAGTTTAATTCGACGTATGCATGAAAATAGTTGGAAATTGGGATTTAAGTTTAAGGATCGATGCGGTCTTTCTCATTATAAGTTGTCTTACATATAGGCAATCAAAATACAACTTCTATATTATGAAAATAGACTTCAATACCTTGAAAATGCATATGGTTTGAAGAAATCGGATGAGAATCGAAAAGTGTATGATTTTTCAAAGATTTTTCCAGTTCGTAGGAAACTTATTTATTTTAAGCGTATTTCCAATTTTGATTGGTTTTAGGATTGAATCAGACTTGATTTTGATTTGATTAATTATTTATAAATGGAATGAAATTGATGACATTAGAGTATATTTGTAAATCGAAGAATTTAGATTTGTATAAAATTTGGAAAAATGGATAAAACCTAAAAATATATGGAAATTGATGAAATGAGAATCTAGAAAGGTGATTGTGTAAATGTGTTGATTTTTGCTTAATTTGGGTGTGGAAATCAAGTAAATGAATGTTATAGTGTGTAGGAAATTTTAGTATATGAAATATTTGATTTAAGTCTTAAATGAACACATATTGAGGGGAGAAACCCTAAGGAAACATGTACTGAGAAATTTAGAACTTTGAGTATATAATTTGATGGGTTTTAATGTGATTTTGAGTGTTAAAATGTGGATTTGATGTACTTGTGTGTGTGCTGGATTTTGGCATTTAAGTATGGTGTGTATATATGTGTATTAGTGAATAAAATGAGGAAGGAATGAGTGCAGAATTTTCTACACAAATAGAAACTAAAAAGGAAGTCATTTTCATGTGAAATATGTAGTGAAATGTAAGGAAAATGGAATAAGAAAGTATGCAGGATTTTGTGGTGTGTTATTGACTATATGTATATGAAATTGAGGCCATGAGTGTGAGAAATTATGTATATATGTATGCTGAATTTTGGATAGAGGTTAGCGAGCATGTGGATGTTAAAATGTCTTGACCGAATCCATTGGAGAGATTGGGAATGAATCTAGTAAACAAGATGGAGGCTTATATGTGTATATAATAAGGTATAAAAAGTGTATGCATATATAGTGATATTGGTGTGTTAAAGTGATATGAAAATGTGTAATTGTAAAGAATGAGCAAAAGCATGTGTTTGTATTTATATGATAAATGTATAGTATTGTATTGGTGTATTGAAGATAAGAAGTTGATAAAGAATTTTGAATAAGAGTATGTTGGTGTATATGTTGACTCTTATGTGCGGCGAGAGATTGGATTAATGTGAACTTTGTGCAGGATTGGTTGAGTATCACCACTTGAGTCTTGTGGACATGTTGTAAGCGTAAAAAAAATATGAAGAGTTAAGGTAGTGGCCTAAAAGACTTGACTTGACATTAGAAATTTGAAAGTGAAAAACATGCATTTTAGCCAATTGAATAACATGTAGTCCTTTAGCATAACTTTCTCTACACAGCTCCGAATGACATGAGGTTTTCTACCTAAGACACTAGACATCCTTAGCTTTAAAAATGAAATAAGAAACCCCTAATTTGTAAAGGTGTATTAGAAGTTATAGCCTATTTTCTATAACTCACAGGTTTGAAACTTGCTGATTTTATACATGCGTAAGTGTTGGATGTCTTGATTGAGGGGAACACTTTTTCTTCGCTTCGTGGTATTATTGGGGAGTGCGCTACCCTCCCCCATATAGTGAGTGGGATTTATTTCAATGTTTTCGTTTAATATGTAAACCCCGTTTTACAACATTTTGATAAATGAGCATGATTTATCGTGTGCTTGAAATGTTTTGACTGGTTTTGAAACTGACTTTTTGTGAACCGATGGAGTGTCCAAAAATTGGTTAAATTATGAAAATATGCATCCATGTGGTTGAAATGTATAATGTGCCATTTTATGCTATATGTTGCATTTGGTTTGTGAACCTGATTTACGGCACATGTTTGATATGATATTGATTTTGGCCTTGAGGGCTTTGGTATGTATTGTTCCGTAGCTACGAAGGACACCGTGAGAGGCGCTTGGGTGGCGTCCGGATATGTCTAGACCTGGGGTATCCCACGAGTTGTCGTGATTATATTAACGACACGGTACTAGCCAGGTTGAACCTGAAATGGGGAGGATTTAGATACTCTCTTCAAGTCTAGCACCTGGACGAGGTCCGTCGCCAATGCTGGGGTAGAGAGCACTTTAAATAAATTTGCATATAACACCCTCGGTGTGCCTGTCATAGGTCGAGGTAGACCTCTGCCAGGACACTTTCGGCTGGCAGCTCTATGATTTTAATGATAGTGCTTTGGATGCATATTTGACTTGAAAATGCGTGCTAATGATATATGGTTGAAATGAAAAACATAATGATTTGAAATATGATTTGTATACTTATGGTTTGACACTCCAATTTCACACCCCATATTAGACGATTATATTAACCCACTCACTCACTGAGTATTCTTCCCTGAGTACTCACCTCTGTTCTTTCCCTCCCCAGACAGGATTATGGTCCTAGGGTGAAGCATTTGGCTCTAGAGGGTTTGATAGTTTATTGGTGGATTTGGTATTTACGACGGTGAGATTTAAGTTTTAATTGAAAATATGAATTTCGTACTTTATGTCGACCTTGCGTGGTCTTGATATTGAGATCCGTAGTTGGTCGTGTATATATTATGGGATGACTGTATAATTTTTGAACTTTTGTTTGCAAAACTCTCCTATTTCACTTACATTGAGGCATTTGTAAATATTTAAAGTGTTAACTTGGGAATTTGTAATATATTTGTAAAAATTTAGGCCCGCTTGGTGTGACAGCTACTCATGCTCTAGTTGGGCATAACAGTAGAGGTCTGTGGTTAGGACTGTTGGTAATTTATTTAGCCTTGCGTTGTTCTGGATGTCGATTGTGGGATTTGTTGGTTTTAGAGAAGCTGGGATGACCATTTGTTTAATTTACAGGATGATTTTAAATTATACAGGTATACAGGTTTATTGTACATGGGAGACCTCCGATTTATGAGGAGGTTCTGTCCGATTTTCTGTAGAAATACAGCCGGCATCCAGGGTAACGGGCGGCTGTTCACGATCCTGGTTCGGAGCGTAACACTCACTCTGCCGACAATCGTGCTATTCATTCTCGACCTCCACGGCCTATACCTCAAGAACCTCTAGTTGTACCTCCTGTGCCGATATCGCCTAAATGGGCCTATCATTCCCAACTGGAAAAGCTGGAGTCTAGAATACAAAAAATGAGCAAACAATTAGAGGGACTCAGTCGTGCTATTAGACCAGAGGGACAATCCTCTTCGGAAAGATCTGGACATGCACGCCCTCGACGACAAATGCCTCCACTGAACTGTAAACCCACGGTGACTTCTCGCAATGATCCTGACGACCTAAAGAAACAGGTCGACCAACTTGTTGCTGATGAGCTTAAGCAAACCAATGCCCAAATGGAAAAAGACCCTCTTATTCCCTCCAACATGTTGCATTTCAACCCGAAGGTCTTTTCAGAACCTATGTCCCGCGATGTGCTCTTGCCCCCATGGAAAGATATGACGGTACGATTGATACTCACAACCATACGGCACACTTCATAACGGTGATGATCTCAAGAGATATGATAGATGTCACTATGTACAAATACTTCCTTACTACCCTCAAGGGTAACGCACTGATATGGTTTAATTCGTTCTCGTCGCTCAGCATCAAGAGTTTCGCCCAACTTCGATAGTAGTTCGAGACTCATTTTATGATTAGGCAGAGAGCCAAAAGAAAGTCCACCACTCTACTATCACTACAACAAAGGGACAATGAGCCCCCAATGGACCTTTTAGAAAAATTCAAGACCAAAATGCCTAGCTTTGGACCATTCTATCGCATTGGCCATGTTGCTTACTAGGTTATGCCCTTCGGGCATGAAAATCTCGATCACAAAGAACCCCCTTCCTCCATTCAAGAATTCTATACCTGCACCGAGAAATACATCGCAATAAAAAACGTTGAAGTATTCGATCAACGAAGAAACTGACTATCCCAAAGGGAACGCAACCGATCTCCCCAGTAGCCTTCACCAAAGAAGAACCAATCAGTTCCTCCACCTCAACGAAGGTTTAATACCTACACTCCCCTCAATGAGGTTCCTAGTCAAGTCTTACTACAAATAGCCTTCCCTAGCCCACGGAGCACGATCCAAAAAAGGAAAGGACCAATTACTATTATTTCCACAATGATTATGGCCATATGACCGACAACTGTAGGAAGCTCAAAGATGAGCTGGAGTTCCTCGTTCAAAGTGGAGGGCTACAAAGGTTCATTCATATGGAAGGGAGGAACACGCCCTCTCCAAACCGGTGTGTTTCGCCATGGGAAAACGAACTAAACGACCCTCCGATCACTCAGCCACTAGCTAACTGATAGGACGGAGTAATCCTCCAAGTCCACGACAAATGAGCTCTCCATGAGCCTTGCATCCTCCCTAATATCTTCCTTACCAATGACTCAGCCCCTTTAGAGTATTCACGGAGGGGCGAAGCAAAACGCATGATCACACCTATCTTTCACTTCCCTAAAACACCTCTCCCTGCTCCACAAGAGATACTGATGACTCATGTTGATTATCAATCAAAGAGCAAGTGATCGATCATTAGCTTTACCGATGAAGACTTGGAAGGGATTGACCCCAATCGTCACAATCCACTCGTTATCACTACTAAAATCGGCCAGTACGAGGTCAGAAGGATCTTCATTGACCAAGGATCTTCACTTGCACCCATGCATCTCTGACCTCATGTAGACCTAGTCAAGGGACTCTTTAGTGAATGGACACACCCTGAGGATATCGTATTACTCCTTGTCACTTTCGGCTCCCCACCAAACCACGCGATAGCTACCACAGTATTCATTATGGTCAAGTTTCCTTCACTTTGCAACGTTATTTTAGGCAGACCGGACTTGAATGCTCTGGAAGCCTACCCAGTACCAAGCATATAAAAATTAAGTTCAGAACCCCACATGGGATTGGAACGCTATCTTGTGATCCGAGCACTTGGCAGCCACACCCAAATAACTGATCGGGTACGCTCCGATTGTCTTACTTTAAGATTTTATATCATTATGGTAGTATTTTTCATTTAGTGGCTAATACGCATGATTTCCCTTATTGTTTGCATCCTGTCATACTACTCCAATCGGTTGTTTCCTATCGAACAAAACATGTCGTCAATACGGGATGTAACTCTGTGAACGAGTAAACACGACCCATCCAATCGGTTGTTTCCTATAAAACGAAACGTGTTGTCAATACAAGATGTAACTTCCCGAACGGATAGGCACGGTGCCTCCAATCCATTGTTTCCTATTGAGCGAAAAGTGTCATCAATACTGGATGTAACGTCCTGAATGGGCAGGCATAGCCCCTCCAATCGGCTATCCTTTACCAAACGACAACAAGGGACATAACTCCCCAAATGGGCAGACACCACCCATTTCACTACTTGGTTCCTAACAAACTACATACCTCATCAATAAAAGACTTTCTTGAAGGGCATCCCCATCCTCTCTTCCCAGTTGAACCTTAACACGTGGCCTACCTAAAGGTCAGAGTTTCCTCATCGATTGATATGTTCAAAACCTAATGGAGGGCCCCCGATGAAGACAGTATGTCCCTAGACATGCCGTTATTTTTCTAATTGGTCTAAAATGATGAAGCACAACTGATAAATCTACCCTCATCATTTAAAAAATCATGGGAATATCCCCCCAGTGTCAACACATATCAGATGCGAAAATACGAAATGAGTTTTCATTAAAATTTGCAATAATACAAAATTCTGGAAGTCAATAGTATAGACGCGACAAAGAATTAGGGGGGATAGGGGGTAGTGCTAGAATCCCCCTAGGAGAAGACTCCACCACAAACACTATAAGTTCAGTACAAACGCCAACCGAATCAACAGAGGCCATGCCTTGGCCCATTACTTCTTGGTCGACAACTCCCTCGCTCGAGGGCAAAACTCTTTTCAAACCAAATCGATAGATTATCTATTCAGCGCATTTTAACATCTCGATTAGTTTATGCTAGGAATCCCTAAAGACTGCAGTACTCTTAGTCAAAGATTTCTCAAATTTAGCTACTTTTTGTTCTGCTACTCGGAGAAACTCTTCACATAAATGAACCAATGTCTCGACAGTTCGAAGGTGTGCCTTACGAACTTTCGCTTCGGCCTCCAACTTCTTACAATGCTCTTGGCATAGGACCCAATCCAACCACAGGCTCTTCAGCTCCTCCTCTTTCTCAGCGAGTGAAGCCTTAAGCATCTCATTTGTGCCAATGCTTCTTCCCCTCTAATCAAGAACATCTTGTAGTGTCGAGACCTGAATGCCTAGTCGATCGGTATACTCTTCCAAGTGTCATATCGTTTATTTCCTCCACCATTCCTGAAACTCTACCAAGGTTATTGTCTACAAAAACAGACTGAATCAATCAATGATAAAGAAAAAGCAAAATGAGATGAGCCCAAAGAGAACAATACCATCAAGTCGAGAGATTTAAGGGCCCCGCGCACTTGCTCTGGGGACATCCTATGCAACTCCAGGTAACACTCTTGTTATCGATTGGCAATAAATGATCGACCCCTCTCGATTCGGCATTCACTGGCTCGGAATGCCTTGATATAGCAGAAGACGCATGCTCTCTAGTTCCATCTGTTCTTTTATACCCTCCTTTCGTTGAAGACTCAGGCAATATGATTTTCCTTCTCTTTGTTGAGGGAGACGTGAGCCTTGGTTGGGTCTTAGACTCCCTATCAGTCCCTTTCGGTGATTGCTTGGCATTTAGACACACCCTTTTAGCAGTCATGACCTCTTTCAATAGAGTATCATCCAAGAAATCTAGAGCATCAACCAAATTGATCTCCTTCCTTTTGACTAGAAGAGGCCAATTGATTTTTTTTCTCTCTCCTATTAGCAGGCCTACCAAGGATAGCATTTGATCGTCCACCAAGGAGTTGACACAAATAGTCTTTCAGGCAGATTTACAGTAGCTATTAACCGACGATAAAAAACAAAAATGGCAGGATGGAGCCAAAAACCTCAACCCGAGCGAGGGCTTCCCGTTGGCCCTAGGAAGCTTTAGCACGAGGTCCTTATCCTTGAACTACACGAAGAAGTACTTGTGTATCCAATCTTTATTGATGAACTCCTTGTAATAAAACCTTAAATCAGACTCAAATCGGATTTATAACTTATACCAGCCTCACGTTGGGCCATTACTCCCACATCTCACCAGGGTAAAAAATAGTCGTTACAATCTCAAAATCAAAATGAAAGCGATAATATCCTAATAAGGATATCACGTCAACAACTAAACACCAAGCACTGGGAATCAATAGAGTTGGGAATATATTCAGTGACATAGTACCTTTGCAAATGGGCAAGTATACGACACTTTCAGGCTAAATTTCACCAACTGTTTGTACATTGGAACACATCCCTCATGCGCACTATTGGTTTTGTCCGCATCTGCAGCCGATACCAAAGTATAATTATCATGCCCCGATCCGAGGAGTAAGCAGCAGTTCATCACCCCGTATGCTGCCACCACTCGACACGCATACCAAGACAACGAAGGTTAACATCTTCACCTGTTTAAAACCTGTTTAAAAACCTGTTAAAAACTTGTGTATCCTCAAAATAAAATTTCCCAAGTAAATGAAATTTAAAATGTGATACAATGCCTCAATGCGTAATTATGCAACACTTTTGAGAGTCTCAATTTACATTTCATAATATAATTACAGTCATCCTATAAAAATCTATATTGGTCATTCTATAGACCTCAAATAAATATACATCATCCAATATCATTTCGGAAGAATGGTCGATATCATACCCAAGCCCAACGTCTACGAACGTAAGTCAAGTGTGCCGAAATCTCTCGACACGTTTCCCTGCCAAATCTGACTGAAATCAAGGAAAAATGAGGGGTGAGTATTATGGGGAATACTCGGTGAATGAGAGGATCGATATATATTCTCAATAATATGTGTAAAAATGGAGTGTCAAAATTTAATTTAAAATAGGATATTATTTCAATTAAATCATGGCATTTTTATAAGTCACAATAGTCATATATCACACAACATAAGTAAAACATGTGCATCTATCAATAAATGTCAAGAATCATTCAGAGCTTACCATAAATATTCCCAACAAAGGTCTACCACAACCTATGACGGGCGCATTGGGGAGTTTTAATATGCAAGTATAAAACAATAGCTCTCCTCCCCAATGTTGGCCAGGGTCTCACCACGAGCCCGTGTCAAATCGAACACATATCATCAACCATGTATAGAGCCCCGCCCAGAGCTAGACAGTGACATCACCAATGTCCTCCCTGATTTGGTTCATCCGGCCGCGACTATACATATGAAGTTTGTGGATACCTCATGCAGAATCGTATCCGGGCAACACTGGTGTCTCTACAAACGCCCTTCGTAGCTACGGAATTATCAATGTCATCATCATAGTATCACAAGGGCACACTAACCCAATGATAAGGATCATAATTATATCAATAAAAATGTGTCAATATTCAGCATTTCATAAATCATATCAATTATCAAAATGTGGCACAATATCATTTCAATACAAATCATGGATGCGTAATATTCAAATCATCATTGGGATACTCCAATAGTCACAAAAGCAACATTTGTAAAACATGATTCAAAACTCATAGTTACATATGCATCATAAATCATGTCATTTGAAAACAAGTTAAAATCATTAAATTTTGTTCAATCAAAAACATTTCATCAAAGTTCCACTCACTGTTTACGGGAGGGTCAATCACTCCCTACAATACACAACAAGTGTCGAAAGTGTGCTCCCCTCGATCGGTCTCTAAGCAGGTCACTGCAATTGCAATACATCACATATGTCATGAATTGAAAATTTTCTAAGTTAGTTAGCATTTTAACTAACCCTACATCTAGGCCAAAACTAATGCATCCTAAATACTCTCTCTAATAAGTGTATTACGTCTTCCCCATTCTCCATCACCAACAACAACTTCAATGTTCCATACATTCATTCCTCATAATATCATCACCAAGCATACATGCCTCCCTTTCCAACCTTTGTATACACAAAATAGTCCGCATGCAAACATATTTATTATTTATATCCCAAACCACTTACCAAACTAACACAACTTGTCACCATATTTAGTACACCTATGCTAACCATAAAATAACATTTCGTGACATTTTTAGCCTAAATTTACTTCAATTATACAAAGGCATAAGGATTCATTCTAAGAAATCTGGACTGCAAAATTTCAAATCTGCGCAGTCATGGACAACAGGCTGTAACGTTCACCACACATATCCAAATCATATGATTCTTATCTCAAATTAAGATAAGACATAGATCTACAAATTTCATAACTATAGCTCAGGTTGATTCAGACCAGAAGACACCTCAAAATTGAATTTAGATCCACAACCAAAATAGGACAAAACAGGGTATTCCACTGCAAAACATCTAATTTTGAAAAATCACTAAAAATCCAATTCTCTTCAAAATTAAACGAATCATATCTCATTTTGAAGCTATGAAAGTTTAGTTTCATATGCAGAAGATCTCACTCAATTTGCATTTGTGCAGAAAAAGTTATTATAGAAAGACTACAGTCTAGTCAGTTTGCCCTATTTTGCATAAATTTACAATTTCAATGTTTACATTAAATCTTTCCTTCCTCATTTTAGCCAACAAATACACACATATAATCATAACTTTTACACTCAAAATTCTACATATATAACTTACAATTTTAAACAAAATTTTCAGTTCAACAAAATATATTGTTTTCATTCAAGTCTCGGCCAACACAAAGCCTCAAAAAATTTTGCACACATTTCTCATGTCTCACTTAGGTTCCACCTAAACTCTAAGTTACAAAAACATACTAGAACATTAATTTAAATCATTCACACAAGGCCTCCAAATTTCCAGCACAGTTCAGAATTTTTATTTGCCTCAAATGTTGATACTTCAAGCCCAAATCAAGATCTCTTCACAAGATCAATCATTCCTCAAATTTTCTAACTCTCGACCATACAAGATTTACTATGTTAGCTTTCTCCTTTTGATCCCAAATTAACATATGTTTTACTAGGGTAGATGAAGAGTCTCTTACCTCAAATGTTGATACTTCAAGCCCAAATCAAGTTCTCTTCACAAGATCAATCATTCCTCAAATTTCCTAACTCTCGACCATACAAGATTTACTATGTTAGCTTTCTCCTTTTGATCCCAAATTAACATATGTTTTACTAGGGTAGATGAAGAGTCTCTTACCTCAAATGTTGATACTTCAAGCCCAAATCAAGTTCTCTTCACAAGATCAATCATTCCTCAAATTTCCTAACTCTCGACCATACAAGATTTACTATGTTAGCTTTCTCCTTTTGATCCCAAATTAACATATGTTTTACTAAGGTAGATGAAGAGTCTCTTACCTCAAAATGACCTGCTAAACTTGAAGAAAAAACTAGATTTCTCCTTCCTTGTCTCTCGGTTGTCCCTTGAAATCTCACCAAGCAAAACTCCTCATTTTTCCCCTAATTTTTGGATATGTTGTTGTTGGAGATATAAGAAAGAGATCTATGTAAAAAAAATTTGGGTGGTACGTTGAAAAATTTGGAGATCTCACCCCAGCAATTCACGGCTAAGAGGGAGAAAAGAAAAATATGGAAGGTTTGTTCTTGTTTCTTCCTTGGCTTTACACTCTCACAATTTAGAAGAATAGAATGAGAAATGTTAAGTGTTTGCTCTATTTAGCTTGGTTCACTTAATCCTAACCATTGATCATTTTTCAAGATATATTCTTGACCATTGGATCACTCCCTCTCACAACAACACTCTTGTTTGTAATTAATGCATTGTCTCCTAATCACCAAAATCTAATGGTCCATAATTTTGATTCGAAATCCTCACCCTTTATCTATTTTCAAGAAAATCCACACTTTCTTATACTGAATGGTAACCTTGTCTCCCACTAACTCAAATCCAATAGCTCACATTAATCCATCTATCTTTCATTTAATCTCCGCCCTTGAATTCTTTTCAAAAATGTAAGTAAAAATAAATAAAATAAATAAAATTTTTCTTCTCTCTATCCAAATTCGTCCACCTCACTCTCTCTCTCTCTCTCTATACTTTCTTTGTTTAGTCTTTATTTAGGTAAATACATTTATTTAAATTACTTCTAAATTTTTATAAACTTGCAAGTAAGTCCCTTGACTTATAAAAATTAAAAATTGACCCCAAAAATTTTAAAAATTTTAAATTAGACCCAAAACCTCATTTTAGGCCTAACTTAATTTATTTCAAATCAAAACGTGATCGTTTAGTCGTGTCAGGGCTCATTTTCGTCCGATTAGGATTTTTCGGATGATTTTCCCGAAATTCCCGATTTGGTTCTACGAAGTACGATTCACTCATATTTAAGGTTTCTATACACTCTAAAGTTATTTTCATTATGTTTGGACCCTTTGTGGTCATTTTGAAATTTTTTTAATTTCTGACGATTTTACTAATATTTTGGAAACGATTTTAAATGGAAAAATTTCTGAGTGAAATTTTGATATGGAAACATGAAGATTATTATATATATCATGAATAAGAATACAAATACAAGTACACCAATGTGTCGGTGTTACAATAATCGTCACTTATCAACATGTTGGTTTGAATTTCTTAAAGCTCTTCCATCATCATGACGCTTCTAATATCTTCAATACTTGGATGAGTCTGAGGAGTGAAGCCTCTTGCCATTTTTCTGGAGAAAGATCTCTTTTATGTAATGGTGGTTCGCAGGAAAACAGTATGAAAGCAAAGAGAGAAGGTACCTAATCCTCTCTAACGATAGACCTTATAAAGAATATTGGAGTTGATTTGTAAAACATGAAACGATATGTGTCATGTAAAAAGTTTTGCATCTTTTCGATGATCACTACTCATGACACCTTTTCTCCTAAAATGGCACCACGAGTCAAAGGCAAATGATAGGATTCGCCCAGAAGGCCCAATACGAAAAGCGCTTAGTCCTATGAAGCCCATAACTCAAAGAGGCATGATACGCCTAGACGTGTCGACAAGCAGGGATTAATCTTCTTGAATGGTGAACACGGTCCGATGCACCATGTGATTACCATCGATAGTAAGCTAACCAGTTGGTAACCTCCATAGGTCTCCTATGTTCCAAAAGACAACCTTACTCCTACCGCATCGATAAGAGGCCAAGCGCAATTCCTATCGGTAAGAAACTTTGCGTATACTTTCTGGATAAGAAAAGAAACTTTTGAAATCCAATAGATAAGAGAAGGAATCTCCCCTTATTGGTAAACTTCTTAAGTGATAACGATTACAAATTTTTTGAAAATATTTGACTATAGAACTCCGAAATTTTCAAATCTTCTCATAAGGAAACTAAGGTTGTAACACCCCGAGCACCTACGGCTCTTACGGCAGCCATGTATAAAGGCTTTCGTATCACTGAAGTCCGGTACGCTCCTTTAGACACAACACTTGACACACAAGTCATAGGGAGATCTACTCTCTCTCTCTCTTACTCTCAGTCTGTTTTATTTCTATCGAAAATTACTATTTCTAATTTGAGTGTCGGAACCTCTCTCACCAGAACATCCTCTGACAATTTTTTACAGGTTTTCAAATGTTTCCTCAAACATCTATTTGAGTCAAAAGAAATCGAAATTTGTAGAGTTAAGACTCCCTCCAACAGCACCCTTGCTCAGATCAACCTGGAACGGAATAAGAAGATCAACCATCAAACTCTTATCTCTATTTTTTTGTTGCTACAAAAAAAAATTGTGTTATTTTGGATATAGTTGTATATGATGGAGAAAAATTTTGGATCTTTTGTAGTTTCGTATGTAAGACTTGTCGTTGCTTAACATTCTAGACATAATCTTTGCATAAGGGGTTGTGACAATTTGGCATGCAACATTTACTTACAAATTGACATAAAATTGAAATGATGAATGTAGAAATTGTTTTTCCTATATATATGCAATGCACTCCAAATTTGTTCTAAACTAACTTGTGTATGAAAAAAAATTGCAATTTTAAGAACATCTATTGTCTTAATGCATAGGAATCTACGTTTATATTACGAATCAACAATGTCGTATCCCTCTCAATCCCCTCGATAATACTCAACCATGAATCTGAATTTTGCTTTCCATCGTGTTTCTACTTTGTATAAAAATTTGGTCCATTTCCCTCACATTACATAAAATATTTTGATTGCATACTCTATTTATCATATTTTAGATGAATCATTTTTTCAAATATCTTTATGCTTTGTATCTCAACATACAAGTACTATTTCTCACGTGTATCTTTCTTATTTTTCTTTCTTTTCTTAATCAACAAATTACTCAAACTTGACAATATCAATTTGCATAAAACCCTCAAACAAATTAATATCATCACTATTCTCTCAAAAATCTTAAAAAAACCACATAACTCTCCAGCACATGGTAATTATGATCACCCACCTTCTATTAAAATCAAGTTGATGCTTCGGAATTTATTTAATTTATCTAATATATTTATAATGTTGGTATGACTTTTATATCAAAATATTAATAATTATAAAAATTTGGTAATAACATGTGTTGGAGGTGGTTTTTGACTTCACACATACCAGCTCTTTCATGACCCGTACAGTAGCTATCAATGGGTAGATACACCTGCAAAAACCGCTAGTGGGTACTTCGACGAGGAGACTTCAATACTCAAATCAGTAAAGAGCGGTTTTCGATTGAAAGAAACAGACTGAGAGTTAAGGGAAGGTTATTCTCTGTGATCAGTGTGCCCCCTATATTAGGCTTAGAGAACGTACCTGGTTCTGAGACCTTTGAGATTTTTTTATACCCCTAAGAGACATGAGCCGTTGGGGGACTTCAACCCTACCTTCCTTATCGGACCGATCCGAGAATCTCAGGAATCAATATTTCGAGTTTATTATGATCCTTACTTCTCGGGGAGAACTTTCACTTTTGGGGGAACGTTTTCCTTATTCGAAAGATCCTAATTTTGCGGTTATGAAAATAGGAAGTAGAGGTCAAGGGGTTCTGACCTTCCTTTTGAGTCGTTAGGAGTGTTACCAACCGTTCGGTCTCTCGACCGATTAAGGGACCTTCGTGGCTAGTCCGATTGAAGGGTTGATGTCTACTTACCCGATCGGGGCGATTACCTTTGCTCAGTGAGTTATGTTTGGTAGACCCGAGCAACTGAGGCCTCTCGGTAGATTGATCGGGGCGGCTATGACCCATCAGTAGATTATCGTGGTGGGCGTTAGATACTGATCGGCAAGTGCCCTTCGTGGGCCTTTAGAGAATAAACTCTTTTGGTTTGGGCATTGGTCTATGTCCCATCATTTGTCCCTGATTCATAGTCTTCTTAGAAAGAGGCACCATGAGTCATGATTTAAAATGGAAGTTCGAGGGCCTTTTAATATGTCCGTTGTCGCTTTGGTTTTAGTAAATCATTTCTCACACACCTCATAAGGACTTTCCTTATTATAGTTTTTTTCATACTAACATCTTTTCCCCCCTTTAAATTCTCCTGTCAAAAAGTCATTACTGGCGACAAAGATATCTATTCCTCAGGCTTTTTCGGACATCGGTGACATTACGAACATTATGTCCACACAAGAACTCCAAGAAATGCAAACTGAGATGCTGTTAGGGGACAATTACTCTCTATTATTCGCTACAGAGGTTGATAGGGCTAATATGGCACCAGAAAACTATGTCCCAATGTATCTTCAATCAGTTAAATAAATTTTGAAAGTTCCATACACGGGTCCCTTTTATGAGGTTCTACGTCAATGGAACATATTCCTGACTCTCTTGATTCCTAGTGCTTGGCGGCGGATAGTCGCGGTGGCTACCCTATTAGGGTTTTGCCGTCTTCGTTTTGATTTTGACATTTTGTCTTTAATTTTTATTCTGATGAGGTGTGGGAGCAATGGGCCGACCAAGGGGTGGTACAAGCTATAGACCCAGCCCAAGTCCTGTTGGAGGTTTTTCTATAGAGAGTCTATCGATAAAAAATGGATGCAAAAATTTTTTTTTGTTGAGTTCGGATCGCATACCATGGCTTCCCAAGGCTGACGGGATGCCCTCTGTGGGTTGAAACCCCCACTGCTTCAAATCACGGCCGTTTCGTTCGATCAATTAGTGGCTATTACAAGTCCACAGTCGGAGCATATGGGTCGAGTCCTTATTGGATGACCAGATGTTATCCATGGCTAGTCTACTGCTCGGGGAAAAGAGAAAAATTGATCGGCCCCTTTTGTTGGGGAGAGCAAAAACCGAATTAGTTGATTCTTTGAGTCATCTTGATGACGTCTTATTAGAGAATGTCATTATTGACAAATTGACTCGACATAACATAAAAAGACCTTTTCAGGAGGATCCCAGGGCGTCTGAGGCCCTACTTAAGTCTTTTTCAAGGGTGACTGAGGCCCTTCACAAGTCGTCACCCTTTTCGGTAAAAAAGAGGGGGATTTCTTGTCCCCGTCTGCGCTGGGAGATTCGTCCAAGTGTCTGGACTCGACAACTACTAAACCGATGGAGGGAGTTGCTCCGGATGAAGGTAATCCATTGGGTGGAGCAAGCGTTAATGCGGGCGAGTTAGGAGGAGCCAGGGATATTCCTTCGATCGACACCAGAGCGAGAATGAATATTTCTCGAGCTGTGAGAGACAAAATGGTGAGACTTTCTTTTGTTGTTCCAGTCTGACCTATACATAAGGGGAAACACAAAGTTCTTGGAGGAGCGTCCTCTTTATTCTCTATCCCTGTTCGGTCTTTTGATGGCAAAAAATGCTCAAAAGAGCACGGAACCATTGTCGTTTGTGCTGGGAACATGCAGTATAGCTACATAGACCTAACAGAAGCGAAGCGTATTGCCGGACAATTTGACTTCCATCGCTGTGAGCTTGATCTTCATAGGATGTCTTATGAATAGGTCGACGGAGCTCTTGAGTCCTTAGGTTTGATGATAATATTCTCTTCGCGTCTTTTGAGTTCTTCTTCCTCTTTTATCATTTATTAACTTGATTTTCTTCACAGACCATGACCTTTGCTCGATTTCAAGGACAGCAAGGGAGGCAGGTAATAAGCCACTTAGAGGGACGACTCTTTGAATTAACCTATCCGTTGGAATCAGTTTCCTTTCGAGAAGGAGAGATCTTAGCAACTCAAAACACATCTTGTGCCTTACTCAGTCAGAAGGAAGAGGAGTTGAGAGCCCTTCGATTGGAATTGGTCCAGTACCAAAGGCAGTGCGAAAGGTTGAAGTCAGAGGCTCTGGTGCATAAGAAGTTAGCTCAGTTTCGTGAGGAATCTCTTCAAACGGCGAAACGTAAGATAGCGGAGCTCAAGAAGTCCCATGCAAGGGAAGTTATCATCCACAAGGATTTCCAGCGTAGACTAGCCGAGAGATTAAAGTTCGCCGAAAAGATAGTCCATGGTATGGGTCTGAGCGATGCTTTACCCTTAATCAAATAAGAAGTTGATACTCAAAATCCGACTGTATAACTTTCACTCGAGATTCTGTACTAAGTGGCCTTTGTTTGTTTAATGAGAAATTCTTGTATTTTGCTGATAGGAGTTATCTTCTTCGTTTCTTACTGCATTGTCTCAGTAGAATTAAAGGGACCTAGATCTTTTTCCCGGCACAAAACTCTTATACGGGATGGCCGTGCTTGTCGCACCACTTGTCAGTGAAGCACATGATCAACAGGGGCCGAACGGCTGAGACCTTCCGGATGATAAGAATCTTCAAATAGTTTGACCGCGTCCACCTATCCGGGGGTTATATCCTCTATTGACGATGCATACGAATGATAGATCCTAGGTGACTGAGACCCTTCGAACGATAGGAAGTTTTTTAAATGGTTGGGCCATATCCACCCGTTTGGGGAGTGATATCCCTTATTGACGACGCGTACGAATGATAGATCCTAGACGACTGAGGTCCTCCGAATGATAGGAAGTTTTTTAAATGGTTGAGCCACGTCTACCTATCCGGGGAGTTACATCCCATATTGACGATGCGTACGAACAATAGATCTTGGGTGACTGAGACCCTCCGAACGATAGGTAGTTTTTTAAATAGTTAGGTCATGTCCACCCGTCCGGAAAGTTACATCTCTTATTGACGACGTGTACGAACAATAGATTCTGAACAACTGAGACCCTTCGAACGCTAGGAAGTTTTTTAAATGGTTGGGCCGTGTCCACCCGTCCGGGGAGTTACATCCCCTATTGACAACACGTACGAACGATGAATCCTGGGTGACTAAGACCCTCCGAACGCTAAGAAATTTTTTAAATGGTTTGGTCGCGTCCACCCGTCTAGGAAGTTACATCCCTATTGACGATGCGTACGAACGATAGATCCTGGGCAACTGAGGCCCTCCGAACGATGGGATCAGGACGTAAAGATGTAAAAAGTCTGCTAACAGGTGGCTTCAAAAATTTGAGAAATACCCTTGCAGTTTAGAAAAACACCAGCAATAGAATCCGATGGCTACTTAGGAGAGGAAGTAGAAGGTTTCTGCTCACATGATAGAGTTCCAATCCTCGACGATGTTCTGAATTTGATCTTTATATGTTTGGTACTGGGCAAAGCCTCCAAGGTGTTCAGACCCGGTCTGCCCAAGATGATATTGTATAGTGAAGGGAGGTCCACCATATTGAACACGACAGGAGCTGTCGCATGATTAGGGGGTGTTCCAAGGGTAGCCGGGAGAGAGATAATACACTCGGGATATATTCATTCATTTGAGAGCCCTTTAACTGGACCCGTGTGGGGCTGGAGATCGGCATGAGTGAATCTCATTCGTCTAAAAGCATCCTGATATAGGAGATTACAGCCGGCTCTTTGATTGACAAAGATCCTTTGGATCTTAAATTGTCCAATCTTGGCGGTTATCACAAAGAGATCATGCCGGTTCGGGTCGATCCTAATGAGATCTTCGTCGGTAAAACCGATGACGGGCCTCTTTTCACCTTATCATTTATTGGCGCTCGCTGCTAGGACTTCTTGCAATGTAGGGAGAATTGCCTTTGGGCAATAGAAAATCGGTGTGATCAGGAGCCTGACCTCATTTTCTGTCGGTCCGTTGCGAACCTGGAGAATCACCCTATCCTTTCTGTCTATCAGAGGTCGAGCAGCTTGGCGTTCCTCCTCTTGGTTGCGTCATGGTGGTTCACGTTGGTAATCAGCGGGATGACCTTTTTCCCTCCCAGCGACAAACTCCCATAGCCTCCCTTCACGTACTAGGAATTCCAATTCGTCTTTTAATTTCTTGCAATCATCGGTCGTGTGACCGTAGTCACAATGAAAGTGACAATATTTTGTTCTGTCCTTGTTGGAATCATCCTCGGTTGATCTGGGGGCTATCAAACGTATGGCTTGTCTATGATGAGAGCCAAAACTCGGCCAGGGGTTTTATTTAACGGGGTGTAGTTGTTGTACTCCTCAGATGAGGAGGTTTTGTCCTGTTCCTCCTGGGCGGAGACTTTCGAGGTGACTGGTTCCGTTCTTTACGGGTGGACCGATCTCTTCTGTGATCAGATGTTTCGGTATCCTCGGCAACAATATACTTCTCAGCCCGAGCATAAAATTCTTGGATGGTAGCAGGGGGTTTCTTCGTGATAGACACCTTCATATCGGAGGGTCGTAGGCCTATTAATAGCGCACCAGTACGATTGAATGATTTAAAGAAGGGATCCTCATCATCTCCTCCTAGAACCTTTCTAGGAAATCCCTTAGGGATTCATCTTTATCTTGGTGCAGTGATAATAAGGCAGCGGACTTTCTCTTGACTCCCCTGCTTATCACAAAATGTGACTCGAACTGTTTGCGTAATTGAGAGAATGTCTTTATACTCAATGGTGGGAGAGAATTGAACTAAGTAAGTGCATTTCTTGAGAGAGTAGTGGGAAAGTACTTACAATGGTTGTGTCAGGCATGTCCCTGGAGATCATTACAGTTATAAAATGAGTTATATGATCTCGGGCGTCTGTTGTCCCATTGTATCTCTCCATGGGGGCAGGAGCACGTTGCGAGGCATAGGTTCTGAGGATATCTTGGAATCAAATAGTGAAGCGTGAGAGTAAGAGGGGATTTGGTCTCCTTGAGAGTTGGCCCCTTTTAGTTCCTTGGGTACTGGTTGCTCGACCTGCCTTCGAAGATCGTCAGGGACTGGTCTGGAGTTTTCATATGCTTCACCATGTGGGGGCAACGGACGACGCTCGGGACATCTAGATCCCCCAACAGAGGATTGGACTTCGGGCCTAAGGGTGCTATTAAGATCCTCCAATTGTCTGCTCACATCTTGAAGTTTGGATTCCAGTCTCTCCATCGGGGGTGATTGACTCGCTTTGGAATGGGGTCGGCAATGGGTTGGATGGAGATTGCAGGTTGTAAGGCTTGTTTTTGATGAGGTGGTCCCATAGGAGCTGCCTAATTGCGAGTGGCATGATCAGGTGCCGCAAAAGGAGCGGTTTCGGAAAGTGTGGCGGTGCACCCTTCGGTAAGAGGGGCGACTTTTGATGATACTCTAGTTTTCGGAGGCATGATTGCTAGAATAACAATAGCATATTACTCTAGACTGTTTCACACAGACGACGCCAATTTGTTGGAGGTGGGTTTGACTCCACAGATACCATCTCCTTCTTGACCCGAATAGTAGTGGTCAATAGGTGAATATACTTGCAAAAATCGCCAGAGGTGCTACAGCGAGGAGGCTCCGACGTTCAAGTCAGTAAAGAGCGGTTTTCGATTGAAAGAAATTGACTGAGAGTTGATGGAAGGTTATTTCCTATAATCAGTGTGCCTCATGTGTTAGGCTTAGAGAACGTACCTGATTCTGAGACCTTCGAGATCATTTTATACCCCTGAGAGACGTGTGCCGCTGGGGGACTTCAACCCTACCTTTCTTATCGGACTGATCAAGAATCTTGGGAATCAATATTTCAAGTTGATTATGATCCTTATTTCTCGGGGAAGATTTCCATTTTTGGGGGAACGCTTTCCTTATTCGAAAGACCCTAGTTTTGCCGTTATGAAAATAGGAAGTAGAGGTGAAGAGATTCTGACATTTCTTTTGAGTCGTTAGGAGTGTTTCCCACCGTTCGGTCTCTTGACCGATTAAGGGACCTTCGTGGCTAGTCCGATTGGAGGGTTGATGTTTGCTTGCCCGATCGAGGAGATTATCTTTGCTCAGTGAGTTATGTTTGGTAGAGCCAGGTGATTGAGGCCTCTCGGTAGATTGATTGAGGCGGTTATGGTCTTTTAGTAGATTGTCCTGGTGGGCGTTAGATACTGATCGGTAGGCGCCCTTTGTGGGCCTTTAGAGAATAGACTCTTTTGATTTGAGATTTGAGCCATCTCCCATCAATATGAATTAATAAAATTTTTACGGTAGTGCAAATTAAAAATTAGTGTTATCAATTTGAGAGTAAGTCCTAACATAATAGTGAAATTACTCTTTTAATAATTTCAAGATCACAAATTCAAAAATATGAAATTAATCTTTTTATAAAATATAAAAAAAACTTTATATATATATCCATCTTTTTTATCTTTACACCAAATTGAAACACACTGTGTTTGAGATGACTCTTTTTAGTATCATCGATTTAGAAAATGGTAACAGGAATCAAAATAGTTTCACATTTCAAAATATTTTTCAATTAATAGCATGTTAAACTATCAAAAGTGTCGCAAAAGGGGGGGGGGGTGGGATAGACCACCACACCATCGGCCGACTCTCCTCCTTTCCCACCCCCTTCTAAAATTGAAAATAAGAAAAAAGGGAGAGACACAAGTGAATGACCAACCTCGCTCGCACTCAGATAGCCTCTCTCTCTCTCTCTATACCTACTAAACGAAACAATACCTGCTCTCACAATTCGAATGGCAGTCTCGTTGGATGCGGAGGAAGATGTGGATGCTCTAGAAAACTCCCACATCGCTGAAGTCTAAACCTTCTTTCTCTCTCTCTCTCCAAGGTTGACACCCTATTGCTATTCGGTTTGGGCGTCTGCCATCTCCGATTTCAAGGGCTTCTTCTTCTTCGTCTCCTCAACTTGGTCTAGGGTTTTGTTCGACGGCAATTGTGTGTGTGGGGATTCTGGGGAATTAACCGTTTCGGACGCCGCCATGGCTCCGGCGCGTAAAAAAGGAGCGAACAAAGCAAAGGCCAAGAGCCAGTTGAGTTTGGGCGATCTCGTTCTTGCCAAAGTCAAGGGCTTCCCCGCATGGCCTGCCAAGGTTTGCCCCTCTCGCCTTCTCACCTTTTGGATTCTAGGGTTTTCTAATTACTGCGGTTTGATTTCCTCAAATTGAGAAATTTGTTTAGCATAATTTTGGAGTAGTTCTTGAATTTAATTGATTGCAAGTATTTTCCAGATTAGTGACCCCGAAGACTGGGAGCGAACTCCTGACCCAAAGAAATATTTTGTTCAGTTTTTTGGAACATCAGAAATGTAAGTACTTTTTCTCTAATCAATTATCTGTGTCTGTCATTTCTGTTTGCAATTTAGAAGAAACTTTGCATTGTCATGAATGAATGCCCATTCTTTACAAAAAGAAAAGAAAGAAGGAAAAGTGCACTGGCTGTTGCAGCTGCACAAAGAATGGTTTCTCTTGCTGATTTGTAGCACACTTATGCCTTCTATCTGTTGCGGGAATAGATTAGATTGCGAGAAAGAAAAATGGAATTTGGAATCAGGAGAATTATTTTGTATTATTTGTCTTCGGAAAGCTATTTCATGAACCGTGTGTTGTAATTGTATTTCTCAACGGTGCCTTTTAAGCATGCTTCATGTCAAACCTATTATAAAATGCCCTGAGGTGTTAAAATAAATTAAGCAACCCTATATGTATATTTTCAGACAGTTGCGTGTGTGCATTTATTCGAAACGTAGGTTTCCCTGCCTTTCAGTAAACTGGTGCATAAAGTTCAAATTCTTTTACCAATTTAAAACTGAATTTAAGAAAGAAAGAAAGAAATGATAAGTTTTACCTAGAAATAAACCTCTTTGTTCTTCCCATGCCTCCTTCAGTCTTAAGAAAACATGAACAGATGCTAATTTCTGTTCCCTGACATTGAAATACATAGAATAAGGGGATGGAAGGGTAGGCTGGTCTAAAAATGTAAAAGGGAAAGAAGAAGAAGATAAAAGAGCAGTAGTGGCAACATCTGGTTGTTGACCGCAGCAGAATTTGCATAACTGTCCTCTCTACCTTAGTTCTCTCTCTCTCTCTCTCTCTCTCTCTCTCTCGCGTGCGTCCGCACGCACACACACACGAGTTTGTAAGAGGAGATATAGAAGAACCTCTGCAGTGTTCGGCAAAGCTCTTCTTTCACTTCAACTTTATCTATGATTGATAGCTTGCAACTAATAAGTATCTTTTAGTTCCTTAAGGCCCTCTTCCTCTCCTTTGGGCTTCTGATATTCCCAGAGAATTTCAATCTGAAGAAGGCAACTCATCCCTTCTGTCGCTGACAGCATTTGAGTTATAACTCATAAAATTTATTTAATTGTTCTACACAGCAACAAAGCCTCCTTCCTTAATAAGTTTTTTTTTTTTTGGAATACCTTTTCTACCTGTTATGCCTTGACCTCTGTTTAATAAGAAAAAAATAAGTATTCTACCTGTGGCTGACTTCTTGACTTTCTCACCCATTTATTACTTGTTTTAAAGCTATGTAATGTTCTTATGTACGAGTACAATTGATAACTTAAACATCAATAGCCATTGGTAGATTGATATTATAATGCTATATGCAATTGAACTGTGAAGTAGAAGATTACAATTGACCTTCTGTGGTTTAACCTTTGCGGTATGCTGGCAAAGGTAGAAAGGTATTCTTTGCTCATGTATTTTTATGACTTTTTTTTTTAAGTAAAATCCATATTTGTGACTCAACTCAAAAGCTTACACCTTCCTTACAACATGCAAAACATGTTGCTTTATGCTTTGCATTTAAAAGCTTATGTTTGTAATGACATTCAAAGATTGGTAATTGGGGATTTGTTCCAGTTCTGTAATTTAAATATGAGAAACATTAGGTGCTTCTGGTTATATCAAATGTTACATTTTGCTTTTCTTTGTGTTGTTTAATTGTTGTTATTATCATGTTACATATATTGATGGATTGTTTCATTGATTTTGGCACTTCATGTTATGTTACTTTGGCACTTTATTTGTTTCCATGCCCACTTTATTTTAACATTTTATTCATTATCAATTTGAATGGAAAGCAATAATCACAAGTTTAGTGAGGTTAATTATTCTCAAGTTTGTCTTCTTCAGCATCTCAACAGATTGGTGGGCATAAATTTAGCAGTTTATTCCCATTGTTTTATGATTTTTGACATTTCATAATCTTCTTTTTTCCTACATACCTTTTATTTTTCTTGTTTTAACCCATACAGAAATTGATTTTTTCTTTGGATATATTGATTGTTGTGTATATAATAAAAAGAAAATGTATAATGGGGGAGTTTGATGACTAAAAAGATGTTGAGGAGGGATCTTTGAAGATGATTTTGGGTTTAAGTGTCCATTTGTGGTGGCCCAAGGCATATTTTTGTGTTCAGATTGAAAAGCTGTGGCTGATGTTTTCAGTAATGCAAAGGAAATGAAATCTTGGATGCATAAAATAGTTGTAATGATCATGAGACATCAAGGCTAGATTGACTCTTGGTTTGTGCTTTCAGTCTGATTGGAGTTAATGAATAAGAGGTTGGTTTTAAGATTGAGAACAACACATTTCTAGTTCCAAATTGTAAGATAAAGGTAATTTTGCCTTATGATCTTATGAGTAGCATATGTAAGGTGACTTAGAAGCCAAATTGAAAGAGCTGGATAGAGAGTTAAGGGCTCCTTTCAGATGCATATATATGGAAGACTATTAGATTAATATCATGACTCATGTTGCCCATAAAGTGGTTGACTCCAAGTTAAGGATGGAGTATGTGGAACATTTTCTAAGCTATACAAGGAGAAAATTTCTGTTGTAGCAAAAGAAAATTTTTTCATTTAGTATGTACAGAAAATACATGAGAGGGTAATACTTCCTCAAAAAAGTCAAGAGAGAGTTTGTTAAAATAAAATGGCTGTCCAATCCCTTTTGATATCTTAAAAAGAGTGACCCTGAAAAGCAACCCCATCCATGGGGCAAAGAGATGACCCGAAATAATGTTATTTTACAACAGATTAATAGAAAGATTATAATCTCTGAAGATTTGATCAATTTTCTGAAATCCATTAGTACCACTATAGAGTTGCCATATTAGCACATTTTGAAAGATCATAGGATCCTTACTTTGATCAAAGCCTCTGAAATCTAGAAGCAGAAAGCTCTCATGAGTACAACAATCTAGCTGTAGTGATTGTGCCGCCAAAAGGTGCAAAAAAACTTGATTATGCTTCTTCCCTCGATGCCATGACAGGTCTCATTGGCTGTAGTTAGTCATTGGTATTAATCCTTTGGTGGGGGGAATTTATCCTCCAAATGAAATTGGCAAGAGGGAATATCTGATCTTTAGATTTCTGACTAAGATGCGTGATAAGTGAGTTACAAGGGAGATAACTATAGTTACCAAAGTTTTCGACCAGACTCTTTTGGAGAGGCTGTTGGATGGTTGAAAATAGTCGCTTAAGGACAGTAAGGCAGTGTGCTTAATAGTGTCTCTATCACATTAAGTTGCAACAAGGGAAGCATTTCATTTGCTTGATTAGGTGACAATTGTTTGCTTTGGAGGGCAGAAAGATGCTTGTTAGCTTTTCTCACTTTACGTGTACGCAATACCGTTATTCTTGTGTGTATTAAGCATTCCTTCTATTTTTTTCCCTTCACAAAAAATATTCAAGATGAAATACCATGGTGTATGCTCTTCGCAGATGATATAGTTTTGGTTGATAAAACTGGAGAGGGTATCAGTACTAAATTAGAGTTATTGAGGGACACGTTAGAATCTAAAGGATTTAGATTGCGTAGAGCTAAAACTTAGTATATGATGTGTAAGTTTAGTGGCAACCATCAGGATAATGAAGAAACGATTAGATTAGAATGAAGAGAAGTCTCAAAGAACGAACAGTTTAGATATCTTGGTTCCATCATCCAAAATGATAGCCATATAGATGGGGATGTCAATAATAGAATTCAAGTGGATTGGATGAAATGGAGAAAGGCATCAGGAGTGCTCTGTGATCGCACGATGCCATTACATTTGAAGGGAAAATTCTATAGGATCGCAGTAAGACCTATTCTATTATATGACACTGAATGTTGGGCCATTAAATAGCAACAAGAATAAAAAATAGCTGTAGCTGAAATGAGAATGTTTAGGTAGATGTGTGGCAAAACTATAAATGATAGAATTAGAAACGACGAGATACGCAATAAATTGGGAGTCAGTTCAATTGTCGATAAGATGCGAGAATACCGTTTGAGATGGTTTGGACATGTGTAGCGAAGGTCTAAAGACGCACCTGTTAGGAAGGTAGAGAGTTTAAATATAGGAGATTTAATAAAACGTAGTAGTAGGGCATTGAAAACTTGGATGTAATGTATTCGTAAAGATATGATAGTGATGGAGTTAGTTGAGGAGATAGTCTTAGATAGGAATGAGTGGTGTAGGAGAATCCGCACAAACTAAATCTTATTTTTCTCTCTCTCTCTTTTTTTTTTTTTTTTTTTTTTTTTTTGACTTCATTATTTGTCTCTCATATGGCCGACCCCAAATTTTGGGATAGAAGGTCTAGGTTGTTGTTGTTGTAAAGATTTGTGTTGGGGTTGCTGAGAAGATTGAGAAATTGATGAGAGATATTTTTAAGGTTGTGAAGTGGGTTAGCTAAAGGGATCATTTGTTGACTGGGGGTCGTTTGGATATCTATCCAAGAACATTTTTGTTGTAAGCAAATGCTTTTGAGATTCCTCTTAGAATCCAACATTTTATGGCCAAAGGTTGTGAAAAGCTAGTGTGGTGTTTGGCGGAATGGATGGGATGCCAATGTTTGAGTTGAGCTAGAGCTTTTCATTGTAATCCTTTGAAATTCATCTTTTGCTTGTATCAGCCTTTCCTTCCTCTTGTCCATTTTAAAGTGGGTGATAGTTCTTGCCTTCTCTTTTGGAAGGATTGTTGGACTTGGGATCCTCCATAATTTATCATTTTTCCTCAACTCTATCTATTGTCTATGTTTCACTGGTCCCTATCAAAGATTTTTACAATTGGGAGGGTCATTGGGTCTATTGAGATTTTTCATTTTTAAGGACTCTTAGTAATGGAGAAGTTATAGAGTTTTCTTCCCTAATTTCCCTTTTATGAGAGAATGAACCTCCTTGTAATGTTTTGGATGCTAGAGTTTGTGATGTTGATACTTTGGCCATTCTCTCTTGCAATTTTTTATTATAATTTATATCATCATCATCATCATCTTACCTCCTTACCTACATCCTCCTTTTTTCTATATCAATTTTGTTTGGAAGACAAAGGTTCCTACCAAAGTTAAACCTTTTACTTGATCTATGGTCGTTAACAAGATAAATACAAATGAATTGGTACAAAAGAGACCTTCGAAAATGAGGTGCCCATTTATGCCATGTATTACAATAACTATGAAACGAGAGATTGCATATCTCAGCATTGCTTTATTGCAAGAGATGTTGAATTGCCACTTTGCTTGTTGTGATAATGAGTGGGTTTTGCCGGCAGCCTCCTTGAGTTAGGTTTTGAAGGGCAGAAAAATGTTCACTCGCTTTGGAGATATGCTTTTGTGTCTTTTCATGGTGTGTTTGGAGGGACGAATGGTAGAATTTTCGGGAATCAGATTAGTGGTCCTTCCCTTCTTTGGGATGTGTTTGAGTTCATGTCTTAGCGGTCTATAAAATTTATAATTTAAAGGATTTGAAGAGGCATTGCTGAGCACGCCTTTGCTTGTTTATGTATTGCTCTTTGTTCACTCATGTATGAGGATTTATAATCTTTAGAAATTTTATTTTTACTATTATTTTCCTATAAAAAAATGTGTTACAATAATTCTGAGACAAGAAATCACCTGTTTTTGCAAAGTTCTATTGCACGGAGATGTGGAATTACATTTTTGTTGTGTGTGATAATGAGTGGGTTTGTACTAGGAGTTTTCCTGGCTTGGTCTCACATAATTTAGAGATTTTGGAGGGTTGAAGGATGCTTGTTCACTTTGGCAATGTGCTTTTGTGGCTGTTCCTATGTGTATTCGAAGGAAGTGAAATGCTAAAATATTTATAAATAAAACTTCTAGTTTTTCTCTCCTATCCCTGATAAATTTGTGTTTTATACTTGTTTGTGGATTCATGTCTCAGTAGTTTATAGTTTAGTGGAGTTGAAGAGGGATTTGAGAGTAGTCATTTATTAGTTTATGTATTGCTTCTTTTTACTCACTTTCTAAAAATTTTTCATCCTTCGAGTTTTTGTATATTCTCTTTTACCATAGATACAATTCCTTTTTTATAAAAGAAAATTTTGAAATTTCTTTAAATGCTGCCCTCTCTATTTATTCTTAAAAATAAAATGCCTGGTGCAAGTGGCGGTCCTTTTGTTCAAGGTTGGTTCTTGTGGCTTAATGTGTTTCTTCTTTAGTGTTTGGATAGTATCATTGGATTTTTATCTGCCTACTAGGAGTTGTTGCTTGTGCTGTCTTATTGGTCTTTGAGATATTGTCTATTCTGAGGATTACTGTGGTTGAAACATAGGCTTTGATTTTACACTTGTAAACAAGTTTTATGCATTTTGGATTTCTAGTTTCTCCTAACTCCATCTTTCAGTCATTGTCTGCTAGATGTACTTTTGTCTTGTGGGTTATATCCTGTAAAGAAGTTATATGCATGCATTTTGAGAGGATGTAAATTTATTTTGAACCTTATGGATGTTCTTCTGCAATATCTCTTGATATGTATGGTTACATGTCCTGTTTATTTCCTGTATTTTGTGTCACATAAAAGTAATGTTCTCTTTTAAAATTTGGATACAATTATTTCTTTTGTTAGTGTTGCAGTGCCTGTTTTTTGGTTTCTTAATTTGACTTTATGCTTTCTCTGCACAGAGCTTTTGTTGCCCCTGCTGACATTCAGGCATTTACTAGTGAGTCAAGGAATAAATTAACAGCTAGATGCCAGGGTAAAACGGTGAAATACTTTGCTCAAGCAGTGAAAGAAATTTGTGAAGCTTTTGAGGAGTCACAATGCAAAAATTCTGGTGATTTGGGAGATGATATTGATAGATCAGCTCCTGGTTCTGAGGCTCCAGACAGTGATGGATCTGAGGCTGATGGAATGGAGGTTGACTTAAAGGAACAAGTTTCTCTAGCCAAGGCAAAAGGGGAGGATGAAGATGAAGGCCTAGGTGGAGGAGAATCTGTTTCCAAGCAGTGCTTTATTAAAGGCGATACTGAGGTCGAAGATATAAAGTCCACTGTTGCATGTAATGTAAACAGGAGCAATAAATCATCCGATGGTGAACCATGCTTTCCTAAGGAGGAAATAACATCAACAGCAAGTCTGGCTGATACTTCCAGCCTAAAAGAAGAAGCTTTAAGTGATGAACCTAAAGATGGTGTCTTACGCATACAACGCTCAAAGGGTTCAATGAAACGCATGACTACTAGTCAGGGTAATCCTTCATCTGATGGTGAAGGAGATTCTTTGGGTTCTTCCCGGGCAAAGCACATGATTGGTGTACATAAGGTGTTGATTAATGGCCAGAAGGGAAACAAAATGGTGACCGGATCAAAACGAGCTAGTGGAAATCTTGGTGAAGTTCGTCAAAGTGGCAACTCTAGTCAGAGATCAGCAAAATATGATTACTCAAGTGTTCACAATGAAACCCCAAAACATGGAGAGGATTTGGTAGATGGACAAAATGTGAAAATTAGCTCACAGAACAGCAAGAAAGTGCCATCTCCAGATAGTTTGGAAGTAGATAATAACAATGCAAAGAAAGCAAAGAACATGTTGAAAGATAGAAAGCATTTTGAGGATTGTGATAATGTAAAAAGTGAAGCTGTGTCTAATTCAAAGGACTGTAAGAGAGGTGTTGATGAGGATAAAGGGACACAACTAGGACATGGAAAACATGGTTTGGGATCCAAGAAAGACTCCCATCCTTCTAAGAGGCTAAAACGTGTAGACGTGGTTGGTGATAATGCCCAGAAGTCGTTGCTGAAGAAAAAAAATGGTTCTTCAAGTGCGAAAGAGTCTGATAGAGAAGAAGATCATACAGAAATGAGAAGCTCTGCTACCTGCGTGAAAGCAGAAAAGCGGCTGACTTTAAGAGAGCAAGGTGTCTCTGGATCTAACACATCTAGTGATGATGCTGTTTTACCATTAACAAAGCGTCGACGTCGGGCATCGAAGGCTATGTCTGATTCTGATTCCTCTGATAGAGTGGAAAAAGTTAAAGATGATTTTTCATCTGATAAGCATGTTAAATCTCCTGCTACTCAAATTCACAGGAAAAGAAGAGCTGTTTGCCGATTTGTTGATGATGATGAAGATGAAGAGCCTAAAACTCCGGTTCATGTGGGATTTTCCACGACTGTCAATGCACAGTTGTCTCTAACAGATCCAAGAAAGAATTCCACTGCTCGTCAGGAAAATTTAAGTCATCCTAAACATGCTGTTGGAGACTTAGGTAGACCTGAGGATAGCCCATTGAAGGAATCTATTCTACCTGCAAAATCAGCAAATGAATCTGTATCTTCCATTCTGCTTGAAGCTTTAGAAAAGAGACCTGCAAAGGCAATTGCTACGATATCTGTCACCAGCAGTCCTGGAAAGTTAGGATCAGAGGGATCGGCTTCCAAGGATGCCAAGCCAATTTTGGTTTCTCCCATGAAATCTCCTCCGGCAGTTGTTGGTGCTGGCGCCAAACAGGTGGTGGAGCCCGAAGATGCCAAACTTCCTTGTAAAGTTTCTGGTTCTGGTGCTCAGAAAAGGGCTCAAGCCGGGTCTGGTAAGGGTTCAGGTGTGGTTTCTAATAGCTTGAACCCTTCTCATAATCACCTTGCTATTCAGAAAAACAGGCCAGTTTCTTCTGGGGAGAGATCAAAAGTCACTTCTAAAGCACCAAATTCAAAAATGACTGATTCCGGTATTTTGGCAAATAATTTAATTGGAAATAGTTCTTTATCTGGTGAAAGGTTCATCTCTTTCTCTCTCTCCCCACTCTCCCCCGGCCTTGATCTCTGTACAGTCCCTTGTTCAATTTTAATTTGTGAATTGTTTTCCTGCAGGCTTGAAACTGCTGGAGATGATAGAAATAGTTTATTGGTAGATTCCAAGATTGAAGATTCAGTTACTTCCATGAAGCATCTCATTGCAGCTGCTCAGGCAAAAAGGAAGGAGGCTCATTCTAAAAACGTTTCAGTTGGGTATCCAAGTTTGGGTGTTCTTTCTGCAGCTGATTTCCAGGGAGGAAGTCCTAACACTGCCTCTGCAGCTCAACCCTTATTTTCTGGTAGCAGCCATGCAGGGCAACCTGATTTGATGGGACATCCTCATTCATCTCCAACTGCTCAAGGTCATCCTATTTCATCTCAGAATCAACTTCAAGGCGAAGAACTTGAGGAGAGAAGAGTTAGTTCAGGACACCGAACAGCTGGAGGCTCGCTGAGTGGTGATACCGAGGCAGCTGTTGCTCGTGATGCTTTTGAAGGAATGATAGAGACATTGTCGAGGACCAAAGAAAGTATAGGGCGTGCAACACGCCTTGCAATTGATTGTGCCAAGTATGGCATTGCGAACGAGGTTTGTAGCACAGTCATTCGCCTTCTAGCTTTACGATGTGCGTTGTTTATTTTGTCAGATGACCATAATCTGTTATTCTCTAAGGGCTTGATAATGCTTAACCTTTATTTATGTTGTCTGAACTATGGGCATAGGGTTTGAAGTGTCCTGGTCTGCATTTCAGTATTCTCCTCTTGTTTTGTAGATGTTCTTTTCATTTCTTGCTTTTAAATTATTATCATAGTGCCTGGGGAGGTTCATCATCCTTTCTCTTTCGGTAGTTTTTTTTGGCCTATTAGGCTGTTAATTTGATACTAAACTTGGTACATGAAATCTGCAAACAATTTTTGTGTTGGGACAATGTTAAAGTTGTTTCATATTTATCTTTTGACCATAATCCTTGGACATTTGCCTCTTTTTGCATTGTTATTTTCTTTGTTAAATTCAGTAAAGCTTCTGTGGTAAAAATTGGCCCTTATCTGAGTAATTTTCTAATGAATTTTACAGTTTCCAACATGTTGATATGTTTTATTAGCCGTCACTGTGACCTCTATATGGGATCCATGATGTTGACTATTTTTGGTTTTGTTAATTTGAGTTAAACCTAGGTTCGGCTGTTTTGCTTTCTGAGGGTTTAGTGATTGATATATCCAGTTTTTTTTTTTTTTTTTTTTTTTTTTTTTTTTTTTTTTTGGGTGTACTGATTTCCCTGCTGGGACTTGGAAATGGTATTCCTACTTTCTAGGTCATATATCCAAAAAATGTATAAATAACTCAGGTCGTTGTGTAGGTCTGCTTCATAGTTATTCTGATCACTTTACCCTCTACTTATCAGCAGTTCGTATGTACAATCCAAAATATGATATAATTGTGCCTAGATAAAAAATATTGACAAAATACAGACCACGTAAGTAGATTTTTTTTTTGTTAATTCAATATAAACAGTAATTATAATATTTGATACCTATTTTTCTTTTCTTTAGTATTGATTAGAATTTATTGTACATGTTAGTCGGAATCACAGATCAAAACCTGTACTTGAGTGAAGCAATTACCAGTGGAAGTAGAAGTTTAAGTAATTAATTAAGTTTACCCTTTACATATCACATGCCAGGAAAAGTAACTATAATGTTTCCTCACCTGTATCTATATGATAACGAATAATGATCCAGATGCAAATTTGATCAATTGGCATTTGTAAAAGGAATATGCAAGGGCTTATTAATACGCTGGTATCCTAAATTTTTTTAACAGTTATAGTTTTTCTTCCTAACATCTTTGCCAGAACATGTTTGATGGATAGTTGGGCTATTAATCATGAGTGTAGTTCCAACTTGTTGTGACGTGACACTATTTAATGCAAAGGTCTTTATAGGTTTTGGTTCCGATTAAAAGGGTTTTGAGTAGATCATTAATTGTATTCTTCTCCCTTACCTGTGAGCCAAAGCACATTACTTGTTTAAAGAGATTCTTGCAGATTATTAAGCTTGTTAAGCTTGTTTCAGATGTCTTTTGTCCATACTCCCCACCCCCCCCCCGGGGTGCGCGCGCACGTGCATGCGCGCTGGGCCAGGAAAAAAAGAAAAGAAAAGAAAAGAACACAGCCTCTTTCATCAGTGGCTGTGTGGCCCCCAATTATCCTAAATACATGGTAGGTCTTCGCTCCCCCAAAAGCCATCCTATTCATCTTCTTGCTTTATGTGGTGTTGTTTTTTGTTTTGTTTCTTTTTTTTTTTTTTGGGGTTGGGGGGAGGGTAGATATATTGAAACTTTTACTTTTCAGTTTTCAAATTTGATTTCTGCAACCAATAGGCCAAAAAGGTTGGGTTTACATAAAAATAATTGTAGCAAAGTACAAAATGGTGGCTTGGCTAAAATGGTGATTGGACTGTACTCTAAAATGGTGGCTTGGCTGAACTATAGCATCATTCTTACATAACAAGGGGTAATTCACAAGTAATCTTTCTGTATTAACTTCCATTTGGGCATGTTCTTAACCTGCCTTATTCCTGTAGCTGACATGTTCTTCAAACCGGTATAGCGTATCAGAAAAATCAGAGAAAAACTCTACCCTTTTCTTAGAGTGTTCCTGATAGAAAAGAAGTTCATTTCATTGTCCACTTGTCAATCTGGTGTACGCTTTGATACTTTGCGATGGATGGATAATTTCTGACTGAGGTACTTGATTTATGCTATTCTTTCTCAGTTCCAGCTTCTTAATATTACTTCAAATGAGTTACTTTAGTTTTGGTTTCAAATAAAAATTAAATCTTTCTAAAGGTTGAAAATTTGTTGGAAGGATGCTTCTTTGCTTTGGACGCATGCTCTTATGGCACTTCCTAGGTGTATTTGGATGGAGCAGTACTCTCCAATTTTTTAAAATTAGATCTTGGTACTTTTCTTCTTTGGGAAATAAGTGTTTTATGTGCTTCTCTTTGGGCTCATGTATGTGCTGGGAGTCTTTAGAGATCATTGTCTTGGTAACTTGAAGAGTGATTGGACAGAAGTCCTCCATTAGCTGTTTGTTTTCTTTTCTTTTCTTGCCTCTGAACCACCAAGTTGAATGTATTCTTTCTTCTCCTTTGAGATGTTCCTTTTTCAATTAGAAGGGGATGGAAAATTTATACTATTGAGATTTATTTTGTACTTTGATGGGAAATAGATGATAGCATTAATGAGCACCAAGGGATGGATGCCTAGAACCTACATGAAAATAAAATCCTCAAAATCAACTAGATCCATCAAGGTTGAAAACTATAAGAAAACCAAAAAGTTAATGATTCAAACTAGCTATATTAGAGAAACTCTAGAGAAGCTTCTTTGCCTATCCAAAAATTTCCAATTACACTTCCTCCCTACTAACCAGAAAAGCTAGATGAATCATCCTAATAATCCTCCTCAGTAATACAAGTTCTCAATCATCTACGCAATTACAAGTTGCTATGAAGGGATTAGAGGACACCCGGTGAGTGTCAAGGATGAAGAACCTGATTCTCACAGATGATGTGTCCAAGAGCAAACAAGAAGCAAGTGATCCGTTGATTCATGCCCCCTTCTGCAATGGGGCCACATTCACCATAAAAAACCCAGTCATTGATGATTATCTTGAGTTAAAATCTTCTCCCGGGGGCTTCCCATGCAAAAAGGCAAAGCCTTGGGTGAGTTAAATCTTCCAAATTGCGTCCATGAAAAAGAAGGCCTTTCCTTATTCTCCATGTCCTCGGATATGCAGAAAATTGTCACATCAGAGTAAGCTGAGTTGGTTCTCATGCACACTGCCATGCCCATCCTACTTTCATTATCTTTGCCCTTTCTATCTACTGATGCGATTACTATTATATTTTATGTTTGGGAAATGAGGTTAAAATGTTTTTTAAAGGAGTTAACTCCTCAGCTTTGTGGTTTGTGCAGGTTGTGGAACTCCTGATACGAAAATTGGAGAATGAATCTAGTTACCATCGGAGAGTGGACTTATTCTTTCTCGTTGATTCCATTACTCAATGTTCTCATAGCCAAAAAGGTAGTAGAGGCATTTTTTACATGGCTGCAGTGTTCACTTTGTCAATCTGTCTATCGATCTGTTTCTTTAGTGGTTGTCTTGTTAGTTGCGGCGTGTATTGAGGGGTTTTAAAATTATGTGCCAAATCTCTATATAAAAATCATGATATACTAATCGTGCCTTGCGGATTCTTCAGCTACATTATGCCTACGATCCATAAATGATATGCAGCAACTTCAATACCTGACTGGTTTTGTTGATTCTTGCTTGTAATATTTACTAAGGCATTGCGGGAGCTTCTTACATACCTACAGTGCAAGCTGCACTGCCACGTCTTTTAGGTGCTGCTGCTCCTCCAGGAGCTGGTGCTCGTGAAAATCGTCGGCAATGCCTCAAGGTAACTGTGTCCCATTTTCTTTGATGGAAAGCAGTAATGCCCAAATAAGTCGAATGTTCTCTTCTATCAGGTATTGCGGCTATGGCTTGAGAGGAAAATCCTGCCTGAATCCCTTATTCGGCGCTACATGGATGATATTGGAGGACCAAATGATGATGTGACATCTGGCTTCACTCTTAGACGTCCATCAAGAGCTGAGCGTGCTGTTGATGATCCAATAAGAGAAATGGAGGGCATGCTTGTTGATGAGTACGGAAGGTCTGATGTTTTCTTCAAATTCTTTTACACGTCTTTATTTTTTGGATTTCTTTCATTCCTTTTTTTTTCCCTATTTTCATGGATTTATTTATTTATTTATTTTTTTATACTGGTAGTGGTGGCTGGGGAGCTTCCCTTATATTTGGGTGTTTTATTTATTTATTTATTTTTTATTTTTTTTAAGTTTTTCCTTGCTCAAAATTTCTTATCACTGCTTGTTATGATAGAAATCCAACAATCCAATTGCTGACTAAATATCCTGCTTGCTTCTTGCTTTTGTATGGGCATTTAAATCCAAATTCTAATGTTCTGGCCTTCCTACTATTGGAAACACTTATTTTATTTTCCAGCTTTTTTCCGGAACAATCAGGGTTGACTTTTTTTCCCTTGAATCTTTTTATTCAGCAATGCTACATTTCAGTTGCCAGGCTTCTTGTCTTCACATGTATTTGATGACGAAGAAGATGATTTTCCAGGCAGTCTATGTAATGATATTTCCAGTGCATCACCGGTCCAACCTGACTGTGGTCCAACACAGCCAGAAATGGTTACAGCTACTCCAAGTGACAGGCGCCACCACATCTTGGAGGACGTGGATGGTGAGCTGGAGATGGAAGATGTTTCTGGACACCCGAAGGAGGAGAGGGCCTCTGTAAATGGCTCTTCTGAGATGAATTTGCAGCTGCAGAGTTCGGATAATTTTTTAGAACCAGATTCAAACATTTCAGACGAGTTGCCCCCATTACCAGAGGGTTCTCCACCATTGCCTCTTGACTCACCTCCCTCACCTCCCCCTTTACCTCCTTCATCCCCACCTCCATCACTGCCGCCATTGCCACCATCATCTCCATTGCCGCACCCACCACCACCACCACCTCCTCCGTCACAATTGCCTCTGCCACTGCTTCCCCCTTCAGGCCCTCCATCATCAATAACGCTTCAACCTTCATTAGTTCCTCAACCTTCAGGCCCTCCACCATCAATGCCACCTCAATCGTCAGTGCCTGCTTCACCAAGATTGGTATATCAACCATCTGTACAACATGAATATTGTGGCAATGCTAGCGTAAGACATCTGGATGTTTCCATTGCTTTATTGTTGTTAATTGCATACATTCTTAATACACACCTCCTTTATTCAGGGTAACCAACTAGTCCAAATGCCCGGAAGCATAGCTCATGGGAATAGGATTGATGTTGCTGTGACAAGTGAAACATTTCCACGACAGTCACCTTGCTACATTCAAACTGGAGCGAGCAGCATGCGTGATTCATCTGGATTTAATCCTTCAAGGACTTTAGAGTATGCTGGCAATGAGATGTATACACATGCCCAGGCTTCTCAGCCAAACCCGCAATTTCAGCCTTCTAGCACACCATTTACGCAAGGGCCTTACCATCCCACAGTCCCTTCTCACCCCCCATCTGTTCACTATTCATATCCAATGCCTGTGGCTCAGCAACATCCGCAGCATGCATTTTCTCGCCCCTACTCAATGCCATCACATCCAGATGGACAGAGGCAATATAATGATGAACAATGGAGAATTCCACCCCGGGAGTTCAATGCAGATAATCAGCATGGTGGGTGGATGGGTGCAGGAAGAGCTCCTTCATGTTCAGGTGCACCCTTTATCCAAGAAGGTACTTGTGCTTTCATATCTTATTGACATTACAGATCACCATAGTTGCCAAATCGGGTATAGTAGCACATACCAATTTCCTTCTATTTTTTGGTTGTAACATATTGTATTGTACATTGTAAGTTTTTTTTTTTTTTTTAAATTAATTATAGTAATAAAAAACGGCTGTTGTTGAATATATATTTTGAAGAAATATGGTGGTGACATTAAATAAGTAAATTTTAGCCAATATTGAAATAAGTTTAATTAATAATAATAATCACTATACTTTTTCGTGCCCATGTGATTTTTAATTTTATTTTTTATTTTTGTACTGCTACTCATACTTTTTTGGAGTCAATTTGAATGCACTGTAGACCATAACATCAAAGATCCAAAAACAATACCTTTCTTTATCGTTCTTAGATTTTGAAAAGTTAAAAGAATATAAAAAATTTTTACATTGCCGCCCTAAAACCTGAAAAGTGGCAAAAACTGTCAGGAGAATCGTATAAAGTCTACAACTATTGTAAAAAGTTCTAAAACAATTATTGTGAAGGTTAAAAAATATCTTCCAAACAAAAGTTTGGGTTAAAAGATATAGTTAATTATATAACTCATGTATCTTAAAGTTGTATTGTATGCTAAGATGGGTTAAAAAATATAGTTAATTGTATAACTCATGTATCTTAAAGTTGTATTGTATGCTAAGATATGTAATGTGTATTGTAAGAAAAGATTTATTCTACAAACGGGCATAAGATTTGGATGAAATACCTCCATTGTTTACATGCCATTAGATACGTATGGTGCATCTTAAGTTGTTGACAACTATGGATATCATCTTGAAATTATTTGAACCTTCTTTCTTGTATTTCTAAATATACATATTTATGATCTGTTTTAGTCCCTGTTTTAGCACTTTTCTTTATTGAGCGAACTTTATTCTCGTTTGAATGCATTGTGAAACCTGAGATTTGATGTAACAATGAAAACTTTAAAGTGCTCCTCCTTTATCCTTCCACTTCCATATATGAACCTAGTGACAATAAGTTTTGAGGGATTTCTATTGTTATCCATGCTAAAGATTATGGAATGTTTTATTTGGACTGTTGGATTGGTGGGGAACTGTGAGATGGATTAGATTTGTGCAACTTTATGATGTTACTTCATGTTCTAGACTACTCGCAGCCAAAGTTGTCTTGACGGATTAGATTTGGTCATTCATATTTCAGTCCTTTTGAGGTGCCATATATACTTATCAAATTGTCCATTGTGATAAGACTAAAAGGCTCAAATACAATATGGATTCTCCAATTTGTATTGTACCTTAAGTAAACAATTTGTTGGCACATGTTAGTTTGAAGTCAGCATCTTGTTGTTTTCAGATGGGAACTACTTATTTGTAGAACTGTTTACCGCTGTTAATTGAAGATTAAATTTGCATAATCATGATATGTACTGTTGTGCCCTTATCACATGATTGGGAAAAGTGGGTTGATCGATTCATGAATTTTGAAATTAGATTCTATGGTCCAAAAGGTCCTGACAAATTTGCAGCTGCTATTGTAGGAAATATGTGGGTGTACAATCAAGAAGATATTGTTAATGCAGTAACGGATGGATAAGGCTAAGGCCATTTTTCCACATGCTAATTTATCACATTTTAACTTTTACTGTTGTAATGACTGATTACGTTATCTCCATGGTTGGTGCCATTACATTTTCAATGCATATGCTGTCTCTGATTTGGATCAAAAGAATTTACCCCACTACGTTGGTTCATTTTTTTGCTTTTGTTCTTTCATCAGCATTTGCAAAAATGTCTTAGTTAGATTCTTTGTGTATTTAGCTGAATGTTCTTTTACAATCTGAAATAAATCTAGGATGTTCTTTCCTTTAACCAGTACTAGTTCTCATTTTTCCTCCGTAGATTGTTGCCAAGCATACTTATATTTTCTCTAACAGATTTCTTATACAGGGTTTTTTAGGCCCCCGCATGAACGGCCGCCTATAAATAATATAAGTTTCCAACATTCTTTGCCAAATGCCCCACCCGCTAGAACCTCAAATCCAGGTGATCCCGCTATGTAGTTGCTTCTGACTTTTAACTAGTAGTCACCCGTAGCATTGGCTGATTGGAATGGCTTCGTGGTCATGGTTGTCACAGGTCATGGTACTCCCCAGATGTTGCCATATAGACCTGACATTGCCACACTTAATTGTTGGAGACCAACTTGAACTTCACCCTGATGCCCCTATTTTTTTGGTCATGGTGAGTTTTAATCTCTAACCTGTGTTTATATTCACCGTGAGGCTGTTGTTCTGGAAGCATGATTAATGTGGGTTGGGTGAACACTGGGTATTCTGTTGTTTTATTCTGATGGATAAAAGTGTGAAACTCTTTTGATTCAAAAGAGTTCACCGGCTTCATAGTGACATGGGAATCAGAATCGCATGTTGAAGTCTGGAATTTCTTCTAAATAAATTGGTCATCTTTGCCTCGAGTTTTTGTGTATGCATGTGGAAAGCGAATTGTGCAACTTGTGCATAAGCATTGAGATAATAATTGCACAAGGTGAGGTTCCCACTTTTTTGGTGTTTTCTCGTTGATTTGCCTTGCTCCGTCGGCAATGTATATTCTAGTATGATTCTTCTATGAAGTCAACAAAGCACTATTGTGTTCAATGATTAATATTTTGGTGCATTTACATTTTCTTTTTGTCAAGTAGATTGAATCAGTTTAGGTAATGCATGATGATAATGTGAACCAAGGAAATGTTGAAGTGGACCTTAGAGATGGTTCTTTAAAATGTAAAATACTTAAAAAATGCTTCGCAACAGAGGTCTTTTATTGCTTTTACCTTTTTTCCCTTTTAAAGAACCCATTATGCTTAAACTTGTTAGACCTGTTAAAAAGTTTCCTGTGTTTTGCACTCTGTGTTATTATTGTCAAAGAGGATGAGGGATGTGTAGGCACTTTTGCACCCTGTAAATTAGAGGGAAAAAATTTGATTCCTCCCCGAAGCTGGGAGAGATGAGTAGGATATCATTAGAATTATTCAATATGGTAGAGGATGGAAAAAACATAGGTTAATTTGGCTTGGAAAACGTAACCGTGTGGAGTGGGATAAACAATTTTGTATAAAATAATTGTGTCCTGTATCTTTGGTGGCGGGGGACTATAACCATCTAGGACGGAGAATGCTACTACTTGGAGATTCTCATGAATGGTGTGTGGGGTGTGAAAGTTTGAAAAGTGCGAGTACTTTGATGGGGTTTTTGTGTTTAATGTTGATGGGGACAGTCTGTGGGAATAATCATGATGCTGGAGTAAGCCACTTGCAACTTTTCTTCCATGGAGAAGAGCTGGTTGATGTGGGAAACCTGCCTTTGTGTTCAATGGACTGTAGTTGGCTTTGATTTGAATTTTTTAAATTGTGGGTTCAGTTCTTGAGTTAAGCTACAAATATTCATGTGCTAAGCTTGTTCTGGGAGTGGGCCATCCTAAAATGGGCTGGAGCCCGATTCTTAATTTTCCAATTCATTGCTCAGGTGATCATTTCATGTCTGAACCAAAAAGTGGTATCTTGCCTGGGGCTTGAAGTCTCCTTTTGGACATTTTAAGTGTAGCAAAGCCTTTTTTCCCCTCTTTTAATTTTTTTAATGATCTTTCTTTTGGAGAAAGTATGGAGTTAGTCACTGATGGTGGCAGAAGTACCAGAATGAAAGCTATTGAAGTACAATGAAGGTCAAGCATAGTTTGCAGGCTTTTAGATCCTGGAGCAAAGGGAAAGTGCATCTTGTTATATCAGGGGAAGAAAGTGTCATGAGGACGTGGAGTCAATTCTGGTGGTTAATGACTTTATGTTAGTCTTGTATGAGGCATTGGTGAGGGTGGTTGTAAAGCCTCTTTGTGCTGGGGACTTCATTTATTTATTTGTTTATTTTTTATGATGCAGAAGTATAAAACTCCTGGCCTCATTGAAAAAAAAGAAAATCTTTTTAAGAGAAAGATTGCAAGTGTGAATGGTAGATGGAGATTTTTGGAAATAAATATGATAAAAGGGCGTACCCAGTGCCGAATTTTCCACATTGTGGGCTCTGAGAAAGGGAATACTGAGGCAGTCTTTCCGTTGCTTTTTTTGCAAGGAGACTGATTCGAACCTTGAATCTCCATGACACAATGGAGAGACTCCACTATTATGTCAGACCCGCCCTTCTGGAAATAAATATGATGTGAAACGATTATCAGAAACTTGGTCAGTGATCCAAAAACTGAAAAAAAAAATGACAGCCATTTTATCCTCTTAGGATTTTTTTTCTTTCCTTTTCTTTTTCCAGGAGAAAAAATTACATTTCTAATTGAAGGGCAGTATTGGAAAGTAAAGGACACATTTTGAATCACCATGATCCCAGGTGTTTTATAATGAAGAGAGTATCTAGATGGTCCCTTCTGCTAGTTTTGGATGGTGAGGTGGGAGAGGAACAGGAGAATCTGTAAAGGAATGAAAGCCCCATTTCTAGTTTTGTGCCACCTTGGTTTGAGGTCCATCATGGTGGTTTTGTTGTCCTGTTGAGGAGATAACTTGTTTTCTGTGTGTGTATATATATATGTATATATATATTTTTTCTTTTTTTTCTGCTTTTGTAGTTTGTGAGGGCCAGATGCTCCAAGTGCTTGATCAATGTGAGTTTCTCATTTTTATATATAAGATTTAAATTGCAATTGAGGAAAGGTTTAGAAATGATTCTATGTGGTAGGTTAAAATGGAATGTGCTTGTGTATTGCAACACATGGAAATTGGACAACATAGTGACTTAAGTTACTGAAGTTTATAAAGTTCCACATAGTGTTTACTTTGTGGTGGTTTTGGACAAATTTTTGAGGTCTTGGAGGGCGGAAAGATGTTTCTTCACTTTGGAGGTGTGCTGTTGATATGCACCTGCTAGGGTTGGCCCGATCTTTATGGCATAGATTAGAGATAAATGGGTTCGGAACCGAAACGAATGCAAATAGCCAATCAACATTAGATGAATGTGACTTGCTATTTAGACCACTCGAATAATCTCAAACACTACAAACCAAAACACACAACAATACACTTGGGTTGAGGCATGAATTGGGGGTGTTTGTGAATTTGGATCACCAATCTATTAATAATGTAGATTGACAAGATAAGATTGCGCAAGAACAAAAGAATGATAATTTCCTTACAAAAAAAAAACTCAGTCATTGATTTATTAATAAATTTGAAATGAAGTGTCTCTTACACGGTCGGTATTGGCCTATTTGTAGACTAGAAATTGTCCCTAAATGACAACTAGAATTGGTCAAATTCTTATTTTATTTTTTCGACTACAATTTAGGTTACTTAACTAAAGTCAAGCAAAATGATATCTTTCCCAAACAAAGCAAATATTCTTATCCAACCAAAACAGATACTAATCCGGAATGACAACTTAGTTAGTCAAACAAAATGATATCTTTCCTAAACTGGGAAGATCATCTTGCCTAACAAGTCTAAAAAAAGGAAACTAACAAAATGGCAACTAATGAGAATCTGCCACAAATACATCACAAAATCTTCTAAAAGCATATCTTGTCAGATTTTTTGCTCTCTTCCACATTCCCCTTGGGTTTAGGTGTTCTTTGGGCCTCTTAAACGTTCAATTGAGTTTGAATGAGTATGATTAAGGCTCCATCTATTTCTTTTATATGGGCTCTAGTTTCTTGTGCAAGCAAATTATTAAATTGTGCCACAGCCCTTTCCAATTGAGTTAGCTCGTCCAACAAGAGATGGCATGCTTTCATTGGTGCAACATCATACATCTCTACATCTTCCATCATGCTCATTCAAGCTCAATTGGACATTTAACAGGCCCAAAGAACACCCAAGCCCAAGGAGAACGTGGAAGAAAGCAAAGAATCTGTCAAGATATGCTTTTAGAAGATTTTGTGATGCATTTGTGGCAGATTTTCATTAGTTGACTTTTTGTTAGTTTCCCTTTTTTTTTTTTAGCCTTGTTAGTTAGGCAAGATGATCTTCCCTGTTAGGAAAAATATCATTTTGTTTGACTAATTAGTTTCCGATTTAGTTGGGCAAGAATATTTGTTTTGTTTAGGAAAGATATCATTTTGCTTGTTCTTAATTAAGTTGCCTAAATTATAGCCGAAAAAATAAGATAAGAATTTGACCAATTCTAATTGCCATTTAGGGATGATTTATGGTCTATAAATAGGCCAATACCAATTGTGGAAGAGACACTTCAGTTCAAATTCATTATTGAATCACTGATCGAGTGTTTTTTTTTTTATTTTTTTTTTGGGGTGAGGAAATTATCTTTCTTTTATTCTTCTACAATCTTGCCTTATCAATCTACATTATTAGGAGATCGGTGATTCAAATTCACAAGCACTCCCGGTTCGTGCCTCAACCCAAGTGTGTTGTTGTGTGAGTTGGTTTGTTGTATTCGAGATTATTCGAGTGGTCTAAATAGCAGGTCACGTTCTTCATCTAATGTTGATTGGCTATTTGCATTTGTTCCGGTTCCGAACCCATTTATCTCTCATCTACGTCGTAAAGATCGGGTCAGCCTTAGCAGGTGCACATCAGCTATCATGGCTATCCTCAAAGGGAGTGGAATGCTTAGATATTTAGAGAGAAAAGTGTTGGCTCTTTTCTCTTCTAGGACAATATAAATATATATATATATATATATATATATATATATATATAAACATATATATTTTAATGCTTTTCTTTGATTTCTTGCTTTAGGTGTCAATGGAGATTATAATTTGGTGGAATTGACAAGGAATTAGGAAGCAATTCTTTACTAGTTTCTGTTTTCATTGTTTTCTTTTGTTTCTTTGGACTTCTCATCCTTACCCTTTATGTATCTTTTCAAGTACATCTATTACAATTCTTTTTTCTATCAAAGAAAAGTTTTACATAATATTTATTGCAGTTTTTTGAAAGGCACATGGGGCTCTTAAGGCTTAAGGGCTTCTATCACCTGAGGCTCTAAACGCCAGGAAAGGTGCCTGCCCGAGGGAAGTAGGCGCCCTCAGAAATTATAATTTCTAAATTGAAAATAAAGCCAAAAAATTGTCTAAAATCCATATCTAAAACAAATCTAAAAGTTAGAACTTCTCTGCTTCAGACATTATAAAAGAAAAATGTAAAATGTCATGCATTCAATAGAGAAAGCAAAAACACTATCAAGTTAAGTCATACTTCCTAGTGCCTGCATCCTTCCAAGACAGTAAAACTTAGATAGAAATCCTAAAATTGTTAAGATCAAAGGCCCTACTCATCATCTATGTCAACCACATCATCTTTATTATTCAGATCATTGTCCCCTCCATTGCTAGGCTTGTCCTCCTCCTCATCTGTGTCCTTTGAAGCAGCTTCCTCCTTGTCAATGTCAACCAATCTAGAAGTTGAAACTCTGGTTGACTTCCGTGAAGCTTTCTACAGGAGGCGGCCGCTGGCTGGAGGGAACTAGGTTTTTATATTGGAGGCGGCGGCTGGAGGGCACTAGGCTTTTATATTCTAATAACTATTTTATTATTAGTTTTTAATTGGTTGTTTAATGGGCTTTTAGTTAAATAATAATAATAATAATAATAATAATAATAATAATAATAATAAAATAAAATAATTAATTAATTAAGAATGGCTGAAACAAAAGAGGTGCTCGCCTCATCGCTTCTAGTGCTTCAACAAAGAGGAGAGCTCCTCTTTTAAGATGCCTTGCCTGCCCAAAGAGGGCAGGTATTACTAGCCTTACGAAGTAGGATTTTTTCTATTTTGTCGTTCCTTGTTTGGTTTGGTCAACAGCTATCTTCTTGTCTTGTGTGTTAGTTGTTTGTAGTTGTCAGTGGAGGTAATGCCCCCATTTGTTGTGCAAGTGGAGGTAGTTCCATGTTGGTTTTGTGCTTCCAAAAATGTTGGAGAAATTACTTTCTTTATAGCATTATTTATTTGTGGTTCATGAATGTGAATGAGCATGTGAAATTTCCTGAAGTCTTTGAGTACTCTAAACTTAAGGGATTCTGAATTCCATCTAATGAGTCTAAAAGTTATTGACCATAGGTAGAAAGAAGAACAATCATTGACCTACCGTATAGATTCCCCAGACCACCCCAAAATCCCCCTCGCGGACCTATAATCAGATCCATTACAAGGGACCAAACAGCAGTTGAGGGTGCCCGGGGCGCCTTTTCAACACACTGGTTTACTGATTGTCACAAAAGATAACATTCTTTTTCTTTTTTTAAATTAATCAGATAAAGTTTGTGATCATGGTGTGGTGTTGTGCCACGGTGAATTTTGTTGGAGAAGATTTTGAACATTCTGATATCTTATACTACTTTTATTTCAATGTGAAGCTTTCAAATTTATATTAGGTGTCATCTCACTTTTTACTGTCTGTAAATTCTGTAATATATTACAATGGTTTCACTTTTTAAGCCCAATTTATGCTTTTCATTGGTTAACATCCATCAGAATGGCATTTGCCTCTAAAGATGCAAAGTAACTCTTTCTTGTGCAAATATATTTACTGGAATCATGTAGACATGTGAATTTGTGTATAGTAATTCTATGATGGATAATTATGTGCTACTGCATATATGTTCATTGCTTTTTAACAAGAAGCATGTGTGTGCACGGACTTGCAGTTATTGGTGTCACAATTTGTTTGTTGTTGACTAAATGCAATCTCATGGGCAGGGTAACAAGGAAACGTTATAGGCCTTTACCTTGAAGAATCAAATTTTAGAAAATTCAGCCTTTGTTAGAAAGCGGTGCAGAAAATATGTGGACTCTTGGCAGGACTGTGTAAATTGTAATTTTTCCTGACAAATGCATCCACAGACCATTGCTTCTGAGTGTAAGCCATGTTTCTGACTCCAAAAATATCCTTTCCCTTAATTTTTATCTTTTGTAATTACACTGGCACATTATATTACAGAATTATTTCATAAGTCAAGAAGAATTATTTTGATGAACTCTTAAACCTTTATCTTGCATTTATATTCGCTTACTGGGTTGTAATGTCATTGACATAAATTGTAGGCTTCATATAATTTCAAATTATCTGTATTCTGCAACTAATAAATTGTCCTGAGAATCTGTTTACGGATTCAACCTTAAAGCCAGAGAAAGTGGGAAAATGGGAATATAAAGAAGATGAAATAAATGAAAGTAGAAAACTCTGATGGTTTTAGTGTTGTTAAACATGGGAAAGGGTATTTTATCAGCCAGATGCTTTGTTGTTAATGCCTTTCCTCAGATGTCATTAGTATTTAGTTTGTTATTAGGGTTTGCCTGGTGTATTAAACATGGGAAAAGAAACATTAGAAAGAGGAAGATCTCTGCTTTTGGGCCTACTTTTAAATATGCAAAAGAATGTCTTACGACATAGAAAATAAATCCTACATAAGAATTTTTTTGTCTACGGGCTAACTATACCAATTTAGAACTGTACCGTACTGCATTGGATACCAAAGCTTTTTGGCAGAAACTCGGTTACCAGGAGAATTGTGCAAAACTAGTTTCATTACAACTATTTGAATCAAGGAAATTGTCTGTACTAAGTGAATTGGTTACAGACGGAGAAGGTGTTTATGGAGAAGGAAAGTGGGAGTGGATAAAAATGGCATATTGATTTGCTGGGACTTATCGTGTTCTTAGTTGGCTGGAGATTGTGGATGGCATTAAGGCCACAGATCTGACTCTCATGATTATTAGAAAAGATGATGGTTTTTGGTGTATATCCTTGGTCACTATGTGATTTCTTGTTTTAGTGAGTTTATATGACTCGTAGGCTCAAGAATTGGTGTCAGTAAACTAACTTGGAAAACTGAACTGAATGTTCTGGTTTTCTTTTTGGGCAGACGGTGGAAGGTGGTGGTAATAATTGCGTGGACCATAGCAGTGCAGGAGATCACGATGTGATATTTCATTGGGTCATAATTAGGTTAATCAAAGTATTCCATTTTAACTAAGGGCTGAAGTCTTGCACCTGCAGGATCCTGAAAAGAGTACTGAAGAAAAGTTCATACTTGAAGGCGTTGAAATGAGCAGCGATGAACAGAAGAATTATTATTAGAGAGCATGACAATATGTATTGCTGGAAAATCTAAATGAGGAATCTGACTAGGTTCTCTTGGGAAGAGTGGCTGTCTTATAAGACCAAGTTAGACAAGGAAGAAGGTGATCATTTGGATGGTTAAAAGTGCCCAATTTCCAAGTAGGAACCAACAATCTGTTGAATATATAAACAATCATTTTAGGGATTGCTTGAATCCGTTTAATTTTATGATGACAGTGCTCGGTAGAATTTTTTTTAGGGCATGGCTCAAGGATTTTTGCTAAAGCTAAATTTACTCCCCAAATCGGAAAAATAATTTTTTTTAAAGGAAAAGGTAGAAAGACAAAGAAAACAAAAGAACCAGCTCTCTACCTCCTCAAACAGCCCCCTCTAGCTTTCCCTCCAAACTTTGAAAATAGGAAAGGGGGAAATTGAGATTAGACGGATGAGAAATTAATTTCCTCAGTGTAAAAACATCAATTACCTCTTCAAGAAAATAATTCACTATATTTAACTTACTATATCAATGTGAGAGTGTTTAAGAAATTTTTCTGAAAGTGTTCCAAGAACTCATATAACTTTAAACAAGGATAATGCAAAACTATGAAAAATTGAGTAGCATTCCTGTTGGTCATGCTGAATCTAATGGCTAAAAACACATGATCCCTCTATCTCAGCTCATGCCTGGTGCTGATTTTCACCAGTTCAAATGCTTTACCTAGGTTCCTGTAGAAGAGGAAAGAAGGAAAAAGATATGCGACGTCAGGTGGGCCCAAACTACTTCAATGTGACTTCTGCAAAGACACTTTAACCTTCCACTCCACCCTTCTCATGGGCTGCCTTCTAAAATCCTTTGACATTGGAGGCTGTGCTCCAATTTTTTACTTTCTTTGCACATAATATGTTGGATGATGTGCTCTATTGCATTTAACTTCTTCATGGCTTAAACAATTTCCTGAAAGCAGTCTTGTCTAGGAAGCTGACTTCTCGTTCCCCATATTGAAGTTAAACCTCCCATTCTGAAGTTCAATTGTCAATATATCAGCTTGGAATATAAGCTCTTGTAGAAGTTACAAAAAAGGCTTTTCACATCCCTCACACGTACACTCAGCTTCAATATCTATACCATTAATGGAGATGATCCTATGATGCTTGGCAGCTATGTGTAGGTGCAAACTTGGTGTTCCTATCTTCAGTATCCGGGGCATTTGTCTTTACTAGATCTTTGACATACTAATGTGATCCCATAACTCCTCTTTGAGCTCCATCTTGCTCCCTCCTCCATATTCCTGTTTTTGTCCTTCTCATCAATAAAGCGATTTTCAATGTGTACCAAAATACCTCTTTCTTCAGAACAATGTGCCTAACTATTACCTTATTGCATTTCTTTTTGCTTTTCATTCAAGGACCACACCTTCATAATCAAACATACCTTCATTGGACTTTCTTCTCCCACCATCCACTATGTTTTCACTAATAAAACTCTCTTCACTTTGAATTGAACCTATTCAGTCTAAAACATTAGGATTCTCTTGGGATATTTCCACTAGTTGTCTACAATTAATGATTTTATTATTCTTACACCTTACCACATATCTTGTGCAAAGTCCATGGATAACCAGTGTTAGTCCCTATCCCTTTTGATCTGCACCGCACCTCAAGGGGAAGTCAATCCCTATGGTACTCTGCATTCTCTAGGCCGATGAGATTTGCAGTTACTTTTTTGTGCTGAGAGTATAATAGTGGAATCCTTCATTTAATCCTTTTTAAATCCTAATCGCGACAAGTGGTTGTTCATTATTATGAAACAGTTGTTATGTTCAACCACCTTTTCTAGCTGCTGTTGGTACCTTACTCTCCACTTCAGCTCAAATCCCTACCATGTTAATCCAGGTAGAACATTAACTTCCTTGCATTCTTGACAAAGGTCCTCCATCCTGAGCTACTGGGGAAAAGGGTTATGACTCCCTTACTTTCTTAATTGGCAATAGTTGAACCTCGACCGCTCTTGTTGGTCATCTTTGCAGCTCAGCAACGCATTGACAGGCACATTCCCAGTTGAACCAGGCTGCTCATTGCTTGTAGGACTTCTTTTAAATCAAGAGTGCTTCTTGATTCCCGTTCCTTGCTATGAATACTCATTTGATTCTCAACTTATAGAGATGCCTCATCTTTATTTTCTCCACCCCCTTGATCTAAGTTTAAAGTTGTGGCTAGTCTGTGATTGGAGCTCCCTTTTCAAAGCTTTGAGCAGACTGGCATACAAGTGGTTTTCGAATTACTAAAATGCAAAATCTCTCATGTGCTCCTAAAGATTGTAGCCTGAACTCCTGTTGGCCCAACCCCAATAGCCATCAACTTGCCCAAAGAAAGTTGCATTGCTCCTAACAATTTGGTCCATTTTCTTTCATCAGGCATCTCCCAAACCTGGCAATTTTGTTCTGAAGTGATCTCTGCAGAAATGTTGTTTGGCCTAAGGAGGAAGTAGTGCTTGGAAGGCAATATATGCAGCATAAATGGAAATCCTTTTATTTATGTATCTTTATACTAGTGACTTATCTGATGCCTCAGATATCCTGATTGAAAGAAGAGGAATTGAATGGAGGGGTTTAAATTTTTAACCTCAGCAACAAGCATAGTTGTTAAAATTGTGATTTAGATCCCTAAATTCTAGAAATGGCGCAGCGCATAAAAGGGGGAAAAAAAAACACATACACAGAGCTAGAATTATAGTCGAATCATAGGATTGAAAGTTCCAACCTCATGCATTATCATTTTTTGTTATTTTTTCTCCCCCCTTTACTTTTTTAATGTTAATATACTTGTTGTGAAGTTGATTTTGGGTGAAAAACTTGCTTTCTATCACAATCATCCCCTCACTTCTTAAATCTTGGAAGTCCTCTTTTTTAGAGTTACAATATAAGTACATAATACAGGTATGAAAAAAATTGTTATGGCCAACCATTACTCTCATTAGCTATATTTGATGACATTTGTTATCCTTTGATCCTGTTAAAGCTTTTATTTCTTTTACTTATCTTTTTTCTTGAGACTACATTTCTTCTTCTTCTTTAAATAGATATCGTCATTGTACATTATAAATCACCAATATGCTTGGAGAATATAATTTTACCTTTCTAATTTAACATTTGTTGATGCTTTTACTTGATATTTCAATACAATGGAGAATGCTATGATCCATGACCTAGATTTAAAGATAAAATCCTGATTTTAACTTTGGGTACAAGAAAACAAAAGTGGCAACAGTTCCTACATGTGAGGAATGTCAATAGGCACTGTAGATGCATATATACGTATACATGTCACATTACATATATATATATATATATGTGCTTGTATCTTCCTGGATACTCTGGGCAGTGTTTAAATTTTCCACATTCCTTAGAAAACAAGATACTGCTCAGATTTTTTTTTTTTTCCCTCAAAATTAAAATAGCAATTAAGGTATATTTCATAATTCTTTCATTTATTTGTTTTGGGTGAGAATTGGAATCACTAATAGTGTAGATAATTTATATATATACTTGTTGATCAAGTAAACTCTGTGCACATACAAATTGTTTTTACTTCCTTTTATTATAATACTTACCTCCTTACCCAGTTTCATTTCCGTCATTGTGCTTACTCTTCTGCTTGTCTTTCTTGGTGAAAATTCGTATCTTTCGTGTATAACTATATTTTGCATTACAGTTTTATAGCCATGCTTTATCCATATTGTATCTTTTTTCCCCCTTCAGAATAATTCCCCGTGGATGTAGGTGTCAATGTAATGCCTAGTCTCCAAATCCATGACTATGCTAGTTATAGGCACATAGATACTTGATAGCAAGTTATGTGAAATGAAATCTTGTGATATTACTATGGCAACATGTCATATTGATGGAATTAAGTTCCACATGGAGTTGATATAACATTTGTTCTTGAACTGTCTGGAAATGAAAAAGGCATCATGTATGAAGCATTCTTCAACTCTTATAAATTATGTTAATTTTAAGATTTTATTGAAACTTGTTTAGTAGTGAAGAAAATCTGTATGTAATATGATACAATAAGATTTTTTCCTAGTTTCTTGTATGCTAATGCTTCTATAGTATCCAATTACCAAGTAAACCTCTTTGTCATACGACACACTTGATGCCTATTAAATTGTTTAATCTTGTGAAGTGAAGTTTGGTTTATATCATTTGCGATCGGCTTCTGCATCAAAATTGTGGACTTTAAGGATGTATTTGAACATATGATCCTTGAATCAGATATTTTCTTCAGTGTTTTAATCATCTTGAGGATGTTCTAGTAAATATTGAAATCAATTGTGACATTCAACCAGTTTATCAAAATTTGGACTTACATTCTGTTTTGCGCTGGTCTACTCATTGAACACCCCCCCAGAAAAAGGAATTACCTTATATATATATACACACACGTACCAGTTTTCCTCTTTACATTGTCAAGGTTATGTCTATCAAGATTCAAAAATTTTAGTGGAATCTTTTTTTGAGCAGAATGTGATAGGAATTTAAAGTTGATCATTTTGAACTTGGATAGGGTCTAGAACTACTTAATGGTTTCATATGGAGGCAGTTCACAGAAATATAATTCTTTGGTAAAGATTTTAAAGGAATGACAGCAATTAAAAGATTTAACTAAACAAGACTTGGAAAGATAGCCACAAAACAGACCAAAACTAACTGTGCTTATTCCTACTTCTGATAGTGAACAAATATCTGGAACAATGAAAGTGAAAACTTAATAGTGTACTCCTATGATTTGGCCTAGTATCCCTTTTGGTCCCAAATTTCTATTTAAGTTCTATGATTGTTAGCATATGCCAATCCTCCATTAGTATTGTTTTTACCAGTTAAAAGATTATGTGAAAGAGTTGATCCCCCGGTGACTTTTTTATATGTATCGAAGTTTTGCGTTTCTATCTTTTGAGTAAAAGTAGGTCCTTCATTGGAGCCTTTAATAACAAAAAATAATGTAGGGCCACTCTTTTTGCCTATTTGGAGGTAAACCCCCCCCCCCCCTCTGCGGGATCTTGACACGTGAGTTTGTGTGATTTTGGATTCAAGAATTGAGGGATTAAATGAACATATTCCATCATCAAAACCTATATATTACTCTGATGCTTTGATAAAACTGCATTCATGTAAGAGATCCTTGGGAGTTCTTGTACACTTTTCCGTACATAGTATGATGCTTTTTTTCTATCAAAAATGTAAAAGATTCTTGGCAGCGACTTAAAAACCGGTGTGTGGCCATATCAAGGTTAATTCCAGGTGGCAAATGAATTTTTCCTTCAACAAATTTTGCATTTTCATATTTACTAAACATCATGTCCAGAGTTATATCATATTGTGGTTATGAATTTTTATATTCACCACTTCTGTTCAACAAAGTCTTCAGTGCTCTTTGCATCAACAGTTATCCCGAAGTTATTATTAGGTTAATCGTCACTTTTAATTATCATATATTCATAGTCATACTTGTATTGATTTTGATATATCCTTATGCTCATCCGTACTGAGTTTTTCCCTGTCGATTTGGGTAAAGTCGTGTTTTTTTCAGTCACTGAAAATCTGCCAAACTGGAGAAATTTTTTCTTTTTGTGTCTTTTGACTAATTTCTGGTCCAAGGAAGTTCTGATGAATGCAGCAAGTCTTCAGATTCACAATTAAAAGGATCAAATGAAATGTATAGGGCACATAAACCCTTCTAACATTATGATTTAATCCTATGATCATCACATGAAGAGCAAAACTGTTTGGGGGATTGGTGTTTTTACAAAAATATCTTTGTATTTTTTTTTTCTCTCTCTCACTTTATTTTTTCAGCAAACCAGCGGTGATGCCTTTTATTTTTTGACACGCTATGTTTACCTCCTTTTTCATGGATGCATAAAAGCTCCGATAGCTGCAAATGGCTCGAGGACATGATGTCATCAACGAAGTATTTTCTGGTTTCATGAGAGTGAATACACATACACACATGATAATTGACTTATATATTTTATCTTCTTCCTTTTATCATCTCCTGGGTTGTTGGGTTGAATCGATGGGACTGTAGTATACTTTGCACAGAAGGTGGATGCTATGTTGAAAAGTGATATTCATATATAATACTAACTCGTCATTAGTTAGGGCCATAGGTAAAGCCCGGATGTGTTACATTGTGAATCTGAATAATGGTAGTGAAATTTCCTATGAAGTTCTGCTACTCATTGAGGTCAATGTTTTATATTTGGTTGTTTCTGCTCATTCTTGTTTTGAGCCTCTTGATTGTGATTGATAGTTTTAAAGCTGGTGTATTTGTTGATATGCCTTCATCATATTATGCTATTATGACCTACTAATCGAGTATATGATAGATGCTTACTTGTCTGCTTTATTGTGCTTTATTATATTACTGGTTGAAATATTGCTTTGTATGTCTTTTACTTCTTGTCTGCTTACCCTCTCTGTTTCAAAAAGTAGTTTGAACTTTTGGATCACTGGAGGATAAAAATTAGAGCTTGAACATGTAGGATTGGTGGGAGGCAAAGAACACCCTTGTGGTTTGAGCTATCACTCTCTTTTCAACGGTGGTATGGTTGATATACTAACTTCAGAAAACCCTTTAATTTTGTTCAATTGAATTCTAAGCTGATTAAAAATTTTAGAAATGGGTATTTGCAACTTAATCCTTGAATCTCACACGGAAAGGGTATTCCTTCCCTCACTATAGACTTAAATTATACTTGCAGCTGCTAAACGGGCTTCATTTGCTTAGCAAATAGTCGAATCTCTTTATTGGAGCTATCAGCCTTACGGATGAGAAAATTTCATTTTTGATTCTTATTGTTTCAAAAACTACTTTTATTATGTCATAATTTTCTTTTAATTGTAATAATTTAATCGATACAAGTCCATTTCCTTTAGTCCCATCGACTTTCTAACATTGGTGAGTAATTTGTTTTGTCGCAATTTCTCATTTGGTCTTGATAGTTATTTATGTAGTTTCCTAGTTACAATATGGTAAAACCCACCCTTCCCCTCACCCAAACAAAAAAAAAAAAATAATAATAATAATAATAATATTTGTTTTTTCGATGGTGTTGATCTCCCAAGACTTTTATCCTCGATAGTCGATCTTGTGACTTTGTATTCTCCCAGCAAATCTCCCTATTCTCCTCTATCAAGTACTCTTAAGTTCTCCTCTATCGGGTACTGTGGACATGATCTCCTCTCTAAATTTTGTACTTGACCCACATGACTTTTCATTGCGAAGTGATGTGTGAACTAAAAGGTATCGGCTTCTTTGCGTTGTTGAAGCCATCCGCTGACTTTGCCCAGCGGTGATCTTTTCAGTTGTGGTTCAAACTCTACAAGTATCTGATCTCCTTCCGAGTACGCGAGTGGTCTTCACCCCCCACAACTTGTTGCGATTCTTAAGCTTGATTGTCTTTCGAATCCTGCCAAACAACGAAACATAACGATCCCCACTGCCATCAAAAAACCATCTTCAATGCAGTAGGGTTGGGAATTCTTCCTTAGTTGTACTCGTACCATTTTGGTGGTGCATCCGGCCTTTATGGCTCTCCCTAAGGCAAAATTTGTTGAGCTCGCTTCTTAAGTAACAACTTAGCTGTATTCGGTTTCGTAAGCATTGGGACCCTTTACCCAATTTGCTCCCCCTCAAACCACTTGAGCGGTGCAATGTTCTCCTTTACTATTACCAACCCCTGTTCCAGATGTGATCTAGTCTCCTGATGTGCTAACCAACACTTTCTTAAGCAACGGAGTCTCCCTCTATCCTCTGATGAAGTTGATATGTTGAGCCCTCTAACCCGACTAGGTGCTTGTTCTTGCAATGACTGATTACCACATAACGTAAAGTGTGTAAAGAAAGCAGTGAAAATGAGTAAACAACAATAAGAGTTGTTGAAATATATCGTCTCGAATTCGAATTTAGACATGTATTGGGAGAGTCAATCTTTTAATGAGTTCTACAGTGTTTGACCTGATTACCTGTTTGTGGCAAGCATGCACTTACATCAAAAAAGAAATAAAGTGTCATGTATTGTTGGATTATTATTTTTATCTGTGCAACTTTTATTTACATACTTATCGTTGGATATGCCTACGTGGGGCAGTTACAACATTTGAAATTCAAATAAGGGGTAATGGGTAGTTACCCATTACCCCACTCCCCTTATTTCTCTCTAGAAAACTCCTACGAGAGTGTGTAAAAAAAAATGAAGTCTAATTACAATTTTTGAGTATTGCATAGATAGAGACATTTTCCTTTCTTTTGATAGAGATTTAATTGTTATGAGAACAATTAATTTTGAGGGTTTTTCGATCGTTTACGAATCACCGGGTTAAAGGGTCGGGTCGTTGTGGTATTGCGGTGATAGTTCGATTATTGTGACTATCATCCCGACTTCGAGAAATTCGCATTGGGAGTTCGCGGTTCTGAACATTTTCTACATCACCGATTGAGAAATATCGCGAACTCAAACTTTTACGATTCTGAAATTTTATTTATTACTTCCGCTGCGTGTATGTGTCACGAAATTTCTAACATTGGTATCAGAGCCACTTAGAAATATTTTTAAATAATTTTTCGGAATAAAATTTGGGTATAAAAATATAGAGTATAAAATTTGGGGTCCGAATCACGGATGATTTTCGTAAATCCAATTATACCACTGTGTTACCCAAATCACGTAAAACACGAAAATAATTTTTTCGTAATTTTCTGAGTACGTTTAGGCTAAGAAAATTTCGGTTGAAACATTCGGCCGTGAATAGTGATCGAACCCTTCAACCCCAGATTTGGCAAGATTTAGGTCAAATCGGTTTATAAAAATGGTAGATCTGTGTTTGCCTCTGTTAGATCTATATTTTGATATATATATTGCATGCATTATGTATTGGAATGTAAGATTTCCGGAAAATGGGTCGGAAAAACCCAAATTGCAGACATTCAGGCGAAGAAGAAGCAGGCGCGTGAGAGACACGCGCGAGGAGGCGCGTGTCACCCAGCAGGCTGGCACGTGCACCACAAGCGCGAGAAGGCGCGTCGGTGGACAGCGCCCAGGCGCGTGCATCTCACGCACGCGCAGGTTCGTGAGATGTCGGGTCTGGCCGGGTCAGACCCGAACTGGTTCAGACCCGACCCGAACCGGGGGATTCAGATCGGGTTTCGGGTCTCGACCTGCGTCCGGATTCGGATCCAGCCCAGGGTCGCGGGCGAGCGCGTGCAGGCGCGTCGCTCACGCGCCCGCTCATCAGGCGCATCTGCGGATGCGCACCTGGCGCGTGCAGGCGCGTGCTTGACGTGCTGCGCGTCATGCACGCACCCAGGCGCCTTCCCGACGCGTGTGGGCACGTGAGACGCGTCGCCGGGGTCCTGACGGCGCGTGAACCCTCCCGGCGGCGCGTAGGTCGTTTTAAAATTAGATTTTTCTGATTTTCTGAGGGTTTTGTAATAAAAAGTGACTATTTGTGGGTTTTTATGTACTGAATTCTATTTTGAATGGTGAGATGCAATCCCGGATTGTGGTGTATGGTGTCTGTTGACTCATACGCTCGTCTTGGGATCTGTATTCGAGTCATTTTGGTTTTGGTGATTCATAGGGTACATAAAATTGTGAACTAAGCATCAATGTGTCACTAATGTCTCTTTTTTTATATGACAGAGACATGGCTGTAACGAAAACTGTCGTTCTAGATCTCGTAAAGGGAGACAAGCTGAACGGTGACAACTATGATATTTGACACCAGAAGGTTCGTTTGTCTTCAAGGAACAAGAGTTTGTGGAAGTTCTTAAAAACGAGATAGTGGACCCCGGGGAGGGTACCACGGCACAAGCATGACTGGATCAGGAGGTGTATCGTACTTGAAAAAAGAAGGATGGCCAAGCGAGGGTAATCCTTCTTAGCAGCATGCACGATGAGCTGATTCCGATCTTCGAGCAATATCCTACTGCACAGTCGATCTGGCATGCTCTGAGAGAGCACTATGGCGCCCCGTCAGCTCCTAAGTTGAGGATGTTGACCTATAAATTCATCACGTACAAGAAAAGGCACGATTATACCATGAAACAACATTTAATGCATATGTTGAGTATGATCACTTCTCTGAAGAATATGGAGGAGCCGATGTCTGATAAGCTTTAGATACTGGGTGTGATCCAGTCCTTGCCTGACTCCTGGGATGTGGTTAATACCTATCTCACGCACACCAAGAGTATTCGTACTTTCATAGACGTGAGTAGGCATTATGAGCTCGAGGAAGAACGTCAGGAGGTGGCTAGGTCTTCTTCTGCTCATGCTAACATTGCGGAGTCGAGTAAGGGCTCCCAAGGAGTAAAGCGCAAGTGGCGCAAGCATGAGAAGAAGGCCAAGGGCCAATGCAAGAAGAAGCAATCTGCCAAGACCGACAATAGAGGACAGAAACGCAAGAAGAATGAGCTCGATAAGAGTAAGATCCAATGCTACGTGTGTGGCAAGACTGGACATTTCGCACGCGAGTGTGACGAGCGAAAGGTAAGTCCTTCTTCTTTACATGGTTTGAGTTACGTGTCATCTAGTGTGATGCTCGCTAACTCTTCTCGTTTGTGGATTGTAAACTCAGGAGCCACGGACCATGTAGCTCGCGACAAGAGTGCATACGTGGAGTTCTGTCGTTTGAGTCCCCAGGCGAGGAGGCTATACGTGGGGAATGGAGCTTTTATTGAAGTGAAAGGGATTGACACTTGTAAGCTATTGCTGCAAAGTGACCAAATCTTATATCTTCATCACGTTTTGTATGCTCCTGAGATTAGACAGAATCTAGTATCTGTCAGGTGTTTGGATTTGTTAGGATATTCTGTGGTTTTGGGAAACTCTAGAGTTTCCATTTCTTATGACAGTACTTTGATATGTTCCAGTTTAGTCCATGAGTGACTTTATGTACTGGATATGATTTCTTTTTGAGAAATTTATTCTTCTTTTACTATTGCTTTTGCATCTGATAATGTAGTGGATAATGTGAATGTATGACATAGTAGGCTTGGTCACATAGGGCAAGAGAGGATGACTCGGCTAGCTACGAGCGGTTTGTTGGGCCCGCTAACCAAGGTCCAATTACCCATGTGTGAGTTTTGTCTTGTGGGCAAAGCTACTAGAAAACCATTTGTGAAAGCAATGAGAGCTGGGACTCCATTGCAATTGGTCCATTCCGATATTTGCGGACCCATGAATGTGAAAGCCCGAAACGGAGCCACGTATTTTATTATGTTCATAGACGACTACACGCGTTTCGGTTACGTCTACCTGATCTCGCACAAGTCTGAGGCACTGAGTGCTTCAGGAGGTTTATCAGCGAGGTTGAAAATCAGCTAGACATGAGGGTGAAAACTCTCAAAACCGATCGAGGGCGTGAGTATCTGTCTGAGTAGTTCAAAGAGCTCTGTTCGATAGAGACATTACTAGACAGTTGACTATTCCTGCTACTCCTCAACAGAACGGAGTAGCCGAGAGAAGGAATAGGACTCTGTTAGAGATGGTGAGGTCGATGATGGCACAGACCAACTTACCTATCTCCCATTGGGGGGATGTATTGTTGACTGCAACCTACGTCCTTAATCGTGTTTCGACGAAATCCATAGTCAGCACCCCATATGAGCTTTGGACAGGGAGACAGCTTGACCTTAGCCACTTGAGGCCATGGGGTTGCGCTGCGTATGTTCATGATTCCTTGCATCAGTACGGCAAGTTAGGCCCGCGAGAAAAGAAGTGTATCTTTATTAGATACTTTGAACAGTCCAAGGGACATGTGTTCATAGGAGAACATACGGATGGCACTGTCACTGAGATAGAGTCTCGTGAAGCCACTTTTCTCGAGAGTGATTTCCCTAAGAGAGGAGAAATCGATCGAGACTTAACCTTCTATGAATGGATGAGCCTAGTGGCTTAGCCGAGCCCAGCAGCGGGACTCAAGACCTTATTACGGATCTTGGTTCTAGTGGGAGCGGTCCATCCGAAGGTGTAATGGCTCTCTCTCCTCGTAAGAATAGTCGGGGACAAGTGCCTCATCGCCGTTTTTTGATTGAGGATGAGATCCTCATTATGACTCCCGAGGACGATGGAGAGCCGAGAACTGTACAGGAGGCTCTCGAGGGTTCAACAAAGGACCAATGGTTACAGGCCATGCACGAGGAAATGGAATCAATGAGAGTCAACGAAGTCTGGGAGCTAGTTGACTTACCTGAGGATAGAAAGGCCATTGGGAACAAGTGGGTTCTCAAGATTAAAAGAAAGGCCGATGGATCGATTGAGAGGTACAAGGTCCGTCTGGTAGCCAAGGGTTACACGTCGACTAAGGGCATTGACTACGAAGAGACTTTCTCCCCAGTAGTCAAGTTTACATCGATCCGTTTACTTTTGGCGATTATCGCTAGTTTGAATCTAGAGTTATACCAGATTGACGTTAAGACTGTTTTCCTTAACGGGAGCCTGGATGAGGAGATCTACATGGAACAGCCCCCCGGGTTTGTTCTAGTAGGTCAGGAGGACAAGGTCTGTCGACTTCGAAAGTCGATATACGGCCTAAAGCAGTCATCCAGGCGGTGGTACCTAAGATTTCACGAGGAGGTGATATCTTACGGTTTTACGATGGTTGAGAAGGATCATTGTGTCTATCTAATTCGGTCCGATAACTCTTTTGTGATCCTGTCGTTGTATGTGGATGACATAATGTTGGCTGGGAACGACATTCAGTATTTAATGACCATCAAAGCGTGGTTGTCATCCAACTTCGACATGAAAGATATAGGTGAAGCTGAATTCATCCTCGGAGTTCAGATCCAGAGGGATCGCTCGAGAAAGATGTTAACTCTTTCACAAGAGACCTACATTAGGAAAATTCTTGAGCGTTTTGGGATGAGTGATTGTAATCCCATAGATATTCCGATCGCCAAAGGTGAAGGCCTGAGCCTGGAAATGTGTCTGAAAACTCAGGAAGAAGTAAGGGAAATGCGTAAAGTACCTTACTCCAGTGCAGTGGGAAGTTTAATGTATGCAATGTTATGTACTAAACCGGACATTTGTTATGCAGTTGGTCTGGTGAGTAGATATCAGGCAAATCCTGGAAGGGGTCACTGGAGAGCAGTGAAAAGGATTTTCCGATATCTAAAAGGAACTGCAAACTTCTCCTTGTGTTACGGAGGAGGCGATTTGCACCTTATGGGCTATTCAGATGCCGACTGGGGAGGTGATTTGAATAAACGGAAATCGACATCAGGTTTTGCTTTCTTGCTCAATGATGGGGCCATCTCTTGGAGCAGTAAGAAGCAAACCTGTGTTGCTCTATCTACGATGGAGGCTGAGTTCGTGGCATGCTCAGTTGCAGTTCAGGAGAGTGTTTGGCTCCGAAAACTACTGGATGACTTAGGGATTGTAGCGGATAGTGGGAGGCCAGTAATGATTTATTGTGATAATCAGGCCGCTATCGCTTACACTCGAGACCCTAAGTTTCATAGTAGGACCAAACACATTGACACCAGATTCCATTATGTTAGAGACATCATCGAGAAGGGTGAAGTGACCATTAAGTACATTTTGACACACAGCATGGTGGCTGACCCCTTCACCAAACCCATCACTAGAGACTCCTTTCTAGGGCATAGAGAGTCATTGGGTTTGAGTATTTTCTGACATTTCTCAGTTTATACTTTTTGATGACATTGATGCTTATCAATTTTCTATATATATGATTATAGTGCATTATTCAGTCACTTTTGTATTATATTTTCATTTAATGCATTTGCTTTTGTTGTCATATATATTCTGTGAAGTGATAATAGATATGTCAGGCAGGCGAGGTCGACTCTCTCACACGAGTGACCACCTCCGGCTCTGAGTGAGCAGAGATGAGACGGTTTCTAGCTGTAAGAGGCTTTGAGAGTGGCCCTGCTAGAACATAAGTCGCCCTGATATGTGTTCAAGATGAGGTCATATGCGATATGACCGACATGGATGTACCCACATCCATGTTGCCTGTGAGTAGCTAGGTTTGAGATCTCGGATATCACCTGCGACTTGTGATATTGTCTCTGAGGTACTCTCTCTGAGATCTCTGGGTAAAGTCTTATATGTAGACTGAGTCCCTATACCTATACAGTGTTGGAGAAATTTGACATATGCCCTTTTGAGATATGGAGGAATAACATTGTGGCATGTGTTTCATATCACATGTGAAAAGACGACTTGGGATAGTGGGAGCTATATTATTTGAGACAATGACTCGACATTTATCCCCGAGCCCCACTGTGTGAGACCCGAGATCCATTGGGTGGGATCTCTTGTGCCCTTATTACTTTCGACTGTTTCTTGAGGTTCTGATTCAGTATTTACTACTTTAGTTTGTTTACCGATGGCCCGGAAGATAAATTGAGGTCTGAGGGATAGGTCTAGGAAAGCAGTTGAATTGGGACCGATAGATTCGAGTTTGGGAAAAGGAAAACCAATTGACATTGCATCACTGTTTTGTATTCACTGACCGGTCTTTTATATTCATCAATGTATGGATTTGAACATAATAGTGCATACATAGTCAAGCGATATCTGGGGATTACTTTCGATGAAGAAAGTAGCTCAATGGATGCAATCTGTCTTGGATCTGGAGTACTGCGAGCTTTCTTTTGATACTAACGGTGACTACTCGATCATCCTAACAGGTGTATCGAGAAGTTTTTGTTTGTAGGTGTACTCGCTAGTCGCACGACGTCCAACCCTGTATGAAAATCCTATAGGGTAATGTGGTGGATCACATGAATTGTGATCTTATGACGGAAGTAAAATACCCTCGTGTGCAAGTGGAAGATGTTGGATATGCCCACGTGGGGCAGTTACAACATTTGAAATTCAAATAAGGGGTAATGGGTAGTTACTCATTACCCCACTCCCCTTATTTCTCTCTAAAGAACTCCTACGGGAGTGTGTAAAAAAAAAAATGAAGTCTAATTATAATTTTTGAGTATTGCATAGAGAGAGACATTTTCCTTTCTTTTGAGAGAGATTTAATTATTGTGAGAATAATTAATTTCGAGAGTTTTTCGATCTTTGACGAATCACCGGGTTAAAGGGTTGGATCGTTGTGGTATTGCGGTGATAGTTCGATTACTGTGACTATCATCCCGACTTCGAGAAATTATCATTGGGAGTTCGCGGTTCCAAACATTTTCTACATCACCGATTGAGATATATCGCGAACTCAAATTTTTACGATTCCGAAATTTTATTTATTACTTCAGCTGCATGTATGTGTTAGGAAATTTCTAACAGTTTACATATTTATCTATAGATCCGAGGACCTAGTTTTACTATTTTGATATCTACGGACTTTGCTTGATAAATTCACCCGATCTCGACAAGCAATAAAACCAATTGGGGCTTCTAAATATGCATTCTGACTTTCCTCTACCCCCAAGCTTTGCAATATTTACTACGATATCCTTATACGTCTACCTTGGTGGTAAGTACTTGTTAGGCAACATCGAATATCTATAATATTTCCTTTCATTTTACATCATTGCCAGATTGGTCTTGCCCATTGTACCCATTTCACTTAGAATTTCTCGTCTCTAGTTAACCATGGCCACGGTTTCAAAATCGTCGGTACCGATTCTAGAATTGTCAGTTTTTAGTTCCAATTCCAAATGGTTATTGTTTCGCTTCTGGAACTATAATTGAAAACATAAAATCAAAAAAATTAAAAAAAGAAGAAGAAGAAGAAGAAGAAGAAGAAGAAGAAGGAAGAAGGAGAAGAATTTGAATTAAAATTTTATTTTCAAATATTGACCTTCCTAGCCTACGTACAGGTAGAAGAACAAAAAATTATGTAATTCGCTTAACTTTTTTCCTCATCACCTCAATGGCTCAATTACATCGTATTTAAGTGTTTTGGAGAGGAAAAAAAAGATTAGTTAGAAGAGAAAAAAAAAAAAATTATAATTTTCTTTCGATCTTGTTTTCTTCTCCTGTACTAATGTGGTTGTTCATTCAGATTCCCTAATATATATATATATATATATATATATATATATATATATATATATATATATATATATGTATTATTCTATTCAAACGGGCATTTCTTTATTATTTAAAATGAGAAATTAGAATTAAATTTTATAAATACAATTTTGATTCTAATTTTGAAACTGTAAATCGTGGAGCCTTCAATAATTTTTTTTTTTTTTTTTTTAGATCATTGATCATGATTCGTCCGGTTCAATTTCAGGATTTCATCGGTTGCCGTCTCTGTCTGCGGCCTTGCTTATGTAATTGGCAACCCATGCGGAACGAAAAACAAATTTTGTTGTCAACGCAGTGGACTCTCCGACCTTCAACCTCGGTATTGGAAACTGACGCTCCTCGATTATGTCTATTTTTCAAAATGCTGGGCACCGGCATTTCCCTCGCATGTGCCAAGTCTGTTCCTGCCACCACCGGGAACTCAGGGAAAATTTTATCCATGATGAAGTTGAAGGGGAAGTCTTTAAGAACAGTTTAAACGGTAGAATCTTTTATTTTTATCATTTTTTTCTCAATTCGATTCTGTTTAGTTGTATCTCCTTATATATAAAAAAAAAAAAAAAAAAAAAAAGAAAGTGGGGATGCTTGCATCTTGATTTTCACCCTCGAGACCTTCAATCGTTGATGACACTTATGGGAGGATGGTTTTGGCTGGGCTGATGGAGATGAAAAGGCTATCATATTAGTTGATACAGGAGGTAAAGGATTGACATCAGTTGCCAGTTCTGTGGACATCCTCTCAGCAAACTTGAATGTGCCATCTTTGAAGGCTCTCCGCACGGCATTTCTGAAAACCATACAATTGTTTTGTGATGATTAAAGGAGTTGTACCACTTACAATAAACCCATTCTGAATTTTCTCGACTGTTGGAATCTTGTGTTTGTCAGGAAGCTGCGTTTGCTTTTCCTTCAACTACAATACAACGATAAAAGACTGATCTTAAATCTTAAATTTTTAGATCGATTATGGGAGAGTTCAATATACGAATGAGAAGAAAGTAAAATAAGATAAAATAACATGACATAAAATTAGAGTTTAAAAATAAAATTAAAAAAATAAAATTAAAAACAAAAATAATGAAAGAATGAAATAAAAATAAATTAGTCATAGAAATTTAAAATAAAATAAAAATAATAATAACAGTGCATTAACTCAATTGGTTTGTATTCTCTTTCACTACTTATCTTTATATAAAATTATTTTCTCAACTAAATTTAAACACTTATATTTTTACTTTACAGATAACTTATATTTAACTTTTCAATAGTTTATTATGATATTTAACTAAATCTCGTACATTTAAAATCTCACTCCTCCTAATTGGTGTTTCTTTAGGTTTTTGTTATATATATTTAAATCAATTTAAATGATATTTTCTCCTCTTATCTACAATTGAGGTCACACTTAACTTAGTATATATCTCTTTATTTTCAATTTTATTTTTTCTAGTTTTATCACATATTTATTTATGTATTTTCATTTCATCTATAATCATTTTCTACTCTTATTATTGTCTGATGGTTCAACATTTGATATCCTATAATAATGTAGGTTTTATTACGATTTTATAAAACTTCTCCTTCAATAGCAAAGGTATCAAACAATCACAAAGAATGCTAGATACATTTCTCAATTTCATTTAACACTCACTTAAATCTTGTAATTTACATTTTCATCTATGTTGTCATTGCTTTTAATGATAGATTCAAGGTATTTAAAATGTTCACTTTTTTGTACGTTCTATCACTTTAACTTAATTGTTTTTCATTATTCTAATAACTGTCATTAAACATACATCTCATATATTTAATTTTTTACCGACTCAATTTAAATCTTTTAGATTTTAATGCATTCTTCTATAACTCAAATTTAGCGCTAAAATCCCCTAACTTCTCCATTAAATAATTTGACAAACAAAATTCTCTCTCTCCATCCTTTTGTAAGTTTTTATGGATAATTATTCTTATCTCGTTTTTAATTCTATTCTTATTTGTATAAGAAAACTTATGGCGATATGACTCTATTTCTCTAACCTTCTCCCCCACCTACTTAATTTTTTGGAGACAAATAATATTAATCCTCTATTTAGTCATTATTTTTTTCTATTTTTCCTAATTTATCGGTTAAAAATCCTATATTCCAAGTGATTAAGTGAATTCTATTTTCATAGACTGGCTTCTTTACCCACACCCGTCCACATAAATGTAAGAACCTTTGCTTACTTTACACCATATCCAGGTAACAATGTGGTGTGTTGCTTCCAGGTGATGTTCTAGAAACCCTTGTTAACTTGTCATTACACTTAGAATCGATGCAATAGGTTACTAAGAAGGGAACACCCAAATGAATTTCCTATTTTGGTTTTTTATGGTTTGACAAAAAGTTATATGCTAACTGTTAGCCTACTATAACTCTTCTTCTTTACCCAAAATTGAGACAAGCAATATTAAAAAAATACAAGCAGAGTTAAAATATATTCTTTGTTTGACAAAAGTTATATACTAACTGTCAACCTACTATAACTCTCATCCTTTGTCCAAAATTGGAACTAGCAATATTAAAAAAATTCAAGCGGAGTTAAAATATATTCTTTTAAAACAAATACGCCCATCATGGGGCTCAAAACCCACGACCACAAGGATAAGAGACTTGCACTCTACCAATTGAGCTAGATAGACTTGCTCTTTAACCACAACAATAATAAATTGTGTCTAAATCTCAAATTTTAAGTTCAGCCGTTTGAGAGACTAATATAGAAAAGAAAAAAGAGCAAAATAAAATAAAATAATATAACATAAAATTAGAGTTTGAAAGTAAAAATAAAGAAAATAAAATTAAAAAATAAAAATAATGAAAATAAAAATGTAAAAATGAACCATCTATAGAAACTAATAATAATAATAATAATAATAATATTGCATTAACTCAATCGGTTTGAATTTTCTTTCGTCACTTATTCTTATCTAAAATTATTTTGTCAATTAAACTCTTGATATTCATATCTTTACAAAAAATTTGTATTCAAGTTTTCAACTGTTTACTCCAATATTTCATTAAATATCATATATTTAAGGTTTCGCTCCTCCTAACTAATATACTTTGGGTTTTTGTTACACATGTTCAAACCATCTTAATCGATATTCTTTCATCTTATCCACTATTAAACTCACTCTCAACTTAATACATATCTTTTTTCATTTCTAATTCTATCTTTTTTAATTTTTTTTTACACATCCATATGTGTATTCTCATTTATTATAATCATTTTATACTCTTGTCGTTGTTTAATAGTCTAATATTTGGTATCATACAATAATCCAGGTCTTGTGATTTTATAAAACTTTTTCTCTAATTGCAATGCATCATGCAATCACAAAGAATTTCAGATACATTTTTCTATTTCATCTAACATCCGCTTGGATCCTATGATTCACATTCTCATATATGTTATCATTATTTTGAATGATAGATCCAAAATATCTAAAATATTCACTTTTTGATATGTGTTGTTCCTTTAACTTAATCATTTTTTTATCATTCTGATAATTACTACTTAACATATACTCACATACTAAGTTTTTTATTGTATCCCTTTATAACTCTAATTTAGTGCTAATACCCTTTATAATTTCATTATCCAGCACAATATCATTTGTAAAAAGTATATATCTTGATACTTTAATGCCAAACTTTAGTAAAACCTAATGTTAATTGGGAAGCTATCATTTAAATCCTTGTAGATTCTTCTATTAGTAACAACTCTCTCATATTATCTTTAAAAAGATTAATGTATTTCAAGAAAATTCACTTCTTCATCAATGTTCACCATAGTATATCTTTGGTAATCTTATTATATATTTTTTCTACATCAATAAATACCACATGCAAGTTTTCTTTTGTACTTTAAACATCTTTATTAAATGTCTAAGTAAGTAAATGATTTCAGTGGTGGATCATTCTGGTACGAACGTAAATTGATTTTAGGACACATTTACCTCTAATTTCAATTTGGGTTCTAATACTTTCTCCCACAACTCATAATGTGACTAATAAATTTAATTCTCTACTAATTAGAATAATCTTATATGTCACTTTTATTCTTATATAGTGGTACAACTATACTCTCTCTCTATGTTTGTGACATTTTCTTAATTTGTCAAATTTTGTTAATAAGATCCATCAACATTTCTATTTTCACTTCACTCAAACACTTCCACATATCAATAGGAAAGCCATCAAGTCCTATAACTTTATTATTCTTCATTTTCTAAAAGCTCTCATACTTCATGAGAATAAATTTTGCATTTAAAATCTTTATTGATCTTCTCTCTAGATATTATGATATAACCGATATCCTTTATACTCTCAATTATTAAAATAATCCCACCAATGCTTTTTTTTTTTTTTTGTTCTCATTCCTTAGAAAAACACTATTGGTCTTACTTTTATTATATCTAACATCATTTTGATTCCCGAATAATCTTCTTTATCATTTTTTTCAATTGTGTACTTCTTAAACACATCAATGCCTTTCTTAATTTTAAGGTTCTTATAATACTCTTGTTTGGTTTGTATAATAGTTTAGATTTCTTTATTCTACCACCATGACTCCTTATGCCAAGAATTTGCTTGCCTAAATTCTTAATATTATTAGCAATTTCTACCCATATGGTTTCAAGTAGTCATTAGTAAACCAAATAGCTACTTGAATTGACTTATCTCTAAAAGTTGACACCTTTTCACTTTCAAGTTCCACAACTTAGTTCTTGACTCTATAAATTGTCGATCCTTCTTTTGCCTTGTAGGCACACACACATCTAAAATTAAAAGCCTACATTGAGTTGCTGCATTCTTCTTTGGTATGACATTGTAGTTCCTACAGATCATTCTGTCGGCTCTCTTAGTGAGGAAAAAATTGTTTGAATGGTATTTAACTCACTTCTATATATAACTATGTGTGACTCTATTTTCTTTAAGAAAATGATTACAAGAATCAAATCTAATGTTGTGACTAACTCTAAAATGTTACCTCCCCTACCGCTTTCTACTATGAAAGCTAAAGTTTTCATGTATAGTTTCAAATCCTTAATTATTTTCACCTACATGTCCATTTAGATCTCCTCTGATAAATAATTTCTCTCCATTAGATGTGGTTTATATAAATTCATTTAGATCTTTCTAGAATTGTTGTTTATTAGTTGCATTTCTACCTATCTGATGTGCATAAACACTAACCATATTAATTAAATTTTCTAGTAACTAATTTAATAAACAAAATTTTGTCTCTCTTATTTCTTAGCTCCATTACGTCCTCTTATAAGTTCTCATGGACAATTATTTTTATCCCTTTTTAGTTCTGTCTTACTTGTATACCAAAACTTTTAGCCATAAGACTCTACTTTTGTAGCTTTCTCCTCAACTTACTTAATTTCTTGGAGACACATAATATTAAATTTTTTTCTAGTCATTGCATTTTATATCTCTTCCAACTTACGAGTTAACGATCCTATATTTAAAGTGGCTAGGTGAATCATATTTTCATGGACTAACTTCTGTACACGTATCCGTCTATATAAATGCGGGAACTCTTGTCTACTTGACACCATATCTAGGAGGCGATTTGGTGTGTCGCTTTTGGATGATGCTCTAGAGGCCCTTGCTAACTTGTCATTATGCTCAAAATCCGATGCAGTAGGTTGTTGAGAAGGGAATGCTCAAAAAAATTTTCTATTTTGGTTTCTCATGGTTTGGAAAAAGTTATATGTAGGCTGTCAATTTACAACAACTCTCTTCCTTTATCTGAAATTAGGACTGACAGTGTTAAAAAAATATAGACGGATTTAAAATATATTCTTTAAAAACAAAGCCCACCATGTGGCTCAAACCAACGACCACAAAGTTAAAAACCTTACACTCTACCAACTGAGTTAGATGGGTTTATCTTTTAACTATAATAACAATAAACTGAGTCCAAATTCTAAATTTTGGAGCCAACCATTTGAGAGACCAATATAGAAGAAAAAAAAGAGTAAAACGAAAAAAAATAACATAACATGAATTAAGAATTTAAAAGTAAAAATAAAGAAAATTAAATTAAAAAATAAAAATAATGAAATGAAAGAAATGAAAATAAACTATCAATGATGATGATGATGATGATCTCGTTAATTAAACCATTAATATTCATATCTTTATGGATAATTTACATCCAAGTTTTCAATTGTGTACTCTAATATTTCATTAAATCTTATATATTTAAGATTTCGCTTGTTCTAATTGATGCATCTTTGTGTTTTCATTATATATGTTCAAACCATTTTAAGTATTTTCTCATTTTTATTTATTATTGAAGTCACTTCAAACTTAATACGTATCTCTTCATTTTTAAGTCTATATATATTTTTTTAGTTTTACAACATATCCATACATATATTCTCATTTTAGTTATAATCATTTTTTATCTTATTGTTATTTAATGGTCTAATATCTGGTATCATACAATAATGCATGTCTTATTACGATGTTATAAAACTTTCCCTTTAATTGCAATGATATTGTGCAATCACAAAGACCTCCAGATTCATTTCTCTATTTCATCAAACACCTGTTTGGATCCTATAATTCACATCCCTATATGTGTTGCCATTACTTTGAATGATGAAGTCAAGATATCTAAAACTTTCACTTTTTGGTATACTCTGTACCTGAACTTAATCATTTTTTCATCATTTTGATAATTTACCATCAAACATATATCTCATATACTAAGTCTTTAACAGACTCAATTTAAATCTTCTAGATTCTAGTGTGTCCTTGTATAACTCTAATTTAATACTAATATTCTCCTTAGTTTCATTGACAAGTACTAGATCATCTGTCAAAAGCATACACCATGGTCTTTATTTTGGATATTTTTCATTATTTCATCCATCACTATTGCAAAAAGAAGAAAATTTAATGTCAAACTTTAGTGAAATCCAATATTAATCGGGAAACTATCATTTAAATTTCTATACGATTTTATATTGGTAACAACTCACTTATATTATCTTTAATAAGATCAATATATTTCAAGGAGATTCTCTTTTTCATCAATGTCTACCACGGTACGTCTCTGAAAACCCTATCATATATTTTTTCTACATCAATAAATACTATATACAAGTCTTTCTTTTATGATCTAAATGTCTCCATCAAATGTTTGAACAAATGAATGGTTTTGGAGGTGGATCATTCTAGTATAAATACAAATTGATCTTGAAACACACTTCCCTCTAATTTCAATCTATGTTCCATCACTGTCTCCCATAATTTCATAATATGACTAAAAAGTTTAACTCCCCAATAATTAGAACAATTTAGTATGTCATCTTTATTCTTATATAGTGGTACAACTTTGCTCTCTTTCCATATTTGGGCATCTTCTTGGTTCGTCAAATTTAGTAAAAAGGATCCATCAACATTCCGATTCTCACTTTACTCAAACACTTACATACCTTAATAGAAATGTCATTAAATCTTATAACTTTATTATTCATTATTTTCTTTAAAACTTCTCTTACTTCATGAGAATGAATCTTGCATTTAAAATCTTTATTTATCTCCTCCATAGGTATGACGATATCACTGATATCTCTTATACTTTCAATGTTAAAAATATTATCAAAATAATCCCTCCAATACTTTTTATATCCTCATTTCTTACAAGAACATTATTGGTTTCACTTTTAATATATCTACCACCATTTTGATTCACAATTAATTTTCTTCATCACTTTTTTTGCAATCTTATACTTTTTAAACACATCACCATCTCTTTTATTTTGGTTCATATAACAAGTTTGATTTTCTTATTCTACTGCCATGATTCCTTCTTCCAAAAACTTTCTTACCTAAATTCTTAATATTATTAGACATTCATATCCACATGTTTTCGAATAGTTATTAGCAATCTAGGTAGCTACTTGAATTAAATTGTCTCTAAAATTTGATACTTTTTTACTTTCAAGTTCCATTATTTAATTCTTGACTCTATAAATTGATGATTTTTCTTTTACTTTATAGACGCACACACATTTAAAACTAAAAATCTGTATTGAGTTGCTATACTCTCTTTTTGTATAACCTTGTAATCCCTATAAGTCATTTTATCGCCTCTCCTGGTGAGGAAGAAATCTATTTAGCTAGCATTTGATGTGCAATTCTATTTTCTGGAAGAAAATGTTTACAAGAATCAAATCGAATGTTATGAAAAACTCTAAAATGGTATCCTTATCTCATTTCTACTACCAAATCTAAAGTTTATATGTGTAGTTTCAAATCCCTCATTATTCTCACCTATATGCCCATTTAGATATTCTCCGATAAATAATTTCTCCCCACTAGGTATGATTTATATAAATTCATTTAGATCTTTCCAGAACTATTGTTTATTAGTTGCATTTATACCTATTTGAGTTGTATAAACACTGATTATTAATTATCAGTGTATTTGACAATCTCATGGGAAAGGGAAGAAAAAAAAAGGAAGAGAAAGGATAAGAAAGGGACAAAAAGTAAAGTAAAATTAAAAATCACATTTGACAATAAAATATGTGATGGGAAAAAAAGAGAAATAAAAATAAAATAAAAAATCACATTAGGTTAAACGAGTGAAAGGGAGGAAATATAATTAAAAAGTGTACAAATTTACTATTTTATCATTTTATTTTTTATTAGAGTTTTTAAAAAGATGGCACAAAAGTAAATTTAGTATTTATAATTTTAAAAAGAAATCCATCCTCTCCAAAATCTATCGATTTGATGGAATTGAAAACTAGATTTGGAGAGTTTTATAGAAACCATTCCTTTCCCTCTCCTCCAATTACTTACTTTGCCAAATATGGGTGGATTTTTCAAAACCCTCCATCTAAACGCACTGTATATCTTCTTCACTAACTAATTTAATAAAAAAAATTTTATCTCTCTTTCTTCTGATCTCCATTACAATCTCTTATAAGTTCTTATAGAAAATTATTTCTAACCTGTTTCTAGTTCTATACTTGTATTCCAACACTTTTGGCTATAAGACTCTACTTTTATAACTTTCTCTCCCACCCACTTAGTTTCTTGAAGACATGTAAGATTAATCCTCTATCTGGTCATTATTTCTCCAATCTCTCCCAACTTACCAGTTAATGATCTTATGTTTCAAGTTGCTAGGTTAATTATATTTTCATAAGTTAACTTCTTTACCCGCATCCATCAACATAAACACTAGAACTTTTGGCTACTTGACACCATATTTAGGCGACAATGTGGTGTCTCGAACCCACGACCATAAGGTTAAGAGCCTTGCGCTCTACCAACTAAGCTAGATGGGCTTGTCCTTCAACAAGTAGTTAAATATTTGATTATCTTTTCAGATATCAAAATCATATGCTTCCTTGTTAGTTATTTTTATGTGCGCCATGTTTTTGGACAGCTTTAAAGTTGGATAGAAAGAAGGTTTGCCTATGAGGATCTTAACAACTTATACCTCGATCGACTGCTCGTTTCCCATATTGGCTAAGTCTGGATATGGCATATAGTTAGCAATTGCGACCAACTCCTGCCTCTCTTTGCATACTTCCTTTGTCTATCCAATATAAACTACTCAATGTGTGTTGCTTTGGTTAGGAGCTGATTGATGTCTGTGTAATGGTGGAGTACAAGCAACTTCTTCAAATAAGGATTCATATTTTCAACCGTAATGGAAGCATTTTCGGCCTTCAGGAGTTGGATATGACATTTACTTCTAAATTTCTTGAACTTTATGAGGCAATTAGCAACAAAATCGTCATAATGTTGCTCTAAGCCGACGAGATCGGATATGGTATTGCGCCATTAAGGCAAAAAGAACCTATCATGAAACTAACTTTCTATTTGAGTCTTATTCTGGATTGTGTTTGACGTTAGAGATGAGTCCAACCAAAGGCAATCCCAGTTAGGAATAGTAAGAATAGCTGAAACTTGTGATATTCATTATGGTCAGCTTCCCCACATAGTGAACTTGTTCATGTGTTCCACACTAGAATTGTTATCTTTATTGGAGAAAGTAATGAAATACAGCATCTTATAGCCTTTTAGGGAAAGTATGGTTTTGTCGACCCACTCAGGGTTTGGTTTTCTATAGATTGGTGTACTAACTAACTTTCCATGCCAAAATGCTATAACTACTTTGACAAACATCCTAAGATCGACTATGGGTGGTACATGGGGGGGTTTGCTTTGAAGTATTGATAGTTAGAGGGATCTTCTATATTAGGTGGCCGTTGAGATGGCTTGGGGCCTCGTGTCGAGTCATGTGGCATTTGACTTCTAGGTCATTTTAGTATTAGAAGATAACCTTGAGAGTGATTGTGTGGATTATTCTAGGTAGGATGATCGTTTGGAATGACTAACTAGTAGAACCGGTTAGTGTATTAGGCTGATCAGCTAGGGTTGGCATGGGTTGTATATATAGCAAGCCAATGTTAGCTTTAAAATTATGGGGCCTACTAATAAGACACTGATAGCGATATTTTTATACATTTAAATTTATTTTATTTTATTTTATTTCAGACTTTATTTATGACTTTTAGAACTATTTTTAGGTTTTATTTCATGATTTTACATTGATTATTTTTGTGGGTTTTATTTTAGGATTATTGGGCTTATTTAAGAATATTGGATTGCACAGATAGTTGTTACTATTTTGGGCATAACTTTTTGCTCCAATATCCAATTGACCTGATTCTTGTTGGTTTGGAAAGAAAACTTCAAGGCCTACAAATATTATCGAGACCTCAGAGGCTGGGTCAGGACATAAGATATCCGAAATTTGAGTCGAAATTACTGTAGTGCTGGAAATCAAGGCCCATGAGTTCTAAAAGCCCAAGTCCAAGTGAAATATCAAGCTGTTATGAAGACCCACGAATTTTAAGTCATCTAGGACTCTTAGAAATTAGATTATAAGGAGGAGACATCTTTTACACAAAAAGGGCAGAGAGAAAACCCTAGCAGCCATCTCCTTTGGAGGAGGATTCCTTTGAGTGCAAAGGGGATGTTTTCTTTACTTTTCTTACTTTTTTTATCATGTCTACTTAGATTTCTTGTTCTTAGGACTCGATGGATTTTGTTCTTTGATTAATAGCATGATTTGATTTATTTCTTTTCCTTAAATTTTTATTGGCATATTCTTTCTTTGATGAGAATTTATTATTGAACTTAATGCTTCATTCTTATAGGTACCTGCGATTTCATGATTTGCGATTACATGCATGAGATCGAAAAAAGATTGCATTAAATCTGACCAATACAATAGAATCCATATAGGGATATGAGATCGACGGATAATTAACTCTGTGTGTGGGGATTTTAGGGGAAACCCTAGATTACAGATATTCCATAGATCTTAATGCAGTTCAGCCTAATCAAAATTGAATGACCATTGGGTTTTGGTTAGTCGAATTAGGGTTTCATTGCATGACCATTGGATGAATCTAATATTGGGAAATCTGCAATCATCAAGAATGAATGTTTAGTTAATAAACTTTAAGGGATTTGAAAGAATTCAACCATATGAAGATTGGAGACAAATGAAATCGATGTCCTACGTTTTATAAAATTAGGGTTTTCATTAATCAATATTCTGTTTTTGATATTTTCATAGTTTTGATATTTTTGTAATCTTGATTCGTTTTGTCCAATTTAGATAGGATATTTTATAATTGGTAATACATAATATCCTTGTGAGAACGACACTTGTTTCGCACTATACACAACATTCGACTATGGTATAGTTACCCGAAATCGTGATATACAAAAATTGCGTAACAAGTTTTTGGCGCCGTTGTCGGGGATATTCTTGTATATCAATAAAAATTATCTTGTTTGAGATTGGATATTATTTTTTTTATTTCTTGTCTCTTTCTTGTTTTTGGTAAATAGGGTATACAGATTTTATGATTTTTCATATATTTCTTGTTTCTTCCATATAAAATTAGGTTTTTTAGGTTTTTTTTTTTTTCGGCTGTCTGAAAACGGATTAACGAATTAGGGCAAATTACCACTTGTTTCAAAGGGTTTCGGCCTGGTGAACAAAACCCATAGCTTTAGCTATGGCCACGACCCCATTTTCGTCAAATTCTATCGTTTTCATAGGATTTTCTATTTGTTTTATTTTTTTTCGTGATTTTTAGAATTTTCTGATTATTTTTTTGGGTTTCTTTTTGCATTATTTTACTGTGTTTTTGTAATTTCTACATTTATCTAGACACTATAGATTTTCTTGAGTGGTTCTTGTATTTGGTTTTTAAGTTTGAATTTTGTACTTTTTTTGTGTCCGTACTGTGCATGCTGCAAGCCAAAAGTCTTGACCTAATTGATTTTGATCCTGAGATTGAGAGAACTTTACGAACCATTCATAGACAAGTCAAGGAAGAAAAGAAGGAAGAAGCAATGGCTTATGAGAATAGAGCAATGACAGAGTACTCGATACCCAAACTTTAGGACATTCAGACTAGCATCGCACGACCCACTGTGGAGGCAAACAATTTTGAGCTCAAGCCAAGTCTTATCAGAATGGTGCAGGCAGATCAGTTCACTGGTGAAGAAACCTTTAAAGACCCAAACAACCACCTGAAGAATTTTCTAGAAATCTATGATACCATCAGACTAAATGGGATGAGTCTAGATGCCATAAAGTTGCGCTTATTTCCTTTCTCTCTCAGGAGAAAGGCAAAGGTATGGCTGAATTCATTCCCTACTAATCATTTCACAAGTTGGGAGATTCTTTCTCAGACATTTTTGGCTAAATATTTTTCACCTAGTAAGACAGCTAAACTTCGCAATGATATTATTAGTTTTAGGCAATCTGAGGCTGAGTCTTTGTATAATGCTTGGGAACGCTTTAAGGATTTGATTAGAAGATGTCCACATCATGGTATTCCTGACTGGTTAATTTTGTAAACATTTTATAGTGGTCTTTTAAATTCTGTGAAAATTACCATTGATGCTGCGGCAGGGGGTGCATTTATAAATAAGTCATATGATGAGGCATGGTCATTATTGGATAGTATGGCTTCTAACCAATATGATTGGCATAATGAGAGTCAGATTCCTAGGCAAAGTGTTGGCGTGCATGGGGTTGATAGTTTTAGGTTGCTCAATGTAAAAATTGACTTTTTGATTAATTGCATGAAAACTAATCAATTTAATGTTGTGTCTAACCAGATCTTATATTGTGATTGTTGTGGTGATTCTACTCACGTATCTTTTGAGTGTCCACAGGTGCAGCAAACAAACTACATTTCTAATTTTGGCAAATCTCAGGAAAACTCTTACTCCAACACATATAACCCTGGATGGAGGAACCATATCAATTTTTCATGCAATCAAGGAGAACCACAGAGTGTGAATTCACTAGATTTTTATTCAGGGAATCCACAACCAAGAGAGATTAAGGCATTATGGGAGTTAGCAATTGAACGCTTGGCAACAGCAACAAATGAAAGGTTTGAGAGGCTCGAAAATAAAATTGATCAATTAACTAATATATTTCATTCTTGTGTATCAGATAGATTGTCAAGTGACATTGAGAAGAATCCTAGAGAGCAGATTAATGCAATCTCATTGATGAGAGAAAAAAAATTACAAGAGGTACCAGATCTATCCAAGGATGAAGAGGATAAGCAAGAGACAAAGGAAAAGATCCAAAAATTTACGAATGAGGAGGTTGAGACACTAGATTCTAAACAGGGAAGTGTTTTATGTTTTAGTGATTCTATAACCCCTATTCCTTTTCCTGGACACACATTATGTGCAAAAGTACAATTAGAAAAATTTTTAGAAATTCTTAAGAAATTGCACATTAATATTCCTCTTTTAGTTGTCATCAAACAAGTGCCGAAATACGGGAAATTTTTCAAGGAAGAGATCACTAACAAGAGGAAACTTAAAGAGATTTCAAAGGTCAAGTTTACGTATGAGAATGCAATAATTGACAAGAGATTGACAAAGGCATGACATGATGCAATAAATGGACATACCGTGAAGATTTATGAGAAGAGAAGAAATTGTTAAAGAGGAAGTTGCAAGTTCACTGGCTTATTTAGGGAAGTTTTCTATTTTCTTTTCTTGATTTTAGTATTTTATTTTATATTGCGGACAATGTTAGGATTAAGTGTGGGAGGATGGCGTTGCATTTTAATTTTTAGGTGTTTTTTTTTTCTGATTTTTAGGACATTATTTTCTTTAGTAATTAGAATATTTTTATTTAGGAATCTTGATTTTTATTGAATTTCTTGAGATTTGAAAAAAAATTTTCCATACCAATTAGATTTTCTCGGGTTTTCTAATCATTGTATGTTACTTGTTCTGAATTGGGTTGCATGATAGTCGATTGGTATTAGTAGTTATTTGGTACATGAGTGACTATTCATCTTTTTATGGTTGACTTGAAGGATAGACATGCAAGATTTAACACCAAATTTACCTTAGTGAGAATTTGAGCCTTATAAAGTAATTTTTTGCTTTCATCATTTTTCTTGTTGAGCGTATATTATGCATGATTTGGTCATTCTAGAACTTATTTTATTATGTATTTTGAGACCACATTCATGTTTTTCATACACCAAAATGATTAAGGCACTTAGGATTACACACTTTTGGCTTTCGAAAAATACCAACCCAATCATTTACCTCTTAGTTAACCAATTTGAGCCTTAACATTTTCTTTCGTATATTACCCACATCATTTACCCTATGACTTTTTCTTTCTAACCCCAGATTTTGAACTCGAATTCACTAATATACTTATAGTTGACGGCATGATATTATGTTTTTAGGTATTATTGTTTTGTTCAAGTTTTATATATATTTTTAGTCATTGTCATGTTGATTGAGTATGAGAAAAAAAAAAAAGAGAAGAATGAAACTAGTAAAAAAAATGATGAAAAAAAAAAGAAGAAAAAAAAATGAAAAAAAAAGTGCTGAAAAAAAAAGAAAAAAAAAAGAGAAAAGAAAAAGTCGAAAAACAGAAGAAAAAAAATAGAAAAACAGAAAAATATTTTTCATTCTTGATATTGTTCACTCTTATAGTGAAATTTCTTTACTTTATTCTTTGTTTCGAATAGGTGATTTATCACATTGTTTAGAGTTTGTATTTTCTTTGTCTTGATGTAACAATATCATGTCTTGATGTTTAGGTATATTTAGTGAATCATTTTAACCCTACATCTTACTCATTATCCTATCCCTTACCTTAACCCCATTACAACTAAATAAAAGACCTTTTGATTGGTGTATGGATTTCATATATAAGTGGTGAAGATTTGATATATGGTAGGCTTATGGTAATGCCATCTTATTTTATTGATTTGAATAATACATATACCCTTACATAAAATGAGTGCTTTGAGTAGTTGGTTAGTATCTTCTTTCATTCTATTGAGTGAACCGATTGTGAGGGTGGTTGAATCTTGTATTGTTTTTTGATTTCAATGAAACTATATGAGATGCAATAGTTTCTCTAGTGTTGGATACTGTGAAGTATTGATCGTTTTGATTGCAATTTCGGTTTGAACTTATCATATACATGGTTAGGGACTTGGGAGGTTGAATTGGTTTTGGAGAAAATTTATTCTTGCTTGAGGACAAGCAAACATTCAAGTGTGGGGGTATTTGATAGTGATATTTTTATACACTTTAATTTATTTTATTTTATTTTATTTTAGATTTTATTTATGACTTTTAGGACTATTTTTAGGTTTTATTTCATGATTTTACATTGATTATTTTCGTGGATTTTATTTTAGGATTATTGGGCTTATTTAAGAATATTGGATTGTACAGATAGCTGTTACTATTTTGGACATAACCTTTTGCTCCAATATCCAAATGACCTGATTCTTGTTGGATTGGAAAGAAGACTTCAAGGCCTACAAATCTTATCAAGACCTGAGAGGCTGGGTCAGGATAGAAGATATCCAAAATTTGAGTCGAAATTTTTGCAGTGCTGGAAATTAAGGCCCATGAGTTCTAAAAACCCAAGTCCAAGTGAAATATCAAGATGTTATGAAGACCCACGAATTTTAAGTCATTTAGGACTCTTAGGAATTAGATTATAAGGATGAGACATTTTTTACACAAAAAGGGCAGAGGGGAAACCCTAGCAGCCACTTCCTTTGGAGGAGGATTCCTTTGGGTGCAAAGGGGATGTTTTCTTTACCTTTCTTACTTTTCTTTATCATGTCTACTTAGATTTCTTGTTCTTAGGACTCAATGGATTTTGTTCTTTGATTAATAGTATGATTTGATTTATTTCTTTTCCTTAAATCTTTATTGGCATATTCTTTCTTTAATGAGATTTTATTGTTAAACTTAATATTTCATTCGTATAGGTACCTACGATTTGATGATTTGCGATTACATGCATGAGATCGAGAGAAGATTGCATGAAATCTGACCAATACAATAGAATCCATATAGGGTTATGAGATCGACGGATGATTAGATTACAGATATTCCATAGATCTTAATGCAGTTCCGCCTAATTAAAATTGCATGACTATTGGGTTTTGGTTAGTCGAATTAGGATTTCATTGCATGACCATTGGGTGAATCTAATATTGGGAAATCTGCAATCATCAAGAATGAATGTTTAGTCAATAAACTTTAAAGGATTTGAAAGAATTCAACCATGTGAAAGATTGAAGATAAATGAAATCGATGTCCTACATTTTATAAAATTAGGGTTTTCATTAATCAATATTCTGTTTTTGATATTTTCATAGTTTTGATATCTTTGTAATCTTGATTCATTTTGTCCAACTTAGATAGGATATTTTATAATTGGTAATACATAATATCCTTGTGGAAACGACACTTGTTTCGCACTATACACAACATTCGACTAGGGTATACTTGTCCGAAATCATGATATACAAAAATCGCGTAACAGGTACGGTTGATTATTTCGATGAATTTTAGATTGGAAAACGTGGGGAGTTGAGTATTAACCTCCTCAACAAGCTAACATACCAAAATAGACTGAGTTTTGATTGGGAAAGGGTTTGTAGCAATTCAGGAGTCCAAAATATTTCATTCATTACTATAAGCTTGACAACCTCTTCCAATTGTTAAGAGAATGCATTAATAAAATCATTAATGCCCAAGTCGCTTTAGTAGATGATGAAAGAAGTGGTCATAGTAAGTAGTTGCTCTTCATCAGTGGTTGATACACTATCAAATTTGCTACCAAAAGTTGACCATTTATAATAGGGATTGTTTATGGAATTGCAGGCTGTGACATTACGACCCTTAGATCAATAAAAGTAGGAATCTTACCAAAATATAAATAGTACCCTTGCCTCATTCCTACTACCTAAACCAAAGTTTTATGTACAACTTCAAATGCCTCATTGTTTTCATCTACATGCCTATTTAGATCTCCTCCAATAAATAATATTTCCTCACTAGTATAATTTGTATAAAATCATCTAAATCTTTCTAGAACTATTGTTTATTAGTTGCATCTATACCTCTTTGAGGTACATAAATACTAACTATATTAATTATAGTTTTTCCACTAATCAATTTGATAAACAAAATTTTATCTCTCTTTCTTCTGATCTCCACAACATCCCAATCCTTATGGACAATTATTCTAACCCGTTCTTAGCTTTATTTTTATTTGTATACCAAGACTTATGTCCATAAGGTTTTACTTCTCTAACTTTCTCCCTCACCTATGTAGTTTCTTAGAGATAAATAATATTAATACTCTATCTAATCATTACTTCTTTTATATATCATGGCTTACTGAATAATGATTTTATCCACACTCACCATATATATACGGGAACTCTTGCCAATTTGACACCACTTCAAGGTGGCGATGTAGCGTGTCCCTTCCAGGTAATGCTCTAGAGGCCCTTGTTAACTTGTCATTGCACCCAAAATTCAATGTAGCGGGTTGGGACCAGTAGTGTTAAAAAGAATATATAAATGGAGTTAAAATGTATTCTTTCAAATCAAGTTTGTTAAAATATATTCTTTCAAAACAAGTACGCCCACCTAGGGCTAGAACCCACGACCACAAGGTTAAGAGCCCGCACTCTACCGACTGAGCTAGACAGGCTTCTCCTACAACAAGTAGTTAAATATTTGATTATCTTTTCAGATATCAAAATCATATGCTTCCTTGTTGGCTGTCCTCATAGGGCTCCTTGTCCTTGAAAGGCTTTGAAGTTGAACAAGAATAAAGTTTGCCTCCAAGTATCTTTTGTCACGCCCCGAACCGGGAATTATGAACAGTCGCCCGTTGCCCTGGATACCGACTGTATTTCTATAGAAAATCAGGCAGAACCTCCCCATAAATCGGAGGTCTCCCATGTACAATCAAACCTGTATACCTGTATACATTCAAAAACAATCCTGAAAATAAAACAAATGGCCATCCCGGCCTCTCCAAAACTGACAACTCCCAAAGCCGACATCCAGAACAACGCAAGGCTATAAGAATCTATCAACAAACCTAGCCACAGACCTCTACTGTCATGCCCAACTAGAGCATGAGCAGTCGCTACACCGAGCGGGTCTAAATTTATACAAATGTATAACAAATTTCCCAAGTAACATTCAAATACGTACAATCGCCTCAATGCAAATGAAATATGAGAGTTTCACAAATAAATATACATAAATTATACAGTCATCCCAAAATAAGTACACGGCCAACTACGGATCTCAACAAGACCTCGCAGGGTCGAAATATAACACATAATCCATCTTTCAATTTAAACTTAAGATCTCACCTTTCTGAATCACCCAAATCCACCAAAATCTCCAAAATCTGAAGCGTCGCTCCAGCACCAAAAATCCTGTCTGGGGAGGGAAAGAGGAGGGGTGAGTACTCAGGGAAGAATACTCAGTGAGTGAGGGGATAATCTCAAGTACTAATAGTGTTGGTGAAAATTGGAGTGTCAAACAATATCATTCGTAACAATAACTCAAGTTTCGCAATAAATCATAATATGTTCGATACAATAAACTCATTTATGCAGTCACACGATATCACACATATATGCATCCATTTAAAAATCAAGTATAACATAGAGCTAGCCGAAAGAATCCTGGCAAGGGTCAACCATGACCAAGGACAGGCGCATCGGGGGTTTTAATATGCAAAGTGTTTCAAAGTAGCTCTCTACCCCGACGTTGGCACGTACAAGCAACTCCCAGTGCTAGACCGCCTATTCTGACGGACCTCCCCAATACATGGTTCAACCGGGCCCATACGGAATATCACAATCATGTACAAGCAACTCCCGGTGCTAGACCGCCTATTCTGACGGACCTCCCCAATACATGGTTCAACAGGGCCCATACGGAATATCACAATCATGTACAAGCAACTCCCGGTGCTAGACTGCCTATTCTGACGGACCTCCCCTTTCGGTTCAACCGGGCCCATACATATCGCAATCACGACGTTTGCGGATACCTCTGGCCAAAGCGTATCCGGGCAACTCGTGCCTCTACAAACGCCCTTCGTAGCTACGGAATCATCAATATCATCATCATAGTATCGCATCACAAGTGGGCATCCCGGTGCCCTCACAGTTTATCCAAAACATTTCAAATCCGTATGCCAAATACATTTCATCAAAATCATTTCAAATCAACAACTGATGCAATGGTAGTATAGAAAACATTCCATTTCTGAAATCATGGCACAATTTCATTTCTTTTCAAACATGGATGCATAATCGTAGAAAACATAAGCACGACACTCCAATAGTTACAAAACAGATTTGAGATTAAATATCACACATCAAATCAAGGCATATCAAAGCATGTTTTGTTTAAAAACAATGTAAAATCAGGTTTCACTATTTCATGCAAGAGATTAGGGTCCTACTCACATTCTAGGGAGGGTAGTCACTCCCTATTTCCAAAATCAAACCAATTCGACTCCTCGAGTCTCCAACAAGATCAACCTAATCAAAGTATCACATAAATCATCAAATTTCCAATTAATCTTAGGGTTTATCATTTTCCCTAAGTTTGTACAAACCTTAACTCTCCAATTTATGAATAAACTCCAATGTAATCAATTTCTTTCCATTTATAAGTAAATAACCAAATCCAAACCAATCTCAAATAATTAAATCTCATAAAATGGAAAACTCTTTGAAAATTCATACACTTTTCAATTCACATCCGATTTCTTCAAACCATATCTCATTTTAAAGGTATTGAAACCTATTTTCATAATATAGAGATTGTAATTGAATTACCTATATGCAACATCAACTATAATGTAAAACAACGCATCAATCCTTAGGCTCAACTCCCAAATTTGGACTATTTTCATACATATGTCAAATTAAACTCCGAGAGAAATTATTCTAAACAAATCAATACGATTCTATCATCCAGAACAACCCAATTCATTTAAAATTCCATACTTAATCTAAATAATCACATATAACTTCAGACGATGCATTTAAATCTAATCTCACATACATCCTAACATATATAATACATTCCTACTGTAATTTACCTTACATTCATCTAAATAAATCAAATGAGTTAGTATTTTACCTCACCTAGAGTGGTCTGCAAATCCAAAACCCTAACGTCCGTGCACCTACAACTTTGTCCGGACCTGTATTATTTCCAATTCAAAGTACAGTTCAATGATTATACTTATTTTCTATTGAAATCAAGCCCTAGAACCATAGATTAGAACTCTTACCCTTATCTGCACAATGGAGAAGTCATGACCTAGGGTTTTCGAGGGTCGGTTAATGACTGCGGGTTGGGCTTTAGCTGAGATGGCAACAAGGCTCTTGACAGAGAGAGTATAGCACGCAGGCAAGCAAGGGCTATGGCACGCGCAGGGCAGTCAGCGTGAGCAGACGCGCGCTGAGGCAGGCGTAGTCGCGCGAGCAATCGCTGGCGGTTGTGTCGCGGTCGCGGTCGCTGTTTGGGCGCGAGCGCGCACTGTTGCGCGCAGTCACGCGTAGGAGAGGGAGGAGCAGAGCAAGACTGAGGGAAACTGAGAAAGAGAGCGAACTAGAGAGAGACATAGAGTGAGAGATGAGAGGGCGAGGGAGAGAAACGGTGAGGGGTTGACTTGGTGGTGGTCGAACCACCGTTGGGTGGCGGAGCCGAGCAGCGGCGGAGAACCGCGAGAGGGAGAGAGTGAATCGCGGGTGAGAGCGATCACGAGTGAGAGATCGAAAGAGAGAGAGAGAAACAGAGGGAGAGAGAAGCCGAGAGAGAGAAGGAGAGAGCAAGGATGCGGTGGTGACCCGCGGTGGTGACCCGCGGCGGATGGCAGCGGTCGCGGTGGAGGCGGCGAGGGTGATGCGGCGCGGGTGAGGGAGAGGGAGAGGAGAAGACGGAGAGGCGGAGAGAGAAAGAGGGAAAGAGAGAGAGGGGAAATTAGGGTTTCATATCCTAATTCGATTTTTTTTTTTTTACTATTATTATTATTATTATTATTATTATTATTATTATTATTATTATTATTATATTTCTTTTTATAAATAAATTATAAATAATTAAACGAGTAATGTATAAATTAATAAATGAATAAAAAAAATCATCTATATATTTTTTTTTATGCTCACTTTATTTTACAAATCGAAAATACGGATACATTAAATATCCCAAAAATTTTCTCAAAATCGAAAATCAATAAAAATAAAATCTCTCTCTCTTTATATAAATTGAGAAATATTTTATTTAATTTCATGAACAGAAATACCTGTACGGACACCGCAGTGTCGGTGTTACATCTTTGCTACTTATAACTCGATCAACTATTTGTTTCCCATATTGGCCAAGTCCAAGACGGCACATAGTTGACAATTGTGACCAACCCCTGCCCCTCTTTGCATACTTCCTTTTTCTTTCCGATATAAACTACAATATGCATGCTTCTTTGGTCAGGAATTAATTGATGTCTGTGTAATGATGAACTATAAGTGACTTCTTCAACTAAGGATTTGTGTTTTCAACTGTTATGGAAGCATATTGGGCCTTAGGGAGTTGGATGTGACATTTTCTTCTCAATTTCCTAAACTTTATGAGGTAGTTAGCAACAAGGTTGACATAATGCTATTTTAAGCGGATGAAGTTGACTATAGCAGCGTGCCTCTGAGGCAAAAAGAATATGTCATGAAACGAATATTCTATTTGAGTCTTATTCTGGATTGAGTTCGACATCAAAGAAAAATCCATCTAAAGACAATCCCAACTAAGGAAAGTGGGAATAGCTAAAGCTTGTGATATTCATTATGTTTAGCTTCCCCACATAGTGAACTTACTGATGTGTTCCCACACTAGACTTGTCATCTATATTAGAGAAAGTAATGGAATACAGTATCTTGAAGCCTTTCGGGGAATGTATGGTTTTGTTGACCCATTTGAGGTATGATCTTCTATACATTGGTGTACCAACTAGCTTTCCATGCCAAAATTCTTCTTAACTGCTTTGACTAACATCCCACCAACATAAAGGGTTTTGCTTTAAAGTATTGATTGTTAAAGGGATCTTTTATATTAGGTGGCCATTGAGATGGCGTGGGGCCTCATGGCGAGTCATGTGGCATTTGACTCCTGGTCTATTTAAACATTGAAAGATAACCTTCAGGGTGATCTTGTGCATTATTCTAGGTAGGATGGCCCTTTAGAATGACTAACTAGTTGAACCAGTTAGTATATTAGGTTGGGGCAAGGGATTGATAGCTTTTGTTTTGATATGTAGCTTTGTGTAGTAGTTCAGGAGTCCAAAAAATTTCATTCATCGCCATTGGCTTGACAACCTCTTCCAATTGTTGGGAGAATGCATTAACAAAATCATTAATGCCCAAATTACTTTGGTGGATGATGAAATAAGTGGTCATAGTAAGTAGTTGCTCTTTATTAGTGGTTGATACACTACCAAATTTACTACCACAAGTTGACCATTTATGATAGGGACTGTTTGTGGAATTGTAGGCTACGACATAATGACTCTAGTACCAATCAATATAGGAATCCTACCAAAGTATAAATAGTACCCTCGCCTCATTCCTACTACATAAATCAAAGTTTTCATGTACAACATCAAATCCTTCATTATTTTCATCTATATACCTATTTAGATCTCCTCTAATAAATAACATTTCCTTACTAGATATGATTTGTATAAAATCATCTAAATCTTTCTAGAACTATTGTTTATTAGCTACATCTGCATCTCTTTGAGGTATATAAATATTAATTATATTAATTATATTTTCTCCACTAATGAATTTGATAAACAAAATTTTATCTCTCTTTCTTCTGATCTCAACAACATCATAATCTTTATAGACAATTATTTTTACCCGTTCTTAACTATATTTTTACTTGTATACCAAAACTTATAGCTATAAGGTTTTACTTCTCTAACTTTCTTCCCCACCTACTTAGTTTCTTGAAGACAAATAATATTAATACTTTATCTAACCATTACTTCTTTTATCTATCATGGCATATTGATTAATGATCCTTTGTTCCAAGTTGCTAGGTGAATTCTTTTTTCGTGAACTAACTTCTTTATCCACACCTATCCATATATATACGTGAACTCTTTCCTATTTGACACCACTTCGAGGTGGCGATGTAGTGCGTCACTTCTAGGTAATGCTCTAAAGGCCCTTGTTAACTTGTCGTTATACCCGAAATTCGATGCAGTGGCTTGGAACCAGTAATGTTAAAAAAAATATATAGATGGAGTTAAAATGTATTCTTTCAAAACAAGTTTGTTAAAATATATTCTTTCAAAATAAATACGCCCACCGTGGGGCTTTGTTAACTTGTTGTTATACCCAAAATTCGATGCAGCGGGTTGGAACCAGTAATGTTAAAAAAATATATAGATGCAGTTAAAATGTATTCTTTCAAAACAAGTTTGTTAAAATATATTCTTTCAAAATAAATACGCCCACCGTGGGGCTCAAACCAACGACCACAAGGTTAAGAGTCTTGCGCTCTACCGACTAAGCTAGACAGGCTTGTCCTTAAACAAGTAGTTAAATATTTGATCATCTTTTCAAATATCAAAACCATATGCTTCCTTGCTGGCTGTCCTCATGGAGCTCCTTGTACTTGAAAGGCTTTAAAGTTGGACAAGAATAAGGTTTGCTTCCAAGGATCTCAGCTACATATACCTCAGTCAACTACTCGTTTCCCATATTGGCCAAGTCCGAAGATAGCACATAGTCAGAAATTATGATCGACCCCTACCCCTCTTTGCATACTTCCTTTGTCTGTCCAATATAAACTGCTCAATGCATTTTGCTTTGGTGAAGAGCCGATTGATGTCTGTGTAATGATGGACTATAAGCTACTTCTTCAACTAAGGATTCATATTTTCAACTGTTATGGAAGCATCTTCAATTTCCAGAACTTTATGTGGCAGTTAGCAATAAGGTCGTCATAATACTATTTTAAGCCAATGAGGTTGACTATGGTAGCATGCCTCTGAGGTAAAAAGAACCTGTCATGAAACAAACTTTCTATTGGAGTCCTGTTCTGGATTGAGTTCGACGTAAAAAATGAGTCTATCCAAAGGCAATCCCAATTAGGGAAAGTGGGAATAGTTGAAGCTTGTGATATTCATTATGTTTAGCTTCCCCACACAGTGAACTTTCTGATGTGTTCCCACAATAGAATTGTCATCTTTATTAGAGAAAGTAATGGAATACAACATCTTGAAGCCTTTCGGGGAAGGCATGGTTTTGTCGACCCATTTGAGGTATGGTTTTCCATACATTGGTGTACCAACTAGCTTTCCATGCCAAAATTCTTCCTAATTGCTTTGATTAACATCCCACCAACATAAGGGGTTTTGCTTTGAAGTATTGATTGTTAAAGGGATCTTCTATATTAGGTGGCCGTTGGGATGGCTTGGGGCCGCATGGCGAGTCATGTGGCATTTGACTCCTTGGTTGTTTTAGTATTGAAAGATAATCTTGAGGGTGATCTTGTGGATTATTCTGGGTAGGAAGTCCCTTTGGAATAAGTAACTAGTAAAACCGGTTGATACATTAGGTTGGGACAAGGGGTTGATGGCTTTTGTTATGATTTGTAGCTTAGTGTAGTAGTTCAGGAGTCCAAAATATTTCATTTATCACCATAGGCTTGACAACCTCTTCCAATTGTTGGGAGAATGATTAACAAAATCATTGATGCCCAAGTTGCATTAGTGGATGACGAAAGAATTGGTTATAGTAAGTAGTTGCCCTTCATTAGTGGTTAATACACTGCCAAATTTGCTACCAAAAGTTGACCATTTATGATAGAGATTGTTTGTGAAATTGCAGGCTGCGACATTACAATCCTTGGACCAATCAAAGTAGGAATCTTGCCAAAGTATAAATAGTACCCTCGCCTCATTCCTACTACCTATACCAAATTTTTCATGTTCAGGTTCAAATCTCTCATTATTGTCATCTACATACCTACATGTCCATTTAAATCTCCTCCAATAAATAACATTTTTTCACTAAGTATGGTTTGTATAATTTATCTAAATCTTTCTAGAACTATTATTTATTAGTTGCATCTACACTTTTTGAGGTATATAATACTAACTATATTAATTATGTTTTCTCCACTAATTAGTTTGATAAATAAAATTTTATCTCTCTCTTCTGATCTTCCCAACATCCCAATTCTTATGGACAATTATATTTATCTACTCTTAGCTCTATTTTTACTTGTATATCAAAACTTATGGCCATAAGGTTTTACTTCTCTAACTTTATCCCCCATCTACTTAGTTTTTTGGAGACAAATAATATTTATACTCTATATAATCATTAATTCTTTTTTCTATCATGGCTTACTGATTAATGATCATATATTCTAAGTGGCTAGGTGAATTTTTTTTTTTTTGTGAACTAGCTTCTTTACCCACACCCATCCATACATATACAGGAACTCTTGCCTATTTGACACCATTTCTAGGTGGCAATATAGTGCATCACTTCCAAGTAACGCTCTAGAGGCTTTTGTTAACTTGTCATTACACCTGAAATTTAATAGAGCGGGTTCAGACCAGTAGTGTTAAAAAAATTACATATGGAGTTAAAATGTATTTTTTCAAAACAAGTTCGTCAAAATATATTCTTTCAAAACAAGTACACCCACCGTGGGGCTAAAACACACGACCACAAGGTTAAGAGCCTAGCGCTCTACCGACTGAGCTAGACGGGCTTGTCTTTTATCAAGTAGTTAAATATTTGATCATCTTTTAAAATATCAAAACCATATGCTTCCTTGCTGGCTGTCCTCATGGGGCTTTTTGTCCTTGAAAGGCTGTAAAGTTAGACAAGGATAAGGTTTGCCTCCAAGAATCTCAGCTACATATACCTCAGTGCTCATTTCCCATATTGGCCAAGTCCGAAGACGACATATAGTCGGCAATTGTGACTGACCCCTGTCCCTCTTTGCATACTTCCTTTGTCTATCCATTATAAACTGCTTAATGCATGTTGCTTTGGTTAGGAGCTGATTGATGTCTATGTAATGATGGACTATAAGCTACTTCTTCAACTAAGGATTTATATTTTCCACTGTTATGGAAGCATATTGGGCCTTAGGGAGTTGGATGTGACATTTGCTTCTCAATTTCCTGAACTTTATGAGGTAGTTAGCAACAAGGTTGTCATAATGTTGTTTTAAGCTGACGAGGTCGACAATGGTAGCGTGCCTCTGAGGCAAAAAGAACCTGTCATGAAACAAACTTTCTATTTGAGTCGTGTTCTAGATTGAGTTCAACCTCAAAGATAAGTCCATCCAAAAGGCAGTCCCAATTAGGGAAAATGGGAATAGTTGAAGTTTGTGATATTCATTATATTTAGCTTCCCCACACAATGAACTTGTTGATTTGTTGCCATACTAGACTTGTCATCTTTATCAGAGAAAGTAATGGAATATAGTATCTTGAAGCCTTTCGGGGAAGGCATGGTTTTGTCGACCCATTTGAGGTATGGTTTTCCATAGATTGGTGTACCAACTAGCTTTCCATGCCAAAATTCTTCCTAACTGCTTTGACTAACATCCCACCAACATGGGGGGTTTTGCTTTGAAGTATTGATTATTAGAGGGATATTCTATATTAGGTGGCCGTTGAGATGGTCTGGGGCCTCATGGTGAGTCGGGCGGCATTTGACTCCTGGGCTGTTTTTGCATTGGAAGATAACCTTGAGCATTATCTTGTGGATTATTTTGGGTAGGATGGCCCTTTGGAATGACTAACTAGTAAAACCAGTTGGTACATTAGGCTGATCAGTTGGGCATGGCATGGATTGTACATATAGCAGGCCAATGTTACCTTCTGCATTATGGGGCCTACTATTAAGGAATGGTTGATTATTCTGAGGAATTTCTGATTGGCCAACATGGAGAGTTGAGTATTGATCTCCTTGACTAGCCGGCATACCAAAATAAACCGAGTTTTGATTTGGCAAGGGGTTGGTGGCTTTTGTTATGATTTGTGGCTTTGTGCAGTAGTTCAGGAGTCCGAAATATTTCATTTATCACCATGGGCTTGGCAATCTCTTCCAATTGTTGGGAGATTACATTAATAAAATCATTAATGCCCAAGTTGCTTTGGTGGATGATGAAAGAAGTTGTCACAGTAAGCGGTTGCTCTTCATCAGTGGTTGATACACTGTCGGATCCGTTCCAGAAAGTTGACCATTTATGACAGGGTTTGTTTGTGGAATTGCAGGCTGCGACATTACGACCCTTGGTCCAATCAAAGTTGGAATACTACCAAACTATGTAGCAGTTGGTTGAGCTCCATCAGTTGTGGATCCCATTGGTGTGTGGACCACTGTATGAGCTGATCGGTTTGTTGAACATGACTGGAGCTCTGTTGCGGATTAGACACATGGGCAATTGTGGCAGAAGTCATGCTTACCCGTGATGCCAATCCTTTTGTCGCCACCAGGTGGTGGAAGTGGTGGAGTCGTCATTTTATTTTTCGGTAACTAGCTTGATTTCAGAAGCATGCAAGGATACTTGGTATGACCTAGTGATGAACCACTTTCAAAGACAAATCATCTATATAGCACAAACGTATTAAAAAGAGTAAAAGACACATTCAATTAGTTAAATAATTGACTAAACCACAGTATAAATAGATATTTCGAACCTTGATTTTATATGCTTTAAGCCATTGCATTGATAAAAGGAAATCTATCTCATATATGCATTCTATGAATTAAGGGGGAAAAAAGGCTAAAGACTAACAAACTTGGGACTTGGAAAGTACAAAACACTAAGGTAAATGACTGGTATGGCTGAAGTTCGCTTTAATCCTGATCAGATCAGAGGCGTGTATGTTGTCCTTGGACAACCATCATTCGAATTTTCCTGTTACCATCCTCGGTGCTCTTAGGGATTTTACCCTTCTGAATTCAAAGCTTTCATCAGGCAACCCCTCCCGAAAAGGCAAGGTTTCCAATCCAACCCTTGCTCTGCAGAAAGGTCAGTGGCCCATTGGGTCTTTAAAGCCCTATACTTTGTTTCATATACCCCTTGGACTTGGCCCAAAAACTTGGTGCTGACAGTTCTCAAATTTTAACTTTTTCGTTCCTTTTAATTAGTACTTATGCCTTTGGGCGGAAATCTAGTTCTGCATTTTATTGAAAATTTTGAACATATTTCTCAAACAATAATTTCTCACTAATTATGATTTCAAATATTATTCCTACATTTCAATAACAATTTGATACATATTACTAAAATAAAAGTACAAACACCAACGTTTTATGAATTGGTAGAACACTAGATCCTTTCAATCAAAATTTTGAATTTAATTCTTAGAAACGAAGAAATAAATATTAAAAGAATCAATCTCTAAATTAACTTTCACAGTATTCAAATTAAATTAATCGAATAACCAAATATCGGATTGGTTAAAACCTAGGTACATATGGAAGAAAAAGTGTGATAGAAGAAATATTAAGGATAGTTGATTGTACATATAGGTAGAAGTAATGCACCTTTAACTAAAATTCTCTTACATGGGGTGGAAAAATACATATATTTAGAAAATAAATAAATATTAAAAAATCATAGTACTTTGTAAATATTAAAACTCGCATGCATTTTTCTCAAATATGATATGTCAATATTCGTAGTTTTGGGTAAAAATATTGTGCATTTTTATTTGTACACATTTTTTCAATCATGGTACATGATTAGCTGTACATATAAATAAAAAGTTTTTATAGCTACATATCGACCTTATGCATATATATTTGCAATTTAATTCTTGCACATATATTGACAGAAAAATGAAAACATATATGTTGAAAATAAAGCAAATGTTAAAAAAAGTATATTTAAAGAGGAATATCATAAATTTTAATAAAAAAATGTTGTACATATAATCGAAAATTTCTATATATCACTAAAAGAGAGGTAAACTTCGACCTTGTTCATACATATATATATATATATATATATGGGTAGAGAGAGAGAGAGAGCCTCAATTGTTTGAAAGAATACAGAAGTAACACATATATTAAAATTAAAACAAATCTATGAACAGTTCTCTTCGGTTTGATTTCTCCTCCACAAAATCTAACTTACATTTAATATAACTCATCCGAATAAAAATACTGTTAGCAAAAAAGGAGTACAACAGTTTAAATGCATAGTGGGATGTACTCGAGAATGAAAAATAACATTGCCATTCATGAAAAATAACAGTTTAAATGTATCTTCTCCGTAAGCTACGTGTAATAGATTTATCTCTCTCATTCGATATGGATCAAAAATGCAAGTGAGTAGACCTAGTGACGGGCAACTCACTAATCCAATGCAGCTTTCCTTCGAGTGGTCATTGGCTTAGGCAAACCATCAAAGATTGGTCTTGCAATTGCTGCACTAGAGAAGGCCTGGAAATCCTGCATCAAACTCCGCTTTGAAGTAAGGCGGAATGCCGAATTATTATTCTCCTGGTCCTGCAGATTTGATAAGCTTGATGACTTCCTTACTCCCCTGAAACTGTCTAACAAACTGGGTTTGCAGTGACCAAGCGCAAGTGGATTTGATGCACCAGCTTCAGCAACCACAGCCGCTAGGCTTGCTGAATTAGTTCTAAGAGCCAAACCCTTTCCCGCGAGTGCAGAAACAGCACTGCCACTACTGCTGTCTTCCTTTAGTAGTAATTCAAGGGGTCTGGCGGTGAAGTCAGCTTCAGATTTCTGCCGTCTTCTGACCAATTCATCACTCCATTTGTCAGAATCACTATCCCTAGCTTCAATGACAGGGACTTCATCAAACAGGTCACCATTCTCCAGTGACAAATTATTAGAAACACTCTTAGATTTGCGGTGATGCCTTAAGGGCGGATTAGAACAAGGTGAGGGGGTAAGAAATGGTCCGTCTTCCCAGTAATAAGTGCTGCCTCTTCGGAACGCAGCCATTTCAAAGCCTTCAGGCACATTCTTCCGATTTGTTGGTTTTAGCCCATGGTAACCTCGTAAACTGGTCATAGCCGTTGAAGTCTTTCCCTGAGGAACTTTCAGTCTGAGGGAATGAAATGATTCAAACAACTCGGGGTGCACATGCTGGGCCGAAGTCTGATCAGAGCTATCCTGACTGCATAAATGATATCAGACCGAGATTATGATATCGATTATGATATCAGACCGAGACCTATGATTAATCATGGTGCAATATCGATATTAAAGAATATGAAAACATTTCTAGAATGTGATGTGAACGAATTGTCCTGTCACAGAAAATTTGTTTGAGCATACTCTCAACCATGGTTTTCAAATCGAGATTCGAATTGTGAAAAGCTCATTTTCTGAATCATGAATTCTAAGATTTAGTATTATGTATACATAATTAACATTTAGAACCAACTTACATAATATATTAAAATAAATATGACTCATTTTCTTGGGGTCAAATAACTACTAAATTTTAGTTGTGACATCCAAAATACTTCAAAATTCAAATATTTTAAAGATTCAAGCAATTTTAGTTCTACGATTCGAATCATAAGATTCTTATTTATTTAAGATTTGTCTGTTGGAACCAAATCATTTTTTGTTTAAATGAAATCAAAGCGTAAGATTCAAATAAAAAATTGTAAGATTCTAATTATCACGCTCCCAACTAATTTCTCAAATTTGACCTTCTGGAATATGATTGAGGCAACTATCAACTAATTTAATCACTAAAGATGAATCTTTCCTGATACAATAGGTGAAAAAAAGCCAATTATTAACCATTAACCACAACTTTAGTTCAATCCTAGAGCTTATAGCATCTATGGAGAGCCCCTGCTAAAAATGAATGCATGAAGGCTACTTAAAACAGGAAAAATCATGATGTGGAGAAGAACATAAAAAGAACAAAGGAAGAAATATGGCAGTTCGGGTTTTAGAAACTTCATTTTACCTTGCAACAATAATGATAAGCCTATGGGTAGTGGCAATTGCATGTGCTTGATGTGTTTAACCGGAATACATTATGAACGGAGTAGCTGAGGGTTTCCAACTATTATTTGAATATATATATATATATTTATATATATTCTGTTTTTTTTTTTTTTTCCTTTCAAAATTTCTTTTAAAAGATCCATACGACATAACCAAAATCCTTAGCTCAGACCCAAGCAATTACTAAACGAGAAGGAATACCAAAAGGCCCATTTCAGGCTAGGAAGCGTGCGAGGGTAAATGGAAAAAAGTTGAAAGATCATAGCAGCAGGTGTCTACAGGACCTCAAGAACAAGAGAGGATTCTAATTAAGATTAGGTTAGCTCTGAATTGACCTTGATTGGATTTTCCAAGCATAAGGTTCTAGATTGGGCATAGCCACTATAGCTAATCCAAAAATCTCTGTGTAGTATGAGACGCGCACATGCAGAGAAAGATGGATTACAATAGCAGTTGGCATTACTTCAAATTAGCTGGTAAGTGAAGAATCTCAGTTTACAAGAAAACCTAGAAAAAAGGGCAATCAGGACAGAAAGCATGATTTCAGATGCTAAATGAAAATTTAGGAAAGGATCAAGCCCTGTACTAGGGTTGACAAAATTGAGAGAGAATCAATCTAAACAAGCAGCCCACATCACAAAAGCAAAATATGAAAGAGAGAGAGAGAACCTTGGATTGGTCAAATTAGAAGGAGGGTGTCTTCCAGGTAGGGGTACATGGAGAGACTTGAGGGCAAACATTTGAAGATCCGTAACAAGCCCATTCATCCTTTTAATATCAGCCACCTACACAGTAACACCATTTCAACGTGTTGAACACAACACAACACAATCCAAATTCAAATCAATTCCTTAATCAGATGAACAAAACAGACCTCGACACCGTATTTGATGGCAACGCCAGCGAGAGTGTCCATTTTCGAGACAGGATGTCTTATGAAACCGACGGCGGTCGGATTTCCATCTCCATCTACATCCCCAAATTGATTTGTAACGACAGCGTTACGTCTCTCTCCCTCCCATTCCATCTCTCTCTCTTTCCCTCTCCAATTTCATCCAAATTGTCTGATCGGAATCGGATAATTATTGGGCGACGGGGGTTGTCGGCGGCGGAGGCGAGCGAATCCTGGGGTGCAGGCGTGGAAAATCTATAATTGATTTTTTTTTTTTTTGGGGGGTGGGGGAAGAGAGAGAGAGAGGGAGAGGAGTTGAGCAAGGAAATGAGGCAACGGTGTGAGAGTGGCAACGTCCTTCCGGCCTTCAATTCAATTAAGCCTGCTTTTCTTTATTCTCGTGCTTCTTTTGTTCTTTTGTTTTGACCACATTAAACACATGCCCCCTAAAATGACACCGCAACCAAGAACAATAACAATAATAATATATTCATCTTCAAATTTAATTTTATATATTCAAATCGAATTAATCAGGTATATTAATGATCATGATAAATCACACACCTATAATAATTTTTTTAAAATCATATTTTAAAGAAAAAGATAATTTTTAAAAAAACCACGTTTGGGTTTGGACAAAACTATGGTTTCGAATGCTTTTTGAGCGCTCATATGAACCATTTATTTAGAGTTATATGAATATTATTTAAAACCCCAATGGTTAAGAAAGAGCAAACGGTCTTTAAGGGATAGTTTAATGGTCACAATTCTCTTTTCTCAATCTTGAGATTCAGGATTCAAATCGCTATGTAACAAAAAAAAAGGAACAAGCGAATGAACTTGTTCGCATGTATGTTGAGAACCCCTTTGCATGGCCTGTCTTAACCCGACTTAAGGTATCACAATCTTAATAAGTAGTAAACCAATAGAGGTTGGGGCATTTAGTTGACTAGTGAAGTCATTTAGTCGACAAGTGAAGGAAATTTGATCGACTAGTGAAGGAGATTTATTGGGTAGTCAGCTTGGACACTTATGACCCAGATTGTAGAACTGTAGAATGTCCTTCTGAAGAAAGAGAAGATAGGGAAGAGTAAAAAGAGAAGGAGAGAGAAAGAGAGAGAGAGAGAGATTGGGTTTGGAGAGAGAGAGAGAGAGAGAGAAAGGGACAAAGTGGAGAAGTGGAAGACATAACTTTCAGTTTGCCTTCCTTCTTGATGTTACACCCTTTTATACATTTCACATGACCTTCCTAATTGACTAACTCCCCTAACCACTTTCATTTAATTGGTTGGTTGATTAACTAAGTCTAACAACTTACAACTTCTTATAATAGCCATTAGTTTCAAAGGTTCCTATACTTGCTGTTGAGAATACTAGGTTTTGATGATGTCAAAATGGAATTAAATGAGTTTAAGGGTATCAGGAAATAGGACTGAGAAACACCAAGTCTGTAGTTTCTTGTCGACCTACTCTTAATACACGTCTACCCATACATTTAGGTACATCAACTTTAAGTGACATGTCCACTTGATGATACACATTGTCGACCTGAACATCACTCAAGCATAACAAGAACCCAAACAATATCCCTGTCAACATAACCAAAAACAGGTCAAACCAAATAGTTACATGTCCACAAATTTCTACTCATGTCAACCTTTTTCAATCCATGTCGACCTGTGCGTATTAGAACATATTAATTGACAAAGTGTGAGCCTGTCGACACCTAAGTGAGACCTATATCGACCTGATGAACCTTCTCCACTGTCCACCTACTCCTAAAATTGGTCCACCTGATCAATTTTATTAGTCCATCTATTATCCATGTTGACCTGTCTAAATATCATGTCCACCTATTTATTCAACAGGTTCATCAATTTTTAAACACGTCAACCTGAATATTTTTAATATCGACCTGATCATTTACATGTCCACCTGTTTGAGCACTTAGGTCATTCAGGTTCAAATTCTATGTCGACACATTAATTGTCACAACGACCCAACCCTTAACAAAGCATTAAGATATGTCGACATACTCAAAAAGCTGTCAACCTACTATTGTGCATAACGACCTATACACACATCGACACATCAATCAGGTCCACTGATTTCTCAATGAATAGAGCTTTGTCGACCTGTAACTTACCTATGTCGACTTGATTCTCTTGAATTTGTGTCAACCTTGAACTTAACGTATGTCGACACATCACCATATGTCGACAAATTTAGAGTCTTGTTTACCAATTTTATACGGAACAGAATCGTGTCGACCTATATTTTAGATATGTCGACAAGCCCTTACTTAGTAGCAATTCATAGAAAGTTGGCATAACACTACTCAATTCGATTGCCAAATTAAATTGGTCCACACGTCTATTGAAATTGGTCGACAAACCTCACTGGTTGACCTGCTTGGCTATCTCATCAACCTAGTCATATGGAATTACAATGCAAATCTTTTGAAATCAGGTCGATGGGCTCTTTATTGTTATCGACCTAAGGCTGTCAAAAATCAAAATTCGAACATTTTGAGACAGCAACGGTCATGACTTTTTTGAGACTTGATTTCTACATTACCTTTTAAATGTAAAACTAACATTCAAATGTAGCAAACCACCTATCAATTGGTGAAATGAAAGTGCTGCCAGTAAGAATGCAAGTCACAATAGGAAATAAGGAATAAAGCAACGGGCAAATGCACTAAATGAAGTTAATGAAGGACATTAATGCTCTACCTTCGTAAGTTCACTAACCACTTAATGGCTCTCTTTAATGAGCCTAAAAATACCCAACATTTGAGAAATGAAAGAAGGTTGGAAGTGCTGAGTGTGCCGTCAAAGTTTAAAACAAATTACAAATTTCTCTTCATACTCTGTTCTTAAATCATTATACTTTGTTCTTCTATCGTTTCACTTCTCTTGAGTACAAATCTTCGGTAAGCTTAAATTATCTATTTTGAGTAGTGTAGCCTCATCTCATAGACACCCATTGTGTTGTAATACTGTGGCATTACAAGATTGATCAGTGAGTTACGTTCTTGGGTTTAGAGAGAGAAATAACCTGTGAGAGGTTGTGTTAGTATTTTGAGATAAACACTGTGTAAGATTTGACTTGAATCTATGAATTAAGTTTGGGAAAGGTTTAAACTTGAACCCGTGAGTCATGTTTGGTAAGGTCTAATTAGAACCTGTGAATCAAGTTTGTAATTGTGAGATATTAGGGAAAAATCCAGGGGGACTCTGGGAGTGGATGGACATCGAGTTGGGTGGAACCACTATAAAAACTCTTAGTGTCCTTTGTTATTATTATTCTCATTTGATGCCACTTATACATCAACGCCAAATATTTCAAAAATCCAAAACAGCCAAAATCACAAGAAAAATATCCATAAGCAACTATTCACTCTCTTTAGTTGCTTAACAATTGATATCCGAGCAGGTGTCTGGTATTGTTTTAGGTCTCACGACATTAAACCAAAGATCCTATCCATATCCTTAGAAACACCGGTGGCAACAGAGAGATTAAATTCCTCACTTGAAGCTTCCTCATCCAACAGTGAGCCTATGGTTGTCACAACATCCAAAAGGAGAAACATAAATGGATTAAAGAGAAGCAAGAAACGTGACCTCCTAAGAAGAAAAAGCACCGAAAGCAAGAGAGGAGCTCATGCTCAAAAAGGATGCTCTAACACTGAGGAAGCTAAAGTGGAGATCACAAACCAAGCTGGCAACAAAGAAAAAAATGAAGCAAATTACTCTAGTAACTTATCCTACTCAGCTGATATCGATTCTAATAATAGTGAAAGCACCTTGGTCTTAACAAAGGAAACATTATTACTTGCACTTAATGAAATCTACAAACTAAATGAAACCAACTCATATCTAAAGAACACTTTAAATAAATTGGAAATTGAAAACAACGAACTCATTGAAGAAATCAAAAGAGTCAAATTAGAGAATGAAAATCTTAAAACAGAGATTGATGAACTAAAATAAGAAAACACTTTTTACAAATAGAGAAGAAAATGAAAAATGATGAACTTATCTTCCTGAACTATGACATGGATAAGCTGAAAGAAGAAATCAAACACTTGAAAGAAGAAAAGATTCAAATGGAACTGCAATTGGAAGAAGAAAAGAAAAAATTTAATTTATAAACAGAAGCACTAAAGATAGAAAATGAAAACTAAAATCAAAAAGTAAATCACAAACGAATGAAGACATGCACAAATCTAAAGGTAAACAAGTACTTAATGAAGAAGACTCGGAAAATAAACTAGAACTTGAAAGAGAAAAGAACAAGAAACTAAACTCATTATCATACAAGTTCACCGAGGGACAAGAAAAGTTTAACTTGATGTCAGAATTTCAGAGAGCGGTATATGACAAGGCTGAGCTAGGTTACAATTCTGCCGTCACTCAAAAAAACTTCAAAATTTCTTTGTACCTAGTTCCAAAAATCCCAAAACAGAAATTAGATGCCATTACTATATGAAAGTTTGACATTACGCCTATCATTGTAGACTGACTAGGCAGAACAGTAAAATCAAAAGACCAGAGGTAGATCTAAAATGTAGATATTGTTATAAAATTGTTCATCACTAGAACATATGCTGGCATAAAAACTCAACACCAATTTTCCTCTCTCTCTCTCTCTCTCTAAGCGAAACTCAATTCTCTAAAACCCTAGAAATCAAATTAGGAGAAACTCTAATTGCTTGCAGAATCAAATGGATCCTAAGAAAAAGTTACCAATCTCTAAACCATCCACAATCTCGAAGCCTCCTATAAAATCAACAAACTCTAAGTCATCGTCGAAACCACCATCTGTGAAACCCACTTCTTTGAAACCTTCTTTGTCATTGTAACCATCATCTACAAAAGCCTCTTCTTCAAAACCTCCTTCGTCATCGCAACCAGTAGAGGAACCTCCTAGATTTAACACCTATGAGTTTTGATCAATCGAACGAGCCAACTCTACAAGCAAGTGTTCTTGCGAAGGAAGATTAACCATGGACGATTAATCTATTGTGGTTTTCTAAAGTGGGTAAATTTCAAGTATGAAGAGCACTTGAATGAGGTATGCCCTAATTGGTTTATGATTCCTACTAAGTACATTCATGAGAAAGGTATTAAAATGTTTTACAAGAATATTGATCCTATCACTGATGGTATCAAAAATGAAACTCTCATTATCCTAGATGGACACTTTATTTCATGTGCATTCAGAACCTATGTGAATGGGAAGGAGATTGAAGTAACTCCAAAGATTATCTACAGTGAAAGTGCACTAGAATGGAAAACGTATAATCAATGTGAACGCTACATGAAATTAGATTACTTGGAGAATGCTAGGACAGTATTTAATAATAACAACATGATAGTGGTAAACACTAATGCCATGAATTTAGGATTTCATGAAAGAATTTTACATCTGATTGTTGGTCATGTGCTTAGACCTAGAGGTGAGAACTACACAACCGTTCTAGGGAAGATTTTTGGTTGATGGCATGCATTATGAGTGGAAAGAACCCTCGACTGCACTTCATCGTCCCACATTTCATGATTGCTGCACATAGATCATAAAACTCTCTCTTACCCTATGCAAGCATGGTACCTGAGATTTTGTCATCTCATCGTGTGAAATTTGACAAAGATGATGTGATAGAACTAAATAAAAAAAATGGGATTAATGCATTATCCATGCTGAGAGCAAAATGGATCTGCAATGATAAGGGAGAATGGGTTAGGAAGGATGTTGGAACTAGCAAGAGACAGATAGAGGAAGTAGGAGAAGAAAATGCAGAGGTTGGTGTGGCTGTTGAGACTGAACAAAGTGGACAGCCATCTGGTTCTCAACCCATTACTCTTGAAAAGATTTGAGATAAATTGGAAAGCATTGAGCAAAATTTGCAACTCATAAATGCTTGACAAACTAGGCTGACTCAAGGGTATATTATGTTTAGTATGGAGTTGGAAAGGCTGGAAAAGAATATTGAATCCTCCAAAAAGGGAAAGACCTCTTGTGATCCTAAGCCCTCGCAGTCCTATTGATTTATCCCTCTGATATTGTTTCAAATTTCTCTAACTTAGAACTGAAGCAATAACCTCTTAGCTTTTCTTTTTGCTTACTGCTCTGAATTCATTAAAACTTTAGACTTGTGTGACTTTTTATTTTGAATTATCTTGCTCGATAGTCATTATGTCACAGAAGCATGCTCACTTTGTATATTCCTTTTTATTTTAAACTTGCTGCCTCTTTCCCTCTTTTGAATCCAATTACTTTGGTATGACTACACTCATATTTGGACTCCAGATCTATATCCTTGATTAGTGACATAGGACATCTATTGATCTGAATATACATGAATGTGCTAACTTGTGGATTGTAATGTATCAGATCTGCTAGATTATATGTTTGTTATAAACAATAGACATTTGCCTATAGAACTTCAAGCTTATAAAATTGAGTACTTTATGTTACACATAGAATAAATTATCAAATTTAAATTTTCATGCATGATCCTATCTATTGTTGCAATACTCTGGCCGAAAGTCCATGCTATATCTTAGAATTCTTTGTATGCTTATTAAGTCCTTGGTATGCTCTTCTTGATTTCTATTGTTACAATGGTTAAGTTCTTCACATTTAAATTATTGGTTGATTATTAAAACTCTGCATCTTGCTGGTACTTAAAGTGTAACCATACTTGCCATGCACTTTCTGGTTCTTGTTATTGCAATACTTAAGCACTTCATACTAGTTGCTAATTATGCTCTTAGTACCATGATGGTTTCAGACATGTCAGTTGATTATAAACTTATTAGAACTTAGAAGTATTGGAGGATCTTAGTCGCCCAGCTCCTATCGTTCGTATGCGACGTCAATGGGGGATGTAACTCCCCGAACGGATGGATGCGGCCCACGACTTAAAGATTTTCTATCGTTCGGAGGGCCTTAATCGCTCAGCTCCTATCGTTCATGCGCGTCGTCAATAGGGGATGCAACTCCCAGGATGGGTGGACGTGGCCCACGACTTAAAGATTTTCTATCGTTCGGAGGGGCTTAGTCATCCAACTCCTATTGTTCGTACATGTCATCAATTGGGGATGTAACTCCCAGGATGAGTGGACGCGGCCCACGACTTAAAGATTTTCTATCGTTCGGAGGGTCTTAGTCGCCCATCTCTATAGTTCATACGCATCGTCAATAGGGGATATAATTCTCCGGACGGGTGGACGCGGTCCACGACTTAAAGACTTTCTATCGTTCAGAGGGTCTTAGTCGTCTAACTCCTATCGTTCGTTCGCGTCGTCAATGGGGGATGTAACTCATCGGACGGGTGGACGTAGCCCACGGCTTAAAGATTTTCTATAGTTTGGAGGGTCTTGGTCGTTCAGCTCCTATCATTCGTACGCGTCGTCAATAGGGGATATAACTCCCCAGACAGATAGATGCGGCCCACGACTTAAAGATTTTCTATCGTTCGGAGGGCTTTAGTCACCTAACTCTTATCGTTTGTACACGTCGTCAATAGGGGATGTAACTTCCCGGACGGGTGGACGTGGCCCACGACTTAAAGTTCATTGCCGGGCAGATAACCTAAGTCTCATTAACTATACTGAGACAACGCAATAAGAATAACAACCAGAGAAGAGAAAGACGATTTTTATCAGCAAAAAACAAGAATTTCTTAAACAAAGGCTGAGGAGTACAGAATCTCAAATGAAAGTTATGCAGCCGGCCTTTGAGTATTGGCCTCTCTTTCGACTGGAAGTAGGGCATCACTTAGACCCATACGACAGATTATCTCTTCGGCACACTTCAGTCTCTCGGACAGTCTGTACTGAGAGTCTTTATGGATAGTAGCTTCCCTCGCGTGGGACTTCTCGAGCTCAGTTATCCTATATTCCGCCACTCGGAGCAACTCCTCTCGAAGTTTGGCCAACTTCTCAACCAACCGAAGACATACCTCACGTTGGGCCAACTCCGATCGGAATCTTTTTATCTCTTCTTCCTTTTGATTGAGCAGCGTACCGGATGCGCTTTCAGTCTTTGCAACCTCTTCCTTCGGAATAAGGACTTCTTCTTGTGTTTGAGCCAGACGAGTTAACTTAGAAAGACGCCCCTCCAAGTGGCTTATTATCTGCCTCCCCTACTGACCTTGAAATCGGGCAAGGGCTATAGTCTGCAAGGAAGATCGAGTCAACGAAGGTAAAAAATGAAGAGGAACCCGAAAGGTACAAAGAAAGTATTACCATTAAGCCTAAAGACTCAAGAGCCCCGCCGACTTGTTCGTAAGACATCCTATAGAGATCGAGCTCACAACGATGAAAGTCAAATTGGTCGGCAATACGCTCATCTTCTGCCAGATCTATATAGCTATACTGCATATCTCCTACACAAGCAACAACAGTTCTGCGCTCTTTTGAACCCTTCTTACCATCAAAAGATTGAATGGGGATAGCGAATGGAGAAGCGACCCCTTCAAGAATCTTGCACTTTCCCTTACGCGTAGGCCAAATCGGGACAACGGAAGAAGATCTTGCCATTGCACCCCTTACAACTCGAGAAATATTCATCCTTGTAACACCGACCCTCGGTGTATGCACATGTATCCTATTTCATCTTTATATATATATAATGATTTTTCATAAATCCGTTTATAAATGTTACTCAGAAATTTTTCCGATAAAATTCTCCCAGAGAATTTTTACTCAGATTTTTAGGCATAAATGAATAATTTTGAACTGGACCACAAATGGTCCTATGATGATGAGATGTGATTTTGAGAGTGAGAAAATTTTTAAATTTGATAAATAATTATTTTTAGCGTTAAAACGGTAAAAGTCCAGAAATTGGTCTATAAACCCTAATTCGGATCGATTTTGACAAACATGGTTGAGACAACCATATTAAATTTTGAAATTAGTCCCATTGGGCCTAATACATGATTTTGGGCCTAGCATGTAAGTTTGAGAATTTTTGGGGTCAATTTATAATTTTTGTAAGTCCATGGACCAAATTGTAATTAACAAGAACTTAAAAACAATTTCTCAAAGGATAGGGACTTCAATGCAATAAGATGGTAGGCAACAAAGTATGGGCAAGTTATGGAGTGTTGAAAATTTGGAATTTCAATCCAAGGGGAATTTCAATCCAAGGGTGGAAATTAAATTGGAAATTTAATGAAATTGTTTGAACCATTGATTTAACAAAGCAAGAGACAAATTGGACAAGCATTTAATGCCAAAGCATGGTGAGGAAATCTTGTGGACGTGAAGAGCATGTTGAGGAAAAGAAATTCTTGACATTTTGAGACAAACAAGCATGGTGTGGTATGGAATGAAAAAGCAAGCATTTATTTAAGCTATGTTGATGATATATAAACCTTGACTTTTGGGGAATGAAGTGTGCTTGTGATAATTAAAAGGTTTCAACCCCTTCATTTGTTGCACCATGAAGTGGACATGAGTGAGAGGAATAAGAAAGAAAAATGTGGAGTTTTCTTCAGAGCCAAGAGTGAAAATGAGTGAGTCCAATCTAGAAGGAGAAGATTTTGTTGGAAAAATTCTTTAAATCTCTAGACATATTTGAAAACAAGGTAAGGCCTTCTTTTGCATCCTAGAATACTATATTTTTATTTTGAACCCAAAGGGAGACTCTTAACTTGGTGTACATAGGGTGACCACAGGCTGGGACTAAGTGGAAAGCTTGCTTGAGTTTTGGAAGGCAAAGAAATTGAGGTAAAGAAAGATTTTGTTCTATCTTGCTTTAGATTTTATTTCTGTCCATGAATTCACCTTTGTTTTAAGATATCTTACAGTCAGAATTTGAAAATGCTCTAGTCAAATAAATTGTAGATCCAAGTCTTATCTTTCCAACGAGATAAGAACCATCTTAATCAGATACCTGTGCTAAAGGTTATGGCATTTTTCCTAAAACATGACAGAAAGTTGTTCTGTTTCGGACTATAAAATCAGTGTGTACAAAAAAACAATTTCCAGCTCTATTTTGGAGAAACGCAAAACATAAAAGTTGTAGCTATCTTTCTTGTCTACCAAATATTAAAATTTCAGCCAAAACGCATGAGGGAATCAAAAGTTATACCCTTTTTCCTAAAGATGTGTTGATAGAAATTTTGTTTCCAACTGAAAACTGCATATTCTAATCATGATTTATTTCAACCCCTTTATCGGCATAATTGAGTGAAACTCAAAATACAAAAATTGTAGATCTATTCTTGGGAATGACATGTTAAAATTTCATTAAGTTTTGATAAGTAGAATAAAAGTTATAGCTTCTGCACAAAAATTGGACAGAAGCTGAAATTGGAATGCGACTGAAACAAAGTGAGGATTTCTAGGAATTCTGTGATGTGAATTTGAGAAAGCGTATAAAATGAAAGTTATAGGTCATGAAGTTACCTACAACATATCATAATTTCGCTTGACTGAAACTGGATAGAGCTTGAGTTTGAAACAAAACTGAGACAAATAATTGAAATTCTGAAATTCTGTGTTTAAAATCTGAGAAAATGCTCAGAATAGAAGTCATAGTTCTGTCTCTTATCTTTCATATGAGACTAGAATTAATTAATTTGGAGTTATATGTAAGGAGATGTGAGAAATCTACTGAAACTGTGCAAGTTGAGTTATAAAAATCCGAATCAGTCCAAAGATAAACTTTCATAAATTCATATAGTGAGAATCTGAAGATGAGCTAAACATGAAAAATGTGGGTAAATGTCTTAGCTTTAAGTAGCAAATTGAATCACTCAATTCCGAGCTATATAGAAAAGTTATAGCTTATTTCCCATGACCGCGCAGATTTGAAAATCTGCGGACTGATTTTTCTTCACAAGAGTTATTTGATTTGAACGAGGGAAGCACTTGATTTACGCTTTGTGGTAATATTGGGGAGTGCGTTACCCTCCCCCAAACGGTGAGTGGGACTTTGACGTCTGCTACTGATTGGAAAAATCCTGTTTTAAATGTTTTTTTATATATAGCATGATTTCAAATGTGTGATAAACTGAACTTTCGGATTTTCATATATGCTTTACACATATTTTTGTGACCATTGGAGTGTCCCAATCACTTGACTTATTTGATATGCATCCATGAGCTTTCACCAATGATATTGTGTCATTTTTTCATAACATGTGATATTTATATGATTTTCATATCTATTGGCACATGGTTTCATATAACCTGGATTTGAACATGTGATTGGGTTGGATGCCTTGTGATGATTCCATGCTTTGGGTTTGGTGCCCCCCATTTCTCCGTTGTATAGCAATGTTCCGTAGCTACGAAGGACATTTGGCAGAGGCACCCATTTTGCCCGGACACGCTTTGGCCAGAACTATCCCCCAAATGTCAGATCTATATTGATGATTGTGCTTGTGATATTTCGCAGGCTTGTTGGATCAGCCTGCGACCAACTTTGGGGTAAAGAGTTATTGTTTTTACATACATATATTATGAAACCCCCCAATGCGCCCGTCATTGGTCGAGGTAGACCCTTGCCAGGAATATTTCATTGGCCAGCTCTTCATGACATTGATGTAAATATTGGATGCACATCTTGATTTCTGATGTGTGCGTATGATATATGGTTTTGAAATGACATGGTCGGTTTGCACACTATGGATATTTATTACCTTATGCTTTGACACTCCAAGTTCACACCGATATTAATAGTACGATGTCAATCCCCTCACTTGCTGAGTACCATCCCCCTTTAGGTACTCACCCCTCACATTCCCATCTTACAGGTTTAGTCTTGGACTGAGGGCTAGTAGAGCTTTGATTTCGTTGGGCATTTTGGAGACACTGGGCTTGGGTATGGTTACCCACTCTTTCGCGGAAATCATTTGAGGTTATTGTTATATTTGGAGCATTTAGTTGACCATTGTATTTATATTCCTGGGATGACTGTATTATACGTATGTTGACTTGTAAAAATAATAACTCTCATTTGATTTGATATATTGATGTATCGAGGCACATTGTAATGACTTGGGAATTGATTTGGTCTGTGATACATTAGATTGGATGTTTTTAATAGCCTTATGGTGTCTCAGTATGCGGGACGTTGTGCTCGTGTATCGAGGTGCCGCGACGGTTGTCGTGTGTTCGGCTCAAGGGCGGGTCGGGGCGTGACAATCCTCACCTCAGCACCGGTCGGGGGATCGTCTCCAGCCTCTCTTAGCCCATCCACACCGACACCCGTTCCACCCAATGGATTACTCCCGTTCGGAAACGGTAGTCTCCATCAGTATAACTGTTGTTGGGGCCGAATGATTTGATGAAACTACCAGTGCAAACGAGAAGGAGGCAAACCAATTAGGGCCTCAGTCGCCCCTGAAAAAGATCCAATTAGGGCCTCAGGTGCCCCGACGCTCTCTTGAAAGGGCCTTTTCACACTGTGTTGAACTAACTTGTCAACCATGATATTCTCTAACATGACGTCATCAAGAGGATTCAAAGAATCAACTAATTCGACTCTCATGCTCTCCAGCAGAAGGAGCATGTCGATTTTTCTCTTTTTCCCGATCAGCAAACCAGCCAATGACAACATCTGGTCATCGAGTAAGGACTTGACCCATACGCTCCGATCGATAGACTTGCAATAGCCACCAATTGACCGAATGAAGTGGCTATATCACGAAGTAGTTGGGGGCTTTAGCTCCACAGAAGGCACTCCGTCAACCTTGGGTAGCAGGGGCAAACAGTCCCTATCCAAGAATTCTACGTAAAAGAATTTCTATATCCAGTTCTTATTGATGGACTCTTTATAGCGGAATCTTCAGCCAGACTCAGGGCGAGTCTGTAATTTGTACCAACCCTTAGTCGAACCACTGCTTCCACACCTCATCAGAATGAAGAAAATTGACAGAATGTCAAAATCGAAGTGAAGACGACAAAACCCTAACAGGGAAGCCACTGCAACCACCAAACGTCAGACACTTGGGATCAGGAGAATCGAGAATATGTTCTAACAACACATCATCTCTGCGAAAGAGCTCGTGAATGGGATTTTCAACCCATACCTAACTGATTGCAGGTACATTCGAACACAACCCTCTGGTGTCATGTTAGTTCTATCGGCTTCCGTGACAGATATTAAATGTAATTGTCCCCCATCAGCATCTCGGTTTATACCTCTTGGAGTTCTTCCCGAAACATAATACTCATAATATCACCAATGCCTGAAAAAGGCTTAGAAATAGGTATTTTCGCCATTGTTTTTTGGAGATGGTGTCTTTGATGGGTCTCAAAGGGGGGAAATCAGAGAAACAGAAAGAGGAAAAGCCAAAGTACGATATTTTCTAAAAAATGCGAACCCTTATAAAGCATACAAAAGACGATTTGCGAAAATCAAAATGATTGTAATCACATTAAAAAGATCCGTGTCTTTTTCCGACCGTTATAACTCATGACGTCTCTTCGGCAAGAGAGTTATGAGTTAGGGACAAATGATGGGACAAGGTCCCAGAATCGCATTCGGTGGGTCAGCCCTAGAAAGACCCATGCAGAAAGCTAATGAAGGACAATTACCGATCGAGGTTTAAGTACAACCATCAGTCGAAGGGCCTCAATCGCTCATATCTCTCGAATGATAGGGTCTTAGTCGCCCAACCAATCGAACGACCTTAGTCGCCCAGCTAACCAAACGGCTTTACTTCCCAGCCAACCGAATGCAATTCGATTGACGAAGTTAATCATCCCCGATCGGGCATCTAATCGATCGCCTCTCAACCGAAGGAGTCTGAGGACCTCTCATCGGTCAAGCGACCGATTGATAGCTAATGGTTCTAACGATCTAGAAGGAAAGTCAAAGTACTACAGCGACTCCCGTCTCTTACTAAAAACAACACCTTGAGATCTTTACAGTTAAGGAAGGAATCTTTCCAAAATTTCGATAGTTTTCCAAAATGATGAGGATCTCAATCAATTCAAAATATGAAATCCCCGATATCTCCAGATCAGCTTGATAAGGAAGGTAGGGTTAGAACATCGCAACCGCGTCCAATTCAAAAAGGTATAAAATATCTCAAAACTCTTCACAACAGGGACACTCTCTGGGCCTTAAACTCTTGACACATTATTCACAGGGAACGATTTTCCTTCAACTTTCAGTCTGTTTTTTCTTTTCATACTAAAACCGCTCTTTCTGATTTGAACGTCGGAGTCTCCTCGCCGAAGCACATTCTGGTAGTTTTTACAGGTGTCACATCCCTTCGGCGACAACCACTCGGGTCAGCAAAGAGTTGATATCTGTGGAGTCAAAATCCACCCCCAACAAATATAATTCATGTTTATTGAGTTTTGAAAACTCAATAAATATTTGTTTCAAAATTTGATAAATATGGAGTCATATTTGTAATTTTATTTTTTGTTATGGGTATTTTTAAGAATTTTTTTAAAGGATAATTTCGTACATAATTTTAGAATTTCTATCAAAAAGGAATTGGGTGGTAAAATAAATTAAATTTTAAAAAATTATATTATATTTTCAGAATGGCCTTATCATCCTTACCTTGTGTGGCTTCAACAGCCTGCCCGGGAAGCGGTTGAGGAGAAAAAGGCTGTTTTTCGGAAGAGAGAGAGAGAGAGGGAGAGAGGGAGGGAGGGAGGGAGAGAGAGAGAGAGAGAATGGCGACCCTTCAACTGACAGACTACTCTAACTCCACAGTGACATCTCTCTTCGTCAAATTCAAAAATTGCCATTACAGAGCAACCTCTTACTCTCAATCTGAACCTCGCTTCATTCCAAGAGCTTCTTCTTCTTCTTCTTCTTCTCAGCAGCAGCAAAGCTCTGTGTTGAAGTTGAATCGGAGACACTTCATAGCTGCAGAGACAGCAGCGGCAATTTCCCTTTCTCTGACTCCACTCATTGCCAAATCCGAAGAAACTCTCTCCGAATGGGAAAGAGTTTTCCTCCCTATCGATCCTGGCGTTGTTCTTCTCGACATTGCTTTCGTACCTGATGACCCTAATCATGGTATCTCTCTCTCTCTTCTAAACAAGCAAAAACGTATTGAATATTTAATTGGTTGTGGTTTGGGACGCAGGTTTTCTATTGGGGACGAGGCAGACAATATTAGAGACAAAGGATGGCGGAAACACTTGGGTGCCACGTTCAATACCTTCGGCAGAAGACGAAGATTTCAATTACAGATTCAATTCCATTAGCTTCAAAGGCAAGGAAGGTTGGATTGTTGGTAAACCTGCCATTCTTCTGTACACTTCCGATGCCGGAGATATATGGGAACGCATACCCTTAAGCGCTCAACTTCCTGGTGACATGGTATTCCTTCTTTCCTATAAAAACCTTAATTTGGGTTTATCCTGCATTGATTAGGAACTAAAGGGTTTACTGCTAGAAATTCTCTTATTGATTATCACTCTAGTGCGCTTTGCCATTGCTATTTGCTTGTGCCTTATTGTCATTTACAATGTGGATGCTCTTCGTAAGATCTTCTCCTGTTGCAGATTGTCTATTATTTTGTAATGATACCGTCAAAATAAATTGTCTAATCAACTTGCATCAATTTGGTTGGGGTCAAGCGTTGCTGGTTGTCTACATTAGCATCATCACTGATGATAACGTTGGCATTCTTGACTTCCCACTGCCTTTAAATAGGCCTTTCGTAAAGGGTTAACCGAGGAATATAGTCTTATGTGCAGCAGAACTTTAGCTGTTTTTAGTGTCACGTTACGTTCTTTGGTCTTCTCCAACGTTCCCAAGTCCCATGCTCTCTTTACATAAAATGGTTTCTTACTCACCAAAGTATTACAAAATATAGTTTAACAGAAATGCCCTTACAAGTTGCAGCTACATTTAAGTGATTCTATGTGTATCAAGTGGCAAGAAACATCCCTCTCTCGTTTTTCCATTGGTTACTTTGTCTCTCTCTTGCATTTTTCCCTCTCTTCCATATTGTCCCCACACTTCACTTCTCTATTGCTTCTACAACACACTATGACCTGTTGGTGCTTGTATTTGAGCATATACTTGGATATTGACCTTTGGTCCTGGTTTGATAATGTTCAGAAGATGCAACTCCTCCAAAGTGTGTAGAAAGGGGATGATCTCTACTTTTGCGTTGTGCTTATGTAAGATATTGGGAAAGCACAATTAGATCAAAAGGTCCATGGTTCAAATAAAGAAATTGTAAAGTGATATTGCATGATATCTGCCAATGGTTCACATATAAACCAACTCATTCCTATTTTCCAGTTCCAAGAAATAATGATGTCAATATGTAGTGCAGGCCCATGGACAACTAAAATTTTGGAAGGTTTAAGTTTGATGAAACCTTACCTTAGGGAACAACAAAAGAAAAGAAATGGAAAGCAAATCATCCTTTTTTGGGTTTGGATATTTTGAAGTTGTTGGTACCATTGCTTAAACCATGGACCAATGTATAAGATATTTAGAAACACCTTCCCTAGTACCACAGTTACCATTCGAACATTGGTAGAAAGCGATTTGCCTGCTCCCTTTAGTGGGGTTTTTTTTTAGTATATTTAAACCCACATATTCTAGTTTTTAGTGGCTAAGAGAAAAAAAGTCAACATGTGGTGCTTGTTCTGATTAATCAGAATCTGGAAAAGGTTTAGTTGATTATACTTTTGGCTTTTATAGTTTCATAATTTTCAAACATATAAAATTGTGACAGAATCTTCTGTAGCTACACTATCTTTTCAGCTGATTAATTTGTTCTGCTCTGCCTGGAGTTTACATCTTTTAATTTTCGCCATGCTGCCATTTTGAGCAATAGTGCATGTATTTTTGTTTGAGATCCCCAAATCAAGAGCAGTTCAATTATTGTATATGCAGGTATATATAAAGGCAACAGGAGAAAAAAGTGCAGAAATGGTTACTGACCAAGGTGCCATATACGTAACTGCAAACAGGGGCTACAACTGGAGAGCTGCTGTTCAAGAAACTGTTTCAGCTACTCTTAATAGGTTAGTTTTAATATGGATCTAGACATCTGAGAAATGAATTTTGTTTAAGCCTTAAAGAAGCTTTTCTATTCCGGTGGCTTGGAACGTAGGGTTAAAACCTAATTGTCAGCATTTGGTTTTTGCTTGCAGTTGGTAGCTTAAACACTTACTTTACATAGATGATATCTTTCTAGTCTGTAATTGACTTTCTTCTTTTCTCTGCAGTTTAATTCTCTGATTTATCTCTGACAGCCATACTGGACTCAATTTTCCTGAACTTACTGTTGAAAATTTTAGGTTGTTTCAATGTAGCATTAGTTTGTGACATCCTGTGATGTAGTTTCCAACAGGTTAGCTGTTCTCTATATTAACCCCAGGGCACACACTACACATGTGGAGTTCCTCTCTTTGGCTTATAAAACATTTTTTTTTTTAAACTATGTTGTTTCCATGTTTTTGTATGTGTACATTGTTTGGTGTGCTACACAATACTTCTGACATAACTAAATTAAAAAATTTGATAAGAATACAAAGTAAAATATGCGAAAGATATTAACTTTAAAACTACTGGTGTTAGAGTTCTGAATGGCTGAATTGCTAGGAATGAGAAGAATCAAAATGCATTTCAGTAATCAGAAGAAAGTAATTACCAATTCATAAGAAAATTCACTCAACTGTCTAGCTAATAAAATTTTAGAAAAATAAAAAATTTAATCAATTAGCTACCATCCATATCAAGACATCTTGAGAGAGAGAGAGAGAGAGAGAGAATAATGTTTGACATTTTCTGAACTTAAATCAAAAACCTGACACATATGAAATTTTCTAAACTAAACTTAAATTAAAAATATGTATGAAGTTTTCTATTTCTTTTCCTTCTTTCACTCTTCTTCATCTCGCTAATTCTTCTTCCTTAGCATTAATAATCAACTAAAGGTTCAATCTGCAAATGCCAAATAAATTTCTCATTCACTCGCCATAAACCCTTACTCTAATTAATTTCAATCAGTCAAGTTGATCAACATAGGGAAATTTTCTGCAATTTCTGCCCTCTGAATTTGAGTTTTGTAATTAAAGAACATATTTTGCAAGGAGAGAACACAAACTCTGATGATATGGGGTTTTATAATTGGATGAAATTTAAAAATTGAAGAAGAAAGTCCATTGAATCAAAGCGATTTAGAAGAGAATGTGGTACACAGACTTCTAATATAGATGGTGTGTCGAAGTTCTTGTGAGCCTTCACATCATCAATAACAACCAAATCACATGTATCCTGAGAGATGGAAGATTGATTGGGGATAGAGAGCACCTTGGAGATGGGGAGCTTGAGGTAGGATTTAACCCAATATAGAAAAGGGAGTGAGTGAGTTACATGCTTGGTTTGCAAAGATTGTTGTCTTGAAGAGCCTGTTGCTGATGTTGAGCCTGAATATAAATCCTCTCCCTTATTTTGGTGCTCCCATCTATCTCCCCTTTATTTTATTGGCCCATTACATGTATTGCCAATTATAAGTATTCTTAATTAAATACTCTAACCTATAAAAAAGTGTCCTAATTTAAATTGGAAACAAATCATATTAGGTATACTTTAGCAAAATCTCAATAATCAAGTCATTAGCTATAAGCTAAAGAAAAATGATGTAGGATGGGTAGCCGTTAAAATCATTTGCCTGAGGGTCAAACTCAAGGGAAGGTTTAGAGGATGGATTTATGGTGCAAAAGGAGGCCAAAATGCTTGCAAAAGGGGAGACTGAGGGACAAGAATAGGCTTGAAAGCAAGTGGTGGCATCCAAAGGCTTGTCCCATGGTACACCACCTGGTGTTGTGGTGCGATGTCTTTTGAGAGATGCACCGCAGCATGCGGCACTTCAGTGCCAGAGCATGTGATTTTTATTTTAATGTGCTATTTTCTTTATTATTTGTTATTTTCTTTTCCCTTTAGAGATTTTGAGCTATATAAGCATTTTTATTGTTGTAAACGTATCTTTTGGCATATTAATAAACTTTTGAAACTTTTTTCTCAACTCTAGTTGGGTATTCTACCTCTTGAGGTGGATGCCGTGTTTCCTTTCTACATCAATTAGTATGCTTAATTTGGTGACAGCATCAATTAGTATGTCCAATCTGGCGACTGAGAAAATTGCAAGATGTGAATTGAGGTATTTAGAAGCAACAAATCTCATGACAATGATTGGAGGTTGAAGGCTATTTGGTATTTGTTAGGATCTCCTATTTTAGCCATGACAACTCAAAGGGGATGTAAGATCCACACTTGTAGGGTCTTAGGCAAACATAGATTGGAATTAGGAGGAGAAATGTGCCATGGATGGTGGTTGTGGTCGATCTACACCGGATCTAGTTTGTGCAAGTCCATTTATCAAAAAGGCCAAGGTAAATTTGTGGAGCATAAGTTGTGATTTTAATTGGCAAAATTTTCATCTACAAATTGCGATTCCAGTACTTACGGTTATTTTTTGGGAGAAAGTTCTTAGATTGGATTGATACTTGTGATAAATTTAAGGTGAACTTGGGAATTTTGGTGTGGTTAGTAGGGTTTAAAATGGTTAGTGAGGTTTAAAGTGAGTATGAGGCTGTATGTTGGTGGGATAGTTTGGTGAAATCATGATGGGGCAATTGAAACATGGGAAGAATTGAAACGTTTGTTGAAAGATAAATTTTACCCTACATTATGAGCAAAACTTGTCTCATAAATTTTAGAAAAACATAGCTTAGGGTTAGGGTTTGGGTTTGGAGTTGCAGCAGTGTTGGAAAATAGAGGTGAAACTAATTATCTGGCAGTGTATTGTGGTTCTGAGAGTGAAAATGATTATCAGAGTGACATTTTTCATGAAGACCTCACCCACCACAAATGAGGAAAAAGATGAGGATGAATATTAGGAATAAGATAATGGTGATGTTTTTAGAATAAGGAATGATCCATATTCTCATATTGGAGACTCAAATGCTTTTTCAACACATGATACAAATGTTTTGGAGGAAGGTTTAGAATTTGAAGATCCTAAGACTTCTGACTTTTAAGTGAGTTTGTTAGATCAACATCGGTCTGAAGTTGATGGAGGTGATATCGAGGAAGCACTGGGTATACAAATCACTGACTCTGATATCAATTGTTGATTACCGAGCAACATTGGGAATGACTTAGAAAGCAATGAAGTGGTTAAGGTCTTGAAAGATTCAGCAAAGAACATAGATGAGGTTGTTGATGCTTTTAAAATTTCATTCCATACTATTGCAGGTTTAGTTTTTAATAAATGGAAAGTCTATGTATTAGGGTGTTGAATTTTTGTACCGGAGGAGTTCTGTATTGAGCTTGAAGGAAAGTTGACTGAAAATACAAGTAGTTGAGGCATGGTTGATGTTTTCAATCCTTTTGTGTTTGATCCAATTTGCAGAGCCTTCGTGGATGATATGGGGCAACCTTGTTGAATTTTGCTATGGTATTGCATGACATGGATGGGGATATCCTAATTATGCATTGAACTCAAACAGGAGTTCTTTTCAAGTGAGAGAGATTGATGTAGAATGGGTAGTTGTTAAAATCACATGCCTCGTGGTCAAGCTCAAGGGAAGGTTGATAAAACAGATTTATAGTGCAAAAGCAGGCCAATGGCATGTAAAAGAGAATAAAGGAGGCCAGAAATATGCTTGAAGGCAAGTGGTGGCATGTAGAGGCTTATGTCCAGAGCGACACTTTTTGAAAGATGCCTCACAGCGTGCCAGCACTGGTGCTGTGGCACCATAATGCAAAAGAGCATGGGATTTTTATTTTAATATGCTATTTTCTCTATTATTGTTATTTCTTTTTTCCTTTTGAGTGTCTATGATTTTATTAATTAGCTATTTCATTTAGAGTTTTTGGGCTATATAAACATCTTATAACATTGTAAATTTGTCTTTTGGAATATTAATAAATTTTTTAGACTTTTTTGTTAATGGTAATTGGGTTTTCTATTTCTTGAGGTAGGTTCCTCTCTGAAACTTTTGGGGTTGTCCTGAATAAATCTAATCCATTTTCCTTTCCACATCAATAAGAAATATTACACAATTCATGAGTAAAATTATGTACTTTTATGTTTATAGTTGAATAAAAAAGTCCCAAGTCTTAAAATATTAAACTGTTGCATAAATTCTAAACTTTTTTTTTTTTGGGTTTATAAATGTATAAGAAACTAAGTAATTATTCCTATAGTCTTTAAATCAACTAGAATGAAAGAACAATTGTACAACTGGATATAAGTAAAGTTTTAACTTTTATGTTCTCAGATGAAAAAAAAAAAAAGATTTAGAGTCTTAAAATTTTCTCTGAATTTCTTGTATTTGCAAGCATTCTTTTGGGGAGCTACTCCAAAAAAACTTCAATTTTCTCTGAATTTCTTGATCCACAAAAGATACAGAGTTCAGATCTGAATTGAAAAGATACAGAGTTCATCTTTGAGAAACATCCGATTCAGTTTATTTGCAAGCATTCTTCAGCTACTGCAAAAGATATTCTCTGCAATCACTTGAAAAGATCTGAATCAAAAGAAGTAGATACAGAGTTCGGATCTATCCTCACAGGGATTGTTCTTGAATTTCAACAAGATTCAATTTATTTGCAAGCATTCTTCAGCTACTGCAAAAAACTTCAATTTTCTCTTATATTTGAAGATTCATATCTCATTTGGGTTTTCAGCCTTTTGCTGTTCTGGGTTACTCATTTGAAGATTCGTATCTCATTTGGTTTTCCTGTTCTGCTGACTGTGAGATTTAGGGTCAATCTCAATTTCCATCATCATCGTAACCATCATTGTTCTTGAATTTCTGGGTTACTCCTGCTCTGCTGATAGTGAGATTTAGGAACAATCTCAATTTCCATCATCATTGTGACCATCATATTGTTTCTGGATTTGCTCGTCTCTGGTTCCCAGGAAACCTGTATTCGCAACTGTCAGGTTCCAGAGTTGGACTTTTATTTGTGCAACCTTAGCCTCTGTTTCTGAATCTGCAACAATACAACCAGGTTCTTCTTCTTGTTCTGTTTTCTTTCTGCATCCTTATCCTCGGTCAATACAACCAGGTTCTTGTTCTGTCCTTCAACTTTGTCTCAAGAATTGAACTTTTCTTTCTGCATTCTAATCCTCTGTTTCTGATTCTGCAACACTACTGTTCTTGTTCTTGTTCTGCAACCAGGTTATATTCATTTTTGTCGTCTGTATTCTTGCTGTTCTTGTCGTCTGTTCCTTGAGTTTGGTTATATTCATTTTGTTATATATATTTGTTCTTGTCATTTGTTCTGCTGTTCCCCAATTGCTGATATATTTGCCTAATTTTTGCTCATTCATTTGTTCTGCTGTACTTGAATTTTTGCTGTTTCTTAAGTTTATTTTTGCTCGTTCATTTGTTGTTATATTTGTTCTTGTTGTGAGTTTTTTCTTGTGTCTGTTGTTATATATTTGCTTAATTTTTGCTGTTTATTGAATTTAAGTCTTGAGTTCTTGTTCTTGAGTTTGTTCTCCTAATGTATTTGAGTTGTGATTCATTTTTGCTGATTCATTGTTTTTGCTGTTCCCCTAATTTGTTGATTCATTTCTGTTGTTTCTTGAATTTAATTCCGTTGTTTCTTGAATTTAAAGTACTGAGTTCTTGTTTTTGAGTTTGTTCTTATAATGTATTTGAGTTATGGTCTTGTTGTATGTTTATTTTGAATGTTTCTTTTGATTGCTCTTGAGTTTAGATTTTTGATTGTTCTTGGGACATTTTGGAGAATATAGGATTTAAAAAAAAAAAATCTTAAAAACTCCGTCATGATCAATCGCAATCTCAGATAAAGGAGTAGGGTTGCAGTAGACTGACAGTCAGCGTAAAATCTTTTGTCAAAATAAAATAGAGACAAATAAAAATTATTCTACTTTTACTTTTACAATTAATTTTGACATTATTGTTTTTGGCATTATTGTTTTTTGATTTTTTTTGTTAATTATTTTTCTTTAATTAATTTTTTTTTGTGGAATTTAGTTTATTATTAATTTAGTTTTGTTTATTGCCCTTGTCGGTCAACATAAAAATCCTTGTCAAAATACAAAAATGAAAGACAATGAAAATATGATTCGTCTAAGTACTTGAAATATAGAATTCTTAACTAACAAATTAGGGGAGCTATGAGAAGTAATGAATATAAAAAAAATTAAAATTATGTGTCTACAAAAAACTAAGTGGGTAGGGGAGAAGACTAAAATAATAGAGTCCTGTGGGCATAAACTTTGGTACACAGGTAGAGATAAAACTAGAAATGGTGTAGGAATAATTGTTCATAAAAACCTACGTGAGAATATAGTGGAGATAAAAAGAAAGAGAGATAGAATGTTATTTGTCAAGATGGTTAATAGAAAAGACATAATTAACATAGTCAGTGTATATGCACCCCAATTAGATATAAATGCAATTAGTAAAAAATAATTTTGGAAAGAATTAGATGAATTTATACAGAATATACCTAGTACGGAGAAATTATTTATTAGAGGAGATCTTAATGGACATGTAGAGGAGAATAACGAATGATTTGAAACTGTACATAAGAACTTTGGCTTTGGTAGTAGGAATGAGGCAGGAGAAACCATTTTAGAGTTTGCTACAGTATTTAACTTGATACTCATAAACATTTTTTTCAAAAAAATAGAGTCGCACATAGTTACATATAGAAGTTGATTGAATGCTAATTAAATAGATTTCTTTCTAACTAGAAGGAGTGACAAATGACTTGTAAGGATTGAAAAGTTATACCGGGGGAGAGTGTAACAACTCAGCATAGACTTTTAGTTATAGATGTGCGTGTGCCTAAAAGTCAAAAGGAATATCGTCCGTTGGTAGAGTCAAAAATTAAGTGGTGAAAACTAAAAGAAGAAAAGATAACAATTTTTAGAGAAAAATTAATGCAAGGATTAATTTGGTCGGCTAATGATGATTCAAAAACTGTGTGGATAAAAATGTCTAATAATATTAAGAATATAGATAGGGAGGTTCTTGGTGTATTTAGAGGGCGGGCTCCAATAGGTAAGGAGTCATGGTGGTGGAATGTGAAAATCCAAATTGTTATACGAACAAAACGGGAATGTTATAGAAATCTTAAAAATAGGAGAAATAATGTGACATTTGAAATATACAAAAATGTAAAGAAAAAAGTGAAAAATTATCTAAGAATCTAAAAATAAAGTGTATAATGAATTATATAAGAAGTTACAAACCAAAGATAGAGAGAGAGATTTACAGAATCGCCAAATTAAAGGAGAGAAAGGGAAAAGATTTAAATAGTGTTAGCTGTATCAAGAGTAAGACTAATAGTATACTTGTGAGGGATGAGGATATAAAAAAACGATGGAGTGATTATTTTGATAATCTATTCAACGTGGAGGGTACGAAAGATATCGACAATATCATGATATCTATAGAAGAGATCAATAGGAACTTCAAACATAAGATTCGTTCTCATGAAGTAAAGGAAGTCTTAAAGAGAATGAAGAATAATAAAACGTTAGGACCCGATGGCATTCCTATTGAGGTGTGGAAATGTTTGGGGGAGGTCGGGATAGCAATGTTAACGGATCTTTTTAACAAAATTTGGCAAATTAAGAAGATGCCCAAAACGTGGAGGGAGAATACACTTGTACCATTATATAAGAATAAATGGGATATACAAGATTGCTCCAATTATAGGGGAATTAAACTTATGAGTCATACTATAAAGTTGTGGAAAAGACTGATTGAGCATAGACTGAGATTAGAGATAAACGTGTCTCAAAATCAATTTGGATTTATGCCATGAAAATCTACCACTGAAGCAATCCACTTAGACATTTGATAGAGACAGTTAGAACATAGAAAAGAAACCTACATATGGTATTCATTGATCTAAAAAAAGTATATGATAAGATTCCAAGAGACATTGTAGTGGGTATTGATGAAGAATAAGATTTCCATTAAATATATCAATTTTATTAAAAATATGTATTATGGAGTTGTCACTAACAACTTGTGGGGGGTAAGTGATAGCTTTCGAATAAATATTAGACTATATCAGGGATCGACATTAAGTCCAATTCTGTTTGTAATAGTGATAGATGAGTCACAAAGAGTATTCAAGATGAAATATCATAGTGTGTGCTCTTTGTAGATGATATAGTGTTGATAGATGAAACTAAAGAGGGTATTAGTAGTAAATTGGAGTTATGAAGGGATACACTAAAGTCCAGAGGATTCATATTGAGCTGATCTAAAACGTAGTACATGAAATACACATTTAGTGATAATTATCAGAATGATGAAAAAATGATTAGGTTAGAAAGATACGATGTATCAAAAAGTGAACGTTTTAGATATCTTGGGTCCATTATCCAAAATGACGACAATATAGATGAAAATGTAAATCATAGGATTCAAGCGGGTTAGATGAGGTGGAAGACATCTGGAGTTCTTTGCGATCGCATGATGCCACTCCATCTGAAAGGGAAGTTTTATAGAACGACAGTAAAACTTACATTATTGTATACTATCGAATGTTGGACCATTAAACAAAAATAAGAGCAAAAAATGGCTATAGCTGAGATGAAAATTTTAAAATAGATGTGTGATAAAATTAGAAAAGATAGGATTAGAAATGAAGAGATACGTACTAAATTAGGAGTGAACTCAATTGCGGATAAGATGCGAGAGTATCGCTTGAGGTGGTTTGGATATGCGCAACGAAGACCCAAAAATGTACCAGTTAGGAGAATCGAGAGTTTAAATATAGGAGATTTAGTGAAACGATGAGGTAGACCATTAAAAACTTGGATGCAATGTATTCGCAAAGATATGACAACTAAGGGATTAATTGAAGAGATGATTTCCGACAACAACGTGTGGCGTAGGAGAATTAGAGTACATTAAATCATTAATTTTTGTATTATAAAATGTATTTGGATAGTATGTGTGCGTGTTTTTTTTTAATCTTATATTTGTCTCTCAAACGATCGACCTTAAATTTTGGGATTAAGACTCAGGTTGTTATTGTTATTGTTGTAGAGTCTTAAAATTATACATTTGCACTCAATATCAATTAAGTCAAATTTTTGTTGTGAAATCTAATGTAATTTCACTTAGATTATTTTTTAATTAAATGAATGTTAATTATGGAATATATAATTTAAAAGATATTACTTGAAAGTGAATACAAATTAGCTGGATCAATACAATGGGGATAGAAGTGGCACCAAATTGGCAGATAGGATTGGGATTCGTTGAGCTTGGTGCATTTGTGAGAGAAAAAGGAAAAAGATGGAAAAAATAATTAAAGAAGTCAGTTATAGATTCTATTTAATTCTAATTTCCATTTGTATATTCTATTTTTAACTTTAACTTTTTTATGGCTGTTTTAAGGGAAGGGGATATTTTGCTAACAGATCTTAGTGGAAGAGGTTATTTGCCAACTTTTGATTCACAAGTTGTAAGTTGTGAACCATGGGAATCATGGGGTCGGTGGGTGGGGGCATTTGTGGTTTCCCCAAATATAGTAAACATGCAAACAGCATTTAGTAGCCGAGTACATTTCATTGGACGCTACTCTCACATTCTGGCTGGGTTCATGAATATGCTTGTTTCCCTGAAATTTGAAAAATATAATAAGTTCACCTTTTTCAACAATATTTTCAGTATAATCTGTATGAAGTAAACAGGTCATATTTTACTTTTATGAGTTCTAAGGTCGAGTAAGCTTATATATTTATATATATATATATATATATATATATATATATGTATGTATGTATATATTTTACTTATTTTTCCTTCCAAAATCTAACAAGTAATGGGTAGTTCCATCATATGATATCTTTTATTTGATCAATATTTTCAGAGAAAGCTCCAGCCGCAAGCAAGTCCAAGCTGATACTTTCTTTAGCAACTTTGTCTTCCATGAACACACTAAATATCTCCACACAATCATACGTAGAAATGGTAGGCTTATTCCCGTGTGTGCATGTTGTTAGTGTGTGGGAATGAAACTTTTATCTCTAATTAATTATTTATTTTTTGTTTGCTTGCTATCATAATGAATTTTGTTACTAGAAACAGAGGACATGGTAAACTGATCGATTCATATCTATGCTAATTTGAAGTTGCATTTGTACTTATCAAACATTTTCACTCACATTGAATATTCAAATTTAAAAAATAACTTGGCACTGAGCTTGAATATAAGCTATGCTTTAGAGCCTTATAGATATATTTGAAAATATACATCTGTTCTATTGGAGAAGTAATTAATACTTCCTTCAGAGTCAGTCCATTGCCAGTTTTGGGCAGGTAACATTAAACTCAAGTAGTATGGTTCCTTCTGCAGAACAGTTTCCAGTGGAATTAGTGGTGCAAGCTACTACACAGGCACGTTTAGTACAGTGAATCGCTCCCCGGAAGGAAGCTATGTTGCTGTCTCCAGCCGTGGTAATTTTTACTTGACTTGGCAGCCCGGGCAGGTGAGTTCGTTCTCTTTGTTTAATCCTTCTAGTCATTATGACCAACACATACAAGGAGCTTCATTTTACATCTCAGTTCATTTATTCTTTTGTTATTTCTTGCAGTTATTTACTAACTATTCCCTAGCCTTTGCTGAATTTGATAGCGCCTTGATCTATTGCACTCAGTGCGCTGCACTGTTATGCAGAAAATGTGTCTGGTGGGGGAACTGTAGACCATCATGCCATTGTTAGTCTATTAAACTGTTAACATAAATATCTAGATATATGCAGGAGCAATTCATTGCTGTTTGTGAAACTAAGTTAATCTTTTATATAGAGACAGTTAGACACGGTTTTTATTTGTCTGTACAGCATCTTATGGTGCAAGTTGTTGCAAATTGTATTGAACTAGTGCATCTGGAATGACACCAGTAACATATCAAATACAATTTAGCCTGGTTGATCTTAAGACCTCTAGTAGTTTATCGGTTGGAAAATTTTTCAATAAAAAGTTATGGTGCCTAATTCAAGTTATAGTAATATTGATTATATATTCAGCCTCAATGGATTTTCCAAGTTGAATGATTGTGCCAATTCGATTGTAGTTGAAATATAATATTCAGGTTCTTAACAAAAATCTATAGGGAATGGTTCTTAGGTTTCACGTTTTTTAGAATGGACTCTGTACCGGAGCTGTGAAGCAATGAAATGATCACTTCGAGATGCTTGAATTGCTGAACACAGTAATAATCAATAAGGGACTTGAAGAGTGAAAGTGACTGAACCTATGGTTTTTAGTGTCACTCGTGTGGGAGGATGTTTGGAAGATTTTGACTGAAGGATTAATGGTTTCCTGGGAAAAATTTTGAAGTTCAAATTGGTTGATGCTTGCAAGTAATGAATATTGTTTTCTGTAAAATAAGCATAGCGCAATTAAGTTGAAAGAGGAACAGAAATAAAAGAGAAAGGAAGAGAGTAAATCTATGAGCATCAGAAACAGTTCCTTGAGGCTTAACACATGCTGCAGAAAGCATCATAGCTTCTTAAGACTTGAGAGTACTTAAACCAATTACAGAAATGATGAAACGTGTTCAAATATGAGGTATAAGCCTTTTCATAGACCATAACCCCAAATAAAATTGGAACTCACTCTCAAATGACACTTTTGATGTTACTTCTTTAGTAATAAAGAGAAGAAGAAAAAAAGAAAAAGAGGAACAACTTTCTAAATACATTGATACCAAATTTTGAAAGTCGTATAACTAGAAACTTCTTGGACATCTAGCATGAACAATAAATGAAAAGTACACTGTATAGGACATGAATGAAACCACCACTATTCTTGATTTCTAAAATTCAACCAAGTTTCCAAGAAGATCTCCCACACCCATCACCCTACCAAAATAAACTCACAGGCTGATTATCTGTTTGATAGAAAAATGAATTTTTTTAGACGTATGAGAAAAGATATATAAAGCTCTAAGGATGAGTTGAAAACAAAGGATAAGATGCAAACTAGTAAAAGATTGCTTCCCAATCCCTTCTCAACTGGTCAACTGCCACTTAGAAAATAACAATGTTGTCCTAGAGGATTGAAGGACCTATAATTTGCTAAATATCGGAGCATTCTGCTCCCTCCAAATACTCAAAACATTGAACAAGTGATTTCCTTGAGCAGAAACAGCCACAATATGTGAGAACCTAGGCCCACCGCTAATGCAAAATTTTAGAGAATGTGATTACAGAACTTTCATATGGATGGGCAGCTCAAAAAGAAATAAAACTACTAGAATGATTTCTCTAAATGGAAAAAAATGATTTGGAATGATAAAGGAACAGGATTTGTGCACTTTTGTGAGGGGGGGGGGGAACCTACCAATATTCTATTAAATAGAGATCGTGCATTTGGATAGCCGTGATAGAAAATTTGTCTCCCAAGTGTAAATAGATAAATTTGTTTCCTTGGACTGAATATATAATAGAAAATAGTTATTGAAACATACTAATTTAGTTAAGTCTACAGTACTGACTTAGTTAAGTTTACAGTATAGGCACCGAGAAGGTGAAAACCTAAAGTGCATGGAAGAATACTATTATATTACTTCATCTGTCCCATTTCAAGTGTCACTTTAGACTTTTTATTTTTATTTTTATTTTTTTTGGTCCCACTCCAAGTGTGATTTTGGAAAATCAAGAAAGTATTAATTAGTTTTCCCAACTTTACTCTATGTATTATTATCTCTACTAAAAGCTCAATTACAGTATGATAAATCTGATTTTTTAAATAGTGATTTAGTCATTTAATACTTATTTTGTCTATAATTGTTATTGTTCAATCATTTCCTTAATTTTTCTGCAATTACCTTAAATGACACTTGAAATAAACAACACTTGAAATGGGACACAGGGAGTGATATATAACATCGGCAGCACCAACTAAAAGACATTCCAATTTTAAGTTGATGATGATGATAAACGGATAGGATTTAGCTTATTCCCTGATATCTCAACCATAGTTTGGTCCAAGAAGTGTGATCTTTGGAAGCCAAGGGTCAAGGGCAAGGGTTCCATGATGAAGACAAGATCTTTTTGGTCCGATAAGAAGTGTCTTTGGTAGTGTTTTAGAGTATTATAGAATGTGTTGTAGTCTTTAGAAGTTAGGAATAAGTTGTTGGAATTTTTAATATTTTAGAAGTTTCTATTTTCTTAATATATGATATTTTGCTTAGAACTTTCTAAACATTTTAGATTCTAGTCAGTCAAGTTTGTATCTCTTCGAAGTCTTGGGGTATTAGAAACTTTGAGTTTTAGTGAGCTTTGAGTTCTATTATGTTTCTCTATTGATTCAGAAAATTCTTCAAAGGTTTAGGACTGCTATTAGGTTGCTGTAGCAGCCACAATTTGTGCCTTTGTGGCGTCTATCAAAGTTCTTTGTAACCTTTGAACGACTAATTTTTCACCATAATTTTCAAGCACAAAATCTAAGTTTTTCTCAAGTTATTTTCTGTTATTACACTTTTTTTAGCTTTCACCCATCGTTCTTCCAATTGTAAAAATTTTTACCTAAGTTGTCCTACATCAATCCCATATTTTGGATTTAAGCTTGAGTTGTATGATAAGGGAGTAGGATTTGTTTTCTAAATGCATTTTCGTGAAGGAAAAGAATACCGATTATCTAGTAATAGAGAAAGTGCATTTGATTGGATCTGATATCTATCTTGATGCAGCAGGAAACTAGGTGGGATTTGATCGATTCAAACCCTAAGACCTAACCAAGAAATACATTCTTAAAAGAGATAAAGTACCCAACTTGGGTTAGGAGAAAAGAAAATATTTTATTAATGAAGGTATGAATGAATGTCTTACAATGAGAAAATGGAATGCTTAAATAGACCTAGGTTAGAGAAGGGGACAAGAAACATTAAACAAAATTCTGAAATAAGGAAACAAATATTAAAGTCCTAAAACAGCTTGTACTACAACAACATGAGCCTTAATCCCAACAATTGGGGTCGGCTTAAAATAGCTTGTACTAGGATTCTAGAAACCCTGGAGACCTAAAAAAAGAAAGAAACACTCAAAGAATGAAAGATTAGAAAGAAAAATAATATAAATTTGTGCAGTGCTCGCTGCTCATTGCCATGGCTGTCTCCTTTGATTCCTCCCGTCTAGGATTATTGCCATGGCAGTAATTACTGCCATGGTTTCTGCCACTGGTCGCAGCTATTATTCAGCTTCCTTCATTCTAAGCATATTGTTGTGGTGGTATCGTTTTTGGTCACTTTTCTTGCTTTGCTTGTTTGACCTTCTTACTCCGTAAACATGGTTCTAACTCTAACATTTGATCCTCAATTTTTATCCTTTCTTGTTCTTTGTCATATCTTTAAAGTGGAAATAGATAAATTCATTTCATTAGTGTGGATACAAAATAGAAAAATGGTTTTCGAAACATACTGGTTCATTTAAGTTTTGAAACAAAGAATCCAACCACTTACACTTTGCATTCAAAATAAGCTTTTTAGAATCGAAGGGATCAAATTTACATAGTCTGACTATCCAGCTCAAAACTCATAATTAAGGAGTATCTCAATCTTTCATCAAGAATTTCTTTGGTTCTACTTCTGAGCTTCTCTTCTCACTTTAGAATATTAATTCTCTGTTTACTCAATGTGTGATGACAACAATTAAGCACCATAAATGATTTCTCTGCACCATGAACATTACGACTCTGATCTGCTGTATGGTCAATTCAAGAATTAATTTTCATTCTAGACTTGATCAAATCAATCATACATTTACATTGAAATATTTATTGATCCTTTATTTAATAATCTTTCATGCTCTTTACGTCAATTGTGTATTGGATTTGACCTGATCAAACTTTTTTCGAAATACTCTTTATATTTGGATAAAAAGCTGCCTTTATCCCTATCTACCTTCCCATCCTGCATATGGCTTTTGTTTAATATAGTACTAGAAATAGATTTCAAGGTTACTGTTGGGGAAGTGAAAATTTATTAACTGCAGTAAACCCTATTTGCAGCCATTCTGGCAGCCCCATAATAGAGCTGTTGCCAGAAGAATACAGAATATGGGATGGAGAGCTGATGGTGGTCTTTGGCTTCTTGTTCGTGGTGGAGGTCTCTACCTGAGCATAGGAACAGGGGTAGGAAGTTGATATTGTCTTTTTTGTGCAGCCTTTTTAATTTTCCAGAAGTTAATATTCTTATTTTGGATTGCATTGGATGCACTTTGGTTGGGTGTTTGTTATGGAAATTTAGAAAACAATGCTTTCTGGATTTCTAAATTAGTTTGTGTCTGAAAGGAAAAAGCTAAATTGCCCTAGAAGAAAATATTATTTGCCAGACAGATTTCTGTAGGACAAATACTAATAAAATGTGGTCCTCAATAGTGATGAATTTATTTATGGTTCTTGTATTTTTTTTTGGTCATTTATTAGATTCACTTGATCTAATTTTATGGCCATTAATGGATTGATTTGGGTTTTAATAGGTTAGATTAATAAATGGTATGTGTTTGATGTACTCTTAGAAATAGGGGTTATGACTTCTCTGAAAATAAGACCTTGATTATATATTTTGATAATTGAATTGATCAATTGCATTCTCTTCTTGGGTTTCTCTTTTTCTCTTCTTGAACCTGATTCCTTCATCCTGCTGCATCGTAGATATTTTTATGAGGTAAGTCAATAAGGTGATTATACATGAGCAAACTCTATTGAAGAAATCCAACTTTGAATGTGGTCTAATTTGTGTCCCATGTGCTTGAGGACAAAGTCCTTGGAAACCCTTAATGGACATTTCCTTTTGTGCAAGTGAATGGGGAATGTGAGGAGTGATTAGTATTGTAAAGTTGCTTGTAGAGGAAGGTGATGATTTCCATTGTTTCATTTTCAGAAGTGTAATTCTAACAGGGACATATCAGAGAAGCAGTAGTGGATATTGTGTATTGATCGTATATGTATTACAAGGTCTTGGTTCGAGTGTGTTCTTTCATGTAATTAACATGCTCTCCATTGCTTAGTCCATGATGTTGCAATTTTCACTGACCCATCCTCATTTTTCTACATATTACATGGCTTTTCCAAATGGTCATGTATGGCATATGCCATATACCTTCTGCTTTATCACCTCTGGTTTTCGTGATACACTTTCTACGCATAAGCATTTTAAATACTAATATCTCTTCTTCTGCTTCTTCCTCTTCCTCTTCTTCTTCTTCCTCCTTTTATTTTTTTCTTTTATTTTTTTTGCTGCAAATTAATGCTTCAGATAACTGAGGAATTTGAAGAAGTCCCAGTACAGAGCCGTGGATTTGGCATCCTTGATGTTGGTTATCGCTCACAGGTAATGTGGAAATTTTAACTTGTCAGTCATCTTTACAAGTGTGATAATGCTTTGTGCTTAGAACCAAATAGAAAATTACTTCAATTCATTTCAATTGTTTTTTAATGTAGTATGTTTTGAAATATATTTTTTACTTGAAGCTAAAAAATAAAATGTGAAATTCAGTTGAATTTTGCTGTTTGAAGTAATTAAAAGCATGCTTTGTTTGACTTATACGTTGGTAAATTCTACTTAAAAAATAAGAATGAAAGATATATCTAGTTTGGATTATAAATAAACCAAACAACTTAAAATATGTTAAAAATTAGAAATAAGGGACTTTACTTCTGATTATTAACTTATAACTGTAACTACCCTTTGACCAAGTAAAAAGCTACTCTATCCTCAATTATTTTAAATGCCAAAACTATCCTCATTCCGATTTATATGAGACACACCCCAACAATCAGCCATTTGTGCAATCTCTAATCTTCGCACACCATGTAAGGCCACCACCTACCTCCAGTAATTTTTTCTTCCTGATAATAATTTTCCTCCTAATAAATATTATTACCTCATTTGGTCATTTTAATAAATAAGTTACTTTTCAGAATTCAATTCTAAAATTATTATCTAAAAACATTTATAAAGAAATTATATGTTGGAATCCATAAATTCTTAGGAGTGCATTCAAAATTATTATTATTATTATTATTTTTATTAATTTACAAATTCTCTCTCTTTATGGGGTTAGAATTGAAGCATCCAAATAACTAAAATTGGGATTATAATTTAATTTTTATGGAATTCATTTCATTCCATCTTGCCCATTTAATGGGCTCAAATCTCTACACATGTTTAGTAAGCTTATAAGTTTATAATAATTCTTATCTGATTAATTTGCAGGAAGAAGCTTGGGCAGCTGGGGGTAGTGGGATCTTGTTGAGAACCACTAATGGGGGGAAGACATGGACTCGTGACAAAGCAGCTGATGATATTGCTGCAAATCTGTATTCTGTAAAGTAAGCTTTCTACTGAAGCTGCTTCTATTTTCGTTATCTTTGTTTTCTGTTCATTCTTATGTTAGACTTGTTCCTTCCCCTTTGTCCTTTTAAGTCTTTCTACCCAATCGGTAAATACAACATTTTGCAGCAAATGCCAGGATAGCGACTCTAGTATTAATGTCAAATGCAAAAGTTGATGGGGTCACAGTTGGTCCTCATGTTTTGCCTTTCCTTCTTTCTTTTTGCAACAGTGTAGGACTGACTTACCAACAGATTCTAGTCAGGGGAAACTGTAGAATGGGATCTAACTTTAGAAACCTTAAATAACAGTTTGGTTGTACTTGTGTACTTAAGTGAAGCTGCCTCATCTTATCAATCACACGTCTATTATTAATTGATGAACCTGTTTAATTTTATAATTGTTCTGGTGCAGGTTTATAAATGGCAAAAAGGGATTTGTTTTAGGAAATGATGGGGTTTTGCTTCGGTATCTTGCATAAAGTTATAAATGAGCCATATGAAGGTAATGCGGGTTGTTCTGATGGGCAAATTCTTCTCTTTGTTCTTATATTGATCCTAACGTTGGAAGTCATGTGTACGTCTATGTGAAGTGAAAGTGGTTCATATGTACATGTAATATACGTTCGAATGACCGAGAGCAAATAAATTTAGACTTTTAGACAAATGAGTGTCAGTTATGTAATTTTTTTGGGCTAATTCTCCCAAAAAAAAAAAAAAGAAACCTAAAAGGGTTCATTCTTAAACAAATTTGAAGCAAATTCATGTGACAAGTTTGAATGTAAAAGTAGTAATAGTTGATTAACTATATAATTTGTGCATTTTTCTTACTTTTGCAGGTTTAAAAATCGATGCAAGCAGGTTTTTGTACCGCCATGAGCTTGACACAGATTTCGTGAAATATCGTATTTTCTGACTTAAAATGGATTCTGTTGTATTATAATAGTGGGTATAGAATTGTTGTGATTGAAATTCTATAGTTCTTTGCTTGTAAGAGCTTGTCTAAAAATCATTCATGTATTAATTTAGATTGTTAATGTATGCCCATCTGGCATAAGATGAGAAGTCTTTCTGGGATAAAATCACTTTTTTTTTGTTACGATAGGAATTGAATGTTGGATCTTGAGATCAGGGGAGGGGGCTGTTGTCACTGATTTGTCCCCTTGGGGACAAGGGATAAAATCACTTTGCCCCTTCCCATGTTGGCTTAAAATTATTTTACTCCATTTTCAAGTGTTAGTGTTGGTGATATTTAACCCTATAAACTAGACACAGTTGGGGATAAATTGATAAAGCAGTAAATCTCAAGATGACATTTTGACGAGTGTTTGGGTAGAGTGCTTGCATCACTCTACTCCTTTGAATGGTTTTTAGTGTGTTAGAGGTGAGCATTATTCATGGGCTTGGGCATGTGCATGTTTTCCCTTAGGCTTCCAAATGTTTCTGTGATTGTGCTCCATCATCTCTACTACAGTCCCTCTTATTGCAATTTAGATCAAAAGTCTTCAGTTCCTCTCTCGGTGTAGCAATTTTGTGACTCATGTTCGAAATTAAATCTTATCATCTGAAGATTGTTGGTCTATGATTGTTAGTCATATTCATCAATTTTTCATATTAAAACATAAGTAGAGTTCTTATAGTTTTCTTGTTTGGTTTTGGAGGCTATGTAGCAACAAGCATTAGAGCAAACCTAAGACACAAAGTCCCCAGCCCAAGTATGCCAACATGGGCGAGATGTATGCTTTTGTTGTAGAAAACTTGATATTAACTTGATAGGGTGATTTGTCGTCCATGAAGAACAGTTCAAGTAGTGGAAACTCCTCACTTTCCGATTTGATTCTAGTTGGTTACATTTCTTTGTGTCAAAAAAGATAGGGTGCTCTGTCAATTGAGGCAACCCTAATTATCTCCTTTCAAAGCAAGCAATCAATTTCAGAATTTTATTACTTAAAATTTTGTCTTGTCTAGAGCTGTAAGATTGGATTACTCTATGGACTTGGTTTTTTTTTTTTTTTTGGGTTAATATTAATTCAAATAATAAAATGAGTTTAAAAAAAGAAAACTATTTATCAATTAGAAGAGTTTGATTTTATTGAACCCCCAATCCAAATCCTTTTAATCAATTATAAGAGTTTGATTTTATTGGACCCCCAATCCAAATCCTATTAATCAATTAGAAGAGTTTGATTTTGTTGAACCCCAATCCAAATCCTATCTATTTTGTTCTACACTATCCCAATTTTTCTCAATTAATGGATTTGGGAAGTTTGTTTCCATGGTTGGGAAGTTTTAATTCAAAAGAAAATTTTTACTGCAAGGTCTCTTTGCATTCAAGATACGCAACAATAAGTTGCTTGAATCTAGACATGGCCACGGTTCAAATCAAACTGTGGAATCAAAATGAATTGAATTGTGATCAACGGTTCAAACGACTGTTGATTGATTCATAGTTCAAAAATCGAAACCAAAATTATATCTAAATGTTCAATTTTGATTCCAGATGGTGAATCAACAGTTTTCGGAACCGTAGTCATATCTAGTAAGGGGTAAAAAGTAAAGTGAACTACTTGGATTTTTATTCTTCACCACCACATGAAGATACCTGAGCTTAATTTTGTATGAGTTCAAACTCTTCCTCTCTTTTTTATAATCTATAATTTAAAATATTATTTATTTTTACGATTCCGATTTTAGAACTATAATTGAAATTATTTAAAACTAGAACCAAAATTAAAACCATTTGAAATTGAAATTGAAACCAGAATCACCCCTTTAAGGCTCGGTTTTAGTTCCTTTAAATCAAGAACCAAAAATCGATGATTCAAGAACCAAAATTGCCGATTCTTGAACTGTGGCCATGAATTTCTTCTCGAAGCCCCTTTTCTCTTAAGACCACCTAAGAGCACATCTTCAATTGCTTTAGTTCGCAAGTGTTGCTCCAACCAAATTGCTAGTTTACATAATGTTTGTTTGTTTGTTTTTTTTTTTTTTTTTGTTTTAATTTGTGATGAAAAAAATTAGGAGGCATGAAAGTCAAAAAGTGAAACATGTTTTCAAAAGCTCCTTCGTTGGGTTTTTTTTTTTTTTCTCCTTTAATAGTATATTAAGGCAGAAGTGGTAATGGGTAGGGTTGCATCAAGATCGATTACCCGAAATTGATCACACTATTTTAACTCGAAGCTAAGATATCCGGGTTATATTTTTTTGCCTCGAAACTGAATCCGAGCAAATTACTTAGATTCAGGCAGGTATTCGAATCTGAAAATTCTCTTAGTGAAGATAAAGGAAGGAAAAATTTTTTTATCTGTTTTTTTGGCTATATAGAGCTCAAAGGGGATTTTTTTTTTCAAAGAGTTTGCAGTTATAGTATTCAAAAAACAAAAAGGTTTAAGAGAGTTTAGTACACAAATCAAAAAAGAAAGAGAAAAAATATTTTCCCTTGCCAGTCAATGAAGATAAAGAAAAAGAAAGGGAAAAAATGTGAAGTATAGAGAAAAGAGAAGACAAAGCAAGATGACTTACCATACCAGTTGATGGATCTAAGGCACTGTAATGATGTTTCAAGTGAGAGATGGCTAGAAAGAGACAGGGTTAAACCCAACTTGGGTTCGGGCGGGTCATGGATTTTGTTCTGACCTAACCCAGCCTAGTAATGGGTAATTATGTAGTTGTAGGCTATAATAATATAAGAGTTGAGGATAGTTATACTTATCGCAACCACTTGGTGGCTTACCATCATACAACCTGTCTCTTATTTTTAAATTTTACATTTCTTTTACCATTACCATACATGTTCTTTTCTAGATACCATCTACACTATTTTGTTTAGTGTTGGAGGTATTTTTGATCTCACAGATAACTATCATTTTTGACTCGAATGGGAAGCTTACGTCGATATGTTCGTCCGGTTTCCTCGGATGAAAAACCTGTAAAAATTCCACTAGAATTGCCTCGGCGGGGGGACTTCGACGCTTAAATCAAGAAGGGTAATAACAAAAGGAAAACTGAATGTAGCCGAGAGAAATATAACCTTGTGGCCTTTGTCATGTGATGTATCAGTCGAGCGGATGTCGAAACCCCCGTGCATGTGTGTAGCATGCATGCGTATTGTATAGTAAGCATTATGTATGTCGCGTATGTGAAGCCATGTGATGCAATATAAAAGCGTACGTATAGAGTCATACCTCTGATCGTGTATAGAATCGGTATAAAAACTATACCTCTGGTGGAATATGTTTGAGTATGAAACCCCCCTTTGAACGATATATAGAGCTGACTATCAAGTTATCTAGAATTGGGCATAGAGCCCTACCTTCGTTGATGTATGTAATTGGGTATAGAACCCTATCTTTGCTGATGTATGGAATTGGGTATAGAACCCTACCTTGAACGACATATAGAATTGTCTCCCTCTCGTGTGTAAAAATTAAGTCCCCTCTGAGGGTTGCCTATACTCTGTATTTATAGATTTCCCAGGGGTATAGAAAACCCTAGTTTCCTTTTGCTTCTAGTCTTTCAAAATGGTAAAGATTGTAATTAGAGTTCTCTGAAAGATTTAGAATTTCTCAAGAGATATGGAAAGATTTGACCTTGATGGTGATTGCTTTCCTTATCGGATAACCATGTAAGATTCTGGAGACCTATTAAATAGGGTACCATCATTTAGTATATATTTTTTCCTTTTCCAAATTATTCTAATTATTCAATATATATATTTATATTTATTTTAGAAAGATTAATTTGAGAACACTTGCTAACTTTGACATATAAACATTGACTTTGTGAATGCCACTGCCACATATAATGTTACTATTACGTAAGATGCCGCATGGCATGACTTATTTGAGGGTCGAGTAGATAGTTTGCTAATAACTGGGTCACCCGATTAGAATAGTAATCAAGTCCAAACATTTAAAAACAAATAAAAAAATGAGTAAAATATTTAACATCTGGTGGCATTTAGTCTGGACTACGAAACGGAAGTGTGAGACAACACAAAACGAGCAGGATAGAAATTTTGAATGATAGCATGATTAACTCAATCACACAGTTTGAGTGATTGAGCATAAATGAGGAATCATCAAGTGTAATTGTGCAATTCATCCTATTAATGCAAAAAATGTAAATTTACGATATGTACAGGTCTTTTATGTACAAATACCCATATCTAAAAATACACAAATTAATCTATAAAAGGCTCTGAGTTTTCTTCTCTCAAAATAGTCTTTAATCAAGTTAACTTTCATGGTATCAAAGTTTTGGTGAATCCAATGTTCTCTTTAATCGATTCAATTTTTGGAATGTATATTGCATTCATCAATTGTCTCATTAGTTTTAATTAACAATTGATCATTGTAATAGTAGAAAATTTTGAATTTGTCCCTTTTTTTTTTGGGTAAATTACATTATCCCATGGTTTGACCGAGATCCACATACCTCCCCTATGGTGAAAAAATCTCAATTTATGTCCATATGGTTTTAAAAAATGTGGCAAGTGGACGAAAAAGTCGTAAATAACGGAGATTTAATGAGATCTCGTAAAACACCGATTATACCCCTCTTAAAATGTTATCTTTTTGAAACCCTAAAACACACTTTGTTTTTTCCATTCTAGAACGAGAGAGGATGAATAATGATCGAATATTTTGATTGAGGAGATTTTCCATTTGAGTGGGGATAAGATTGAAGTTTTTTCCAATCGAGAAAGGGAGATCGAAGGCACTATCAGATAAGAAGTAGTTGTTGTTGTGTTTTTTATTTATTTTTTTTTTCATTTAGGGTTTCGCTTTTTTTTAAATTTGAATTTTTAGTGACAGAAATAGAATGTTTTCGAATAATTTAAGTGAATGAGAATGTTGTTTCTATGTCTTTTGTTTTTCGTATAAAGCACGTTTTAAGTATTGGTGGGAAACTTAAAGGTTGATTTTAGTGGGATCTAGCAGAGGGAGATTGAATGTAAAATTTTTTTGAAAAGTGTAGATAAATCTATTGGAGGGATTCTTTTCCCAATTTTTTAATTTTTTTTGTAAAACACTTTTAGGGTTTCAATACATTATTGTTTTGAAAATGTAGAATAATATTTGAACTGCACATACGGTACGATAATGTGAGGGATGTTGTCATATGTAGAACTATAGGATATATACATATATATATATATATATATTTTATGCTGAATAGTGGGTATATCATATCATAGATGTAGGATTGTAGTGTTTTTCGTTTAGTTTTGTATTAGTTTATTGTGCCCTAGAGGGACATTTTAGGTAATTGATAGGGGTTAGTGGGATAACTCCCACTAACCCATAACTACCTTTAGACTATTTTTTCTCCCAGGATCTCTCTCTGATGTTTTGAGTTTGAATGAGAGACTAATCTCTCCCTCTCTCCATGGATATTATCCTGAGTATTTTCCACCATTGATGACTTCTACGAGTAAGTTTGAGAGAATTATTCTTTAGAGAGAGAATATAGAGGGCATGGGAAAAATTTCACGTAGGGAACTTTTCCCGTCACAATAATCGTCGGACTGAGGGTTGCGGCGTTGTGATATTACAGTGATGATTTGATTAACATCGTGATCACCATTCTGACCGTGAGATCCGATCGAGGGATATACGGTTTGATTGATTTTTGAGAGACTCTACACGTTAAGGTAACTCTATACCTGATTTATTTATTTTTTCAAAAATTATCATTGTGAATGCTTCTGCTACATGTAAATCGATTAAAATATCCAACATTGGTATCAGAGCTTGTTGGATTAATTAAAATAATTTTCAGATTTATTTTCGAGTATTAAAAATATAGGATATAAAATTTGAGGTTCAGATCACAGATGAGTTTCGTGAATCCGATAACACTACTGTGTTACCCATGATCATTAGAACACAAAAATAATTTTTTCATAATTTTCTGAGCACGTTTAGGCCAAAAAAATTTCTGTTGAAGCATTCGGCCGTGAATAATGATCGAACCCTTCAACCCCAGATTTGACGAGTTTTAGGTCAAATCAGTGCATGAAATTGGTAGATCCGTGTTTGTCTTTGCTAGATCTACATTTTGATATATGTATTGCGTGTTGTCGACACCGGAATATGAGGTTTTCGGAAACGGGTCCAAAATACCCAGTTACAGACAGTTTCGGGCGAAGAAGAAGCCCAAACAGTGCGGCGCGTGAAGGACATGCGCGAGAAGGCGTGTCTGGGCAGAGGAGTATGGTGCGTGAGGTTCACGCTCGTGAAAGGCTCGTGAACCGGTCTGGTCATCCGGGTCGGTACGACCGGGACACATGTCACACCCGACCCGCGCCAACCCGAGACTAGATCCGGACCGGGTTCGGGTTCGGGTTCCTACCCACACCTGGGTCTGAAACTTACCCACGCACGAGGGTCGCGAGTGTGCAGGCGCTTAAACCCCGCGCCTGTGCGTCTGGCATGCGCCAGAGGCTGTCACCAGCGCGTGCAGGTGCGTGGGGACGCGCCACCGGCGCGTGGCGGCACGTGGGACCACTGGCGGAGCGTCAGGTCATCTGGAATTGAATTTTTTTTCAATTTTTGAGGGTCCCACATTCATAAAAGTGACTTTTTGTTGGTTTTTGTGCATCGAATCCTAGTCCAAATGGTGAGATGCTATCTCGGATTGTGGTGTATGGTGTCTGTTGATTCAAAAGCTCGTCTTGGGCTATGTATTCGAATTTTTTGGGTCTTGTTGATTCGTAGGGTGCACAAAATGTGAGAATAAGCATCACAAGTCACGATTATCTCTATGATTGCTTCTAAAATTGTCGTATTAGATCTTTGCAAGGGGATAAAATTGAATAGTGATAAATACGAGATTTTTTCACCGGTAGATTCAATTTATCCTCGAGGAGCTAGATCTAATTAAAATTCTGAGGTATGAGATGGTGGACTCCGGGGAGGGTACCACACCATAGAGCGATGAGATTATGAGATATTACATGCATGGAAGAGGAATGATGGTCGAGTTAGGGCAATCCTCTTGAGTATCATGCACGATGATGTGATCCCAATTTATAAGTAATATCCTACAGTTTTATCGGTCTGACTCACCCTATAAAGAGTATTGTGGTGCTCTTACAGATCCTGAGATGAAGATACTTACTTATAAGTGTAATAACTTATAAGAAAATTGTTGATCATATGATGATACAACATTTGATAAAAATGTTGAGTATGATCGCCGAGTTGGGGAATGTGATCGAGCCCACTTTGGATATATTTTCTTGTACTGGATGCGATCCAGTTCTTCACCTAATTTATGAGAAATCATGAAAGTTTATTTTACATACGATGAAAGTGTTCGTATTTTCACTAATATAAATAGGCACAGTGAGCTCGAGTAGGAGCATCTAGAGATGAGTAGGCCATACTCGGGTCATGCTTATACGGTGGAGTCAAGCAAGGACCCCTATGGGACTCGAGATTCAGGTAAGAAGAAAACATCTAAGAAAATCAATAATAATAATGCATAGCAAGAAGGAGTTAGATACGACCAAGGTATAGTGCTACATCCGTAGTAGACTTGGTCATTTCGCTCGTGAGTACAACGAGTGAAAATTATCTCTTCCTTCTTTACGTGGTTTGAGATGCTCATAGTTTTCTCTCCTTCGTGGGTTATGAACACAGGAGCAACCGACCACGTAGTTCGAGATATGAGCACGCTTATATAGTTTCGCCTAGTGAGTCCTCAAGTAGGAGGATTTACGTACAGAAATGGAGTGTTTGTCGACATCAGAGGGAGTAGCTCTTGCAAATTGGAGTTGCAAAGTTGCTAGACTTTGTATGCTCTTTACGCTCCGAATGTTCGACGGAACTTGATTTCATTCTAGGATATGTCCTGTTGATTTGGAAATTTTAAAGTTTCCATTTATTACAACAATTCTTTGATTGGTTCTATTTTGGTTCGTGAAGGACTGAATGCACTGAAAGTGATTCTTTTCAATGGTATTTTCTTGTTATCCTCTTAGTGAGAGAGAGGATGAACCGGTTGGCAGTGAGTGGTCTGCAGAACCCATTAACCAGTCTTGCCTAGACGACAAACTTACAAGAAAAACCATTCGACAATGCAATGAGGGCTGGGATTCCATTGCAGTCGGTTCACTCCAATATCTGTGGTCTTATGAACGTGAGAACCTGAAATGGTGTTGGGTACTCTATTACGTTCATAGACAATTACACGCGTTTCTGTTACATCTATCTGATCTCGCGCAAGTCTGAGGCATTGAGGTGCCTCAGGAAGTTACTAGCGAGGTTGAGAATCAGTTAGACTTGAGAGTAGAGACTCTCAGAATCGAATGAGAGTGCAAGTATTTGTCTAAAGAGCTTTGTTTCAAGAAGGGTATTGTGAGAAACTAACTATTCCTTGCTACTCAGTGGAGTAGAGTAGCTGCAAGAGAGGAATAAGACTTTGTTTGAGACAGTGAAGTCGATGATGGCGCGTGCCAGTTTGCATGTTTCCCATTGGGGAGATGCGCTATAGGCTGCAGCCTACGTCCTCAATCGTGTTCTATTGAAGTCCGTAGTCAGTACTCCATATGAGCTTTGAACAGGGCGGTAGCCTGTCCTTAGCCATTTGAGATTATGAGGTTGTGTCATATATGTTCACTATTTCTCGTATTTACACGGCGAGTTAGGCCTGCGAGAAAAGAAATGTGTCTCTATGAGATACTCAGAACACTCCGCGGGGAATGTGTTCTAAGTGAGCGTACGGACGACACACTTATTGAGATTGAGTCTCATGATGCCGAATTTCTTGAAAATGATTTTCCTATGCGAGGTGAAATCAATTGGGACTTTATCTTCTATCAGATGGGTGAGCGTAGTGGATTAGCTGATCCCAGTAGTACCCAAGAATTCATTAAGGATCTTGGTTCTAGTGGGAGTGATCCATCTAGAGGTAAAAATGTTTTCCCTCTTCTTAAGAGTAGTTGAGGACGCGTACCTAACCGTTGCTTTTCAATTGAGGGAGAGGCTCTTAGTATGACTCTTGAGGATTAAGAGAAATCTTTAACTGTCCTAGAGGTTCTTGAGGATTCTGTGGAGGACCATTGATTAAAGGCCATGGGTAAAAGGAGTTGATGGGAATCAACGGGATCTGGGATCTAGTTGATTTGCCTGAGGGTAGTAGGGTCGTTGGGAACTTGTGGGTTCTCAACATCAAGAAAAAGGCCGACGGATCGGTATAGAGGTATAAGGCCCATCTGATAACCAGGGGTTACTTAGACTGAGGGTGAGATTACCTCGATTCGTTTACTTTTAGCGATTATCGTGGACATGATATGGATTTGGAGTGAGACCAGATGAACGTTGAGACTGTTCTCCTTAGTAGGAGTTTTGGATGAGCAGATCTACAAGGAACAACCATCTAGCTTTATTCCTGTAGATCAGGATGATAAGGTCTGTTGACTTCGGAAGTCGACATGTGACCTTAATCATCAATCCAGACAGTGACGTTTGAGATTTCATGGGAGGTGATATCTCACGGTTTCGTGATGATCGAGGAGGATCATCGCATATACTTTTTATGTTCTTTTGATTCTTTTGTAATCATGTCCTTATGTGAATGACATTTTATTGACTGAGAACAACAGAGAGTATCTGATGACCACGATGACGTGGACATTGTCGAGTCTTGATGTGAATGACATGGGTGAGACTCAGTTCTTTCTCGAAGTTAAGATCCAGAGGGATCACTCGAGACAGGTGTTGACTCTTTCACTAGAGTCCAACATCAAGGGAGTTCTCGAGCGCTTCAAAAAAATTGACTACAACCCTAAAGATACTCTTATCGCTAAAAAGGTAAAAACCTAATTCTTGACATATGTCTTAAGACTCAGAAAAGGACAAGGGAAATGAGTAGAATCTCTTGTTTCAGTGCATTAAGTATTCTGATGTATGCAGTATCGCGTACAGGATCAGACGTTTGCATTGCAGTTGGTAATTAGGTATCGATCGAATCCTAGAGGGGATCACTGGAGAGCAGTGAAAGGATTCCGAGATATCTCGAGAGAACTGCAGACCTCTTCTTATGTTACGGAGGAGGTGATTTGCATATTGATGGGTATTCAGATACCAACCAGGTTGGCAATCTGAATGTATGCAAATCGATATCAGGTTTTTGCTGTTTTGGAGTAGCAAGAAGCAAACCTGTATATCTCTATCTACGATAGAGACTGAGCTAGTGAGATGCTCAGTGGTAGTTCATGAAAGTGTTTGGCTCCAGAGTTTTTCTGGATTACTTAGGGGTTGTGGCAAACAGTAGGAGGCCAGTGATGATTTATTGAGGAAATCAGGTCGCCATTGTCCACATCTGAGAGCCTAAGTATCACAGTAAGTCCAAACACATTGATACTTAATATCACGTTATGAGAGACATCACCGAGAAGGGTGAAGTGACAAATTAAATACATTACTATACAGCGTGTTATCTGATCCCTTCAATAAACCCATTGTGAGAGATTCCTATATGAGATATAGGAATCATAGGTTTTGTATGTATATTGACATTTCTCACATTGTACTGATGCTTATTGTTATATATATATGACATGTGTGCATTATTGAGTTACTTATTTATTGTATTATTTTATTGTTATATATCTTGTGATTTGTTGTGATAAATTATATGTCAGGTAGACATGGTCGACTCTCTCACACGAGTGACCACCTCCAGCTCTGAGTGAGCGGAGATGAGATGGTTTCTAATTGTAAGAGACTTTGAAAGTGGCCCTACTAGAACATAAGTCGCCTTGATATGTGTTCAGGATGAGGTCATATGCGATATGACCGACATGGACGTACCCACATCCATGTTGCCTGTAAGTAGCCAGGTTTGAGATCTCAGATATCACCTGCGACTAGTGATATTGTCTCTGAGATACTTTATTTGAGATCTCTGGGTAAAGTTTTTTATGTAGACTGAGTCCCATACCTGCACAGTATTAGAGAAATCTAACATGTGCTCTTTGAAAGATGAGGGATTAACACTGTGGCACGCGTTTCATACCGCGTGTGATATGATGACTAGGGATAGTGGGAGCATTATTTGACATACTGATATGATTTTGATCCCTGTTCCCACTGTGTGAGACCCGAGATCCATTGGGTGAAATCTCTTGTACCATTATCACTTTCGGCTGTTTCTAGATGTCTCGGCTCAGTGTTTACTACTTTAGTCTGTTTACCGATGACCTGAAAGATAAATTGAATTCTGAGGGACAGGTCAAGGAAAGTAACTGAATTGAGCCTAATAGATTCGAGTTTGGGAAAAGGAAGACCAATTGACATTACATCATTGTTTTGTATTCACTGGCATGCCTATTATGTCTGTCCATGTTGGGATGTAAACATAATAGTGGATATACAATCGAGCGTTTATTGGGGATTACTTTCGATAAGGAAAGTAGCTCGATGGATGTAATTAGTCTTAGATCTGGGGTGCAACGAGTTCTTTTTTATACTAATGATGGCTTCTCGATCATCCTAACAGGTGTATTGAGAGATCTTTGCTTGCTGGTGTACTCGCGGGTCACACGACGTCCAATCCTGTATGAAAGTCTAGCAAGGTGATATGATCGCATGAGTTGTGATCTTGTGACGAACGCAAAATGTCCTCAAGTACAAGTGAGAGATATTAGTTTATTGTATCCTAGAGGGGCGTTTTAGGTAATTGATAGGGGTTAGTGGGATAACTCCCACTAATCCATAACTACTTTTAGACTATTTTTTTCTCCCAGGATCTCTCTCTGATGTTTTGAGTTTGAATGGGAGACTAACCTCTCCCTCTCTCCATGGATATCATCCTGAGTTTTTTCCACCATTGATGACTTCTATGAGTAAGCTTGAGAGAGAATATAGAGGGCATGAGAAAAATTTCGCGTAGGGAATTTTTTCCGTCACAATAATTGCCAGACTGAGGGTTGTGGCGTTGTGATATTGCGGTGATGATTTGATTAATATCGTGATCACCATCCCGACCATGAGATCCGATCGAGAGATGGACGGTTTGATTGATTTTTGGGAGACTCTACACGTTAAGGTAACCTTATACCCGATCTATTTATTTTTTCAAAAATTATTATTGTGAATGTTTCCGCTGCATGTGAATCGATTAAAATATCCAACATTTTGATATGTTGAAAAATTGTGGATTTTTCTGTAATATTTATTTTTTCTGTAATTGTATTAATATTTGTATGTATTTATTTTCCTTTATCTTTATGTAGATTATCTTGTATCAAAATGGGTAAAAGGCTACCTCTTAGAACTAAGCTTGAAAATGGTAGATGTCAAGTTTCAATATGGATGAAAATTCTTATGTGAATCTAACCTATTATACCCAATAAAATGCACAGGATATGGATTTATAGTATTTAATAACTATTCTAGAAATAAGTTATGCAGAGTGAGTTAGATATCATGTGTAATTCATTCTATAATAAGGATCTAGGTGAAGTTAAATTGTACTTTAAACTTCCATCATGTGTCATAGATGTGGGTGTAATTGAGACAAACAGTGAGAATGATATTAACACTATGATAGAAGCACATAAAGATAAATTTGAAATTAACTTATATGTAGAAAAGTGGTAGAAAGCAAACAAATTGTGTCACATTCTTGTGGATTCAAAAGGGAGAACTTTAGGGCAGAACAAATTAATGCTGGTTAGGGGGATGATGTATGTGGGCCTTCTGGAAATAATCAAAGTGGTCCAAAGCAAATAAGGCGTGTGAAGAACATTAGGAAAAATTATTGAAAAAAGATACTGCCAATAAAAAACCTATAGAAAGTGATAATGATGATGATGATGACAATTCCAAAGCTTATGACAAAGTAGAATGCTGGAAGAAGGGTTTGAATTCTCAGAAGATGAGGATATCTTTAGTGGTTTAGAAAAAAATTTTAGGAGCCAGATGTTAATGAGTCAGCCCATGTAGATGAAGGAAACCAGCCATAACAAGAGTTGGGGAGTGATGGTTTAGATGAAGCATGGAATGAAGCCGATGATCTAGATGAGGAAGATTTAATAGATAAAGTCATAAGTGATAATGATGGAGGGTTAATACATGGATCAAATCTCTCAAACTTTGATCTTGATTTTGAATTCAAGAAACCAAACTTTGAACTTAAAGTAGGCCAGAAATTTACAACTAAAAAAGTCTTTAAGGAAGCTTTTATTGAGTGGCTTGTTCGAAAAGACTATATATACAAGTATCTTAAATATGACTCTCATAAAATCACTATAACATGCAAGAAGGGCTATTCTTGAAGGCTGCACGCTAGTCAATTTCAAAAAATCAAGACTTTGAGAGAGAATCATGAATATGGAAGAGAATATAAAAATGGTCATGCAAATGCTAGATATCTAAGTAAGAAATTTAGTGTTATATTAGAGATGATCCAGACTGCAATTTGAAAGGGTTGCAAAACACTATTAGGAGAGAACTGATGGTAGATATAAGTCTGAGACAGACTTATAAAATGACGACACATGCATTAAAGGACATCCATTGTACTGATATTAAGCAATATCACAAGATTAGAACTTATGCTTAGCAAGTATTGCATGATGTGCCTGATAGTCATACTACTATTAAAGTGGAAAGATATAATGACTATGACTTACTCATATTTCAAAGGATGATTTGGTGTTTGGACGCAATGAGGAGAGGATTTCTTAGAGGATGCAAGCCCACTATTGGTTTAGATGAATGTTTCTTGAAAAGTCCATTTGGCGGTCAACAACTAATAGCAATAGGAAGGGATGATAATCAGAATATGCTTCCACTTGCCTTGGCTGTGGTAAAGTCAGAGAGATTTGAAAGTTGACACTAGTTTCTGCTTGAATTGAAGACTATTATTGGTTTTGGCGATGAATGTCCTTGGTCATTTATATCTAACAAGTAAAAGTGGTTGGTCAAATCACTTGAAGAAGCATTTTCACATTTTGAGTATCGAGTATATGTAAGATATTAATATCAGAATTTTAAAGAAAAATTCTAAGGAAAGGAGTTAAGAAATTTTTTTTTTTTGGTAGCAACATTAGCAAGGAATGTTAGGGATTTTGAAAGTGCTTTGGGTAACTTGGTGAGAGTTGAAAAAAATGTGGCAAGTTGGTTAAAAAAAGTATCACCTCACCTGTACTCAAGAGCACACTTTAGTCATGCAAATAAGAATGATATACTTGTCAACAACATGAATGAAAACTTCAATAACTACATACATAAGGCAAGGTCAATCGCCAATGTAGAAATATTTTATTGGATAAGGAAGAGGCTTATGAAGAGATTACAAGTAAAGAGAGCAGACACGGAGAACCATAGAGAAAATATCTATCCAAATATTCAGCAAAGAGTGGAGAAAAATAAGAAGCTTAGTAGATTTTACATTGCTACTTGGTCTGATAATGATGAGTAGAGAAAAATTAAGCTTGTCACTGGGATCTGCACTTGCGGCTTATTTCAATTGACTGGAATTCCATGCCCCTAATCCATAGTAGTCATTCACAGTGTCAGAAAAATTGTGGAGTCATATGTTCATTCATGTTATAGCAAGGAAATGTACTTAAGGGCCTATGCTTACATCATTGATGCCATGACTTCTATACATTACTGGGATAATTATGAGGGGTTATAACAGGTGAATCTTTCTTTCATTAGAAAGCAACCAGGGAGGTCTAAGAAGCAGAGAAGAAAATATGTTGATGAGCCTGTTGTCTCAACCCCATCAAAAAGGGTCTATCAGCTCACTACAAGAGGTGTTTTCAGGTAGGTCATAATTCTAGGACATGCAAGAATTCTATTCACCCTAACAATAAATTCAACAAGGTTATTAGAGTCTATTTTAATAGTATTTCATTTAACTATTTTGAATATTTTATCATATTATTGATTTCAATTGTTTTATTAATTTAGGCACTAACTGGGTTCACTATCTCTCGTAAGTTGGGACTAGTTTCAACGATGGGGATAGAGTTCAATATGTATCTAGGATTCATGTATCACAAGCAAGTATTAATGAAGATGGACCATCCAGACTATTGCCCAAGAGTATAGGGATTAGAAAAACACCAAATAAATCCCCTGAATTCATTAGTCTAATGACTTAGTTTGGTACACTGGAATTGCTATATAGTTTGTGAAGTTTCCTGAAATTGAGCTGTTTAACAATTGGTATATGTAACGAAGATGTTATTAGTATTTGGAAATTGTATTTGATATGAACAACTTATATTTGGAACATGTATTTGATATAAAATCAGTGTTACTAATTTACAATAGAACATATATTTGGTTGACATATTATCGTGGATCGACATAATTTTAGGGATAGGTTGCCATGTGAGTCTCACAAAAAGAATAGGATGGGTCAACGTTTTATCGGGCATGTCAACCTTCTTAATGTTTCTGTTAGGATCCTTTTCGACATGTGTAATAATGAGTAAACCTAAAACTTAAATTGGTGGACTTGTGAAGATGATGCATATAACATATAGATAGGTTGACATCTAAAGTAATCAGGTTGACATGACTTCAATTGGTGGACCCATGAACTTAAATAGGTTGACATGATGCATATGACATATAGACAGGTTAACATCTAAAGTAATGAGGTTAACATGACTTCAATTGGTGGACTCGTAAACTTAAATTGGTTGACATGATGTATGTGACACATGGATAGGTCGACATCTAAAATAATCAGCTTGACATAACTTCAATTGGTGGACCTATTAACTTAAATTATGATGCATATAACACATGGATAGGTTGACATCTAAAGTAATCAGATTGACATGAGAAGCAGGTTGACTAATTTTGTTGTTCAGGTTGACCAATTTGTATATCATGTCGACAGGGTTTTACTTAAGTCGAAAGATTGAGTTAGACTTACTTTATGTCGACATAATGCTAGGTATGTCTACATAATGTTACTTAGAAAAATTTTGGTACAACTTTATTCAGGTTGATAAGAAACTTAGGATAGGTCGATATGTTTTCAGGTTTGACTTAATTTTTCGACAGGCAGCTAAAAATAGATTGACATGAATAACTTTAAATGTTGTCGTGTCGACATGAATATAAGAACGGGTTGACATATCTTATGGTTAATTTAGGCTATTTTATTAATAGGTCGACATGAGTTTTTAAATAGGTCAACAAGAGCTGTTTAAACTAATGGACAGGTCGACAGGAGTTTGGAATGGGTCAACATACTTAGCACGTCCGTGTTTTTGCAGATTTTGTTCTTCATATTCTTCTTTTACTTTCTTAATTCGATTTCTTTTATCATCATTAAAACTCAATATACTCAACAAGAGAAATTACAACTCAAATTTATAGCAGGTAAAAACCAACATTCACTTTGCATATCAAATTACAGGTGACAAGAGTGCCATGCAATGGAGACAACCACAAGTCTTTTGATCGGTCTCATATCTCTTTCCACACCTTATATCCATGCCAAATCATTTCCATCTTCATGTATTGCACCATTAATATTTGGACTCTCAAATGAACTATTAGTACTCTAAGTTTACCTATCGATTACACTTGCACTGCTGGTATGCTTCTATATCTTTTCCCTTTCTTTGGTTATCGGCTGGTACCATGCAAAGAATCCACATTCATTTTTTTTCACAAACAAAATATAATAACCCCTTTGAAGGTTTCTTAGATTCCACTATCTTTAGGATGGCCCTGTCGCCACAATCATACCTTCGATATTGGTATCTGGATTTTCTTAGTCTTTTGCTGCTATTTGAAAAAGACATTCTGAATTTGTTTAAAAGAAAAGGAGGAAAAAAACACACATTACACCATAAATCGGAATAAAAATCTGGGTATAATATGAAAAGGGATGTTGATGAAAATACATGCAACTCGAATTTTTTCAAATCAGATATAGGATGCAATTAAAATCTAGACTTCGAGCGCAACAAGAAATTTGGGCATAATATGAAAATGGATGTTGAGGAAAACTTAGTTGTAACTTAAAATTTTTTAAATCGGATAAAAGATGCTACTAAAATCCATGCTTCGAGCTATAAAAACAAGAAGGTTAAAAAAAAAGTGTAAACTCATTAAATCTTGGCATAATATTTTATATGAATACAAAGAAATTTGAGCATGAGATGCTACCTTTACAGATCTTAAAGAAATGTTTCAAAGATTTGAACAAAATATGTTTATATCTTTAAGAATGTTTAGAAGATTTTAAGAAAATAGGATACCTTCGCTTAGCTTCAGAGGAACAAGCTTTGTTCTTCCACTCAGAAGCAACTAAAATGAAAATGGATATTAAGGAAAACATAGTTGCAACTCAAAATATTTCAAATCAGATAAAAGATACAACTAAAATCCATGCTTCGAGTTATAAAAAACAAAAAGATTTGAAGAAAAGTGTAACCCCTAAGTCTAGGCATAATATTTTATATGAACATGAAGAAACTTGGGCATGAGATGCTACTTTCACGAATCTAGAAAAAATGTTTCAAAAATTTAAACAAAATATGCTTAGATTTTCAACAAATGTTTAGAAGATTTTAAAAAGATAGGATACCTTCGCTTAGCTTTAGAGGAACAAGCTTTGTTCTTCCACTTAAAACACTTATTTCGAATTTGGGGTAATTTTTGGATTTAAATTTGTGTGTTAGCCATCTAACACAAAAACTCATGCATGCGTGATAATTTCCTTAATGACTGCTTAGTTCTGTCTGTATTCCATACTTTTTAAAAAACATAGGGGCATAAATTGAATTTTTTTTACCATCAGGGAAGTATGTAGATGTCGGCCAAACCAAGGAGGAAAAATGATAATTTACCTTTTTTTTTTTTTTTTTATCTATATAGCTCTTTGTTCAAGCAAATTGCTCTTTCTCCCATGATCGTCAGAAGTTATTTGATCCACTTAGCCCTTTATTTGAGAAAATTAACTCTTTTAGTTTTCATGTTCTCTTTTTCATTTTCATGCAATCCAGGTTTAATAAAGACCGGTCCACAACCTAGTTTGTAATCCGGTTCAACCCGCTAGAGGTTGAAGACGTAGACTCAGCAACCATGTCATACACAATATAACTACCACATGACCATCTCCTGAAACACGTATTGTATCACATCAGCATCCACATTATCTGCAATGCAGCCCATACACCCACGTCACTATGTAGCGTACCTGGGTCGATGGGCTGCTAGGAACTGCTTGGTGGGCATGTTGGTGGGACGGCTTGGGGTAAGAGGCTGGATTAAGCCTCTCTCACAATACCTATGTCCTATGAGAGTGTTCCTTAAGCAAAGGGATTACGCAGTTGGTGAATGAAGTGACAGCTCAAGTTAAGGTGATTTAGCTAGAGTGAAAGTGTTGAACACGGGCCTTGGTGGAGGAAGGAATCGTGAGCCTAATTGAACTTAGGAAGCCTTGGCTTGCCTAAAAGCCTAAGATAGATAACTTTCCATAAGAAAAAAGAGATTTGTGTTTTGATATTCGAATTGGATTGCTACAAATCCTTGAGGGTTGCCTATTTATAGGCTAAGGGAAGGGGGAGTACAAAGGGTCATCTTACATCTTGCCCACACATCTAAGTGGCTCTTGGATCATTCTAGATCTTAGCCACTAATCTGACTCTTAATCTCTTTCATAAATGCTATTCTAGAATACATCCCCTAGATTTCTCTCTCATAAATGATATTCTAGAATACATATCTTGAGTCCTCTTACAACTCTTTGAATCCCCTTCATTTATTATTCCTTTGCATTTATTTACTTGTCATTTTTATTGCTAAGAGTCTCTTTATTCCTTTTCTTTGTCTACATATAGGCTTGTGCTATGGAGCACTTATGTTGTCTAGGTGCTGCGTGCTAGGAACTCGTCCGATATAAGCAGTCTTCACATGTTGTAAAGGCCTTGTGCTCCTTTGTTCCGCTGTTGCGTTCATGGGCCATTCTGGGGTTCATAACATTCACCCCCTTAAAGACCAACCTTGTCCTCAAGGTCAAAAGTAGGATAACAATGGATGATCATTCCAACTTCTTTCTATGTCACATTTTTGGGGCTTAGATCTTTCCATTTAATTAATACTTCATAGCGGGAATGTTTATCTTGGCTAGTCATGCAGGTGCCAATGATGTCTTCTAACATAAGTTACATGTGCTTGATTTTATCAATCACTAGCGTGGTGGTTGTCACATGTGAAGGATCCATTACATGCCTTCTTAGCCATTTGTAATGGAGAATGGGATTCATTCGGGTGGTAGAAAGTAGGTGGACTTTGCAATATTTCCATACTTGGCCATAATAGGGTAAGGACCATAGTGCTGGACTTTGAACCTTATGATAGCTCTCTTGGGATCCTTCTTCATGGTGTGAACGAAACGGAGGTACACTCTTTCTCTGACTTTGAAATTTTCCTCGAGCTTAGGAGGGTCGAAATTATTTGAAATGTCCAATGAGTCGGATTTCCTTTTAGGCTGGGCTGTATTATTGTCTGCGGATTCTCGTCCCTCCAGGCTATTGTGGTGGACTCTTTCCAGGTCCATGGTTTTGGCATTAGAGCAACTTGGTGTGCTCTATTTTTTGCTTTGGTGGTTCACGATGGACCACAAGTGAAGGGGTCTCTTGTATTGGGGCAATGGCTTGATGAGGCACCTGCTTTTGGAGATGGTGGCTTCTTTGCTCGAGTAGTAAGACTATTTACTGCATGCTTTGGAGCATGTTTATGATGTTTTCTAAGCCTTGCTCAAGGCGATCGAAATGCTAATGCATTTCATTTAAGTGCTGGTTGGCTAAGGCTTTAATGGCTTCAAGTTTCTCACGATGTGTGGGGACTTTTTTGGCCATGGTGGAATGTGAAGGGTTATTTTCCCTCTCAACAAAATGGTTGTTTTCCCTTATAAGGGTTGTTTTCCTTCTCAATGAAATGGTCATTTTCCCCTCCTAGTGAAATGTGGCGGTGGTATTTTCTCTCAATTAAAGCACCAATTGTAGTGTACCCGGGTCGATGGGCTACTAGAAATACCGCTTTGTGTGCGTGTTGGTGGGAAGGCTTGGGGTAAGGGGTTGGATTAGGCCTCTCTTGTACACCTATGTCCTACCAGGAGAGGGTTCCTCAAGCAAAGGGGTTGCTCGATTGGTGAATGGAGCAAATGGCTCGAGATAAGGTGACTTAGCTAGAGTGTAAGGGTTGAACATAAGCCTTGGTGGAGAAAGGAACCGTGAGCTTACTTGAAATTAGGAACCCTTGGCTTGCCTAAGAGCCTAAGATAGATAACTCTCCATGAAAGAAAAGAAACTTGTATTTTAATATTCGAATTGGATTGCTACAAATGCTTGAAGGTTGCCTATTTATAGACTAAGGGGAGGGGGGAGTACAAAGGGTAATCTTACATCCTAGTCACACTGCTAAGTGGCTCTTAGGTCACTCTAGATCTTAGCCACTAATCTGATTCTTAATCTCTTTTATAAATGCTATTCTAGAATACATCCCCTAAATTTCTCTCTCTCATAAATGCTATTCTAGAATACATCTCTTGAGCTTTCTTACAACTCTTTGAATTCTCTTCATTTATTATTTTCTTGTATTTATTTCTTTGTCATATTTAGTGCTACGTGTCTCTTTATTCTTTTTCTTTGCCTATATATAGGCTTGTGCTTTAGAGTACTTATGTTGTCTAGGTGCTGGGCGCTAGGAACTCGTCTGGTATGAGCAGTCTTTATGTGCTACAAAGGCCTTGTGCTCCTCTATTCGGTGCTTGGGTTCGTGGGCCATTCTGGGGTTCGTAACATACTACCACGTCATCTTTAGTGTCATGTCAGCAAAACCTCACTGCCACAACAAATTTTGGTAATTCCTCTTTTAGTAGATTTTTGACTCGTGAATTCATTTCCAGCATCAGTCTCTTAAGATTCTCTCTATCATCCTCTTTCTTAGGCCAAGCAATGGAAAAGTTAGATTTCTCACATCCAATTTCAATTATTTTAAATGAATCAAACCTTAACATTTGGACACAAGATATACACAACTTTTTTATAGGTGACAAGCTTAGTTGAAATTTGCCAATGATCCTTAGCTCAGTGACACCTCTCCCTTCCCTCTTATAATAGATTCGGATTCGAGTCTCACTGTATGCACAAAAAAAAAAGCTCAGTTGAAATCTCAAAAGTGCTACAAGCACAAAGCAAAGAAAATTCCAAATATCTATAACAAATCAACGATCTAGAGCAAAAACCACCGAGCAATCACCTACATCCTTAGCACAACTATACAATCAATCCTCATTCAATTCGAGCAATTTGAGACAACTAAGGAAATTTGAGATTTTTTGACCGATGGATATACAACCACCGGATTTGTGCACCAATATAAGTTGTGAAGGACTCTTCATCAACTCCAACAAGAATTAGACCAATGTATTAATGATTTCCTCACTCAAATAGAACCCATACAATTTTTTTATAACCATCAACCTAGCATATTACTTCCAATTATGCTTTAATAGTGTTTTATGGGATCTGTTTGAACTTGCCATTTTGATTGGCTAATTGAAATCTTTGTCCATCTCTTTGTCTGATAGTTATACTAAGTTATTATTAATGAATAGTTGATTTAATGGGATGTGACGCTAAATCTCTTAATCAAGATTTGATGTTCAAGTTTTATGAATGAAAAAGACTACGATGAAAGGATAACCCTGAAATAAACCACTACAAATCTCAAACCAGATTAGTCAGAATATAGTTCCGGATACAGTTGGTGTACATTAAAAATAATAAAAAAAAAAGAAGTTATACTAAGTTATTGTTTTTAACGTTTGTATCTCTATGTATTGTCCTAATATTTACTAAGTTTGTATGGCTTATCCTTTCTCCTCCTTCAATCTAGGTGATGGGAGAGTTAATCACATGCATGCAAAGATGGTTTGTGAGACCGTGATTTAGAAAAACTAGAGTTTGAACTAATCAGCCACATCTTATGGGAGAGATATTCTTGTTGTACAATAAGTATGAAATAAAATCTCTACACCTTTGATATTGAACCCTCATATATGGAATCCAAGAAATTTTAGGTTTAATGGGATGTGACGCTGAATCCCTTAATCAAGATTTCAAGTTCGAGTTTTATGAATGAAAAAGACTACGATGAGAGGATAACCCTGGAATAGGCCACTGCAAATCTTGAACCGGATTAGTCAGAATATAGTTTCGGATACAGTTGGTGTACACCAAAAATAATAAAAAAAAGAAGTTATACTAAGTTATTGTTTTTAACGTTTGGATCTCTATGTATTGTCCTAATGTTTACTAAGTTTGTATGGCTTATCCTTTCTCCTCCTTCAATCCAGTTGATGGAAGAGATCACATGCATGCAAAGATGGTTTGTGAGACCGTGATTTAGAAAAACTAGAGTTTGAATTAGTCAGCCACATCTTATGGGAGAGATATTCTTGTTGTATAATAAGTATGAAATAAAATCTCTGCACCTTTGATATTGAACCCTCATATATGGAATCCATGAAATTTGCCAATGTTGCTCAATTAGGGCTATCTAGAGACTTTTGTAGTAAAGTCATATTTTGTGAGACCTTTGCCTTTTATATAATAAAAATATTAATTTGTTGCCTTTTTTTTTGTGATACCACTGCGATTCTATGACTTCACAAATCGGGTTGTCACCGGGTTTATGATGTTTATTAATTTAGGTCAATCTCAATGTTTTATATTTAGACCATATGACATCATATGTGCAGTGAACTAACGGACCTTTATACGATGGGCCAATAAAGAAATAGTGACCATTTGGCCTGGTTCCTTCTCTTAGTCTCGAGAAAAGGAAACTGTACTACTATATTTTGAATAGTAGGTTGGTAGTATCACCCAATAGATTGCTATTATAATCAGATCAAAGAGAGATAGGGAGAGGAAGACCAAACCTAGTTGCAGACAATTGAATGTGGCTTGATCTGCCAACGACCTCGAGGAACAACATAGCCTATCAAAAAACAAGTATGGTAGTGAAAGGTACACGATATTGTTTTATTGTTAATCATTATAATTATTTGTTGGTGTTGTAGTAAATAATATGTTTACACTTCAGCTGTGGAAAAGATGCTTAGCGGTGATGATGGATATCTGGAGTGATACTCATATTAATTGCGGACGAGCACTTGCGAGGCATATTTTAAGGGATATCTCTTCTAACGTAAGCTTTTCTATTCTCAAATTTTGAATTGAAAATCTGATTAAAAGACCTAATATCTTTATCCATTAGACAAACCATCTATTTTTTTTTATGCCCTGATTGAGCCATCATCCGGCATTCGGAACTTTACTCTGACTAATTTGGATCAGCGACCCATTTTTGGAGGAAGGTCTCCCAATGGTGTCTTTTTCGTTCTCAAAAAGGCTCGAACCCGTATACTTGGTTAAGGGGCGAAGTGCCCTGACTGTCTACTGTGGATCACAAGGATTCATGTGATAGTGAATATAGCACTAAACCCAATGGGCGCACAAAAAGCCCAACAAAGTCGAATCAAGAATGCATCACTACCCACAGGTATTGCAACCAACACCAGATTGGTGAACCACTAGGCTTCACCGCCTGCAATGATGGAACACCATTTTGATATGCATGAATGAGTCACAGGGATTCTATAACACTACTGCCCAGAACATAATATGACTGATGCGCAAAAACAAGAGGCTTGGAATGCAACTCCAGCTATCTCTATGCGATCAAATTGAGTAGATGGGATCGGCTCAGATACCCTGGTAATTTGATGTGTGTCGCTGATGAATATATTCCCAGTTCTACATACTGAACTTGGAATTAACATTAGTGCATTTTGGTACGGTGAAAATTCTTTGTTTGAACCCTCCCACCAGTGATGATTCTCAGTCAAGTACTAGATCAAGTTGATTAGCATCCACATCGAGCATCATCTTCTATATAAATACTTTGACAGGGGAAACTGTAGGCTCCTTGCTACCTATCAACCATTTCAAATGAAGGAAGTAAGTGAAGCCATTTCTACTGAGATAATTTAGAAAGTTATAGCAGATTGTAAGATTTGAGAGATGATTACCTTCAAAGCCATCACCTCAGACACAGTGGAACGATAACGAATTGAGCCCTCCAAAGGGCAGCTGGCATCTTTGCTGATAAAGTTAGAATTACAGAGGCTGGATAATTGCAAGAGGACATCGCACATGAGGCCACCATCTCCAGCTTGACCTATTAAGCTGTTGTTATCCAGTTGCTCTTCATCAAGACAAATTCCTGCCACAGATGTGATACACTGAAATATGGCCAGTAATCTCTCCAACGGAAATGTTCCAGGACCTTTCATAAGCTGTTCTTCCTCTGCAGTTTCTTTCTTTTCCATTGATGTTACTGAGCTCCTAAGAAGAGAACAATTAACTTGGCAAAGGAACTATGATGTCTGATGCTCTTTAATGGGAGCATAATGCACAACAGAATCCACACAAAATTTCAGATTTATAAACTCATGAAGTAACATCTTAAATGCTTCAGCAAAATGAACATTGCTTTTGTCATTTAATTTGGACATTGTGGGAAAGGAACAACTAGGAGCAAGATTCACAAACAAAAATGCAAGAGGAAATTAAGCTATTCAAAATTAAAGATTTTTCATCTGTAAAATAATTTGGTTCAAAAGCTTCATAAATTATGGTTGGCTATAACTACCTCCCTTGAGTCCACTTATATTTTATGAAAACATTTTCAGCTCTCAGATTAACTCTTTTGCTATGCATCTGAATATATATAACTCTGTCTTTATGTGTATGCGATGTATTCCAACAAGTGATATGGACATGCTTCACCAACCAAATGCAAGTTAGAACAATCCTACAACAATAGGAAATTAGAGGGAATTGCCTGGCAAGGAAATTGAAGTCAAACATTAGTATTGTGAAACAACAGGACATGCAGCTGAGATGCGTCATATGTAGATCCAAGAGGCTCCTTGTCAACTCTGGTCAAAGTATTCTCTCAAGTATATAATCAAATTTAGCAAACTCAACGCACTTACTTCCTCTTTCGCTTGCGATTATCAGAACCTCCAGTAGAGTCAAACAGTGATGCATCAAGAGTAGCTGGGTTTCTTGAAGCAAGAAATGCTGAAACAAGAAGGTACTTAGCAGAAATAGACATATGACAATCAATGTCATCGTGGTGAGCTTCCAACTTCCATGTGCTTTTCTTCCGCCTGGTTTTCTCCACGTTCATTCCTCCTTCAAGACACGGCTCAGATGAAACTTTAAAAATCTTTTTTAAAGAAGGACCTAAGTGAGGCTGAATATGACCGAATAATGTCCTCTTGATGTCTTCATTGGGAACAACTCCCACCTCAGTCAAAGGCTCGCAATACTTCTTATATAATAGAGAAAATGCAGTTGATAATTCATTTAACCGTCTTGTAATTCTAGAGAATGGCCTCTACACAACTCTATGAAAAAGCGCAAAACATAATTACTCTTCAAATTACTTCAAAACAATTGACATCAAACAAACAAATAAACAAAAGAAAGCAAAACAATGAATAAGCTTTACCCAAGAAAAGAAGAGTAGATCTTTGAATTTTCCTGATTTTTAATGAATATTTGATGAAGTTCATCTTCTGTATAATCAGGAAAAACAACAGGAACATGCTCGAAGTAGCCGGCATTCAAGCAATCAGGGGAAGTACTACTAACGAAAATCAAACCCGCTTCAGGCATCTTCAAAGTATCATAAAGCTTAAACAAAAAATGCAAAATTTGGGAACTCTTATTCCACTCTCTAACAAGCTCCAAATTATCAATAATCATGTTGGAATTAATCGAGTTACATGCAACGGAAGCGTTCATAAATAATTTTTGAAAAAATAAATAGATCGAGTATAATAATAAATACCTCGAATGTGGAGTCTCCCAAAAAATCAATCGAACGTATATTCCTCGAACGGATCTCGTGGTCGAGATGGTGATCACGATATTAATCGAACCACCACCGCAATACCACGACGTCGCAACCCTCAGTCCGACGATCATCGTGACGGGAGAAATTTTCTTACGCAAAAATTTCTCAAACCCTCAAATAAAATTCTCTAGCTCTAGAGAATTCTATTTTTCTCTCAATATTGTGTATTTTCTTCTCTCAAGCAAAGTCTAAAATTATGAGTCAATAACACAAGAGTGAATGGGAGGTTAGTCTCACAATCTAATTGTAACTCTACGTTTGAGAGAATCAAGGGTGAGTAGGTAGGTATGGGTTAGTGGGAGTTATCCTACTAACCCCTATCAATTACCTAAAATGCCCCTCTAGGGCACAACTTGTTCCCAACGGCCCTATTACCCTCAGGCAAATCAACTAGATCCCAGATCCCGTTGATTCTCATCAACTCCTCTCACCCATGGCCTATAATCAATGGTCCTCCATAGAACCCTCAAGAAACTCTAGGACAGATAAAGATTTCTTGTAATCCTCAAAAGTCACAATGAGAACCTCTTCCTCAATCGGGAAGCGACGGTTAAGTACGCATCCTCGATTACTCTTAAGATGAGAGAAAACCTTTTTACCTCTACATGGATAGCTCCCACTAGAACCAAGATCCGTAATGGATTCTTAGATCCTCCCACTGGGATTAACCAACCACTAGGCTCATCCATCTTTTAGAAGGTAAAGTCCAAATTGATTTCACCTCTCATGGGGAAATCACTTTCAAGAATCTCGGCATCATGAGACTCAATCTCAATGTGAGTGCCATCTGTATGCTCATTAGAAATACATCTCTTTTCTCGCAAGCCTAACTCGCTGTGTAAATGCGAGAAATAGTGAACATACGTTGCATAACCTCATAATCTCAAATGGCTAAGGTCAGGTTGCCTCCCTGTCCAAAGCTCATATGGAGTACTGACTGCGGATTTCAATAGAATACGATTGAGAATATAGGCTGCAACCAATAATGCATCTCCCCAATGGAAAACGAGTAAATTGGTTTGCGCCATCATCGGCCTCACCGTCTCAAACAAAGTCATATTCCTCTCTCGCGGCTACTCTATTCCAGTGAGTAGCGAGGAATAATCAGTTTCTCGTAATGTTCTTCTCGAAATAGAGCTCTTTAGATAAATACTCGCGCTCTCAATCGGTTATGAGTATCTCAACTCTCAGGTTTAACTGATTCTCAACCTCGCTAATAACCTCATGAAGCATCTCAATGTCTCAGACTTGTGCGAGATCAGATAGAAATAATCAAAACATGTGTATTTGTCTATGAACGTAATCGAGTATCCAACACCATTTCAGGTTCTCACGTTCATAAGGCCACAGATGTTGGAATGAACCGACTGCAATGGAGTCCCAGCTCTCATTGCATTGTCGAATGGTTTTCTTGTAAGTTTGTCATCTAGGCAAGATTGGTTAGTGGGTTCTACAAAACCACTCACTACTAACCGGTTTATCCTCTCTCACACTAAGAGGATAACAAGAAATACCATTGAAAGGAATTATTTCCAGTGCATATAGTCCCTCATGGACCAAAATAGAATCAATCATAGAATTGTCGTAACAAATAGAAATTTTAAATTTATAAATTAACAGAGCATATCCTAAACTGAAATCAAGTTCCGTCGAACTTTTAGAACGTAAAGAGCATACAGAGTCTAGCAACTTTGCAACTCCAACTTGCAAGTGCTACTCCCTCTGATGTCAACAAAACACTCCGTTTCAGTACGTAAATCCTCATACTTGAGGACTTACTAGGTGGAACTATATAAGCGCGCTCCTATCTCGAGCTATGTGGTTGGTTGCTTCTGTGTTTACAATCAACGAAGGAGAGAAAACAGAAAGCAACTCAAACCACATAAACAAAAAAGATATAATTTTCACTCGTCGCACTCACGAGCGAAATGATCAAGTCTACTACACGTGTAGCATTAAACCTTGGTCGTATCCAACTCCTTCTCGCTGCGCATTATTATTATCGGTTTTTTTGGATGTTTTCTTTTTACCTGAATCTCGAGTTCCACATGAGTCCTTGCTCGACTCCATCGCATAAGCATGACCCGAGTATGGTCTACTCGCCTCTAAATGCTCCTACTCGAGCTCACTGTGCCTATTGGCATTAGTGAAAGTGAGAATACTTTCGTCGTATGTGAAATAGACTTTTATGATTTCTCATGAATCAGGTAAAGAGCTGGATCGCATCCAGCACCAGAAAACATATCTGAAATGGGCTCAGTTACATTCCCCAACTCGGCGATCATACTCGATATTTTTATCAAATGTTGTATCATCATATGATCAACCCTTTTCTTATAAGTTATTATACTTATAAGATACCATCCTCATCTCAGGATCTATAATACTCTTTATAGGGTGAGCCAAACCAATAAAACCGTAGGATATTGCTCATAGACTGGGATCACATCATCGTGCATGCTACTCAGAAGGATTGCCCTAATTCGACTATCATTCCTCTTTCATGCACGTAATATCTCCTAATCCCGTCTATCTGAGGTGTGGTACCCTCTCCGAAATCCACCATCTCTTACCTCAGAATTTTAATTAGATTTTGTTCCCCGAGAATAAATTGAATATACCGATGAAAAATCACGTATTTATCATCATTCAATTTTGTCTCCCTTACAAAGATTTAATACGACAATTTTAGAAGCAGTCAATGAGATAGTCGTGACTTGTGATGCTTATTCTCATATTTTGTGCACCCTACGAATCAACAAAACCCAAATAATTTGAATACATACCCCAAGACGAGCGTATGAATCAACAGACACCATACACCACAATCCGAGATAGCATCTCACCATTTGGATTAGGATTCGATACACAAAAACCCACAAAAATTGAAAATTTTCTATTCCGGACAACCTGACACGCTGCCGGTGGTCCCACGCGCAGCCACACACCGCGCGCCTCCATGCACCGGGGACAGTTACTGGCGCGTGCCAGACGCACAGCGCGTCTGGCACGCGCTTACATCCGCGCATTGCGCGTTGGCGCACGCGCTTGATGCGCAGGCGCGTGAGTCACGCGCCTTCACGCTGGACCCCGCGTGTGCTGGTCGGTTTCCGAACTCGGTAGCGGGTCGGAACCCGAACCCGGTCCGATTCCGTGGGTCACGGGTCGGGGACACGTGTCCGGGTCGTAATTGACCCGGACGACCCGACCGGTTCACGCGCCTCTCTCGCTCGTGAACGTCACGCCCAGCCTGCCTCGTGCTGCACGTGCCTGCCTCGCGCATGTATCTCACACGCCCGCGGGTTGGACCTCTTTGTCTTCTCTCGAATTTTCTTGTAAATGGGTCTTTTGACCCGGTTACCGAAAAACCCCATTTCCGACACAATTTTGGCCGGATTTTTTATGAAATCTCCAATTTCATTTATTTCAAACATCCTTGACTCAATTTTTGGAATAATTGTGTCATAAACTCGGTATATTTTGGATCCAAAAATCCGACCCTCTGTGGTGAATTTTGAAACCCAATTTTCCGGTCACAATCATATGCAATATATATATCAAATTAAAGAGCATGAAACGATGATTATAGATCTATAAATTTCATGCATTGATTTACCCTAAAACTCGACAAATCTAAGGTTGAAGGGGTCGGTCACTATTCACGGCCGAAACTTTCAACCGGAATTTTCTTCGCCTAAACGTGCTCAGAAAATTACGAAAAAATTATTTTCGTGTTCTAGGGATCATGGGGAACGCAGTGGTGTTCTCGGATTCACGAAACTCATCCGTAATCCGAATCCCAAATTTTAAACCCTAAATTTTTTATACCCAAAAATTAACCCGAAAATTATTTTTAATCCAACGTATCGCTCTGATACCAATGTTGGAATTAATCGAGTTACATGCGGCAGAAACATTCATAAAGAATTTTCAGAAAAATAAATAGATCGTGTATAATAATAAATACCTCGAATGTGGAGTCTTTCAAAAAATCAATCGAACGTCCATTACTCGAACGGATCTCGTGGTCGAGACGGTGATCACGATGTTAATCGAACCACCACCGCAATACCACGACACCGCAACCCTCAGTCCGGCGATCATCGTGACGGGAGAAATTTTCCTACGTGAAAATTTCTCAAACCCTCAAATAAAATTTTCTTTCTAGAGAATTCTATTTTTCTCTCAATATTGTGTATTTTCTTCTCTAAAGTAAAGTCTAAAATTATGAATCAATAACACAAGAGTGAAGGAGAGGTTAGTCTCTCAATATAATTGTAACTCTACATTTGAGAGAATCAAGGGTGAGTAGATAGGTATGGATTAGTGAGAGTTATCCCACTAACCCCTATCAATTACCTAAAATGCCCTTCTAGGACACAATAAACTAATAAATCAAATACAACGTTCTTCCATTAATCACTTCATTAGACCTTAATTTCTCCGAATTCTCCTTCAACTTGCCCAGAACACCAACCGAAGCTTCCTTAACAAAATTAACAAAATCCGAAGGCTTTTCACACCGCACTGCACTCGAATATCCATTACCCGAAGACCTCCTATGAAGCAACAACTGATTCAATATAGACTCAAACAACACCCTAGGATTGAAACATGTTCTACAGCTAGAATAAATAAAGGGTCTTTTAAGATGTCCGAAAATTTGAAGTAAAATGCTAGTTTTACCAGTGCAAGGACCTCCATAAACAAATAGGGGAAGCAATGGTTAATTTAAAGGACCCAGAAATTTAGTTAGCTCAAGAATCTGATTTTTTCTACAAGGAAAAGTAGAGAAAAGATTGTCTAAAGTGCTTAGGATTTTGTTTTCTTCCAATACAAGGGCCTTGAGTGTTGAGGGTTTTAGGATTTTGGGTTTTGTCGATTCAAGAGTTGGGTTTGACGAAGATGAGGACCTGGCGGCTCTTCTTGGAATTTGTGGGGTTTCTTCCTTACCCATTTCGTCAAACGTCTGTTCAAGATGAACAGGTCGAAGATAATTTTGATTTTGAGAGCTCCGAGAATTTCGTCAAACACCAAGTACGAAAGGAATTGAACTATTAACAAAATTAGAAAGAGAGTAAGAGATAATGAATCTGGGTAATCGAACAATTTCGGCGGTAATCGAATAATTTCGGCAGTAATCGAACGATTTCAGGCGGCGATGGTAATTTCGAAGACGGAAGACTGGGAGACGAACGGCTGATGTTCAAGACTGAATCTGCAATTGACGAAGAAAATTGCAGCAAATTGAACTCTACCGCCTTCTCCGCTCGTGAACCCTACATTTTGTTTCCCATTTCTTGTCTTCGATTCTGTTCTGTTGCCAGATTTTTGTTTCCATTTTTGCCAGATTTGCACATCTAGATAGTCTGTTGTTTTGCTCCTCTTCCCCCGCGCAGCCAAGTTCTCTTCTTCATGCGATAGCAGGCTTTGGGCCTTGAGAGATGCTGGGCTTCCATCTTGGGCTTAGAATTTGAATTTAGTTTTGGACCAATTCTTGATTTAATAGGTTTTGTTGAGGTGACGAAGAAGGGCTTGAGTATCTTGTCATCACGGTAATTTTTAATGATGGATTGAAGGCTACCACTAATCAAGTCGTGTTTATCACATAGTTATTAAATCTGAATCGATCCACTAGTTAAACCAGGTCAACTCTTCACCCGTATAGTGTACAAGTTGTTCATTAGATGAGCCATTTATACAACTGATTCAGAAAAATCCGCGGGTGGTTAATAGAAAAACCCTGTGATCAGCGGGTTTTGTTTTTTTAAATTAAAAAACTAATTTTGCTATCTAAAGAAACAAATTGACCAATTCATGAACATCTGAAAGTGAAACTCCATTGAAATTCCCGTTCTTATCCAAAACTTTGTCCTCAAAGGTCAAAATCAACAATCGGAAGCAATTAAAACTAAGGCTTCTATGATAAAATTCCATGCTTATATGCCTCGATTTGTTTAGAGCTAATAGAGAGAGAGAGAGAGAGAGAGAGAGAGAGAGAGAGTAACAAGAAAATATTGGGTTGTGGAGGCATGAACAGCGAGCGACGATAATGAAGTAAGAAAAGAAAAAGACCTTCACCATTGATGGTGATGGCAAGAGATAGTTGATGACGATGGGAAGAAAACAACGAAGTGGATATGGATGGTCGAGGAAGAAGAAAAAGTGGATACAATTGAACATATGGGAAGAAAAGTGGGTATTGTATATGAAAAGTAAGAGAGATAGAACAGTGAGGGGTGCAAATTTTTGTCTTTTTTTCCTACTGCTTATTTGACAAAAGTGAGTTATGTTTTTATACCAATATGAATATAAAAGATATGGGCATAGACAAGTGGGCATTGTTTTTTTTGTCTTCTATGTGGACTTCCTTCCCCGCAAAATATCTAATTAAGGGACGAGTATTTTATATTTAAAAAAATATAATTATATATATTTTAAAATTTTAAAATAATAACAAAATAATCCACAGTTGAATTAATGATCTAACTGTTCAACCAGTTGAACTATAAATTTCAAAATGTATGGGTCAATGCACAAGTTAGGTTTAATAACTATGGTTTGTAGCATTAATTTAAAAAGGTTTTGTTGGGTAGTTTGCTGTGACATTCTCAAACATAGATTTTGTTAGGTTATTTTTTTTTTTCTAAATATGGGTAAAACAACCTTGAAAGGGGTTTGAATTGGTTATTTGACAATTTTTAGTATTTTCTAGGTTAACTAAGATTTATAGAACAAAGTAAAAATAGAAAGAAAGAAATAAATAGGAGATACGCAATTTTATAGTGGTTTCACCCAATCAATGCATGTCTACTCCAGGACACCCTCTGAATTTTCACTATTTTACTCAAATGGTATAGATAACTAGATTCACTAGTTTTAGTTACACCTTACACTCTTGACTTTCCAAGACTAATAGTAGTCATATACACTAAGGTACAACCGACAAAGAGACAAACCTTCTCTTTGTCTAATTACACTAAATAGGTTTAAGAATTAAAAGTAAAAACTGTGAGCCTTGATCTGATTTTTAAATTTTGTAGCACAAATCATAGAGTGTTTTTTAGAGTTTAGACAAAGTGTGGACTATTATTAGTATCCCGTTGACTATCAAAATTTGAATTTCAATTTTTTTTTTCTGTGGTATCGACAATTCATTATACCTTGTCGACTATTAGTCTTTTTCTATAGATGATTAGTTGACAGTTCTTTAACAGAGTTGACTAAGGTTTTTTTTTGGTTGTGTCTTATTGTTTTGAGTCCAATTGTGGCTAGTTGACTACTTTGTTATATGAGTCGATTGTTGCAATATTTAGTTGAAGATTTGACTATCTTAGTTGACCAGCGTGTGTTATATGCATTCATTTTATGCATTATATGCAGACTAGAATTTATTATGTGTCAACTAGATTTCTAACATAATTAAAAGATCCAGAGATTTAGTTGACTGATATATTTTGAGATTCATAGATAGCAAACAACACTTAGTGTCACGCCCCGACTCGTAGGTTCTGGCATGCGACAACTATCGCGCTATCCTAAAACACGTCTGAATCTCACTCCGTGCTCCGAGATACCGCAAGGCATTCAACCTATCCAATAAAACCATAGGCCATCCAGGCTTTTTTATATCATCAGCCAATAGCACACAACTCCCATTCCAGGGATGGAAAACAAAACTAACTATAATTCCCAAGTAAAATTCACAAAAAGAGAAATCGAAGGTCCTCAACAAAGATTTATACATAATTAAATCCAACCATAGTTCAACATACAAAGTTAAAAAAGTTCTCAAGTAAGTTTTATACAAATGCCCTCCTTGGATCGACTATCGATACCTCAAAACAAAAGCAAAGTCTGTACCTAAAAAAGTCTTTGACGGTAGTTCTCCTAAAAATCTCGCTCTAATCGACCACGCGAATTAACTAAACTTTCTCTATAAAAAAGGAGAGGGAGGGGTGAGTTTATAATATACCCAGTGAGTGTGTAACATGTTATGATGATAAAAGAGGGATAACTATGGAAATGTCAAATAATGATCTCAAAATCATGCAATTGTAATCATAGAGAGCATGATTTATCATCAAATATCAAGTTTAAACAAGATTTCAATAAATTACATTATACAAATCATATGAATCCAGTTATCACAACTTGCTTTTCGAAAATCCTAGGGTTGCCAAAAATCGTTCCACCAAATATTTGACCTTGACCAATGGTGGAACTGCCAAGGTGTTTTTATTATCATCAATCATAAATATTACCCCCAATCTTGGCTTTTGCTCAGGTCTTCCTTAAGGTGCTGTCAGACTAGTTCGAATGGAGGGTTTCGGAGACATCTCTCGAGCGCAGCTACCTTCTCAACCAAGTAAACGCCCAACCACATAACCATGTCGGGTCGCTCTGTGGAGAGAATGGCTATAGCCATTAATCATGCACACAACACTATTTTGCAATCATCAAAACATATAATTAATGTGCCAACAATCATCCAAGCAATTTCTTAAGTCATGAGTTCAATCTAATCATGTTTAACATAAACCGATAAATATAGCACATAATTTTCAATCCAAACATATGGTATGGATGCATATTTCCATCCATATTCCTTTCCAAGACATTCTACAATCATAAAATAATTTAAAACAAGTTTTAAAAACATTAATAAAATCAATACAAACCATTTTCTCATTTAAAATCATAAACATATATTCACTCACATCTTGGGAGGGTGAACACTCTCAATTCATAACCAATTCCACGATAATCCCTTCTCAAATTCCAATTGGTTTATCCTACGAAAATAACCACAATTTTAAGGTTAAATTACGTCCATTTCTAGGGTTTAATAATTTTCCTTCAATATAGTACCAACCTTAATTCTCAATCCATGATTGTACATCCAATTTCCATCATATACAACTAATTTATTTCTATAAATAATCCTTGTTCACCAATTTTCTCCACTTCCCCCCAATTTCATCATTTATAACCCTAACTCTAAATTCCCAATTTTACATTCCTCAAATCTCAATAATAAATTTCAATCTACTAATGAGGAAGCTAAATCAAAGTTTAGAGAGTGAAAATTACCTTAATTGTGTGGTTGGATTGAGCCGTGGATGCTGGGTGTCAAAAACCCTAACTTTTCCCTCCATGGAGTAAACCCTAGATTTTTACTTAAATCCTCCTTTTGTAGGTTTGATTGGGGTTTTAGAAAGATTAATAGAGTGATTTTGTTGGGGAGAAATTAATTTTAGGTGAGAGATTGAGTGAGAGATTGAATGAGTGAGGAATGTGAGTGAGAGAGAGATGGGAGTTCGAAAGGGAGGAAAGAGTCAAATGAATGCAATGAGTTTGTTCAGCCCTTATTAATTGTAGAGCTAAATTTATCATCTTGCCCTTGATGATTTTTTTGTTTCATTTGTGTTTGGAGGGCATTTTGGTCATGCATAAGTCGATTCGTATACCCCACAATTCGACTCATGTATATAAGTGTTTAAGGGTCAAGTCTATTTTGCAATATAAGAAAATTGACTTACAATTGCATACTGAATCGATTTCAGCCTTTCATTATTAATGCCAAGTCGATTTGCCAGAGTCAAGCCTCAGAAACCCTTTCTGAAATGCTAACCAAGTTGATTCTGAAGGGACACAAATCGATTTGTGGTGTTCAACCCTTATAATCTTACCCGCTGACTAACCAAGTTGATTTGTTCAATTACACAAATCGAGTTAGTACATTAGTCGGGTTGTCAAAACCTTTAAATTAATACTGATTCCCCCAATACAACAAATTGTAGCAATAGTGGTTATCAGGTCGAATCCCAAGGGAACTAATTAACTTAATCTCCTAGTTGATGTTAAAAATAAAGTTTGAGGTTTTCAAACAAATTGCTAAAATAAAAATTGGTAAATAAAATTTAATAACCTAAAATTTAGAAACAAACAATAATGTAACAAACTAAAAATTAAGAAAAAAATTCAATCTACCAAGTACTAATCCAAGGGTTCATATATTCGATTGTCTTATTGATCATTGGTTAAAAATATTATTCTTGTGATTCAAGCATTTAACCTTAGATCTATTAGGATAGCCGTAATAAATCTTGTGTTTTCCTAATTTAATCGACCAAACCCAGTATCCAATCGAAACTTTTCATTAACCGACTAGGCACGATAGCTTTCCATATCAATATAATGATAGCATTATGTTTTGTGAAAACAGTTAAACCAAAATATAAATAATTGAAATAGCCGCAATTACTCAATTTTGTTCCATTGATTCCCTAGGTCAATTGAATACCGGTAAAAGACCCATAAACAAAAATAACCTAGTTACTACTTGTACCATTCGTTTAAAGCAATTATGGATCACTGAATTCCTGATAGCGATAGAAAAACTAATATTGAATTAAATTGTCAGATTAACCAATATTAGGTTTTCCTAAAATTAAATCAAGAATCAACGAATACTTGAATAAAAGGCAAGAAATTAAATTAAAAACATAATCTCACAATGAATAACAATTGATTTGAATTTCCCTTGAATCAGAAATAAAAATTTAGCCACTCATGGTAGAAAGTGTCATCACAAAAGAAATAAAGAAAATAATGTTCCTAAAGAAAAATAAAATAAAATAATAAAAACCTAATGGAGGAATATGGACAGCCGTCCTTGAGGAGTTCTTTTCCAGAATGCAAGCAGACATCCCTTAAGAATTTTGAATATGTCCCCTGGTGAAGCAACAACAGCAGCCGACCCTCTATGGAATTGAGAAAGTGTTGGCTCTTGAATCCTTAAAGGAATTTATATATAGCCTTCACCCTCTTTGAGAGAATTAGTAATATGAAAGATTTAATAGCACTTTCCTTCCCTCTAGATTTCTAAATCAACTAGGAGTTTTCAAAATTATATAGATTACAAAAGTCCACTCATATTAAAAGTAGATTTCATAATAAAAATTCAACTAAAATGCTGAAATTAGAATTCAAACTCCTCTTCTTCAAAGCGCAAAAAGATATCTTGACCCAATTAGCTCCAAAATTGATTTAATAAGCCCAATTTACTCCAAACCTTCAAATTCAATCTTCTAAAAATAAAATTCAATAAAAACAACCATTAGGGTATTAAACAATTCAAATTCAAACCATGAAAATAATAATAAATTCAATAAATTGCATGTTATCAAATTCCCCCACACCAAACTAATGCTTGTCCTCAAGCATTCACTATACCAATATCACACAACTATTCTCCTCTTCACTTCTTCCCTCCTTCATTTCATCATTCAACAATCTCAAGTAGCACACATTGAAACATTCAAGCCAGAATCACAATTCAGAGAGCAGGTAATCATAGTTTTTATAACTTAAAAGAAAATATAGGTATCCCAATAGACTCAACAATCTCATCAGAATTCAATACAATAAGATCTAATACCCTCACAAGGATTTCACTCTATGCACTCAAAGTATGTAGGGAAATTTTTTCAACACTCTCAAAATCAAAACATAGCATGCTATTACCATAAGTTTGCTTATTAATCAAATCTTCACTATTGAATATATGAATTCAAAACAAAAATCCAGAGGTCTTTACAAGGTTTGTAACTTGGCTTAGGTATGGGTAGGATAAGAGGGAATATGATGTGTAAATGCATATCAAAGTAAACATATCGAAAATGACGAGACTATTTCCCACTATCAAGCCCATCCTATAACATGGTGATACAATCAACCAAAATAATATTGACTAAATAAGACCTTATCATTCCTCGATCAAATTTCTAAATGCTTTTCTCTTCTCTTTTTTTTTTCGTTTTGTTTTTTTGAAGAGAGAACAATCGAATAATAATCTTGAGCAAGAACACGTAGTGCATATACAAATCTCATAAATCAAATGAACAAATTTCTAAAAATACTCCCCAACATAAAATTATCTCATTTCCTTTTGCAAATACTCATCCATTCAAGCCCGAACACATGTTTCTTTGATATAAGGACAAAAAAGAAGGTTAAGCATAAAAAGAAGGCTGTGTGTCAATTTGTGAGGTTATAAACAAAGAAAAAGGGATAAAGGTTCAAATTGGCTCACTAGGGGACGAATATGCACGGGAAGGTCTTTTAGGATAGATAAAGTGTGTAGACCTAATTGCCCCCATTATATTAATGTATGAATTCATGAATATGGTCTTGAAAAGCACTGCAAAGCAAATTCTAGAATAAACATGCTATGATTGATGCACACATATGAAAAAAATTAGAGCAAAGATGATAATATACTCTCAAGGCTCAAATGCTCACAAAAGTGTATAATATTGTATCGAATCTTGCACATTTGCCTCTAATTCAATCATCAAAGTCAATGGGATGTTTAAAATAATTTTTATCCAAAATACAACTAATCATACTTGTCTCTTTCATGAGTTCCAACTCAAATTGACAATGTATACTAACTCAAAGATCATTTTCAGATGAAAATCAAAAGAGTATGGAATTCGAAGGAAAATAGAGAGATGACATGGTTTCATAAAATCCTCCCCCACACCTAAATGCTGCATTGTGGTTCTTGCTACTGCAGAAGGTCTTCAGCTGTTGGAGGAGAGGACTATGCTCTGCCACCCTTTTCTTTCCCATCGATAAATTTGAATTGCTGAAACCGTTGCTTGAAGAGATTGTGTGCAGTTGAGGTGCCTAATCAATTGGAGGGTAAAGCTATGAAGAGGGTAAAGCCAAAATTTGTTCGGTTGGGGCTTTAATCGAACAGATGGTGTGCAGAAGGATGGACAGAAATCTTTGATCAAATGAATAACGAAGAAGGGCTAAATAGAGGTGATTATTGTCCTGATTCGAACGAAGAAGAGGCTAGTTTTTCGATTGAAAGCTAGAACATCGCAGTGTAAAGATTTTTAATCAAATCAGGATGTTTAATCGAGAGTACCCAAAATTGGGGGTGGTTAGGGTTTCGACCGAAAGGATGATTTTGGGGGTTCGATTGGGATTTGCGATGGAATGAGGGTTGAAGTCTTTGATTGAAAGGAACAATGGATGGTCGATGGTGAAGCGGTTGTTGATTGAACCAAGTTTGGTCGAAGAAACAGAGCAATTGCAGAAACAGAAGATGCGAAGAGAGTTAACCGTGGTTCTTCGAAAAGAGGTTATGAGTGAAGGAGTGATCTATTGGGGTTGTTTTATAAGGATTCTTCAATGTAAAGAAGTGATCAATGATAGGAATTTTGAAGGAACCAAATTTGATTGATGATGGTAGGGCGTTGAAGAGGAATTCTCGGGCGGTTGCAATTAGGGTTTCAAACAAATTTGAAGTTGCGAAGATGAAAATGATGGTTTAGGGTTCTTTGATGGATGTTTTGATTGAAGGCTACAGTTGATGGATTAAAGAACATGAACCGATTGCGGCTGCTTTGAAGGAGGCGAGCACATAGAAATCGCAGGATATTGGGTCTTCAATCGAGAATTGATGGATGGACTAAGGTTTGGTGAGGAGATTGAACTAGGGTGGTGATTGATGTACCAAAAGAGATGATTGATACTTACGGTCAATCGATTTGCAGGAGGTAGTTGCAGAGAAATCTCAGAGAAATCACAAGTAAGAGAGTATTGTAAAGTGATGATCGTGTTCTCTCTCTCTTTTCTCTTTCGTCTCTTTTCCCTTTTTTTTTGCAATGATCCCAAATCGCATGATCATCTCCCGAGAGGAGTGCTTTTGTCCCAATTTTGACACCCTATTCAACAAATCGCGTGATCATCTGGTATGAGAGGGATTGCTTCTGCCAACCTTTGAGTGCTGCTCTATTTGTGACTTAGCTTAAAAAAATTACTGGAACATGCAAAAATTATGAGAAGAGATAAATAACACTAATAAAACACTTAAAATTAAATAAATAAAATTATTAGAAAACTAAATCAAACTCTTAAAAATTTTGGGTTGCCTCCCAACAAGCGCAATTATTTAATGTCATTATGCTCGACGATCTTTATTTATTTCTCTTCAAGGAGGCTTCAACTTCAATTTGGGAGTCTCATGTAACTTTCCTTCCGTATCTAATTGTGCATTCGACTCAAAATTAATGACACGTTCTTCTTCACAAATTTCATGCACAATTAAATCAACAACATCAGCAAAACAAATTGATTAACACTTATTTGGTTACTTCATAGGATCAAAGATAATGAATTTAACAATCTCGCCGTCGAACTCGACGGAGAGAGTACCCTTGTCCACATCTATTTTTGTCTTTGATGTCTTCATGAACGATCTTCCTAATAGAAGTAGAACTGAATCTATGATAGTGTCTCCTTCCATTTTCAATTTGTAAAAATCTGTTGGAAATATTAACTCATTAATCTGTATCAAAATATCTTCAATAATCCCCTCTGGGTAAATATAGGAATGGTTAGCCAACTGAATAATAACCCCAGTTTCTTTTATGGGACCCAATTTTAGAGCACTTGAATAAGGCATGATATTTACAGGTGCTCCTAAGTCTAACATGACATGCTCAATTTTTTTCTTACCAATAACACAAGGTAGAGTGAACATACCTGGATTCGTACATTTTTCGAGTAAAATTCTTTTGTTCCCATCAGACACATTCTCCCCTATTTCATCACCTCTTGTCTTCTTAACTTCCTTACCTGAATTTGCCAATCTGCTAGGAAAAGGTGGTGCAATTGCACTAGAAGTGTTAGACAAAAAGGATTCAGATGTTACCTTGATTAAATTTTTATGCATGCATTCATCTTCTTTGTCAACGTTCTTCCTTTCATCCACATTTTTAGATGGAATAGAGATCGAGTGAAGTTCCTTCCCAATTCTCAACATTATCGCACTAACGTTTTCTTTGGGATTCACGACCGTTTGTGAAGGTAACTTTCCTGAAGTTCGAGTCTCCAAATTACTAACCGAAATTGCTAGTTGAGTGATTTGATTCCCCAAGTCTTGTAAGTTCGCCTTTGTTTCCAAAATGTTGGCTCTCGTTTCTTAAAAGCTGGCTTTCGTTTCCTATTGAAATTATTGCGTGTTAGTCGCGAGAGCTTTTACAATATCCTCTAATGACATACCTAAATTAGATGATTGAGTCGGTGCATGTGTTGGCCTGTTGAATTGCTGAGGAGGATATCTGGTCTGTCCTCCTTGATTCCTGTAACTCAGATTTGGATGATCTTTCCATCCGAGATTATAATGAGTAGAGTAGGGGTCGTACGTCTTTTGGGGTTGACCGGGAAATCCTCCTACGATATTTACTTGACGAGTAGAATCTTCTTGCAGAGATGGACACATATCTGTAGGATGTCCGGGTATCGAGCATATGCCGTAGACCTTGGTTGCATGTATTTGCCCTACAGCCATCTGAAGAACCAAAGCAGTCAATTCAGAAATTTGATTTTCAAGGTGAGAATGACTTACCTCATTGACACTTCTAGTAACTCCATCCGTTCTCAACCCAAATTGTTGAGAATTTTCTGCCATGTTTGTGATCAATTGTCTAGCTTCTTCAGGCGTTTTATTTACCAAGGCTCCTCCGCTGGCCGCATCTACCATACTCCTATTCATGGGTAGAAGTCCTTCATAGAAGTATTGTATCAAGAGCTGTTCAGATGTGGACAGTTAGCACAGAGTTGTTTAAACCTCTCAAAGTACTCATATAGCATCTCTCTGCTAATCTGTTTGATCCCACATATCTCCTTTCGAATGTTGGCAGCCCTAGATGTAGGGAAAAATTTTTTCAAAAATAATCTCTGCATCCCATTCCATGTATTTATCGAACCCGGAGGTAGGTAGTACAACCAGTCCTTTGTCTTATCTTTTAGGGAAAAGGGAAAGGCTCTCAGCTTAATCTGTTCCTCTGTCACACCTTGGGGTTTCATGCTCGAACAAACAACGTGGAATTCCTTCAAATGTTTGTGTGGGTCCTCACCTGTAAGATCACAAAAAGTAGGCAGTAAGTGAATCAAACCATATTTAAATTCGAATGCTATCTCAAGAGTTGGGTATTCGATACACAAGGGTTGTTGATTCAGATTGGGTACAGCCAATTCCTTCAAGGTTCTCTCACGATAGGCCATTTTTCCTTTTCTTCTTAAAAAATAAACATGTCACAAATTGTTAGATCAATGTCAAAAATTGGCTTTTGACGTAACTTACCTTTCCTCTGTGTGGCCTCCTTTCTCAATCGGTGAGTAGTTTTCTCAATTTTGGGAATATATTCCAATTCACCTTCTTGAGAAGAACGGGTCATAAAATAAAAGAGGTCAGCAAAACAAATAATAAAGAAAACTCAACTAACAAATCAAAATAGTTCTCTGGCAACAGCACCAAAATTTGGTCGGGTTGTCGAAACCATCAAATTAATACTGATTCCCCAAATGCAACAAACTGTAGCAATAGTGGTTACCAGGTCGAATACCAAGGGAACTAATTAACTTAATATCCTAGTTGATGTTAAAAATAAAGTTGGGGGTTTTCAAACAAATTGTTTAAATAAAAATTGCTAAATAAAATTTAATAACATAAAATTTAGAAACAAACAATAATGCAACAAACTAAAAATTAAGAAAAAAATTCAATCTACCAAGTACTAATCCAAGGGTTCATATATTCGATTGTCTTATTGATTATTGGTTAAAAATATTATTCTTGTGATTCAAGCATTTAACCTTAGATCTATTATGATAGCCGTAATAAATCTTGTATTTTCTTAATTTAATCGACCAAACCCAGTATCCAATCGAAACTTATCATTAACCGACTGGGCACGATAGCGTTCCATATCAATATAATAATAGTATTATGTTCTGTGAAAACAGTTAAACCAAAATATAAACAATTGGAATAGCCGCAATTACTTAATTTTGTTCCATTGATTTCCTAGGTCAATTGAATACCGGTAAAAGACCTATAAATAAAAATAACCTAATTACTACTTGTACCATTCGTTCATGACAATTATAGATCACTGAATTCCTGGATAGCAATAGAAAAACTAATATTGAATTAAATTGTCAGATTAACCAATATTAGGTTTCCCTAAAATTAAATCAAGAATCAACGAATACTTGAATAAAAGGCAAGAAATTAAATTAAAATATAACCTCACAATGAAGAACAATCGATTAAAATTTTCCTTGAATCAGAAATAAAAATTTAGCCACTCATGGTAGAAAGTGTCATCACAAAAGAAATAAAGAAAATAATGTTCCTAAAGAAAAATAAAATAAAATAATAAAAACCTAATAGAGGAATATGGACAGCCGTCCTTGAGGAGTTCTTTTCCAGAATGCAAGCAGGCATCCCTTAAGAATTTTGAATATGTCCCCTAGTGAAGCAACAGCAGCAGCCGGCCCTCTAGGGAATGGAGAAAGTGTTGGCTCTAGAATCCCTAAAGGAATATATATATAGCCTTCACCCTCTTTGAGAGAATTAGTAACATGAAAGATTTAGTAGCACTTTCCTTCCCTCCAGACTTCTAAATCAATTAGGAGTTTTCAAAATTAGATAGATTGCAAAAGTCCACTCCTATTAAAAACAGATTTCCTAATAAAAATTCAACTAAAATGCTGAAATTAGAATTCAAACTCATTTTCTTCAAAGCCCAAAAAGATGTCTTGACCCAATTAGCTCCAAAATTGCTTCAGTAAGCCCAATTTGCTCCAAGCCTTCAAATTCAATCTCCTAAAAATAAAATTCAATAAAAACAACCATTAAGGTATTAAACAATTCAAATTCAAATCATGATAACAATAATAAATTCAATAAATTGTATGTTATCATATATCCAAGTCTCAGAAGATATGCTTTGCACACTACCAAATCAACTTGCCTCATGGTGCAAGTCGATTTGGCTCACTCTCTTCCCTTTACAAATTGACTTGTCTCCTTCCATAACCTCACTCAAGTTGATTTGTCACCCCACAAATCAACTTACCTCTCACATTTTCCATATCAACTTATAATTGCCAAATCAACTTGCCTTTCACATTTTCCATATCAACTTATAATTGCTAAATCACTTACAATTTTGCACACAAGTCGATTTGGTCACACCTCATTTTCTTCCTTCAAGTTGATTTGTCACTCCCTCAAATTAACTTGTCTCTCACATTTTCTATATCTCTTATATTTTCCATATCTACTTGCAATTTACAAATCAACTTGCCAATTTCCATCATTCAACTTGTCTCCACGTCAATGCCTTTAAGTGGATTTCATCCCATGTCCTAATGTTTCTCCAAAAAATTTTATACCACCAAGCCATTCAAGTCTTTAATACATTAATACCAATTTAATTATAAATCCTTTCCTAATCTCATAAAAGAACAAGAATTAAAAACTCCAATATCAAAATTTTTGGTATTACATTCAAAGTCCAAAAATCAATTTTGCAATCCGATTTCTCCCGGCATTTTACATAAAAATAAAATAAAACTATTCTAACACCGAATTTTTGATATTACACTTACTATTGTGTCGACTAGCTTAATCTATTTGCTCGAATGAAACAAAGCTTTAGTCAACTAATGTGTGTATAAAGAATGTGAGTGCAGACAAGATTTAAGTATATGTTGGCTATTAGAATTAGTTGACTGAACTAATGTATTAGTCGAATCATTTTCAATTTTTGTGAGTACTTAATCGAACTTCTAATTCTTTTAAGCATATTAGTCGACTAGATTTTTTTTCCTTGTCGACTATGTTTTGGTTTCTAGTTTCAACAAATCTGGTCAACGTTTCTTAACTGTTAGTCGACTATCTTTAATGACCAAAGACAGACTTTCGAAGTATTTAAATGTTTTATTGACAGCTTGTATGGATTAGCTTGATCTAGTTTGTTAAAAAGTTTGTTTTTAAAAGTATATGTTCGTCGCTAATAGCTTGTCGCAAATATTAGTGACGAACATTTTAAAATTCGTCACAAAATTTGTGACGAATAGTATTTCGTCGCAAAATTAGCGACGAACATGTTTCGTCGCAAAGTTTTAGCCACGAATAGTGTTTCGTTACAAATTAGTAGTGACGAAATTAGTGACGAACACAAATTTGTTGTAAAATTTGTGACAAACAATATTTCGTTGCCAAATTCCGTCACTAATTTTAGTCACGAATCATCTATCGTCACAAATTTGCGACAAACATTTTGGGATGAATTTTTATGATGAACTTTTGTGATGAATTTAGTGACGAACTTAGCGATGAATTTTTGTGACGAATTTGACAATAAACTTTTGGGATGAACTTAGCGACGAATCTGAAAATTTAGCAACGAATCTGAAAATTTAGTGACAAATTTTACAACGAATTTAAAAATTAGCAATAAATTTTGCGAGGATCTGAAAATTTTGCGACAAAAATTAATTGTAGTGTCATATTTTTAAAATTTTTCCTTATTTGTCCTATTTCTGTTCATCCATATAACATTCAATATCACCACACAATAATCTTAAACATCCAATAACTATTAATATCAAATTTCTTCTGTCTCTGCTCATCCATGCAACTAAACCATCTAATAATGTCAACTAACTAATGATTCAACAACAACTAATTATTTAAACTAAATATTAAAAAATAAGAACAATATCAAGAATCACAATATTCAAATGTAACAATCAACTTAACAATATTCATTGTTTAAGTAATAATAACTATCAAATAACAATAAACAATATCAAAAGTCACCATCTTCATCATTGTCATCGTCATTATCATCATGATCATCACCATCATCAGTATTATTATGAGGAGATAGAGAAGGGAGAATTTGACTTGAAGCGGGAGATAACTGAAAATGTTGTAAGATGAGTCTCTATTATGTGCATACCTCTCTAACTTGAAACTTGCCATGTTTAAATTGACGTACTAATCAGTACAGAGACCACCAATATTCCAAAAAACTAACTCTAATGATCTATACAAAATAACATAGTGTATTAGCGAATGAACGATAATAATAATAAAAACTATACTACTAAATGATATATAATAAAGACTATATATATATATATATATCATAATATAAGGAAATATTAACCTAAATTAATATCCTTAGCAAAACTAGTTTAATAATAATTAAATTGTATTATATCAATTAACATATAATAATATTATATCATGTATTAGTAAAGAAAAATGCCACAATAAAGTATTCTAAATAATTATAATAATAATATTTAAATAATAAGTTGAACAATCTATCTACTTATAATATGATAGATTGCTTATTTATATCAATTATCATATGTAATATATAAATATATATATCATTTAAACATATTATTAGCATTAAAAGAATAGGGTGATAACAAATTATCCTAATTATAATATTAATCATATTAAATATTTTTGAATATTATTATATGATGAATATTTACTATCATAATATTGCATTATTTATATTAACAAAGTTATAAAGTTTCCTTTGGACAAAAGAAATACGGAAAACCTTTCTCCTAAAGGTGTAAGGATGGGCTCGTGAATTCATATTTGCTAGAGTGAAAGGGCTGAAAAATAAACTCTCTATGATGCTAGTGAATCTCTTGTATGCAATCTTCATTTGATGTCCCTGTAATAGTGTTTTGTTTCGAGGAACAACAAGGATGAAGTACAATATCCAGCGACAAACCAGATGGCAACGCAACCAATAAATCTAATGTTAGAAAATGGGGCAGGTTCACCCATGAGGGTAGACCCGTCCCAAGAATTAATTTGAATTTAAAAAAAAGGAGGGAGGGGTGGTTAATTGACAACCACCCCCAGACCTGGGGCGCAGGTCGGAACCCAAACCCGTCCGGTTCCGGGTCACGGGTCAACGCGGGTTGGGGGTGACACGTGTCCGGGTCATAGCCGACCCAGACGCCCCGACCGGTTCACGCGCCTCTTTGGTGCGTGAATGTCACGTGCTCGACCGTCTGGGGTCCACGCTCCACCCGTGCGCATGCAGTACACGCGCCTGAGGGTTGGAGCGTTTCGTCTACGCTCGACGGTCTCTATAACTGGGTCTTTCAACCCGATATCTGAAAAGCACATTTTTCGGCTCAATTTTTACCGGATTTTTTATGGAACCTCTAATTCCAATTATTCTAAGTATCCTTGACTCGATTTTTAGAATAATCACACCCTAGACTCGGCATATTTCGGATCCAAAACTCCGGCCATTTGTGGCCAATTTTGAAACCTCATTTTCCGGTCACAATAATATGTAATATATATACCAAATGGAAGAGCATGAAACAAGGATTACAGATCTATAAATTTCATGCATTGATTTGCCCCAAAACTCGACAAATCTAGGGTTGAATGGGTCGGTCACTATTCACGGTCGAAACATTCAACCGGAATTTTCTTCGCCTAAACATACTCAAAAAATTACGAAAAAATTATTTTCGTGTTCTAGTGATCATGGGTAGCACAGTGGTACTCTCAGATTCATGAAACTCATCCGTGATCCGAACCCCAAATTTTAAACCCTAATTTTTTATACCCGTAAATAAATTCTGAAAATTAATTTTAATAATCCAACAAAAGCTCTGATCCAATGTTGGATATTTTAATCGATTCACATGCAGTGGAAGCATTCACAATAATTTTAAAAAAATAAGATAGATCAGGGGTAAATACCTCGTCGTGCAGAGTCTCCAAAAATCAATCGTGCGTCCCTCGATCGGATCTCGCGGTCGGGATGGTGATCACGATATTAATTGAACCACCACCACAATACCACGACGCCGTAACCCTCACTCTGACGATCATTGTGACGAGAGAAATTTTCCTATGCGAAAATTTCTTGAACCCTCAAAATAAAATTCTCTCTCTAGAGAATTTTATTTTCTCTCACAAGTCATTCCCTCATTGCTCTGTAAAAGTTTCATGCTCAAAGAAGGAGAGGTTAGTCTCCTATACATAGTGATGCACCAAAAGTGGAGAGAATAATGGGAGGGGAGTTGTGGTAGTTTTGGGAACTCTTCAAAATTACCATAATGCCCCTCTTGGGCATATATAATTAATATTTTAACAATAATAAAACATCACTAATCGATCAAGTGGAATTGGATTTCTTTCAAGTCAATTGCTTTACTGTTGTGTTCAAGATACTAACAAGCAGGTAAATTTTCCACTCTATCCTGGCAAGTGCATGCTTTAGTGTAAATGTATCAGCACTCTTTTATGATGGTAAACCAACAAGCAACAGCTGAACTGTAAATAACTTTCCTTTAATTCTGTATCTAAATACCTTTTATTGGAAAAAAATATCCTAATTAGATGAAAAAATACTAATCATAATTACCTTCAGCCTAGGAGCGAGTTCATTTGATGTGATGGAAAATTGTGTAAAGTTATATTTGTAGGATACTTGGGAGGCTTGCTCTGCTTCCGGAGCAAATGAGCTTCAGACAGAGGATCCATCCCTTTTCCCTCCCCAGAACAGTCTCCATTCACATAATGCATGCTCTCATCCCATTTTCCAAATAAAGTTGCTGCTGTTTTTCAGTTTCTATTTTGAACAACACCTTAAACCTGCAAAATAAATGACTTGTTCAAGAAAACACTCAATTGATGCAGAGCTTTCACTCATAACAATATCCATGGCAAATGAATTACCAAGAAACTATTTTATTTTATTTTTGTGCAATAAGAATTTTTATTACTGAACTAATACTCTGACCAGGTTTCATGAAACATAAGTTACCTCAACCAATTGTCAAATGGAAAATGTTTTGTCAGTGTCCCTTTTGCAGAGATGTGAATGCCTACTCATACTAAGAACAAAAGGCAGTATTCCCAAGAATGGTGAGCTTCCAATTGTATGCTCTTAAATGACAAGTAGAAGGCTAGTAATTGGACAAGCTTAGACACATAAATTAACAAAATGGAAGCAAAAGAATTTCTGGATAAACAACCTATGATCAACACCCCTAGAGAATGAATTGCATGGTTGCTTAAAAGGCCTACATAGGGTATAAATGTATACACTTTGGTAGCACCAACATGAAACTGAGCTAACAAGGCAAGGACCAAGAAGAAAAAATATTGAACATCTTCCGGTGAACTGAAACTGAAATAAGATCCATTACTAGAAAGGAAGGACCAAGATGCAAAGTCTCTACATATTTATACTCAAAATGAAGCAACCCATTTTGGGAATGTTGTGCTGACGCTTTGTGTGTTCGGATCCATACCTTACTCCATTGGAAAACTTCACCATCATCAAACCCTAGAGTCAAGATACCAACTGGTAGTAACAAACTTGAGTCCACCAGTAGACCCATTTCCATCATGTATCCACTTTAGCAAATCACGGAATCCGTTTTAGCATTCACTTTCATGGTGTGCCACCACTGGACCGGGGGAGGGGTTTACCCCTCCCGCTCTTTTGAGAGAGGCGAGGGAGGGGGAGGGGCACCCCTCTTCCCAAATCTGGCAGCATTGCCATTGGATTTGGAGTCTGGTGGTAAGCCCCCACCGGACTGGGGGAGACATCCACCCCTCCCCCCTCTTTCGAGAGAGGCGAGAGAGGGGGAGGGTACGCCCCTCTTTTGCCAAGAGAGGCGAGGGAGGGGGAGGGGCACCCCTCCTCCTCCCAAATCCGGCGATAGATTATTAGTGCGGCATTGTGCTACCGCCAGATCTTAAGTAGATCGAAAGAGAGAAAGAGAGTTGGGAGGCATACCTTACTTTAGTGCCCACGAACAAGAGAGAGAGAGAGTAAGAGAGCGAGAAGGCACGAGAAAGAGAGAGAGAGGCGTAAGGTTGAGTGAGAAGGGTTTGCTGTTCTAATCAGCGATGAACATGTTTGCTCGTTGTTCACTTGCGACGAGTAGCGACGTTCATCGCAAAATTAACAACGAAAACGTGCATAGTTTGTCACAAAATCAGCGATAAACATGAGCATTCGTCATAAAATCAGTGATAAACCAGTCCGTTCGTTGCTAAATTAGCAACGAACATAAGCTTTTGTTGCTAAATCATCAATGAACACATATGTTTGTTATAAATTTGTAACAAATTTAGCAATGAATATGGCCATTTGTGACGAATTTAGTAATAAAAATTTAATTCCATCCACTAAACTAAGAAATTTGAGACAAACTATCAGCGATATTTAGTTCAATACATGTAACAATGAAATTACAGATAAAGAAATATTCATTATATTGGTCATCAATAAAAGAAATTTTCTTTTTCATACTTAGATAATGAATTGAATACTTAAATAAATTTATAACTTTGTGACTTATATAAATATATACTCATATGTTCATATATATAAACTCTACTACTGTAAATGGTAATACTCATTTACTATTTTCTTATATAAATAGAAATTAAATCAATTATTTATTATCAAAAGTGGTCAATTTAGTGAGAATCTTAACATTCACTACGAATTTAAACCAATTTCATTACTCTGAAAAGGGACAAAAATTGAGAGACGATTTAAAAGATTACATAAGAGAGTATAAAAGGAATTTAGTCACAAAATTAAGCGCAAGATTTTAAACACCAATGAAATTAGTGATGAATTTAGAATTCATGGTCAAATTTTGTAATAAAAACTATGTTTGTCGCTAATTAGCAACAAATTTAGCGACGAACACAATTGTTTGTAACCGATTTAATGACAAACAAAGTTGCTCATCGCTAATTTAGCGACGGACACAACTGTTGGTTGTTGAATAAGCGACGAACAGCAGAGTTTGTCACTAATTTAGTGACAAACAAAGTAGCTCATCGTTGGATTAGCGATGAGCAGCAGAGTTCGTCGCTAAATCAATGACAAGCATCAGCTATAATTGTTGAATCAGCGATGACGATGACGTCGTTGCTACTTTAGCGACGAACGCCTTTTTTTATCATGGATTTAGCGACCAACTGATGAGTTCGCCATTGATTTAGCATTGAAAACTTTAGTTGATCATTGAATCAGTGATGATGAGGATGTCTGTTACGGATTTAGCAACAAACTTTGTGTTTTGTCACTAAATCAGCGACAATATAGAAGTTCATTGCAGATTTAGTGGCGAACATGGTTCTTCGTTACTAATTTATGACGAATATAAGAGTTCGTCACTAAATTAGTGATCAATAAAATTCCTTGATAAATTAGCAATGATATAGAAGTTTGTTACAGATTTAGCAATGAACTTTGTGCTTTATATGTTTGTCACTAAATCAGTGACGAATTTTGAAGTTCATCCTTGATTTAGCAATGAACACTTATCTTCATTGCAAATTAGTGATGAATATATATTCAACATTAATTTTGTTGCAAAATAGCGATGAAACTCGATTTTGTTGTTAATTTCGTTGCAAAATAAAGATGAATTTTTTTTCATCGCTAAAATCTGTCGCTAAATCTGTGTTTTTTTTTGTAGTGAATATCTGATTCTTAAGAGTTTAAGTCAAAATATCCTATATATTTAGTCGACATGGTCAAGTGGTTAGTTGACTAGTTATGTTTTTCAAACCTTACTTAGTCAACAAAGTTTATGTGATAGTCGGTTATATTCAATTTTCCTATGTATTTTTTGTTGTACATATATGTTTTGATGATGAACAAATTAGCTTAAATTAGTAGGCAAATAACCAGGTTAAATTAATTAAAAACAAGATTATATGTGTTCACCAGAACTGTCAATTAGTTTCATATGTTAGTTGACAAATAACCATAGAAAAACATAAATTAGCTAGCTAGATCCTCAAAGTAGTCGACTAAATTGATAAGAACTCAGAACAAAATTGAATATAGCCAACCACCCTACATGTTCTGTCGACTAACTAAAGACTGAAACACACAACTAGTCGACTAATTTGTCGATCATATCGACTAAACCAAACTACACTACAAAAATTGATATTTGACAAGTCTGTTGACTAGGTAATAGGAGACTTCAATTAACATACTCCATATTTAAAAATTTTTCCAAACTAGTCGACTAATTTATGAAGATTGCCGACAGAATATTTTTTTGATATAAAAAGAATACATATATCAAAAAAAATGAAAGAATGCATGGGTACCAAGATATGCCCTAAGATGCCCTAGGATACCTGAAAAATCAATGGGCCAACATGGATAGCCAATCAACAAAATCTATGTCATAGTCTCAATTGATGGTAGGACTATGCTGACAAAAGTAGATATGTACTGAGGAGACATCTGAAGATCCTATTCCATCGAAGGGGTGCCTTGCTGGGGAAAGCAAAATCCCTCTAATGCTGGACTAGGATATAGGAAAGGTCATAGGAACATGTGAAGCCATCATCAGTCGCTATTAAAAGGAAGCCTAACTTTGGTCATTAAAAGTAGTCAACTAACATCCAAGAAACATTGACTAAATTGTTGAAACTCGAAAATAAAACATAGTCGACATGAGAAAAGAACTATTCGACTAGTATGTTTAAAAAGATCATAAATTTGACTAAGCACTCACAAAATTGAAAAATAATCAACTAACACTCTAGTTTAGTCAACTAATTCAAATAGTCAACACATACTTAAGCTTAGTTTGTAATCACATCCTTTATATACACATTTGTCAACTAACATATAAGGAATGCCGACTAAGACTTCCTTGACTTGAAAATTTTTAGAAGTCGAATAAAACTGTCAACTAACAAATAGGGGATGCTACTAAGATCATAAGCATCTAAAAAGCAATTTTAGTTGACTAACCAAATAAGGCTATCGACTAGTAGATTCTAGAACCCAAAAGGTTAAGAAATCACAACAGTCATCTAAGATATCAAATTGCCAAATAGGCAAGAAAATTAGTCAATAAAGAATTATGAGATGTTGACTAATATGCATTGAACAGACAGCTAATCAGCAAGTAGCCGACTAATGACTATAATGCTCTCATAAATAGCCAACAAAAGTTCACTAACCAAAGCACTAGTCTAAAAGAACCAAATCATAGTCAACAAGCACTTAAGCTAAGGAAAACCATCAGTCGACTAATATTCAAGCATAGTCGACAAGAATTTAATCAGTCCAAAGCCTAGTCTGCACTTGGATGCTTAAAAGCATGTTGTAGTCAACCAATATTTTAACACTTTCGACTAAGCAAGAAAAGTTAATCGACATATGATTAAGGACAGTCTGTGCACTATAGTTCAAAACATAAGAAACTAAAGCTTTCGACTAAGTAATATACATAATCAACACAAGCCTAAAATCAATCCGCACTTCAAGGCTCAAAGTACTCATAGTCGACTAATGTTATAACACCTCCGACTAAATGAGAATTCTAGTTAACACATGTTTAAAGTTAGTCTACTCTAAAGGAATACAAAAATGCCATAGCTGAATAATGCAATGAAGCCTTCGACTAAGATAGAACAATAATCAACTAATGACTAAACATCATCGATAGAAGTATGACATCAAAATTCAAATTTCAGTCAACTAACCCAACACACTAGTCATCGATTAAATCCATATAGTTTCGAACCAACAAGATACGTCAAATGTAACATAATCGACTTTCTATAACTGCTAACAACCAAGAGATATCAAAGTAAAACATAGTCAATAGAACAAAGGTGACAATCAACTATATGTTTAAAAGGGAAGAAATATGATCGAGAGCAAGTGGCTAGGTAGTCGACTAATACACTAGGTTAGTCGATTAATTCTAATAGTTCATATCTTTTAATCACACATTTGTCGACTAAAGTTCTAACTCATTCGACTAAGTTAGTCAATGTGTAATCTGCTAACTATGAATCTCAAGAACACTAGTTGACTAAATTTTAGGATATTTTGACTAAATGTTGCAATAGTCGACTAACTTGTTGTGTAGTCGAATAATCATATTTGAGCTTATACAAATAAGACACATCCAATGAAAGCTCAGCCGACTGTGTTTTAGAATAGTCGAGTATTCACCTATAGGATAAGATAAGTAATTTACTAGAAATAATGAATTGTTAACATTAGAGAAATAAATTTTGAAACTCAAAATTTAATAGTCGACTAACAATATCTAAACCTAGGCAAATGAGACACACCGAACGAAAACTTAGTCGACTATATTTAAGAATAGTTGACTAATCATCTGAAGATCAATACTAATAGTCAACTAGGTAAAATGAGTTGTCGACATCACAGAAACAAGACTTGAAATTCAAATTTTGTTAGTCAGTAGTATGCAAATTTTAGTCGACACCTTGCTTCTAACGTTCACTTCTATAGAAAAGCTGATAGATAGTTGGGGTACTTTGTCATCATCAATGATCAATGTCCGAAAAAGATCACCAACCACAATGGCTATTTGATGAAAGAAGTATTTTGATAAATATAAATTAATCTACAGATCTTTGAAAGAAAGGAGTGAAGGGAAGTGCTGAAAAAGAAAATGAAGCACTCAAATTTTGAATATTCTGAGCCTCTAACGATACACCCTATTGTTCTATTTTAGTAGAATTATTTCTGTGAGCTTCAAATTTGTTACATTTGAAGTTGTTGTTTCATTTATTGTAACATTACTTTTCCTCCTATACTAAAAGTTCAAAAGACTAGAGAGGGTTTTTTGGTCTGGGGTTTATAGAGAGAAACAACCTGTGAAGTTGGGTTGAATAATGTTTTAAGAGAAAATACTATAAAGGTCTCACTTGTACCTGGAAGCAACTTTCTTAAACTATTTGGGTTGCAAATAGTGGAAATCTAGGTGGAGCTTGGGATGATGGAACCACTATAAAACCTCATGTGTTTTATCTTTTGTTCCTTATTCATTTTTATATTTTGTTTCTTCATCTTTCTTCAATTTTCTTCATTTTACTTTCATTTTCAATAAATTGAAAAACTTCTGAACCATTAAAAAGTGTCAAACCACCTATTCATCCCCTCTAGATGGTTCTTACATTTTTCTTAACTTAGTTGACTACTTTGATGACCTAGTTGACTAACATGTGCCATCTAAGATCATTTGTCAGCTAGTTCATGATATTTGTCGATAAATCTGAGAGTCACATCTAGTTTGATTTTTAACAATGTTTTCCTAATCATTTCCCTTCTAATTCAGCCTATTTTGTTTATCATCAAAATATGTAAGTACAACATTCTCCTCCTTTTTGATGATGACAAAACATATCTATCATAATTTTGGAATTAGATTAATTTAACTCCCCCTTAAACATTGCATCCTAAACATTAGTACTCCCCTTCAACAATTTACACACATAGCACATCATATAGTTCAACATATAGTATAGCACATATATGTTGTTGTCCTTACTATCTTAGTACGTAGCACACACATACATATAAATATATTATTGTCCTTATTATCCTCTCCTCCTTTTTGTCATCACTTGGAAGGGGTTCGTATTCAAACTTAATGGGAAAAAAAAGGTCTGAGATTAAGTTCAATGTAGACCTATTGGTAAAGTTAAATCAAACTCCCCCTTAATAAAGCAATCAAGAAGTCATGCATTGTTTGCAAAAACAAACCAAATTAAGATATGAAATTGGAAAGTCATATTTTTTAGAGAGAGTCACCAGCCATTGTTCAACTAAAACATAAAGTAATCAACTAAAGAAAATACTACTCAGCAGTTTTAGAAGCTTGTTTGATAATGTCTTCAACAATTTCTTAAACTATTATTGAAGGATCTACCGGTGTGGGTTCAACAGCAACAATATCCTTAAAAGATGGAGCAGGAACATTAGAAGGAGCAAATTCAATAGGAGCAGAAGTGGTGGGCATAAAGACGAGGATAGGATCAATAGTAGAGGATGATGGTTTAGCAACAGGAATTGGAGCAGAGATAGGAATAGATTTAGACGTAGGAGTTTTTGATAGTCTAGATGATGAGGAGGAAAGATCTAAGGCTTGAGGCATAGGGAAGGATGGGGTAAGAAAATAACTCTAGGTATTTTCATTCGAGGTTATTTATTAGTTTTACTTAAACTAGCCTCCTCTCTAGGCCTCTTCTTTCCTTGTTCAGAGTCACAATGAGCTTCCTTTCCAAATTTTTTTAAAACTTTTAGGATCTGAGTATTTTGCTTCTCAATCACATGCACTCTCTCATGCAGATAGAGAGTGTAAGCAATGAGTCTAACTAAAGCACCCCTATCATCTCTAATGATAATTACTCACCAGCCTTAGGTTAAAAAACATGACTAATTGCTTTTAATAGTATTTCTATCTATTTATAAGTGATAAAGGGCTTAGGTTGTTTACTTGTTTCCCCCTTTTCTCATATTCCTCTTTCTTTTCCCACTCCCTATCTATAGATATCCATTTAGCCCTATTTAGTATAAAGGCATTGATTGCATTCTTTATCTGTAATTCAGTAACCTCCTCCTTTTCTAAGTTAACCTTATGGGTTGTCAAAATGTCTGTGATCACTTATGCATTTGATAGGTTTGTGAAGTCTGATTTCAAATTGTTTATCATCATATAGGGGACTAAGAAATGTAGGCCTGGATTTTTCCTTTCTATTATATAGGCCATCAATCACAGATCTTCCCTAATCAACAATGCATAGCTACCAGCTTCTGATCTCAAAATGTGACTAACAATTAAATGAAGAATACGTTTATGAAACCCTAACCCATTTGCACTAGCTTTAACAACATCCATTCTGAGACTCTCAAAGACTATCATGCAATATGCTAGTTGAGTTCCACTCATGCATTCCTCAGATTCTTCACCCAAAACCCATGGCAGTCTATTAAGTTTACATATGATTTTGGGACTAACCCTAATTTTCTTTCCTTTGATAAATGTCTCGAAGTTACAACTTTTGGTGTGTCCCCTTAGTTTTAATTTTTCATCATCCTCACTCTCTATTAGTACTATATTGTTGTAAAATAATAGCACAAGCCTTTCTTGTACCTTAGGGTTTGGAGAAATTAGCCAGGTAGGATAAACTTCACTTAAGAAATCGTCATACTTAAACTTAATATCACCCAAGAGCTTCCATAAGTTTTCCTAAGTTTACACTTTGCGAATAAAAAGTTAAGATGAAGGACTTATGTTTCATCATAGAAGAAAAATCTTCCTCACTGTGGGATTCAGAAGTCGTTGATGAAGCTTTTGATGTCGATTTTGATGAAGCCTTTGGTGGAGATTTGGAAGGATTCTTAGTTCTAGGAGCCATTGAGACAATCATTTTGTATAGAATTAAAATTAGGGTTTTCAAAAATTTAGGGTTTTGATGGTGATTTTGGGGCTTCTTGTTGATTGAGCCTCTTTTATAGTCGAAAAGAGTTTAACCCGAATATTAAAGTTCGGGCTCAGTTGAGAGGCGAAGTAAAATGATCCAAAATTTTCTAGGTTAAATTGTTTTGGATGATGCCGCATATACTTAACAAGAGATTCATTCTAGTCGATTAGTTACTGGTTAGCTAGCTAGATGTTAATTATCTGTTAGCTAATCTTAGTTGAACCCTTTGTTGGTCATGAGACTTAGTTAACATGTCTGAGATATTTGTCAACAATATTTATAATTTGCTATTGTTCAGATGAGTCACTTAGTCGACTATCACCTAATCATTAATCGACAATATTCTCTAGGATCATGTATTTAGTTGACACCTCATTAGATAGTCGACAGAATTTTAAAACAGGTCACATGATGGTCAAGGACACGTTATCATACATTTAGTCAACTTGAAACATTCATCCATTGATTTTATTTTCTCAAATATTAATGTAGTCGATACTTATGATAGCTTAGTTGACTAATTACATAGGTTAATTAACTATTTTCTTGGTGGATTCGACTGACAATATCTGATAATTATATTTTCTACATTTGTCAACTATGTTTATTTGTCTTGTCGATTATTTCTTAATCAATCTTGAAGAATTGTCAACTATTTTTAATGATATGTCAACTATCCTTGGTTCATCTAACAAGTTAGTTGCTGTCAGGATAAGTCTTTCAATTGTTCTAGGTTTAGCAAGATTTCTTCTATCGACTAGCTCAATAGTCTAGCCAAATATTTTCCTACTTATGTTGATTAGTTCATTCAACTAGTTGGCTACTTTTTTAAATTGTTTGGTCACTTGTCAACTATTCAAGCGAGTCTGTTGACTACTTATAACTTAAGGTTCCACTTGAGTTAACTAAGTAAATTCAATTGTCGACTACTCTTGAAGTTTTGTTAACTATAGTGTTACTAATGTCAACTAGTCTAATTCTTTTTGTCCACTAGCCTTTGTCAAGTTTAATGACTTTTCGACTAATTTACTGATCTGTCGACTAATTTGCTTTGTTCTAAGATTTTTTAGGATTTTTTTTTCTTTAAGTTTTTGTCTTGGTTTCAATCTGTAATTTCAATCATCTCTAATTCTGTTCTAAGTTTTAAGAATCTATTTTTATCTAGTGGTTTAATAAATATATTGGCAATTTGTCTTTATGTTTTAACATATTCTAATATCACATAATTTTTTTAAAACATGGTCTCTGATGAAATGATATCTGACTTCTATATATTTTGTTTTAAAATGATGAATTGGATTTTTGGTTAAATTTATTGCACTTGTATTATCACATTTTTTTGAAATAGATTTTAATTTAATCCCATAGTCCTCCATCTGGTGTTTTATTCATAGAATCTGGACATAGCATTGATCAGCTGCCATATATTTAGCTTCTGTCATAGAGGTTACTATACTATTTTGTTTCTTTGAAAACCATGACACTAGCATGTTTCTAAAGAACTACCAAGTGTCACTCGTGCTTTTCCTATCAAGTCTACAGCCTGCAAAGTCAGCATCTGTAAACCCATGAAGTTAAAAACTTGAGTTCCCATTATACCATAAGCCTGGATTACTGGTTTCTTTTAGGTATCTAAAATTCTTTTTATAGCAACAAGATGCGATTCTTTTATATTAGATTGAAATCTAGCACATAAATACACACTATATTGAATATTTTGCCTAGAGACTTTTAGATATAAAAGAGATCCTATCATGCTTCTGTAAATTTTTTGACAAACTGATTTTCCATTTTCATCTTTATCTAATTTTATGTTGGTGCTTATTGGTGTTGAGTTTCCTTTACAATTTTCAAATCCAAATTTCTTTATTAGTTCTTTAGCAAATTTAGATTGATTTATGTATATCCCCTTTTCAGTTTGTTTTATTTTTAGTCCTAGGAAATAATTTAGTTCATCCATCATACTCATTTCAAATTCTGCTTGCATAGACTTTGTAAACTCTTTATAGAGTTTTTCACTAGTGATACAAAAAACTATATCCTTAACATATATCTACACCAATATTATCAGAACCGTACCATATATTGACTTGTGAAATTCAAAAATATGATTGAAATGGTTGAACCGTGGGTTAATATGGTTAAACCGCTGATTTTTAATAATAATTAAAAATATATATAATTAATTTTTAAAATAATAAATATATTAATTTCAATATTGTAACACAAAAATTTAAAAATAAAATTTCAATAGATATAAAATGAAAATGCAAATTTAAAAAGAATATAATGATTAACTAAATTAATATATTGAAAAAATTATGTTAAAGTACATAAAAGAGTTGGGTTGCAAAATTATTTGGGTAAACCTGCAACCTTGTTTTATGTAGCAACCTTGTTTGTTTTTTGTGCCATGAGGAAGGCATTCTGGGAACATAAGAATTCTAAAGAAGAGGACAAAGTGAGTGGCAATCCATGTAAATAGTTGAGGAAGTGAGAGCATTTAGAGAGTTGATTAGGGATAAAAGCATGAGTCAAATAAAGCAACAAAAAGAAACTTAAAAAAAGGGAAACAAAAATATATAAGTATTACAACTTTTCTTTTATCCCCTTTTGTTTCAGATGGTGAGTGGAGAGAGTGAGGGAGAGAGGGAGAGATCTAGAAAGATCTATTGGTGACAGAGTATATACAAGTATCACAAGCATTAGCTTGCTGACCACCAATGTTCTTTGCAACTCATTAAGAAAATCAAAACTCTAGTTCATCTTGTATCTCTTTTTTCCATTTCTTGGAGTGAATGATTATTGTGTGTAGCGATTATAGTAATAATTTCTGATCCTATGATGTGATTTCTAGTTTTCCACTTCCTTATGTTTTATTGATCCTATGATCTCGATCGATAGTAAGAGCAAGAGCGAGGTCTAGTATTTTTTTTTTTTTATCCTCAAAGACAAAATCGTTACCTGTGGGTCATAAGGATCACAGTTCACCCGCAATTGATTTATAGATTTTTACTGATTCAATGCAAAAATGATATCTTAATTGGACTGATCTATGAAATATTTGGATGGCCAATTGAATTGGTCCAACCAATGGGACAGTTTGGATTTAATAACACTGATTTACAATATTAAAATACCATTGTTATCTTTCTTTATAAACCATGTTATGTCTACTTTTCCTTTGTTGAGGTTATTTTCAAGAAGAAAGAGACTAAGTCTTTCATACCAAGCTTTAGGAGCTTGTTTCAGTTTATACAAAACTTTTGTCAGTTTGTAGATATGATTTGGGTGTCTATGATCCTCAAATCCAAGGGCTGTTCAACAAAAATTATTTTATTTATCAAGCCATTAAGAAATACACTCTTAATATTCATCTGAAATAGTCTAAATTTCATAAAACAAGAGAAATCAAGAAGCATTCTTATGGTTTCCAATCTAGTAACTGGTGCATATATTTCATCATAATCTATACATTCTTCTTGATTCTATCCTTTGGTCACTAACCTTGCTTTTATTTCTAGTGATTGTACCATGTTTATTAAGTTTATTTTTGAACACCCACTTAGTTCCTATGACAAATTGATCATTTGGCCTTGGGACTAAGTTCCAGACTTTGTTTCTTTCGAATTGATTCAATTCCTCCTATATTGCTACAATTCAGTTTTCATCCCTTAAGGCCTCCTTTACATTCTTGGTTTCTATTTGATAAATAAATGTCACATATTTACATTGATTTTGCAGTTTTAATATGGTTTTGACACCTGAGTTTGCATTTCTTATTATTTTTTTATGTTGACATTTTTCCTAACAGAAGATATATTATTTCCTATTCTTGAAGTTCCTTTTTTCCTTCTTTTGGTTCTTCCTCTAACTTGTGTTCTTCTTCTTGTGCATCTTCAGTTTCTAGAGTCTCTAAATTTTTGGTGACATCTATGGAGTTATTATCATCAAAATATTTCTTATTTGGCTCATTATTTTTATCAAATTTTATGTGTATTGACTCCTCAACTGTGATTGTTCTTTTGTTAAATACTCTATATGCTTTACTTGATGTTGAATAATCCAGAAAAATTTGCTCATCACTTTTGAATCAAACTTGCCTAGAGACTCTTTGCTATTGTTAAAAATGTAACAGTTGTATCCGAATACTCGAAAATATTCTATATTTGGTTTTCTAACCTTGAAAAGCACATATGGGGTCTTTTTGAGGATTGATCTAATTAAGGCTCTATTTAAGATTAGCATGTTGTATTTATAGCCTCTGTCGAGAAATAGTTGGGTAGATTGTGCCCACAAAGCATAGTTCTTGCCATTCCTCCAGTGTTCTATTCTCTCTCAACAATTCCATTTTGTTGAGGTATCCTAGGAGTTGAGAAATTATGTTCTATACCATATTTTTTACAAAATTCTTCTATTATCTTATTTTCAAATTCTTTACTGTGATCAGTTCTAATACTTCTAATTGAACACTCTTTCTCATTTTAAATTTTCTTGCATAGTTTAATGAAGGCTCTACTTGCCTTCTCTTTCCTGATCCTCTTTCCTGACTAGGAACAATACTCAATGATGGCAAAGCCATAGTGCTTTCCTCCTAAATTTTGAGTTTTCGTGGGTCTAAAATGATCTATATGAAGAAGTTCCAAGGGTCTAAAGTTTGACACTATGTTTTTAGGTTTGAATGAGGTTCGACTATGCTTGCCCTTCATACATGCATGAATCTAAGTTTTGAAAGACTTTTTACTATCTCCTTTCTACTTAGTCTAGAAATTAAGTCCATGCTAGTATGTCCTAACCATCCATGCCACAACCAAGAGTTAGATTGATTTATTACAGCTAAACATGATTCATTTCTATTCTCATATTGCTCTAAATATATCATATATGTATTTCTTCTTCTATATCCAGTAAACTCTACTTCATTTGATTCTTTATTGACAATTAAGCAAACATTAGAATCAAATGTAACCCTATAGCCATTATCACATAATTGACTCACATAGAGTAAACTAAATTTTAAACCGTTAAAAAGCAGAATATTTTTTATTTGAGTAGAGGTAGAGAAATTACCTTTGCTACCGACCCCAACAATCTTGTCTTTTGAGTTATCCCCAAAGGCTACATTTCCTCCTTTCTTCTTTTCTAGACTTGAAAACCTTGATAGATCTCCTGTCATATGTTTTGAACAATAACTATCGATGCACTAGGAGGAGGAATTCATAGTTTCCTTAGAGTTCAGGCATACCTGAGAGAAAAATCAATCATGTTTGTGCCTTTGGTATCCAAATTTTCTTAGGTACGGTAGAGTTAGTCAAAATACTAGTTCTGGCTTTCTTTGGTATCCATTTTAAAGTCCCTTTCTTATGTGCAGTATTACTAATCCAGCATGCATTAGTGTTGTGGCATAATTTATGGCACTGAGTGCACTTAGATTTTTTTTTTTTTTAAATGGGTTAGATTGCTTCTTTAATTTATAGTGTTCAAATTTGTGTCTTATTTTCATACATGTATAGCATTTTGTCTTGATTTTATTAGACTCTGAACTAGGTATGAAGAAGTTGTAGACTTCTTCTGATTTACTGTAGGGTTAAATCCTAAACCAATTTTATCATATACAACCCTTTGAGCTCCTACAATCAAGTCTATTTTTTCTTGCCCTTAAATAAACTTATGTAAAATTGAGCAGAGTCTTTAATTCTTGTCTTTTTCATTTTTGAGGTCATCTTTTAGAGTTAATTTAGATTTATTCTTTTAAGCCATGTTTTTAAGGTTTTCAATTTCAGATTTCAATTTTTCATTCTACTAAATTTTATCATGCAAACTGTTTTTGTTTTGTATTAGATTGTCATTCTGGTTTAGTTATTTTTTATTTTCAATTATTAATTTATCTTTTGCTTGTTCTAACTCAGCTAATCTTTTCCTCAGTGCATGTTTTTCTTTATCTATTTTCTTAATTTCTCTGAAGGATTCCATAATTGTCTTGTGCATTTCACCTACTGAGAAATCATCATCATCATCAGAACATGAGAAGTATGAAGTAGATGTTAGCTCATCATCGGATGGTTGATTAATTGCCATGAAGCACAAGTTTGCTTGCTCCTCAAGTGCCTCATATTCACTAGAGGAGCTATCTTTATCACTCCACGCTGCTAGAGCTTTCTTTTTTTTTCTTTTCTTTCTTCTCGACTTTCTTTAAATGAGGATACTTAGCTTTAATGTGTCTGAGCTTTTTGCATTCATAACACCTGATTTCCTCCTTTTTGTCTAGCTTTTTAAAGTTTGATTTGTATCTTTTTTTTAAAAAAACATGAATTTCTTAAATATCTTGGCCAATAAGATAAGATCTTCCTCATTTTCATCATTTTCTGAATCTAAGGAACTTTCCTCACTTTCAGTTTTGAGAGCTAGTCCTTTTCCTTTGTCTTCTCTGACCAAATCTCTTACATTTAACTTCATTTCACGTATTATCAAAGATCCTATAAGCTCATCCATAGTTAGTGTTTCAAGGTTTTTTGATTCTTCAATTGTTGTAACTTTGGGTTCCCAAGATTTAGGCAGACATCTTAGTACTTTGTCCACCATGTCCTCCTAAAGAATACCTTTTTCCAAACAGTCTCAATTTATTTATAATTTTATTGAAACACGCCATCATCTTAGTGACAATTTCTCCTTCTTTCATCTTGAAGGTTTCATATTCTTGCTTTAACAGTCTGATTTTACTCTTGCGAACTTAATTAGTTTCTTCATAGGTTGCTTCAAAGTCTCTTCTAAATTTTTTTTGCTATGATGTACAACAAGACTCGGTTGTATTCTTTAACACTTAGAGCAAGGTGAAGGAGGTTGATGGCTTTGCAGTTTCCCTGGTAGGCCTTCCTCTAATTTGGTGTCATATTCTTCAATTTCATGGGTACACGAACTCCATCGATAACTTCAGTAAGAAACTCTATCCCCTCTTCAATGATTTCCCAAGCAGTGAGATCTTGGACTATGATGAAATTTCGTATTCTTTGTTTGTAGTAACTAATGTTGCTCCTATTAAAAAAGGGGGCTCTGTTTGTAAAGCATGCCTCAATTGGAATAGAGTCTCCATTTAATGCCATTTGGAGTTTTTGAAAGTGGGATGGAGATAAAGTTATTTAGTCTAAGATTATGAAACCCAAAAACTAGACACCCACTCTGATACTAATTGTAAAACAACTTAGAAGGGGGGTTGAATAGGTTGTTTAGCAATTTTTGGTATTTTCAAGGTTAACTAAGGTTTACAAAATAAGGTAAAGATAGAAAGAAATAAATAAATAGGAGACACACAATTTTATAGTGATTCCACCCAATCGATATATGTCCACTTCTGGGCACCATCCTCGATTTTCACTATTTTACTCAAATAGTACAGACAAGTAGATTCACTGGTTCTGATTACATGTTATACTCTAGTAGACTATTTTTCAATTTTATAAGTACTTAATTGAACTTCTAATTCTTTTGAACATATTAGTTGACTAGATTTTTTTTTCCTTGTCAACTATGTTTTTATTTCAAGTTTCAATAGATCTTGTTAATGTTTCTTGAGTGTTAAACGACTATCTTTAATGACCAAAGGCGGGCTTTCTAAATATTTAAATGTTTTGTCGACATCTTTATGGATTAGTCAACTAGTCTATCAGAGTTCTTAAAAATTCTAAGTCTTGAAAGTTTTAGTCAAAGTCTTCTATATATTTAGTCGATCTAGTCAAGAGATTATTCGACTAGTTATGTTTTTCAAACCTTACTTAGTCAATAGAGTTTATACGATAGTTGAGTATATTCATTTTTCTTTTGTATTTTTCTGAACTTAGTTAACTACTTTGATGATCTAGTTGACTAACATGGGCTATTCTAGAATCATTTGTCAGATAGTTCATGATATCTGTCGACAGCTCTGAGAATCACATCTGGTCTAATTTTTAACAAAGTTTTCCTAATCATTTCCCTATTAATTTAATCTATTTTGCTCATCATCAAAACATGTAAGTACAATAATATGTATTCTAATTTTGCTATTGATTTATTTTTTAGCAGTTTCTACTTTTAGCCCTTATTTTATAGGGCTTGTTTGTGCTCTTATGAGCCTTGTGTTAGTTGTCAGTCGCGATGTTGTGCAAGAGAGTAGCATAGAAGTGAAATCAAAGTATAAAAATAGCAAAGAGGAATGGAAAAGAGTGAAATTGGAGGAGAGGGAGAGACATAAGTGAGAATCTCAAGTTTAGAAGTAAAAGAGTCATAGACTAGACTGAGCAATGGAAATAGAAAGATTAAATCAAAAGGTGAAAATTGAAAGTCTTTAATTAATTGTGCACTTTTCGCTATATTAATTTTATTTTTTAGATTTTTCTTTTTTAAATTGTAATTATAATATTATAATAATATTTGTATAAATAAAAATATCTAAAAATATATATAATATTTTGGATAAATTATACTTTTCGTCCTGTGATTTGACCGAAACCACAAACAATCCCTATGGTAAAAAATATCTATTTATACCCTTGCAGTTTAAAAAAATGGTAAGTGACTTGAATAATCAAAACTAATGGGAAATTGAGATCCAAGCGCGAAAAATCTTAGTTGACTCGCAAAATTAATCTTTTTCTTTTCAAAATTACCCCAATTAAAAAGAAACACACATTCTTTGTCTTTTATCTCCTCCTCTCTCCTCTCATCTCCTCTACACACTCTGGCTGCCGTGGATGAAACTAATTTGAGCCATGAATTCAATTAATTATGTAAGCTTCTAATTGCAAAATTCATTTATAATCTGATTCAAACAACAAATAATTAACAAATAAAACAAGTTGATATATAGAAATAGAACTAGTAATTAAACCTCATAATCATTTCTTTGCGCACTAGGAGCCTTGAAGCTTTGACATCAAAACAATCTATTCTAGGGCCAGTTCTTATCGGTCTTTACTCAGCATTATCATCGTTGTTCGAATCCTTACCTATTCGCAGCAAATCCTCATTGTCTTTATCAACGTTTGAATCATCCTCATCTTGTAACACCCATCGAGATTCCATTGAGCCCACTGGCACTAGTCCCCAATTTTTTCTCTCCCGTTCTCTCCCTCCCTCCTCCGCCATTCTTTCCCTTACTCTTCAATCCAAAACAGAAAGAATTGAAACTCCAAGAAATCAGATTCATGATTGCTCTTTGGGTTAATTAACCTTTCAGATTCAAATAGAGAGAAAGAAGAGAGATGAAACCCTAGAAATTGAGAAAGATGAGTGAAGATGTTCCAAAAAAAAAAAAAATGGAAAGAGGACTTTGTTGCTGGCAATAAAGAAAAGGAGAGGAGTTGGCCAGTGCTCATGGACAACTGCGCGAGCACTTATGGTCGGCCGCTTGAGCGCACTATGTGCTCGCAGCCAACTACACTTGCGGTCAGCCTCTCTCTCTCTCTCTTTCTCTCTCTTCTAATATTTAGCCCGATTCTCAAAGCCAAGTTGAGAAATTAGGAATTTGAAGCCCAACTATAAAACCCAAATCAATTCCTCTTTTAAGGGGTGATTTTTCAAATAGTTATTTTTTATCTCTGATTTAATTTTAAGTAAAGCCTTCAATTTTTTCCTGGGTTCTTTTAGGGGGTTTTGAAACATCCATGGCGACTATGGCAAGAACTCTTGTTGCAGTCTCCAATTCTGACCATCATAAAGTTCAAAACTACCAATTTGTTTAATTTAACCTTGTGACATTTTGAAAATTATGGTCATCATCAAAATTGAAACTTTCAATCTCAAAATTTTCCTTGTATTCTATGTTGATTATTAAATAATTTAATAACATTTTAACTATGGTGATTATTAAATAATTTAATTACCTAAGACATTTTAAATTTTACAAATTTTTTTATCATAAACTTGCAAAATTCTAATACCCACAATATGATTATAAAATTACAATAGTTGAAAAGAAGGATAATCAATTATTTATAAATATTCTTAATCTTCTGATTTTTTTTACTGGAGGTTGAATATAAAGGTTGAAGGAGAGAGATGGAGGGGTATAATGGAAATTTTATATGTTTCCGTTACTTTTTTACAATTCCATCCACTTGTCATATTTTTTAAAAGCACATTGGGATAAATGGATATTTTTTACTATATGGGAAGTATGTAGTTTTTGATCAAACCACAGAGGAAAAAATGTAATTTACCATAATATTTTTAATTAATTTGATTTGATTGAAATAAAAATTGCTAAAATTGATGACCGCCGAAATAAACCAAGTTAAAGTTTGATTGTACCAAATCTGAATACTTAATAAATCACCCCAAAATATTAAAAAAAAAAATAGTTTGGAGAAAACAATTTTTTTTAGTTTTAATTAAATAGTTCTCACCCCTAACTTTAGTGAGTTATTTCATTATAATTAAAATTTTGTTATAAATTATAAGGAATTTAGATGGATATCCATTTAATATATGCTTTATAAGTCAAATATATTTGACATGTTAGGATGACTATTGACTTTTGCATTTTTGGGTGAATCTTAACTTTCGAATCGGTGACCATTCACATTCCTTTCAAGTGCCTATATATAGCACTCTATAATTTCATTTGTACACATAAACAATAGAAAAAATAAGATCATTTTCTCTAAAATCATTCTTGGCATTGCATTCAATTTTTCTTTGAGTTTATCATATTTTTAAATTTCATAATACATTACCGGCATGAAATTCTAACCAACTAAGCATGAAACTTTAACTAACTTTGCATGAAACTCTAATCAATTGGGCACGAAGTTTTAACCAATTGAAGTGAAATATTATTCAAAAGAAAGAAGTATTCTCACGTAAGTATAATGCATTATTGTGTTTATCATTTTATAATTTAATATAGAGCTACTTTAAAAATATTTAATATGGTATATTTATTTTTATGTTTATTTGTTAATTATATGAGTATTATATCATGATGAAAACATTTGGAGGAATGGTTTAACCACTAAAATACAGTTATTATTCCAAAAAGTCGTTATGATTAGATTTATTTGAGATTCCAAGATTTTGAATCAGTAAGTGAATATAATTTTGTTATATTTTATTAGTTCTAAATTAAAATTATGTGAAGAGAAAATTACTGATTCTGATATACTAGAAAAAATATTCTCCACTATTCATATTTTGAATATGCTCCTGTAGCAACAATATCAGTAAAAAATGTTTTAAAAAATATTATGAATTAATTTTTTGTTTTCTTATAATTGAACAAAATAACGAGTTACTAATGAAAAATCATGAATTTCATCCAATTGGTTCTAGTTCATTTGCTAAAACGAATGCGACAACTCATGATAATTCTGGATGTGGAAGAAGACATGGAAATGGTCATGGTCATGACTTGACAATAACCATAACCATGGTCGCAGTCCGAATGTTTACCATAATGATCATGGTGGTCATACAAATTCATTAAACCACCAGAAGTTGTCATGCAAATTCATTTAATCATTGGAAGTGGAAAATTTTTGATAGAAAATTATAAAAAGAAAAAGATGGATCCAATTAAAATTTCGATAATATATGTTATCAATGTGGGGTGATTAGACATTGATTGTGCACTTGTCATACGTCAAAACATCTTGTTGACTTTTCTCAAATTGGGACATAATCAAATATTAGAGCAACTGTCAGTTTTTTTTTTTGTTTTTATTATACACATATTTGACCAGTTGAAGTAAATATAATAGTAAACTAAAAGTTTATTAATCAAAATGCATTCCTTATGATCAATTGGGTTATCATGAATTTGTAATGATACAATGAATTATTAAAAATTCTTGTGGACATCCATTGGAGAGCATGAACATTTTTCAATCTATTGAATTTTCATGTGTTGTGTGTTCTCAAGACAAATTAATAATAAAGTCATCACCAAGCAAAATTGAGATTAAGTCCCATGCATTTCCGAATAAAAAACATGACAATATATATGGACCAATTCATTCACCATGTGGACCTTTGAGATATTTTGTGGTGCTAATTGATACATCTACAAGATAATCACACATTTGTTTATTATCAACTCACAATCTGACATTTACGAAACTGCTTGTTCAAATTATTAAGTTAAGAGTATAGTTTTCAAATTATCTAATTAAAACAATTCGATTTGACAATACCGATGAATATTTGTCTTATACTTTTGATGACTATTATATGTTTATTGGCATTAGTATTGAATATCATGTAATTTATATTTATAGACAAAATGATTTAACCGAATCATTTATCAAGCGATTGTACTTAATTGTTAGATCATTATTAATGAGAACAAAAACTTTCTACATCTACTGAGAGATATTCTATTTTGCATACAATAGCACTTATATTTATATGACTAAAAAATTAATATAAATACTCTCATTTACAATTGACTTTTGGTTATAAGTCTAATATTTCCCCTCTGATAATTTTCGGATGTACAATTTATATTCTTGTTGTGATACCACACTTAACTAAGATGGGATCCCAAAGAAGGATGAGAATATATTGGCTATTATTCATTCTCAATTATTATATATCTTAAACCTTTGATAGGTGATATTTTGACTATAAGATTTGCAATATGTCATTTTGATGAAAAAATTCTTGATATTAGAGGAGAAAATGAACAATTGAAAAAGAATACTATATGAAATACATCATCATTAGCATCTCTTGATTTTCGTACAAAAAGTTGTGAGTTAGAAGTTCAAAGGATGATACAATTGCTAAAGATCGCAAGTCAATTAGCTGATGCGTTCATTAACTCTAAAAGAGTTACAAAATTGCATTTTATTATATAAAATATGTCGATTAAACTTAATGTCCTAGTATAACAATCCATAAGTATTATAGCTAATGAATCTAATGCACACTTAAAGCATAGTTGACCTCTTGGCATCAAAGATAAAAATTCTTGAAAGAAAAGACGATCCGTTGATCAATGATCATTCAAATGAGTTGAATAATAAAAAATTTCAAGAGATTACTAATGACAAAACTCAAACTTGTATAGAGCTAGATATAGCTCTTGAAAAACACAAATCTTAAACCATTGAAAAGCATGTAAATGAAAGTTTCATATATTTCACTACTATAAGGACATATTGGGATTGAGTTGAAACAATTATAGATAATATTTTCGTATATAATGTAACACTTTGAGATTATGAAAGAAATCAAGAATTTAATACCAAAATTAGTTGTGGAATGTCGGCAAAGAAATGATTGGACAAAATGGAAAGATGTGATCCAATCTGAATTAGATTAACTTGCTAAATGCAAAGTTTTTGAATCTGTATTCTAAACACATGAAGGTGTAAAACCCATAAGAGATAAATGAATTTTTGTACAAAATTGAAATAAGAAAAATAGAATTATACGATATAAAGTACGATTTGTAGCACAAGGGTTTTTGCAAAAGCTTGATTTTTGATTATGATGATACATATTCACATGTCATGGATGCAAGTACATTATGATTTCTTGTAATCCTAGTAGTACATTAAAAAAAACAATTGAAACGCATTTGATGAGTGCAGTCATTGTTTATCTACATGAGACATTGGAATAATATTTATATGAAAATTTTTGAAAGATTTAAATTACCTAAAGTATGTGATCCAAATTCTCGAAAAAATTACGCCATCAAGTTACAAAAATCTTTTTATAGTTTAAGACAATTTGAGCGAATGTGGTATAATCGTTTAAGCGAATGTTTGTTTTGAAAAAGCTATACAAATGATTTAATATGTCTTTGTGTTTTTATTAAGAAAATTAAAATAGGTTTTGTGGTCATTGCTATTTATATTTAATTATTTGAATCTTATTAAAACTCTTAAAAAGATTTTCAAAACGATTGAATATTTAGAAAAAGAATTTGGAACCAAAAATTTTGGAAAAATAAAATTTTGCTTTAATTTACAAATTGAACATCTAAAAAATCGAATACTCATTCATCAATCAATTATACTGCTAAAGTTTTAAAACGTTTCTATATGGATAAAGCATATGCATGAAAAAGTACCCCAATGAGTGTCTGATCACTTGATATTGTCAAAGATCCTTTTATACTATGGGAGAAAAATTAAGAAGTTCTTTATCATGAAATACTATATCTCAGTGCGATTGGAAAACTTATGTATTTGGTTAATTATACAAGACTTGATATATCAGTCGTTGTTAATATATTAACAAAATTTAATTTTTCTCCTATACGATGATATTGGAATAGAGTATTTCATGATGACTTATTTTATTCCAATAATTCTAAACTAATACTAATTAGATATGTGGATGTTGGTTTCTTATTTGATCCACACTGTCACGCCCCAATTCAACCCCTCGTCGAGACTTCCTTGGCGGCGGACTGCCTAGCTCTCGTTAGGACTCGGTAACTTACATGAGTAACAATAATCAAGTTTAAATTAAACGATTTTCTTTTATTCAATCACTATGAATATTACAGAGGTCTCATATACAGGACAAGGCAGTGGAATATTAATACTCGAAAGTAATTCATGACAGGGCTCTCTCTACTCGTTTGCCTAATTCTCCTCGACTTCTGTTTCCACAGGGTTTGAAAATAATTTTTTTGGTGTGAGCTTGACAGCCTAGTGAGGTTCGTGTGTGCATGTGAAGAAAATATGTCATTGTAAATTCTACGATAACAGTTTCATCAAAAAATCTTTTAAAAAGTTCATAATGCAACAGCAACATGCACAAGTAATAATAATACAGTAATATGTAACAGTACAGTACAAACATGTCACGCCCCGAACCAAGAACCGTGAACAGCCGCCCGTTGCCCTGGATGCCGACTGTATTTCTACAGAAAATCGGGCAGAACCTCCCCATAAATCGGAGGTCTCTCATGTACAAATAAACCTGTAAACCTGTAAAAATGCAAAATCATCCTGAAATTAAAATAAAATGGCCATCCTGGCCTCACAACAACCCACCAACCACAGCAGCCATCCAGGACAATGCCAGGCTAAATAAACTATCAGCAATCCTAGCCACAGACCTCTACTGTCATGCCCAACTAAAGCATGTGCAGCCGCTACATCGAGCGGACCTAAATTTATACAAATGTATAACAAATTTCTCAAGTAACATTCAAATACGTACAATCGCCTCAATGCAAATGAAATTATGAGAGTTTCGTAAATAAATATACATAAATTATACAGTCATCCCAAAATAAGTACACGGTCAACTACGGACCTCAACAAGACCTCGCAGGGTCGAAATAAATTACGTAATTCATCTTTCAATTTAAACTTTAGATCTCACCTACCTGAACGTCAAGTACACCCAAACTCTATACTCTGAATGTCGCTCCAGCACAAAAATCCTGTCTGGGGGAGGAAAGAAGAGGGGTGAGTATCTATGGGAGGATACTCAGTGAGTGAGGGGATTAATCTCAAGTACTAATAGTATAGGTGAATATTGGATTGTCAAATAGTATCATTCGTAAACAATAACTCAAGTTTCGCAATAATTCATGATATGTTCAATAAAATGATCTCATTTATTCAATCACACGATATCATACATATATGCATCCATTTAAAAATCAAGTAGATCATAGAGCTGGCCGAAAGGACCCTGGCAAAGGTCAACCATGACCCAGGACAGGCGCATCGGGGGTGTTATTATGCAAAGTGTTTCAAAAGTAGCTCTCTACCTCGATGTTGGCCGTGGGCTTAGCTCCTTGCTTACCCAGTCTCGACAAATAGGACCACGTGCGGTGCTAGACGGTGATGGACACACGTCCTCCCCCGATGTGGGTTCAACCGGCCGCGCCTATGAATAAATATAACTGGACATTTGCGGATACCTCCTGCAGAAGCGTATCCGGGCAACTCGTGCCTCTACAAAGTCCCTTCGTAGCTACGGAATCATCAATGTCATCATCACAGTATCACAAGGGCACAACGTCCCGTAGATAAGAATCATATCATCACAAGTGGGCATCCCAGTGCCCTCACAGATCTCAAAACATTTTAAATCCGTGTGCCAATACAATTTCATCAAAATCATTTCAATTCAACAACCGATGCAATGGTAGAATAGAAAATATTCAAGTTCTCAAATTATGGCACAATTTCATTTCATTCAAACATGGATGCATAATCGTGGAAAAGATAAGTACGACACTCCAATAATCACAAAACAGATTTGAATTTCAATTTCACACGTCGAGATCATGCATATCAAAAGCATGTTTTATTAAAATCATGATAAAGTCAAGTTTCACTATTTCATACAAGAGATTAGGGTCCCACTCACTTTCTAGGGAGGGTGGTCACTCCCTATTTCCTTAATCAAACCAAACTCGACTCCTCGAGTCTCCAATAAGATCAACCTAATCAAATTATCACAAAAATCATCAAATTTTCAATTCTTTTAGGGTTTATCATTTTCCCTAAGTTTGTACAAACCTAAATTCTCAAATTTATGAATAAACTCCAATGTCATCAATTTTCATTTTATTTATAAGTAATTAACCATATCAAAATCAAGTTAAATTCAAACAAAAAATCGTTCAAAATCGAAAACACGTCTAAATACATAAATTCTCTATAAATTAGAAAAATTTTTGAAAATTCATACATTTTTCATTTCTCATCCGATTTCTTCAACCCATATCCCATTTTAAAGGTATTGAAATCTATTTTCATCATACGGAAATAGTATTTTGATTGCCTATATGTAGGACAACTTATAATGAAAAGACCACATCGATCCTTAAACTCAAATCCTAAATTTTGACTGTTTTCATGCATTCATCAAATTAAACTCTACGTGAAACCATTTAAATCAATTTAACTCAATTCTATCATCCGAAACAGCTCAATTTCGTATAAAATTCTATACTTAACCTAAATAATAACATATAATGTCAAACAATGTGTTCTAATCGAATCTAACGTACATCCTGAACCTATACAACACTTCCTTATGCTAATTTCACCCTAAATGTATTAAATTAACTGAATCAGTTAGAAATCCCTCACCTAGGGTTCACTGCGGTCCAAAACTTTAACGTCCGTACGACATTCGATTCAGTCCGAAACCTATAATGCTTCCAATTCGAAGCAAAAGTCAGCAATTTAGTATAAATCACCAAGGAATCGAAACCCTAGAATTTGGGTTAGGGTTTGATCGTACCTTTGCAGTGGACAAGGCACAGTCGACTTAGGGCTTTCGGTTGGGCTTCCGCAGGTGGCAGAAGGCATGTGAGCTGGGAGGCAGCACAGCAGCACGCGCAGGAAGGGGCTATCGCACGCTGGAGCGTGCGCAGGAGGGCTGTCAGCGGGCGAGCAATCGCGTGCAGGGGCAATCAGCGCTCGAGCAGTCGCGCGCGTAGGGAGAGACAGAGCGAGAGAGACTGAGGGAGAGTGAGAGAGGTAGAGAGTGGAAGATGGTTGGTGGTCGAACCACCGTGGGGTGGCGGAGCCGAGCAGCGGCGGCAGAGAAGAGATCGCGAGTGGAAGAGAGGGAGAGAGTTGCGGGTGAGAGAGAAGCCGAGAGAGAGAGAAGAAGAGAGGTAGGCAGTGAGGCCGAGAGAGAGAAAAAGAGAGATAGAGAGAGGAGGTGGGTTCGGCGACCGTGGGCGGTCGATGGCGGATGGCAGCGGCGGAGGAGGCGGCTGCTATGGGGAAGGCCGCGCGGGAGGAAGATGGAGAAGACGGAGATGTGGAGAGAGAAAGAGGGAGAGAGAGAGAGAAATTAGGGCTTTAAGCCCTAATTTTGATTTTCTTTTTTTTTACTATTATTATTATTATTATTATTATTGTTATTGTTATTATTTATATATATATTTTTATATAAATAGATTTTTATAAATAGTTAATTGAGTAAATAAATAAATTAATAAATAAATAATTATTTACATATATATATTTATACTAACTTTATTTTACAATTCCCAGAAACGGTATTTAAAATATACCAAAAATTAAATTTAAAAACCCCAAAATCAAAAATTAATAAAATTAAATATTTTCTATATATATATATATATATATATAAATTGAGGATTATTTTATTAAATTCAAAAACAGAAATAATTATACGAACACCGTAGTGTCGGTGTTATATTTTCTAACCCCCTAAAAATAAGTTTCGTCCTCGAAACTTCAATTGCAGTTCATACATAAAAATGGAGGGTGTTGTAATAGCTATCCTTAATACTTATCATTTGACCAAGTATTACCCTTTCCATGGGTGCTTCAACCCTTTTTCAATAATATTGTCTTTGTTATAAACACAATATTCTCGCTATTTTAGGACTTTAAGGTAAAAACCCTACAATCCAAAATTTAATTGCATGAACTACAAGTGCACCCAAAATACATATATTCCTAGAGGTAATATTAGCCAAAACTCCAAAATCCCCATCAAGATAGTGCGTATGGCAACCACAATCTTAAGACTAAGTGTAAGATGTATACATTTCCATATATTATTAAACTTGTATATGATGAAGTATAGATCAACACCAAGATAGTCTAGACTACGTAAGACAACTTAATCCACTATCAATATTTGAACCTTTCCAAGTTTTAAATCTCAAATCCTTAATTGGATAACTTTTCAATCAAAGTACTTCTATCATAATCATTTTCAATCAACTTTAGTATCATACAATATCACTGATATTCTATACACATCAAATCAAGCACATATAAGCACATATCACCCGGTGTTTGCATTACTACTCCCAACTTATCAAGATTTAGATATAAGAAATATATACCTCATTACACCTAACTCTATTGTCACAAGAGACATTATTTCCAACTTCAAGGCCAAAAAGATAGACTCAAACTCTCTCTATATTACCTTATTCAATGATCCACATAATAATGAACATGAACAAATAACGAGAATACTAACCTCCAAACAGAATAATCCAATAATAAAGCACAAACCACCTTTTGTTCAAATTCCCTATCAAACCCATGAACTCCGTGTCGATAAATGCACGAGCATCAATACTTTAAAATTTTGCTCTTGCAGCTAATGCACAATGTTTCACTACCTCTTTAATTTTCCTCAGTTTTTAGTGATATTATATATTTAAAGGCTAATAATTCCTCAGTGGGAAATTTAAAAATCTCGAAGTCAAGGTATACATAATCTTACTCATAGTTTTGCACAATAAAATCTTTTATATCACAATACCTTTCCATTTTATTTATGCTCAACACCAATTCAAGCTTTGTACACATGAATTCCTTGAGATGTTTCAATTCTGAAATTATTTATAGCTTGCTTCCTTCAAAAGTAAAATAGACCTAACTATCAAACTTGAAAGATTTTCCTACTATCCCCAAAATTTGCTGCATCAATTTATAAAGTTAAAGCCTATTTAGCAAGAAAATGTCACTAGCAATCGAGAAAAAACCTTTTGGTATTTATTATTTAATTCCAAGAGGATCCATCAATCCATGAGTATACCATATACAAGAATCCTAAAACTGAAATATGTTAACTAAACAAAAGTCCTACTAAAACTTTATAAAATATCAGTGGTTGAATTACCTCAAGAAGTCTTCCTATCGCAATAGATCTATAATCTCATCACCAATAGCCTCCTACTAATTGAGGGCATCACCATGTAACAATCTCTCTGTTACTCGTAGCCTCTATAAACTGTATCTTGAATGATATTCTTGCCAAAATGAATGACTACCATAATCTCCCCATCAAGTGGCGAGAGAGGCCTATCAGAATGGCGAGCGAATGTGTCGCTCACATATAAAAGCTTCGACCCGATATCTATGAGAATACGAACGTCAATACCAAATATTCGTATGGTACTTAAATATAAGAAGAGGTTAAAACATTTAAAATACTAAGAAAAGTAAACATATATATATCAAACTAGTTAAGTTTCAAAAGCTTTAACTAGTCAAACTGTACATCAATATCGTGATATACTAAATCCCATAAAGAGCGTACAACAAAAGCGCTACACTGAGGGGTCCGCGGGAGGATCCCCCATAACAACACTAGGGTTTGCTGGTGCGTCCTCATGGGTCGTTGCAAACACACGAGCCTGGGCCCTAGGCTGCTGTCGCGACAGTCCTGACACTATACTACTCCCGGCTGCAGTTCGAGGAGCGGTAAGAGAGGAGTGCATAGGTGCCCCCGGTTGGCCTGTGCCAGAAGTACTAGTACGACTCTGTAAAGTCGGTCCTCAACCTAAATCCAAGCAAACACTCTTCACGTGACCTTGCTTCCCACACTGGTAGCAAGTAATCCGTATTCTTCATGCCCCATATGCATGGTGGTTGTCGTATTTGCGGCAGAAAGGCTATCTGTATGTCGTAAACTGTGTAGTGACACTAGAGGCTGGTGCCCCAAAACTCTGTGATCGAGGTGGTGGCATCTGCACCCAATGGGAGGTGTACGACTCATATACCTGCCTAAACGCATCAAATGATGGTGATGGAACCGTGGCTATAATAGCCTGCTGAGAAAGTGCTAGAAGGATACACATAACAAGGAAACATCCTCGGATATTCTAAGTGTCTCAGGTACAAATCTAGTACCTTGCCTAGTAATCAAAATCTTACAAATAAAGAGCTTAAATTAGATACGATTTAAAGATTAGGGTTAGTTACGAAGTAACTAACCCCCTAAATGAATAAACTTATCAGTTTAAGAACTGATAGAACCAATATGCTAGGTTAGATACGTACTGTATCTAACCCCCTAAAAAGAATAACTCATATGCCTAAAACCGTTGTACTGGGATCTCATGATTGTAATGAAACTCTCATACGCATTGAGGACTTTAAAATGTACTTGAGAATATTTTCAAAACTATTCTATAAAACACAGCTCTCAACCTAAAGCTCTGATACCAACTGAACTGTCACGCCCCGAACCAGGAATCGTGAACAGCAGCCTGTTGCCCTGGATGCCGACTGTATTTCTACAGAAAATCAGGCAGAACCTCCCCATAAATCGGAGGTCTCCCATATACAAATAAACCTGTAAACTTGTAAAAATGTAAAATCATCCTGAAATTAAAATAAAATGGCCATCCCGGCCTCACAACAACCCACCAACCACAGCAGACATCCAGGACAACGCCAGGCTAAATAAACTATCAGCAATCCTAGCCACAGACCTCTACTGTCATGCCCAACTAGAGCATGTGCAGCCGCTATACCGAGCGGACCTAAATTTATACAAATGTATAACAAATTTTCCAAGTAACATTCAAATACGTACAATCGCCTCAATGCAAATGAAATTATGAGAGTTTCACAAATAAATATACATAAATTATACAGTCATCCCAAAATAAGTACACGGTCAACTACGGACCTCAACAAGACCTCGCAGGGTCGAAATAAATTACGTAATTCATCTTTCAATTTAAACTTTGGATCTCACCTTCCTGAACGTCAAGTACACCCAAACTCTATGCTCTGAATGTTGCTCCAGCACAAAAATCCTGTCTGGGGGAGGAAAGAAGAGGGGTGAGTATCTATGGGAGGATACTCAGCGAGTGAGGAGATTAATCTCAAGTACTAATAGTGTAGGTGAATATTGGAGTGCCAAATAGTATCATTCCTAAACAATAACTCAAGTTTCGCAATAATTGATGATATGTTCAATAAAATGATCTCATTTATCCAATCACATGATATCATACATATATGCATCCATTTAAAAATCAAGTAGATCATAGAGTTGGCCGAAAAGATCCTAGCAAAGGTCAACCATGACCAAGGACAGGCGCATCGGGGGTGTTATTATGCAAAGTGTTTCAAAAGTAGCTCTCTACCCCGATGTTGGCCGTGGGCTTAGCTCCTTGCTTACCCAGTCTCGTCAAATAGGACCACGTGCGGTGCTAGACGGTGATGGACACACGTCCTCCCCCGATGTGGGTTCAACCGGCCGCGCCTATGAATAAATATAACTAGACATTTGCGGATACCTCCTGCAGAAGCGTATCCGGGCAACTCGTGCCTCTACAAAGTCCCTTCGTAACTACGGAATCATCAATGTCATCATCACAGTATCACAAAGGCACAACGACCCGCAGATAAGAACCATATCATCACAAGTGGGCATCCCAGTGCCCTCACAGATCTCAAAACATTTTAAATCCGTGTGCCAATACAATTTCATCAAAATCATTTCAATTCAACAACCGATGCAATGGTAGAATAGAAAACATTCAAGTTCTCAAATCATGGCACAATTTCATTTCATTCAAACATGGATGCATAATCATGAAAAACATAAGTACGACACTCCAATAATCACAAAACAGATTTGAATTTCAATTTCACACGTCGAGATCATGCATATCAAAAGTATGTTTTATTAAAATCATGATAAAATCAGGTTTCACTATTTTATACAAGAGATTAGGGTCTCACTCACTTTCTAGGGAGGGTGGTCACTCCCTATTTCTACAATCAAACCAAACTCGACTCCTCGAGTCTCCAACAAGATCAACCTAATCAAATTATCACAAAAATCATCAAATTTTTAATTCTTTTAGGGTTTATCATTTTCCCTAAGTTTGTACAAACCTAAATTCTCAACTTTATGAATAAACTCCAATGTCATCAATTTTCATTCCATTTATAAGTAATTAACCATATCAAAATCAAGTTAAATTCAAACCTAAAATCGTTCAAAATCGAAAACACATCTAAATACATAAATTCTCTATAAATTAGAAAAATTTTTGAAAATTCATACACTTTTCATTTCTCATCCGATTTTTTCAACCCATATCTCATTTTAAAGGTATTGAAATCTATTTTCATCATACGGAAATAGTATTTTGATTGCCTATATGTAGGACAACTTATAATGAAAAGACCACATCGATCCTTAAACTCAAATCCCAAATTTTGATTGTTTTCATGCATTCATCAAATTAAACTCTACGTGAAACCATTTAAATCAATTTAACTCAATTCTATCGTCTGAAACAGCTCAATTTCGTATAAAATTCTATACTTAACCTAAATAATAACATATAATGTCAAACAATGTGTTCTAATCGAATCTAACGTACATCCTGAACCTATACAACACTTCCTTATGCTAATTTCACCCTAAATGTATTAAATTAACTGAATCAGTTAGAAATCGCTCACCTAGGGTTCACTGCGGTCCAAAACCCTAACATCCGTACGACATTCGATTCAATTCGAAACCTACAATGCTTCCAATTCGAAGCAAAAGTCAGCAATTTAGTATAAATCACCAAGGAATCGAAACCCTAGAATTTGGGTTAGGGTTTGATCGAACATTTGCAGTGGACAAGGCACAGTCGACTTAGGGCTTTCGGTTGGGCTTCCGCAGGTGGCAGAAGGCGCGCGAGCAGGGAGGCAGCACAGCAGCGCGCGCAGGAAGTGGCTATCGCACACTGGAGCGCGCGCAGGAGGGCTGTCAGCGCGCGAGCAATCGCACGCAGGGGCAATAAGCACGCGACGCGCGCGTAGGGAGAGACAGAGCGAGAGAGACTGAGGGACAGTGACAGAGATAGAGAGTGGAATATGGTTGGTGGTCAAACCACCGTGGGGTGGCGGAGTCGAGCAGCGGTGGAAGAGAAGAGATCGCGAGTGGAAGAGAGGGAGAGAGTTACGGGTGAGAGAGAAGCCGAGAGAGAGAGAAGAAGAGAGGTAGGCAGTGAGGCCGAGAGAGAGAAAAAGAGAGATAGAGAAAGAAGGTGGGTTTGGCGACCGTGGGCGGTCGATGGCGGATGGCAACGACGGAGGAGGCGGCTGCGATGGGGAAGGCCGCGCGGGAGGAAGATGGAGAAGACGGAGAGGCGGAGAGAGAAAGAGGGAGAGAGAGAGAGAAATTAGGGCTTTAAACCCTAATTTTGATTTTCTTTTTTTTTTTACTATTATTATTATTATTATTGTTATTATTATTTATTTATATTTATATTTATATTTATATAAATAGATTTTTATAAATAGCTAATTGAGTGAATAAATAAATTAATAAATAAATAATTATTTACATATATATATTTATACTAACTTTATTTTATAATTCCCAGAAACGTTATTTAAAATATACCAAAAATTAAATTTAAAAACCCCAAAATCGAAAATCATTAAAATTAAATATTTTCTATATATATATATATATATATAAATTGAGGATTATTTTATTAAATTCAAAAACAGAAATAATTATACGAACACCGTAGTGTCGGTGTTACAAGATAACAGTTCCCTGGCGTCTTATCTCTACATCACAAGAACAATCTACTTATCCCTACATCACAAGAACAATCTACTTATCCCTCCCCGGAGGTCCATTTCCGAAAAGGTCTATCGGTCTCCCCCACATTAAGTAGATAAATCTCCTATCTACATTTCCTTTCTCTCTTTTTCTCTTTCTCTCTTTCTTTCTCTCTTCCTACCATAGAAGACATACACATTTGATATCTAACACTTGTCATCCATGTGATTCAATATGTGCATGACAAGTGTTGGTGGACGGTGTTGTCTTGTAGTGGTGGACGGTGTTGTCTTTTAGTGGTTTATTTAAGTTTTATATATACATTTATATAGTTCTTTATGTTCATATAATTTTATTTTAGTTTATTCACTTGCTTTTACATAAGGAAATGACTATATTTTGGATAAAATAGTTTCAGAATCTAGTCCTTCAAAATAAAAGTCGATTCTCATTTTCAAGAGAAAAATTGAAAAATGTAAATTTTATTGAATTTTAGTTTCGTAAGCTAATAATCTAGAAAATTTCTAGGAAAATAAGTTTTCTTTTAATTTGATCATAAAGCATAATTATCAGAACTTTTTCTTTTAAGATAATTTTATTAATGTACAATCAACAATAAGTCATTTCTTGTAATTAGATTAGGGTACGTGACACACACAAAACACAATTTCAAACTTTGTACTTATTTATATATTGTGGTACTGTTATATCATGACGATCTATAAAATAATTTATGACATTCATTTTTTTGAATCGTGTTGAAATCATCGTAATTCATAAAACAAAATGAGAATGTATTTAATTAATGTTAATGACTCATTACACATGAAAAAATAGTACTACATTTTTTTTTCACTCACTGGCATTTTTTTTCGTTGGGTTTTTTTCTTAATAAATGTTTAACGATATCTATTCTTTCTGTAATTGACATCCAATGGAAGTATTATAAATTTTAGAGAATTTAGATAAATATTCATAAAACATTTAATTTATATTTTATAAGTCACACATATTTAACATGTATTAGGATGACTATTAGTTTTTAAATTTTTAGGTAACTCTTAGATTTTGAATTGTTACAACTATTTACATTTCTTTCAAATGCCTATATTTGGTCTCCCCAATAAATTCATTTATGCACACAAATAATAGAGAATAAAATCATTCTCTCTATGTTGCATTCAATTTCTTATTTAAATTTATCATATTTTTGAATGTTACAATAAATTTACAGAATATTTATAATTATTCCTAAAATTTGAAGGGTTATTCGTAATTTTCAAAGACTATTTATTTATACGTCAAATTTTATTAATAAACTTTTAGAATAATTTCTTTTTAACCAATTTTATGCTGTATATTAGTTTTAATGAAGTAATAAAATAAGATAAAAAGTTATTTATTTTTGTCTAGAAATTTATATGATAATAATAGGAATGGATTTATATAGAAACCTTTTATTTTGTAAATAATGGATTTTATTAAAGAAAAGAGCAGCGAGGTTGGGGTGGGATGGGGTGCTTGCTCGCTCTGTCGAAGCCCTAGGACGGGGAAGGGAGGCCCATTCGGTTGAAAGACAGAGAGAGGAAGAGAGGGAATAGAACAGGTTCCCGACTGAGACCAATTTCGTCATCTTTGGTGGCTCAACAACAACAGCAAATCGACTTCTCTAAACCCCAAACTCTACTCATCGCAGCTCTTTCTGGTATTCAAGGCCGTGCTTCTCTCACTCACTCTCTCTCTCTCTCTAGGTTTTGAATAGATGAATTCGGTTTGTTAAGAAGGCTGCGAAGGTTCTTGAGGGTTTAGAAGAAGTATCTGTTCCGGTGCGTTTTCTCTCAATTCTCTCTCTCTCTCTCTCTTTCTCTCTCTCTCTCTCTCCCCCTCTCTCTCTGGAGTTAGCTTTAGTCTGCTTTCGTTTTGGCGCTCCCTTGCTATTCTTATGCATTTGGATTGTCCACCAATTACCAGGCTCTTATTGTTTGTCCTTTTTGGGGTGTTTCTTCGAGAGTAAAATCCTAAGGTTGAGCTGCTATAACATTTGGATGGATGGAAATGGATATAGTTGAATCAATCTTTGATATTCCAGTACAAGATCCAGCAGAGGAAGATTTTTCCTCTGCTGATTTAAACTGGACTAAGTTTGGAACTCCTGACCACCATGATGATGTTGCCCTCATCCCATATGCTCGTGTCGATGAATTTATCATTGGAGAATGCTCCAATGTCAAATGCCCCACCAGATTTCATATTGAGAGGGGTCGAAAACGTAAAAAAGGAAGCCTCAAGGATTACAAGGATGATGAATATTTAGAATATCGCGTGTATTGGTGTTCCTTTGGACCTGAAAATTATGGAGAGGGGGGTGATATTTTACCCAGCCGAAGGTTTCGCTTGAATACCCGCAACCGTGCTGCCAGACCCCAATCCATGAGGGGTTGCACTTGCCATTTTGTTGTCAAGCGACTCTATGCTCGTCCCTCACTTGTCCTCATTATTTACAATGACCGCCGTCATGTCAATAAATCTGGTTCTGTATGCCATGGACCCCTTGACAGAAATGCCATTGGTCCTGGTGCCAAAAAAATCCCGTATATATGTAATGAAATCCAGCAGCAAACAATGTCCATGATCTATCTCGGCATTCCCAAGGAGAATGTGTTGCAAAAGCACATAGAAGGAATTCAGCGCTACTGCGGATCTAATGCCTCAGTGAATAGTCTTGCTTCGCAACATGTCCACAAACTTGGGATGATTATCAAACGTTCAACGCATGAGTTGGATCTTGATGATCAAGCTAGCATCCGAATGTGGGTTGACCGTAATAAAAGGTCTGTGTTTTTCTATCAGAATTCCTCAGAAACAGATTCATTTGTTTTAGGTATACAAACTGAGTGGCAGCTGCAACAAATGATCCGTTTTGGACATCATAGTCTCATGGCAGCTGACTCAACATTTGGAATCAAGAGACTGAAGGTGATTTAAGTTTGTGATTCGTTTGTTCTAGAAAAAGCAGATGTCTGGAACACATTTAATAAGTAATTTTTTTCCCTGAGTTGCAGTATCCCTTGTGCACACTTCTTGTATTTGATTCAAGGCAGCATGCACTTCCCGTTGCTTGGATTATCACTCGCAGCATTGCAAAGCTGGATGTGTCAAAATGGATGAAGGCCCTTGTTGATCGAGTTCGCACTATTGAGCATGGATGGAAGATCAGTGGTTTTCTGATAGATGATGCAGCTGCAGAGATTGATCCCATAAGGCAAGGTTCTGTTCTATATTTCTTATTTGAAGTTAGTGTTATATGTAGAATATGAAAGCTTATTTTCATGACCTGTGTTGATGTCTCAGGGATATATTTTGCTGTCCAGTTCTATTTTCTCTTTGGCGAGTTCGGAGATCATGGCTAAGAAATATTGTGAAGAAATGCAATCACATTGAAGTTCAAAGAGAGATTTTTAAACGTCTCGGGAGCATTGTTTATGGCATTTGGGGAGAAGTGGATCCTGCATGTGCCATGGAAGAACTAACCCAGGATTTTGTTGATCAAACAGCCTTCGTGCAATACTTCAAGGATTCTTGGGTGCCCAAAATTGGTCAGATGACATAATGAACCCCCCTCTCTCTCTCTCTCCCCCTCTCTGTCTCTGTCTCTGTCTCTGTCTCTCTCTCTCTCTTACTGCATGAGTGCAAGTTTAGTTGCATTTAGAATTTAACATGCACATGTTATCATGTTCAGTTCTATCATTTAATCTTTTGATATTGACATTTGCTTCTCCTTGCTGAGTAGAGATGTGGCTAGAAACAATGAAATCTCTTCCATTGGGAAGCCAAGAAGCATCAGGCGCAATAGAAGCCTACCACGTTAAGTTGAAGAGCAGTCTCTATGAAGATTCACATCCCAGTTCACTCCAAAGAGTTGATTGGTTGGTGCACAAGCTGACAACAGAGTTACACTCGGGGTACTGGCTTGACCGCATTGCAGATGATACTGATTCTTTTTTGGATGTTAGGGAGAAATATATTGCTTCTACTTCATGGCACCGGGCATTGCAAATCTCTGATGATGCTGTTACCGTGGATGATAAAAATCACCTCTTTGCCAAGGTTGTAAGCCAAAATGACAGCAGCATAACACGTCTTGTTTGGAATCCTGGATCAGAGTTTGCTTTTTGTGATTGTAAGTGGTCAATGCAGGGAAACCTTTGCAAGCATGTTATCAAGGTCAACATGGCTTGTGAAACTCATCAGAAGTATCAACCTTCCATGTCCTTTCAATCCTTCAAAGAGATTCTTATGACTCTACAAGGAAAACCAATGGACGATTCACTTGAACTGGATCTGTCCACTGCTTGGACTTACCAGGTGCTTGATCAGATTCAGAAATTGGTGGAATTGAATGATGCAAGTGATATTGGCAATGTAGTAAACAATATGCCATTGGGATGGGTTTCTAAGAAGGGCAGAACAACTGTTGGGATACCATCTGCTAATCTGGCTCTTCCTTCAAGTTTGAAGTGTAGCAGCAAGAAAGCTGTTGCACTTAAAAAGAACAGGAAAAGGAAGAGATTGTCAAGACTCAGATGACGGAATGTGTTAACAAGTCTTTGATGCTTTTGGTTCTCTGCATTGCATTCATACTCACAACACAAGTCATACATTTGGTCCTTTATCCCTAAGAACTGAACTGGGGACCCTGTTGGGGAGATGTGATGGAGCTTTACTCTTGGAAGACATGTCATATTGTTTATCAGATTTGGATGTCAGTTTGATGGTATCAACTGCAAATCCGTAGGTTGAAAGTTAAAGTCGAAGCACATTCTTTAGATGGCAAACCTCGAAGATTACATTTCTCTCGGTGTAGATTTGATGGTGCCTCAGATGATCATATTTCTTGCTTCTTGACGTTAATAATTTGTGCAGGTAGGCCATTTTTTTGTGATCTGAACAGAAGCTGCTTCTTGGAAAACCTACTCCTGGGGGAGGGGGGGAGCAAAGCTAATGTCTAATAAATCGAATTTATGAAAGTAGGATTAACTCTGGATTAGCTTCTAAAGTCAGGTGTATAACTGAATAAACCCTGCAGCTTGTAATAGGCTTGGTATTATTTCATTCCTTGGGTTAATTCCTCTGTATTTTTTTTTTGTTTGGGGGGGGGGGGTTCTGATCGCAAAATATGCTTGCTTTCTGAAACTGCTGTGAGAGTTTTCTTTTTCTGTCAGATTATTTTATGGCCTGTTCATATTCACATCCACTTAAGATGGAAGCAATCAATCAAACATGTGACTTGGCTGGCTGATGTTTTCTTTTCTTTTTCTTTTTTCATTTTTTTTTTCCTGTTTTATTGAACAATCTGTTGCTCTTGATCAGATTTGTAGAAAATGAAAAGGTGAAGGAAAATGGCATTAGGGTTTGGGATGAGCAAGTGTTGAATGCAGTCTATCAACTAGCCATTGCCTGATTCTAGAGTTCTTATGACTGAGTCATCCTTCATGTATTGTTTGGGAGTTTTGAAGAGTTTTGAAACAGGGGGAGGGGGAAGATTTACAAGGGGAGGGGACGAAGCATTCCCTCTTGTTTGGATTTAGATGTTCAAAAATTAATGGAGAAAAAGAAAATTTTGTATATTTGAAATCCAAACATCTCTCTCTGAAAACCCCAAAGTTTTTCAAGAGTGGGTGGAGCACTGGAGGCTATTTGCCCTTCCATTTCTTTACCCTCTTCATTGTGAAAAACTCCCCAACACAAACAGAGAGATTATGTTCTTTCTCTGCCTCTCCCCTTCCCTTGAATTTCCTTCCAAACAATGCATTGAAGGAACTGACGGGGCTGTAAATGTGTAAGCAGTCGCGATAGAAAAGATGGAACTGGAATCTGCATGAAACAAAATCTGAGCACCATCAAAGTCATCAAAAATAAGGATGCATCCTAAAGCTGAAGGAGCATAAATAACATTCAAGTCCATCAAGGTAGCAATGATTAGCTATCTGCACCGGTATCGATCGATCTTTCACTTGCATATCCATGTCGTCTAGCCCTCTAGGCTCTAGTATCGCTCGATCTTGCACCCTCAATGGCATTTTCATGATAATTTGAACCCCCCAATGCCAATAAACCTACTCGAGATATTAAAGCCAAGGTCATGAATGATTCTAAGGCCCATTTGTTGGAACAGAAATGACTATGCTTTGATTCCAACATACAGCACAAGCTTTGTCTTAACTCACATCGTCTCTCTCTCTTTGTAAGCTATCGAGCTCAATCCTTCTTATATATTCCCCCCCAAAAAAAAAGGTTGTTATTATAATCAACTTGTTCTCCAATTCACAACTGATTTATTTGCCAAGTTGCCAGCATAGACTACCTTCAATTAAGCATCTACCCTTCTATCGAGAAACTATTTCAACAAATAATAATGGGAATTATTTTATATAAAGAAATTGTTTTAAAAATTATATTCATAATTCTTGATCAATAAAATTCAATTTGATTAACTTATTTTTCTTTATTCTTTAATTGATGAGACATAACTTAAACCCCAATTTGGAAAGGTCAGCGCCAATAGGGCCCACATAGGAGACCCATAAAGGACGATCAATGTCTGATATCCAATATTCTCCATGACAATGTATTGAAGGAATTTAGTCATTTGGATCTCCCGAACGATACGGATTTAGTCGTCCCGCTTACCGAACGAGATTTATTAAACGAGAGTAACCTCCCTGATCGGGTATTCAATCACTGGTCCATCAAACGAACAAATCCCGAAGACCCTTCATTGGTCAAACGACCGATCGATAGTCGATAGCTTTAACAATTCTAAGAGAATGTCAAAATATTATAATAGCTCTGATTTCCTATTTAAGAGCAGCATTTTTAGGATTTTTCAGCTAAGGAAAGGATCCCTTCAGAAAACGAAAGTTCCCTATAGGATGAGAATCATGATCAATTCGGAATATTGAATTCCTAAAATTTCCGGATCGGTTCGATAAGGAAAGTAGGGTTAAAGAACCCTGACGGCGTATGACTCTCGCAAGTATAAGATATCTTAAAATTCTCCAAATCAGGTATGCTCCTTTAGCTTTATACATTGGGCATACTAATCACATGGAACCTTTCCCTCTTTAAGTTCTCAGTCTGTTTTTTTACATTCAAAAATCATTCTTTCTAAATTGAGCGTCGGATCCTCCTCCGCCAGAGCACCCTTCAACGGTTTTTGCAGATTTCACATCCCGTCGACAACAATTGTTCGAGTCAACAAGGAGTCGGTATCTGTGGAGTCGAAACCCACATCCAACAGATTGGCGCCGTCTGTGAGAAATAGATTGATCCTCTGAAAACCCATTACGATATCTAATACAGTCACTCCCAGCATAACACCCGCCAAAAGAAAAAGACCAGTCATAGGATTTGACAATGATGATTTGTCGGGGGTTGATCTCCGCCGTGATGACCCCATAGTCATTACCCTTAAGATAAAATCCTACGTCGTGAAGAGGGTCCTTGTAGACCAAGGGACTGACTATGATCTCCTCACTTGGGATGTTTTTTGCCAAATGGGCCTCGATCCGTCTCGACTTCTGCCGCCTACTGGGTCCCTTAGAGAATTTCAGATGAGCCCACCTATCCCGAAGGCATTATCTACCTTTCTGTGACCCTCAAAAAATCCCCTAATCATGTGACTGCCCAGATTTTGTTTCATGTGGTGAAACTCTACTCTCCTTACAACGTCATTCTCGAAAGACTTAGTCTAGATGAACTAAAAGTATTGCCAAACACGAAACACATGAAAGTGAAGTTCAGAACACTGCAAGGGGTTGCCACCATATGTAGCGATCCTGATCTTTATATCCTCTTTGCGGCTCAAGAACACCGCAAGGGGTCGCCACCTAGAACTTAGGGACGACACCAGACCAAAATCAAAAAGCAAACCAAGCGAAGAAACGGTTAAGGTCCCTTTTAACAAGTGACCTTAGTCAAACTGTCTGGATAGGGACCGATCTATCATCTTCCTTGCGAGAGGCCTTAGTCGCTTGTCTACAACGACATTCCAAAGTCTTCGTCTGGATCCCAGAAGACATTCCCGACATATGTCCATCTATCCTAGCCCATAGGCTAACAGTGAATCATAATTTCAAACCAGTGAGACAGAAGAAGAGGGTGTTCGCTCTCGAATGCCAACGCACCATACAGGAAGAAGTTCAGAAGCTGTTAACGGTTGGGTTCATTAGGGAAATCAAGTATCCCGAATGGTTAGTTAAAGTGGTCTTGGTAAAAAAGACCAATGGCAAATGGAGAATATGTGTAGAGTTCATGGATCTCAACAAAGCATGCTCGAAAGATAGTTATCCACTCCCCAATATCGATAAGCTTGTAGACAACTCTTCAAGACACCAGCTCTTGAGCTTAATGGATGCCTATTCCGGTTACAATCAGATCAGAATGACACCCGAGGATGAAGAAAAAACCAGTTTCATCACCGAATTCGGCGCGTATTGCTACCGGGTCATGCCCTTTGACTTAAAAAATGCTGGAGCCACTTTCCAACGACTGGTCAATACGGTTTTCAAAAACCAGCTAGGCAGGAATGTTGAAACCTATGTTGATGACATGCTAGTCAATAGTATCACCGCAGAAGCTTATGTCGCAGACCTTGAAGAAACCTTTTAGATATTAGAACGATATAACATGCGGTTGAATCCGGTGAAATGTACTTTCGAGATCGCCTCCCGGAAGTTCCTAGACTTCATAATTACCGATCGAGGGATAGACGCCAACCTCGAGAAGATCGGGCGATATTAGATATGTCATCTCCCTAGACGTTAAAAGAAGTACAACATTTTACTGGTCGGATAGCGGCTCTAAGCCAATTCATGTCCAGAGTCGGTGAGAAAAACAAGCCCATATTCGATGCACTGAAAAGGTTTCGAAGGTTCAAATGGACATTCGTGTCACGCCCTGATCCTCGGATTGAGCATGCAACAACCGCCACGTTGTCTCGGTACACAGGCAGAACCCCCTTATATACCGGGACTCTACAAGGCTACATTCCTGAATATTTAGACCTCCAGTACACAATCAATCAAAGATAAGGAAAGTATGAAACATTGACATACAAAGGACCCCTCTGGTCCATTCCCTGTACGCATAAGCATGCGTCAGCACACAATCGGGGAAGGGGCTCCTGTACATGCACGCATGCGATGTGGCCATCCCAGCCAACCAAAATTTCTTAGCACTAATAAAGCATTTAAAATGCAAGAAGTCCCAAATCATAGTCGCATGATTTTACTAATACTTACTTGAAGAAAATAAGCAAATATCAGTAAAGTCCAAACGGTATGAAATGTACAGAATTTCACAAATCCAAAGAAAAATATCAAAATTTAGAATTACAATCCAAATGTCTCAGTACAGAAATAAACATTTCCAGAAATAGTTAAATCAAAATAATAAAATCTCAAATCATAATCGTCGGATTTTACCGATATTTGTCGAAGAACTCAACCAGTATCAGTAAAATCCGTATGGTATGAGATGTACAGAACTCCCTTTCCATGATTTTATGAACTAAAATTTCTAAAAATTCTATATTGCTAGATACCTATGCAAATCAGCAAAAAAAATCCTTCGCAAGCTTCAACGTCCAGTCTCCGAACTATCCTCTGTAAAATGTGGAGAGAGAAGTGAGTATTGGGAAATACTAAGTGAGTAGAGTGCTATGGTGTGATTGTGTTCATAAACAAGGAGTGAATGTGGGGCAGTCAAAGCATATCTCATAATCATCATTTCATATACATAAAAACATTTCAATAAATCACAATTTACAAACATGCATCCACATCGATCATCTTTTCAGAATATCCTGGGGTCCCATTGAAAATACTTCCGTCTTAGGCTGGCCGAAACCCAGACGAAAGCCCGCTAAGGGTTTTTCCGTCCAATGTTTCAAAACATACCTCCTTCCTTGGCGTTGACTCGTACCTCATTGGGGTGCAATCTAGATATAACACGACTTCGACAGAGGGAGGGACGTCTAACTCCCCCGCACATCCAACCCCAAACCACGCCACCCTGTCGGGTCGCTCCGTAGTCGGAATGACTATAGCCATTAACAATCCAGCACCTTTTATTTCTCAATCAATCCATTTCACAAACAATGTGTCATGATTTCCAACAAATAATCAATAATCTCATACCAAAGCAATTCATAGAGCCATATCAAATAACACATGGCACAGAAGCATTCATAAAACACAGTGGATGTATTCGCACTTCACAATCCAGTTCAGATAGCCCACAATCACAAAATAATTTATATAAAACATATAAAAATCTTTCAAAATCATTTATAAAGCAATTTTAAAACATGTTACTCATTCATAAACACAATGAACCATCCACTCACCTCTAGAGAGGGTATTCACTTTCTATTTATCAATCTAATTTGAATTGACCTCTTTCAAGTCCCCAAAAGATTAACCTAATCAAACATTACAATTTATCATCAAATAAGATATCGTATAATCATAATTTGCACATCTACAAATTTTAGACTCTCATTTCATCAACCTAAGACCATTTACTTCGCCAATGAACTTTAGTTCCCCATATTTCCAATTTTGCCCGATTTTCTTCCGAATTTACATAATTATAATTCTTTTCATACACATTTCAAACGGACTTCCAGAAACGCAATTAAAATTAACCCAACAAGGTCCTATTATCCTCTATCATGTTTTGTCATACTAGACAAACTAAAATCCTATAGAATTTTAGACTTAACTCTAATAATCATATATAGAATTTCATAAATGCATTCTATTTAGATCCAACATACGTTCTAGACATATACAGAACTTCTCACCCTAAATTAATCCTAATTTCATTCAATTTATTGAATGGATTAGAATTTCCCTCACCTAGGGTTTCATAGTTTGCAGACCTAACTTCCGTGCGCCTACAACTCAGTTCGGAATCCTACAATGCGTCCAAATCGAAGCAAAGTTCAGACATTTAGCTTAATCACGAAGAGATATCAAAACCCTAGAACTAATTCATCCTTACCTACGCAGAGAAGAATTTGTGACCTAGGGTTTCTGACAGAGTGCTACTACTGTCGGCTTAGAGCTTCTGCCAAGGTCGCAGAATGGGGTTGCAGCGGTGGTAGAGTAGCAGCGCTCACGCGAGGAAGAGAAGGGCAGAGTGCTGCAGTCGCACGAGCAAGAGAGATAAGCGATAAAGAGGGAGAGGGATAGTGAGATGGAGGCGAAGAGAGTGACGGAGCTAATTGAGAGAAAATCGGGAGAGACATTGAGTTTTGAAACATGAGAGAGAGAGAGAGAGAGAGAGAGAGAGAGCGCGATCGAAAGAGAAAGAGAGAAATAGAAGGTCAGAGTGAAACAGAGAGAGACAAGCGAGTGGTGGTGGTGACGGTACGATGGAGAGAGATGGAAGAGAGAGTGGTGGAGAGTGAGAGAGCAACGGAGAGTGCGAGAGAGATGGGAGAGTCGATCGAGAGAGAGGAAATCGAGAGAGAGACGAAAGAGAGAGGAAGAAATTAGGGCTTTCAAACCCTAATTAAAATTTTGGGGACACAGCATTTTGAGACAAAACGCTGCGCCTCCTCCCTTTTTTTTAATATTATTATTATTATTATTATTATTATTATTTTTATTTATTTATTTATTTATTTTTTTAAAACACACTTTATTTTCAAGGTTCCAAATTTTAACAAAATAGGATATACTTTGAATCAGAAACATGGATATTTTAAATATACTAGAAATTTAAATTTACTACCCAAAAATCGAAAATCAATACAAATTTAAAATTTTCTATTTTATTATAAAGATGTTTACAAAATATCTGATATTGGTTTTTCGGTATTACAACTCTTAAACCCCTAAAAACAAATTTCGTCCTCGAAATTTAAATAATAATTATACATCAATTCTATGCCCACATTTTTCTACCACTGTTGTGTTCTCAGGTTACATGGCTGTCAAATTCTCAACACCATATTGGAAACAAGGCCTTCAACAAATAAATTCAACTATAAACATATTATCATACTCTATAGTATTCCCTAAAGTAATGATAGAAAAATTGTCTTGTCCCGATATAAGTGCTTGGTAGGTGTTATTCCTTGAGGTTAAGGTCCCTCTAATTTCCTTTTGTTAATTGCAGCAAATAAAGCTTAATAATCAATAATCTCTAAATCTCCTTATTTGTTCTAAAACCTTGAAACATTTGGATATAAAAGGAGCAACACTTTCTAGATTAACATACCTCAGCAATAACTGGAACAGGCCTCCACCTTATAACTGCTGCAAAGCATTGTAGAAAAATTAAAACTAATGTTTGTAATACACATACCACAAATATCTGAAGATACTATCATTGAACTTGATTTGTTCAATATACCTCAAAATTTTGTTTATAGACATTCTTACTCCTAAATAGTGCTCAAGTAACAATGCATAAATATTTCTACCTAGATACTTATAAGATTCACCATTTCAATGTTGTAAAACTTAGAATGATCCATATAACCTCATACTTCCATTTGAAAGATGAATCTATCCCAAATTAAAGAGATTTTACTTAAAATGGTTATCTAAGGAGCTCAAGCCACTACAGCCGACTAAAATACCAGAGAAATCTCACTGCAATATATAAATCTCGTAAAGGCTCATCATATTAGTTCCTCAAAATTTCAAAACACAATCTATATATCAAAGATAAGGATATTACATCCTCGTGGCATCCTCGGTTTCCAAATCATTTCTTCAACTTGGTTGCTCTTCCCGTGTAACTTAACTATAGGAATCTTTTCATTTCTCAACTTCTTTACCTATTGATCAAGAATGGTCACTGGTTGGGTTTTGGTGTTCAAGTTCTTGTTTAGTTCAATCAGGAGAGTTTCTAAAAATGTGTATAGTGCCCGGCAAATATTTCTCCAATATAAGCACGTTGAAGATATCTTGGGTTTTCTCTAGGTTATAAATGATTCCAAATGATAGGCCACTATTCCTATTCTCTTAAAAAAAATCCCCGAACTGATCGGCTTAGCAAATATACAAGTTTCCCTGCTTTTGAAATCAGATTACTTCTTTCCAAAGAAATATTTTCAAAAATACCAAATCTCCCACATCAATTCTATAATCCTAGTTTTTGTTCATTTTATAAAAACTCAAAAATTTCTATCAAAACCAGTAGCTTTTATGTGTCACACTTACAAACTATAATTTACACAGTCACAAAAGGCTCATGAAATAATATTGAAGCCACGAGTATCAATAATGGAAAACTATCATCATATTCATTTTAATAGTTTCAAGAGCAAGAATCAGAATCTTACTTATATCTCATAAGTTACAGCTAGACATTAAATATCACTGGTAAACAAGTCTGAAACTTCATACGATATAACATAATGATTGTTTTGCACTCATTAGATTTACTAGTAATCTTACCCACTATTGGTTAAAAGGAGTAAATCTAGAATCACTTCCCACGAAAACAATTAAAACTTTTTGGCAATATCTGTTAAGGAATTAACTCATCTAGAATCTCTGTCCATAATATCTTAAATGACAACTTCGGAAATATTCATCTTTAGGTCAAAATTCCTTATGAACTCTCGAGCATATTTAGTACATTGAGAATGTCTCCTCCACCCTCCTAAAGTATAATTCCAAACAATATATGAGAAATGTTAATAAGTCAAAACGTTAGAGACTAGATCAGTTATAAAGTTGCTTAGACTTCCAAAAAGCAATAGAAGGGTCTAAATCTTCGTCAGACTAAAGATTTTAGGAAAATGAAACATTCCTTAAACCACTTTACAATACAAATCTGCAAAATTCCAATCATTGATTCTACCAAATCAATCATGATAAGACTCCAACGAGCCAGATATCTGAGGGTTTGACTGCCATGAAAGTGGACAACAATGATTTAACTCAGTAAACTCATAAAACTCAATGAAAACAGAGTCGAACTTTGGAGTACCCAAGAAAAACCCATTAAACCACTTGTTACTTTAATTTGTCCTTTCCTACACATGGCTAATGCATGTGTGTAATGCAACTTCATATCTAGAGATGTACAAAGTTCTATAAATGTTTTATTCACCACGGCAATGGCTAAACTTTTCATACACTCACAAGGATGAGAATCCTAGAAGCCAAGGAATCTCACAGAAATACACTTTTAGGGCATTATAACTTTAAGACCTTGTTTAGATTGACCACGAAATTTGGGAACCATAATCAGAACAATTGTCATTTCATTTTTTTTATCTCTAGGATGGCTTTCAAAGAATCTCCCATATATATATTATTTGGAGCAGTCCCAAAAAGAAATCTGTTTTCTAGAATAGTTCCTACTATGCTAAGAATTCTTGCTCCTAAACTTGCATTAATATGAATCCCTAGCAGAAATAAATTAGAAATATAGACACATATGCCTATCAGGTTTGCATGCTAAACTACTATCATAGTTTCTCAGAAGGATTACTAAATTGAAGAGTTGACCTTAAGGATACACTTGAAATTCAAGCAAGAAAGTACTAGCATTAAGATATTATAACTATCTCTCATCGAAAAAGAAAGAAGAATTCATATTTGGAAGATGATTGTCCTGATTATACATAAGTTGTTGATTCTTTTAAAGCATCTCTCTAACCATATAAGGCCTGGATGGGAAAGGTAAAACCAAGATTACCTTCTTCTTATAAAAGATGTTTCTAGACCTCAAATAAAGATACAAGCAATTTTTTACTATTAGGCTAAGATTCACCTCAGAAAGAAACAAAAGTTTAGAACGTCATTACTATGTCCGTGTGAGAACACATTGGAGTTCAGATTAATAGAGTAGGTAATACTATAAACAATTGCCCTAAACAGCTATGTAGCTAGAAGATAAATACATTTCTCTGCTTAAACTTATTTAGGAAGCTTTGCCCTTTTCCAAATTATAATCATGAACGTAATAATGTCATGTAAAACCAAACAGCAATAGAGTTCTAACTATGAAGCTGTTGGCATGCTTATATCTATCCTTTTAACTCGTATATCATCATAGTTTGACCAATCACTATACCATTACCTAGGCCTTGCTATCATTAAGTAGGGCTAGCCATATTAGTCACCAAATCATGCCTCTCAGTACTTCCATTTAACATAGTCAGATGCCTCAGTAGCTAACTCCATTCAAGTTTATCCGTATCATATCCCCTTAACAAAATGCTCATCTTGTAATTTATATTGCATCTCTATTGGGCCGTAACAATCTTTCATATCAATAATTTACAATAATTTTACCCTCACAATACAATATCCTATTAATAGTCATAATCATTGGTTATAAACAATTACAGAACCTTTCTGGTAATTCCCACCAATATCATTCTCGTCTACATTTATCATTTTTCTAATTCATTCTACCTAAGGTACTAAATTCACATCCATATTATTCAATTTAAACAAAGTCAATCGAGCCTTGCATATAAATAGTTGATGCTTAAATTGATAATACTCATCGATATTTTTGTATCAATATTGTCTAATAAGAAAGTATTGGTGATCACATTTACTACTTCATACTTCTATTACAATTTAAATATATATATATATATATATATATATATACTAAGCATCTCTGGCTTCTTTATTAATAACATCATTTCTTTTTTATTTATGCTCAACACCAATTCAAACTTTGCATACAAGAATTCCTCGAGATGCTTAAATTCTAAAATATATATAGCTTGCTCTCTTCAAAGGTAAAATAGACCTAGCTACCAAGCTTGTAATCTTTTCCTACTATACCCAAAATTTTCTTCAACAATTTGCAAAGTTAAAGCCTCTTTAGCAAGAAAATATCATTGACAACTAGAAAACAATTTGATGTTCTTTATTTAAGACCAAGGGGATCTGTCAAACCATGAGTATACCATATACAAGAATCCTAAGGCTGCAATCCGTCAACTAAGCAAAGGTCCTAGCTGGATTCATGAGTTTTTGTTATCTACAACCACTGACAAATAGAATATATGCAAACACTTACTCTATTTTTGTAAGACTTGAAAAATATTAAAATCCAAAACTCACAATTTTGTTTAGATCTAGTAAAAGATCATTATATCAATGAAAGAGTACAAAATCTTGAATAACCCCACCAAATTTAACAACCAACAAGATCTGTGGGCTAGGGTATTCGATTCATGTGTGGAGAAACTCGCTGCACAACCTCATTGGAGCAAAGCCAGTCAATATCCGACCCTCCTTATCAAATATATCAAAAATGCATGGTTCTACAAAAAGGGTCTATACTTAGCAAAATGAAATGAGAACTAATCCAAGTGCTTAACCCCCCTAAAAATGAGCATTCCTAACTTCTAGGAAAACCATGGAAAGTTCTGTACATTCTTTGAAGACCTTTTTAAAAGATCTAAACATTTTTCAAAATAATCTAAACATTTTAAATTCTTTAGAAAAACTTTTGGGACATTTGGAACATTTAAAAACATTTCAAAATCATCAAACTTTTAAAATCGTGAGCCTAAACTTTGATACCAATAAAGTTGTCACGCCCCGATCCTCGGATCGAGTACATAACAACCGCCGCGTTGTTTCGGTACACGGGCAGAACCTCCCCATATACCGGGACTTCATAAGGCTACATTCTTGAACACTTAGACCTCCAGTACACAATCCATCAAAGATAAGGAAAGTATGAAACATTACACATACAAAGGACTCCTCTGGTCCATTCCCAGAACACACAAGTATGTGTCAGCACACAATCGGGGAAGGGGCTCCTGTACATGCACGCATGTGATGTGACCATCCTAACCAACCAGAATTTCTTAGCACCAATAAAGCATTTAAAATACAAGAAGTCTCAAATCATAGTCGCAGGTTTTTACTAATACTTGCCTGAAGAAAACAAGCAAATATCAATAAAGTCCAAACGATATGAGATGTAAGAACTTCACAAATCCAAAGAAAAATATCAAAATTTAGAATTATAATCCAAATATCCCAGTACAGAAATAAACATTTCCAAAAATAGTTAAATCAAAATAATAAAATCTCAAATCTCATACCATATGGATTTTACTGATGCTGGTTAAGTTCTTCGACAAGTATCGGTAAAATCTGACGATTATGATTTGGGATTTCATTAATTTGATTTAACTGTTTTTGGAAATGTTTATTTTTATACTGGGACATTTGGATTGTAATTCTAAATTTTAATATTTTTCTTTGGATTTGTGAAGTTTTGTACTTTTTTCTTTTTTTTTTTTTCTTTATTTGCTTGTTCTCTTCAGGCAAATATTAGTAAAATCCTGCGACTATGATTTGGGATTTTTTGTATTTTAAATGCTTTATTAGTGCTAAGAAATTCTGGTTGGCTGGGATGGCCATATTGCATGCGTGCATGAACAAGAGCCCCTTCCCCGATTGTGTGCTGACGCATGCTTGTGTGTACAGGGAATGGACTAGAGGGGTCCTTTTTATATGTGTAGTGTTTCATGCTTTTCTTATCTTTGATGGATTGTGTACTAGAGGTCTAAATGTTCAGGAATGTAGCATTGCAGAATCCCGATATATGGGGAGGTTCTGCTTGTGTACCGAGACAACGCGGTGGTTGTTGCATGCTCGATCCGAGGTCCGAATATCAAGCAACCTTCAAACAACTAAAAGAATACCTGATGAAACCACCACTACTTTCATGGCCCATCCCCAGGGAAGAACTTTACCTATATCTCGCTGTCTCCAAAAAAGTGCTCTGCTCCGTGATGGAAAGACAGGAATCCACTGCCCAAAAGCTAGTCTACTACATTAGCAGGACATTAAAGGAGTTCGAGGTTAATTACCAACCAATTGAAAAGATAGCCTATGCCTTGGTTATCTCGGCAAGACATCTTCGACCTTACTTCCAGGCCCATACCATTGTGATGCTTATCGACCAACCACTCAAGGAGATCCTTCAAAAGAGAGATACTTCTGGTCGGCTTATCAAGTGGAGCATGGACCTGGGCGAATTCGATATCCAGTATCGACTGCGACCAGCAATAAAGGGCTAAGCATTGGCTGATTTTATCCTCGAATGTACCTTACCGATGATGCTCGAAGACAAGTTCCCAACCATCAGGAAGAGTGGTCGATCCCAGAATAGACCATTCATGTTGATAGATCATCAGATTCCTTAGGAAGTGGCATCGGGCTTATACTAGTAGGCCCGAACAATTTTAAGGCGGAATATATCCTCTGGTTCGATTTCCAAGCTGCCAACAACCAAGCAGAATACGAAGCTTTGTTAACTGGCCTTCGGATCGTCACTGACATGGGAGCGCGGAATGTTAGGGTATTCACGGATAGCCATTTAGTCATAAAATAATTCGAAGAGGTCTACGAGACAAAAGACCCAATCATGACTAAATATTTGAATAAGTTGCGTGAGATAATGGAACAACTAGGGAAGGTCAACATCTAGCAAATCCGTCGGTCGGAGAATGCATGAGCTGACACTCTATCTAAGCTAGTTAGCTCCGATTCGGGTGCCTCTAGCCAAACAATATACATTGAAAGCCTGTCATATCCCAGTATTGACGAGCCCAAAAAGGCTCTCCTTATTGATCGGACCCCCAGTTAGAAAGAGCCCATAAAAGAATATCTAAGGCATGACTGTTTGCCAGAGTCCCCTAGGGAAGCGATAAAACTGAAGCGAAAGGCTGCACACTACATCATAATTGATGGGAATCTTTATCGAAAGTCATTTACTCACCCATATTTGCGGTGCCCAACTCCCGAAGAGGAGGACTATGTCCTTCAAGAGATCCACGAAGGAATATATGGTAATCACCTGGGTGCTCGAAACCTAGTTTACAAAGATCTTCATCAGGAGTACTATTGGCCAACCATGAAGGTCGATTCCGATAACTACGTAAAACGATGCAACAAGTGCTAACGCTTCTCCTTAGTGCCTTAACTACCTTCCATCGAGCTCAATCCTATATCTAGCCCCTGGCTTTTCGCTCAATGGGGCATGGATATCCTCAGACCGTTTCCTCCGGCCACAAGACAGCGAAAATTCCTTATAGTAGTAATTGACTACTCACCAAGTGGGTGGACGTTGAGCCTTTAGCTCAGATCATAGCAGCCAAGGTTTGGTCCTTCGTGTGGGCTCATATTGTCATCCGGTTTGGTATACCACGTGTCCTTATCATAGACAATGGGAAGCAATTTGACAACAATCACTTCCGGGAGTCTTGTGAAAAACTTGAGATTCAACATCGATTTTTATCGGTCGCTCATTTGTAAACTAACAAGCTAGTTGAGATAACCAACCGAATGATCCTACAAGGATTAAAAATGATACTAGATGATGCCAAGGGGTAATGGGCTGAAGAGCTTTATAGTATCCTCTGGTCATATTGTACTACACCCGGAAGAGCAACTAGAGAAACACCGTTCATTCTGACTTATGGAAGCGAGGCAGTCATACCCATAGAGATAAGAATTCATTCACTTCGGGTGGCCCAATACGATGTTGGGCAAAACAAACATACCCTGCGTGAAACGCTGGACTTGCTTCCAGAGTTACAGAAATCCGCATCGACACAAATGGCGGCTTATCGGCAATAGATGACACGATATCACAATCGTAGAGTCAAGAATCGAATGTTCAGACCCGGCGAATTGGTACTAAGGAAGGTGAAAGCTACTGGTCAACTCCAACCCGGGGGCAAATTCACTCATAACAGGGAAGGCGCATATCGAGTGCATTTCGTGGTTCGATCGGGAACTTATCGCCTTGACAATCTAGACGGATCGGCAGTGCCTAGAACTTGAAACTCAGAAAACCTATGCATATACTATTAGTAGACTCAGGAATTATCTACAGCCAGAGGGGCCAGCTCAGTAAGAACCAAACGATTTTTGTCCCTCAGTTGAAAGATCCTATCGTTAGAACGTGTCATCAATAAGAAATGGAACTCCCTGAACAGGTGGATACGGCCCCTCTATCTAAAAGTTTCCTATCGTACGACGGGGCTAAGTCGCCCAAATCCTATCATTCAAACATATCGTCAATAAGGGATGGAACTCCCCAAATGGGTGGACCGACCTCTTTATCTAAAAGTTTCCTATCGTACGACGGGCCTAAGTTGCCCAGATCTTATCGTTCGTATGTGTCGTCAATAAGGGATGGAACTCCCCGAACGGGTGGATACGACCCCTTTATCTAAAAGCTTCCTATCGTACGACGGGTCTAAGTCGCCCACATCCTATTGTTCAAATATGTCATCAATAAGGGATGAAACTCCCCGAACGGGTGAATACGGCCCGTCTATCTCAAAGTTTCATATCGTATGGCGAGCCTATTCGCCTAGATCCTATCGTTCGAACGTGTCGTCAATAAGGGATGGAACTCCCTGAAAAGGTGGACACGACCCCTTTATCTAAAAGTTTCCTATCATATGGCAGGTCTAAGTCGCCCAGTTCCTATCAGTTGAGTGTATTATCAATAAGAGACATTCTCCCCGAACGAATGAACGTGACCCCCCAACCTAACTATCGAACATCTAGCGGTTTAAAAGGCTGGTATTACTCAACATCTCAGTGTGGAGCCTAAAGCTAGAAGCAGATCTACTTTGACGAGAGTTGAAGAAAAGCACATAACCAGATAAGAGATCAAAAGAGAATAAAAACAAAACTCAAGTAAGTAAAGCATAACCTTTTATTTATCCTTTTGTAAGAAACACATTCGGTTACATGAGTATATATACAGGTCCCTTGGTAGGACCGACTACACCTAGAAGTATATAATAGGGTCACTCAAAGATACATAAACTACAGTCCCTACACTGGAGAGTACAAAAACAATAATTCCAATGTAGTGCTAGGGACAAGAAAAGGCAAGCTCGGGTTTTGCCACCCCCAAACGACCTGAACCCAGCCTACTAACCAAAAGCAGTGTGAGAGACGTCTCCACCGTAATTGGATGACGGAGGGGAACCTAGACAGATCACCCAAGGCGGTACAAGATTCACCTCCACCGGTAATAGACGATCTCACCATGCCAACTGAATAATGGCTGACATAATGAGATCTCATTCCAATGGTCCCCCTCCTTAAAGAGATCTCATTTCGGCAGATGTTACCCGAGCCATAGAGCTCCGCATACTAAAACGTCTCACAAAACAAATTTCAAAAAGAACCACTCTCAGTGGAACCCCTAAAGAGGAAGAAAGACCTCATTTCTCTGCGAGAAGGAACGAGTACCCATTATAGCTATTTATAGTAGTGGAGAAACTTACCTTAATTGGTTCAGGGTAGGTGAAAGAGATCAGCGAGAATGGCTTGTCATAAATGGAGAAATTAATTTTCTTCAATTCCCCATAAAGGGGTCACTTCCAATGAGACACACCCGCAGTCGTGATAAGAGGGGGGAATGGATTAAGACGAACCTAACACCCTTAAGCTCTTATAACGTATTAAGCACGTCTCACTCTAATAGATCTTTACTCATGGTGCTTCTTTACCAAGAAGGCCATGAGTTGGGAGCAAATGATGAGACGTAACCCAATACCCAATTCAGAAAGGTTAGCACCAATAAGGCCCACGTAGGAGGCCCACAAAGGACGACCATCATCAGATATCTAATATTCTCCATGACAATCTATTGAAGGGCCTTAGTCACTTAGATCTTCCGAATGATAGGGTCTCAGTCGCCCTACTTATCAAACAAGATTTATCAAACGGGAGTAATCTCTCCGATCGGGTATTTAATCACTGGTTTATCGAATGAACGAATCCCGAAGACCCTTCATTGGCCAAACGACTGATCGATAGCCGACAGCTTTAATGATTCTAAGGGAAGGTCAAAACATCCTAATAGCTCCAATTTCCTACTTAAGAGTAGCATCTTTAGGATCTTTCAGTTTTCCAGAAAACAAAAGTTCTCCATAGGATCAGAATCACGATCAATTCAGAATATTGAACTCTCGAGATTTTTCAAACGATTCGATAAGAAAAGTAGGGTTGAAGCACCCAATTGGTGTACGACTCTCGTAGGTATAAGATATCCTAAAACCCTCTAAGCCAACTACACTCCCTTAGCCTTACATATTGGGTATACCAATTGTTACGCCCCGACCCACACCCTAGCCGGGCACGTGACCAGCCCGCCGCGGCACCTCGATGCACGGGTACCACGTCCCGCACATCGAAGCACCGTAAGGCTATCGACATTCACAAAATCCAGGTTTCCAAATCACAGAGATCCCCAAAAAATAAAACTAATACATGTATACCTCAATGCAAATTAAAACAAGTGAGAGTTAACCTTATACAGACAAGAAGAATTATAAATACAGTCATCCCAATTTAAACAAATACAATGGTCATCCTAACTTCCTCAAAATGATACAATAACCTCAATACATAGCGGAAATAGCGGGTAGTCATACCCCGGCCCAGTAGTCTCCAAAGAATATCCAATACAACAATCCGCACAAATCTCTCAGTCTGAGTCTACACCTGTAGGAGGGGAATGTGAGGGGTAAGTACCGTAGAGAGGGGGGTTTGGTACTCAGCAAGTCGGGGGGATGACATGCTACAATTAATTTTTGGGTGAATTAGGAGTGTCAAAATTATGTCCCAATAAATCCATGGTATGCAAAAATATTATGACATCTCAATAAATCATTCACGGCATACGTATCAAATCAAATATGCATCCATTATGCATGTCCGTCATATCATATAGAGCCGGCCGAAAATATCCCGGCAAAGGCCAACCATGGCCAAGGACGGGCAACGTTGGGGGTTTTCACGGTGCAAGTAATAAAATAAGGCTCTCCACCCCAACGTTGGCCACAGACTACTCCAACTAGCCTGTATATATATATATCGCACACGTATCAAGGATCAAGCGTGTATGGAAACCCGCCGGTGCTAGACCTACCAAGGTCCTCCCCGAAGTGGTTCAACCGACGACTGTCCGTACAATATGTATGACAATCTGACGGATACCCCCTGCAGAGGCGTATCCGGGCACAACAGGTGCCTCTACCAAATGTCCTTCGTAGCTACGGAATGCCATAGGAAGCATATCATCATCATCACAGTATCCACAGGGGCATCCAACCCAAATCACATATCTCAAGCCAAATCTCAAGCCATAACATGTCAAAATCTTGTGCCAATATGTAATGGAAGTATAAAATTTTGTGGATATATCAAAGTGTGGCACAATCATCAAGTGTCAAAATCATGGATGCATATCGATATAAACAAGTTGGGACACTCCATATATCACAAAACATTTTCATAAATCTAGGAAAATATGTCAATCATACCATTTTAAATCATGCCTTTGAAAGCTTTTTAAAACACGGTATCAATTAAAATTAGATGTCAAGTCCCACTCACTGTTAGGGGAGGATAATGCACTCCCCAATATCTCCACAAAGCCTAAATCAAGTGCTCCCTCCGTTCAACTCAAATAACTCTTAGGGAGACAGTCTGCAGATTTTTTTTTTAACCTGCGCAGTCATGGAAAACAGACTATAACTTTGGCTATACTAGTCCAAATCAGATGATTCTTATCTCATTTTAAAGCTAAGAGATAGAACTATAACTTTCATTTTGCACACTTCCTCAGATTCAAATCACAGAATTCCCGGTAAGCCTAATTTTGTTACTGTCATATTTAAGTTTTGGATTCTGTCCAGTTTTTGTGCAGAAGCCATAACTTTCATTCTACTCACCCAAGTCTAATGAAATTTTAACATGTTATAGCTAAGATGTAGATCTACAACTTTCGTGTTTTGAGTTTTATCCAAATATGCCTGGAAGGGGTTCAACAAAATTCATGAACAGGACTGATACGTTTTAGTGAAACATAAAGTTTCTGTCAACACAGTTTTAAGGAAAATTGTATAACTTTCAATTTCCTCGTGCGAAATGGCTGAAATTTTAATATGTTATAGGCAAGAAGTATATATATAACTTTCATGTTTTGTGTTTCTTCAAAATAAGACTGGAGAGGGGTCTTTTTTACTCACTACTGTCAAGGTTCGAAACTGGACACTTCTATGTCGAGTTTCAGGAAAAGTGCCATAACTTTTGGCACAGGCATCTGATTTTAGTGATTCTTATCTCGTTGGAAAGATAAGACTTTGATCTACAATTCATATAACTAACATATTTTCAAATTATGGCTCTAAGATGTCTTAAAACAGAGATGAAATCACGGACAGAAATAAAATTTAAAGTGAGACAGGATAAAATTTCTTACCTCACTTTCTTGGTCTTCCTCTCTTGCTTCTCTCCTTGTTCTCACGAATTGGGAAGAATGAACAAGCATTCTAAGGCCTTCTTCTTTTATTATTGTGTTAATAACTCACCACCCTTGGATCAAATCTCCAATTAATCTAAACCATAGGATCATTTTGACTATTGCATGTATTCTCATTGGTTTTCATGTGCATGTGTTCTCATTGGCCCACCTTACCTTTCTCATCTCCATTTGGCCAACACTTGTCCTCCTCACTATAACACTTGTTCAATACAAGAATACACTTGTCACATTACATTTAAGTTTTGTTAATTGCTAACAAGTCCTTTGACTTATAAAAATTCTAATTTGACCCCTAAAATTTTCATAATTACACACTAGGCCCAAAATCTTATATTAGACCTAATTAAATTTATTTAATGTGAAATTAAGGTTTTGAATCTCTTTGAGTCAAAATTGATCCGATTTATATTTTACCGTCAAATATCTAAGGTTGATTTACCAGGAAAATTTTCTTAGTGAAAATTCATTAACATAGTAGTAGAAACATTATATATATATACATATATATATGAAATGGAATTCACTATAGAATACACCGAGAGTCGGTGTTACACCAATCACAGGGAACCTCTCTCTCTTTGAGCTCTCATTCTGTTTCTTTACATTCGAAAACTGCTCTTTCTTACTTGAGCGTCGAAGCCTCCTTCGCTGGAGCACCCTTCGACGATTTTTACAAGTTTCACATCCCGTTGATAGCAATTGTTCGAGTCAACAAGGAGCCGGTATCTGTGGACCTGAAACCCACCTCCAACATTAATATTTTTTGGATTTGAAATTTGTTATTAACAACATGCTCCAACAATTTTTTTTCCCTATTCAATGATGATAAATAAAAACTTTAAATAATTTTTTTTTTTATTTCTCTATTGAGAAAAGAGATAGAAAGTGCAAATATTATGTATTATTTAGTATATACACACACACACATGTTTCAATCTTTAACTCTAATAGTTGTTAATATGATGTAGTAAATATATTTTAAATATTTTTTCAATATATAGTGTGATGGGACATAATCCAGATGTCCGTTAAGGCAACACTCAAGGCAACACCCTTCTTGGAGGACCATGGTCTAATGAACCTCACACTTTGACGTGACCACAATAAGGGATTTATTCCTCCGAAGGACAAATGTGGACTAACTCCTCAGTTAATCCCTATCGGAGACAATCCAATTGGTTCATGGCTTGTAGAGGCATTTGGTAATGCTCGAGGCGATAGCCTTCCTTTCGATTGATGATCGACAACTTTGCTAAGAAGTTGATTGTTCACCCTTATCTGTTAAAGGTAATATTTACTTAAAATTCGTATTAGCGTTTGTTTCCTACTCGGTCACAAAATATATTTCCTAGATAAAGAAAAAAATCTTTGAAATCTAGTCAATAAGGAATGAATTTTCTCGGTATGATGGACTTTCCAAAGGATAAAAATTTCAAATTTTTTGAAAATATTTAGCTATAGAGTCCCGAGATTTTAGGACAATTTCATAAGGAAACTAGGATTATAAAGTCCTAGGTACACATGACTCAAAGACAACCAACCTATAAAGCATTCTACATGCCAAATCCCAAGTACGATTTCTAGAGACTACTCACTCGACACACAAGCAATAGGGCATATTCTGAACCATTTCTCTCTCTCTCTCTCTTGCTCAGCCTGTTTTATTTCTCTTAAAAACTGCTCTTTCTGACTTGAGTGTCAGAATCTTCTCTATCGGAACACCCTCCAGCGGTCTTTTGTAGATTTCTATTCTTCTTTTGGAGCACCCATTTGAGTCAAAGGAGTCAGAATCTGTAGGGATGAAATACCTCCAACAGATTGACGTCGTCCATGGGAAACAGACTATCTCTTTGGCTAAACATATCATCCGTGCTTCGTTGCTTTAAATATAGCAACCAATAAGAGAAAGAGGTCAATCATTGGCTTCGACAATAACGAGCTAATTAGAGTCAATCCTAGTCGCAACGACCCTTTAGTCATCACCATTAAAACGAAATCTTACATTGTTAAGAGAGTCCTCATTGATCAAGGAGCAGATTGTGATCTCCTCACTTGGGACGCCTTCTAACGAATGGGTTTCAACTCATCTCATTTTCAACCTCCCATCAGGTCTCTTAAGGGTCTCTCTGATGAGTGCATCATCCAGAAGGTGTAATCTTTCTCATTGTAACCCTGAGAACTCCCCCCAATCATGTGATTGTTAAAGTTGTCTTCCACATGGTGCCACGCCCCAATTCCGCCCCCTCGTTGGGGCTTTATCGGCGACGGACTGCCTGGCTCATGCCAGAGCTCACTTACTAACTTGCTTAATAAAAATCATACTAGAATAAAAGATCTTCTTTATTTCATTCACTAAAAATATTACAAAGATCTTCAATACATAATAAAACAGCGGAACTTCTATACTAGAGAGCTTATCCATGATAAAGTTATCTCTACCGGTTCATCTAATTCTCCTTGACTTCCATTCCTGTAGGGTCTAAAATAATTTTTTTGGTGTGAACTTGACAGCCCAGTGAGATCCATATGTGCATGTGTGGAAAACTTTTCATTGTATAAATATAAGATAACAATTTCATTCTAAAATCTTTTGAAAAGTTCTCAATGCAACAGTAACATGCATAATTAATAATAATAATAATAGTAACACGTAACAGTACAGTACAGGTAACAGTTCACTAACATCTTATCTCTCGAAGAACAGTCTACTTATCCCTCCTAGGAGGTCCATTTCCGGAAAGGCCTATCAGTCTCCCCCGCATTAAGTGGACAAACCTCCTGCCCATATTAATAGGGTGCTACCGGTATGTATTTCGACATTTGACATAGCCCTTGCTTGCTTGATAGATCTCCACACATATGGCTTATATAACAATCACATACACATACATTGATGTAGCAGTAGGAAATCATTGTAATAGTAGTAAATCATGATAGCAATAGGAAAATTATTGTAACATTAATAAATCATCACAGTAGTAGAAAATCATAGAAATTATGTATAAAAATATATGAATACAAAGAATACTCACAAATCATAGTAGTTTTGCATAAAAAAATGTATGAATGTAGTGGACACTCACTTTAAAGTTAATCTTTGTCCATGTCATAGGAGTTTCCTATCTTTTTTATAGAAACTTTCTATCTTTTCCTTCTCTTTCTTTCTCTTCATTTTTCTTTCTTTATTTCTCTTTCTCTCTCTCTCTCTCTCTCTTCCTATCTTTCTTTTTCTCTCTCTTTCTTTCTCACTTTCTCTTTCTTAGTGGATTTGGTTTGGGATAGAAAGGGGATGGGTATTTATAGGATTTAGGTTGCCATGGATCTTTGACAAGTGTTAGGACACTTGTTAATTATGTAAGTCACTTATTCTAGATGCAAGACACTTGTACACCATATGGGACACTTGTTTTTGGATTGTTGACAAGTGTTTTCTAGGTATTAATTATGCATGACAAATGTTACTTTAATTAGTAAGTTGTCAAGTTTAATTTTGATACTTGTTCCATAGTTGCCAGGTGTCCTTCCATGTGTTGATTATAGAAAGCACATATCCTTTATACACGACACTTGTCTCCCATGTGGTTTAATTTGTGCATGATAGTGTGATGGCCGGTGTTGTCCCTTTGTGGCGGACGGTGTCGTCTCTTTGTGGTGGACGGTGTCGTCCTTTTGTGGTGGACAGTGTTGTCTCTTTATAGTGGACGATGTCATCCTTTTGTGGTGGACGGTGTCGTCTCTTTATGGTGGACGATGTTGTCTCTTTGTGGTGGACGATGTCGTCCTTTTGTGGTGGTAGGTGATATTTCTTTGTGGTGGACCGTGTTGTGTCTTTTAGGTGGACGGTGTTGTCCTTTTGTGGTGGACAGCGTTGTCTCTTTGTTGTGGACGGTGTTGTCTCTTTGTAGTCTTTATTTAAGTAATATATATAGTTCTCTTATATCCACATAATGTCATTTAAGTAAATGGTTTTACTTTATTTTAATTTATTTATTTAAAATTACACGTAAATAAGGAAATACCCCTTATTTGGATTTAATAAAAATAGATTCATAACCTAATTTCTTAAGGATAAAAAGTTGACTCCCCCTTTCAAGAACAAAACTCGAAAAGACTAACTTTTGTTAAATTTTATTTGGAGAGCAAATGACTTAGAAAATTTCTAGAAAAATAAGTTTTCACCTAATTCAATCACAAGAAACAATTATCGGGACTTTTCTTTCACAATTAATAATGAGTTATTTCTTACAAGTAAATTGGGGTATGTGACACATGGTAAAGGTATTTTTGCTTTGCAATGCTATTCTTGGTCACCCTATTTGGATAAACTAGAGACATTACCCAACACAAAATATATGAAGATCCAGTTTAGAATATCAGAGAGAATCACTACTTTTCATAGCGACCCCGACCATCACACTCTCCTCGTAGTCGAAGGTGAACAAGGAAACTTTCCTATCAATACCCTAGAGTTCAGGGATGACGTCAAATCAATGACTAAGCCTAAACCTATGAAAGAAGTAATTGAGATTCCCTTAACCGATGAACCAAGCAAAACCGTCTAAGTCGGGGCTAATCTACTGGTATATTTGTGAGAAACAATTATCGATTGCCTACATCGACATTCAAAATTCTTTGTTTGGTCCCCTAAAAACATGCCAGGTATTCACCCTTCAGTTATAGTCTACAAGCTAATAGTCAACATTGGATACAAACCTGTCAAGCAAAAGAAGAGGATGTTCACTCTAGAATGCCAATATACCATACAAAAAGAAGTCCAGAAGCTATTGATAGCTGGATTCATTTGCAAAGTTAAGTAACCCGAATGGTTGGCCAACATGGTCCTAGTAAAAAAGGCCAATGGTAAATAGAGGATGGGTATAGACTTCACTAATCTCAACAAGTGTGTCCAAAGGACAGCTACCTACTTCCTAAAATTGACAAGCTGGTGGACAACGCTTCAGGCCACTAACTTCTGAGTTTCATGGATGTCTATTCTAGTTATAATCAAATACGAATGGCACCTAAAGATAAAGAAAAGATTAGTTTCATCATAGAGTTTGCCACGTACTATTATCGGGTCATGCCATTCAGCTTGAAAAATGCTGGAGCAACTTTTTAATGGTTGGTCAATAAGGTCTTTAAGGACCAACTCGATAGAAACGTGGAAGCATATGTCGACGATATGCTTGTCAAGAGCACCAATTTAGAAACCCATGTCACTGACCTCGAAGAGACTTTTCAGACACTCAAGCTTTATAACATGCAACCGAACTCAACAACGTGTACTTTCAAAATTGTGTCTAGAAAGTTTTTGGCTTTATGATCACCAAACGAGAAATTGAAACAAATCCCTAAAAGATACAAACCATATTGGATATGTCACCATCACAAACGTTAAAGGAGGTACAATGCCTTTAGGCAGAATATCAGCCTTAAGCTGCTTCATGTCAAAGGTGGGAGAAAAGTATAAACTCATCTTTGACGCCCTAAAGAGATCCAAAAAGTTCCGTGGACAGTTAAGTGCCAAACAGCTTTCGACCAACTTAAGAAATATCTCATGTCACCTCCATTGCCCTCTCGCCTGTCCCTGGCGAGAAACTATACCTATATCTCTCTATCTCTAAACGGGCACTTTGCTCTGTCCTTGTAAGACAGGAGTTAACCATACAAAAACCAGTTTATTATATCAGCTGAATACTCAAAGAATCTGAAGTCAACTACCGGTCAATCAAAAAGATAGCTTACGCCCTGGTTGTCTCAGCTAGATACCTTCGATCGTACTTTTAGGCCTATACTATTGTGGTACTCATCGATCAATAGCTAAAACAAATCCTTTAAACAAGAGATACCTCTGGCCATCTCATCAAATGGAGTGTGGAGTTGGGTGAGTTTGACATTCAGTATCGGTCGAGATCCATGATCAAAGGCCAAGCCCTTGTAGACCTCAGCCTCGAGTGCATTCTTCTAGTTCCAGTCGAGCATGAACCTACCGATAGCCATAAAGAGTGGTCGCTACCGGATTGGACATTACATGTTGATGGGTCAGCGAACTCCTTAAGAAGTGGTACCGAGCTCATTTTGATGGGTCCACATGATTTCAAGGCAGAGTACGCCCTTCGTTTTGACTTTAAGGCCACGAATAACCAAGAAGAGTATAAAATTTTGCTGACAAGACTTTGAATCGCAACGTCTATGGGGGCCTGAAGCATTTTAGTGTTCACAACAACCGGCTTATTGTCAAGTAGATCGAAGGAGTCTATGAAACTAAGGACCCGGTCATGGCTAAGTATTTGAGCAAATTGCGCGAAATGATAAGCAAACTAGACAAAGTGGACATATAATAAATTCCTCGATTAGAAAATCACAAGCCGACACACTCTATAACTTGGCCAGCTTAGACGCAATCCTCTCTAGCCAAACAGTCTATATTGAGAACCTGCCTTGTCCTAGTATCAACAAATTTGAGAGGATCCTTGCAGTAGACCAGTCTTCTAGTTGGAAAGATCCCATAGAAGTTTATCTGAAACATGATCATTTGCCAGACTCATAATTAGAGGCAGCAAAACTGAAATAAAAGGCCATTTATTAGGCAATCATCAATGGAAGTCTATACTGAAAATCCTTAAATCACCCATACTTAAGGTGCCTAACCCTTGAACAAGGAGACTATTTCCTCCGAGAGATCCACGAAGGGATATGTGGTAACCATTTGAGACCTTAAAATCTAGTTCACAAAGTCCTGCATCAAGGGTATTACTGGCTAACTATGATGAGACCGACTCAGACAACTACGTCAAAAGGTGTAACAAATGCCAATGCTTTTCATCAATACTCCGACTACCTTCCACTAAGCTTAGTCCCATAGCAAGTCCCTGGCTGTTGGCTCAATGGGGAATGGAAATCTTTGGACCATTCCCACCAACCATCGGACAACAAAAGTTCCTCATAGTAACTATCGACTACTTCACCAAATAGGTGGAAGTCGAACCACTAGCCCATATAACAACAACCAAAGCTCAATCATTCGTATGGACCCACATCATCAATGGATTCGGCATACCCCATGTTCTTATCACAAACAATGGGAAGCAGTTTGACAACAAGAGTTTCCAAGAGTTCTACAGTAAACTAGAAATTCACCATCGATTTACTTCGGTCACCCATCCATAAACCAATGGACTTATTGAGATAACAAACAAAATGTTTTTATATGAGCTGAAGACAACATTGAATAAATCTAAGGGACGATGGGTGGAGCAACTTTATAGTATCCTTTAGTCATACCACACTATATCTCGAAGGGCAATCGGCGAATCACAATTCAGCCTAACATATGGAAGCAAGGCCGTCATATCAGTGGAGATAGGAATTCACTCACTCCGGGTGGATCTGTACGATGCAACACGAAATGAACATGCCTTTCAAGAACGATTAGATTTGTCTCAAAACCGTAGAAATCTGCATCTACTTGAATGGCTGCGTACTAGCAACAAATGGTTTAGTATTATAATAGAAGGGTCAGAAATAGAATGTTCAAACCAGGCAAACTAGTTCTAAGGAAAGTGGAGGCTAGCGGTCAATCTTTGCCCGGTGGCAAGCTTGCACGCTATTGGGAATGCCCTTATCAGAAACGCTCCATAGTCCGCCCAGGGACTTATCGTCTCGATAATCTAAATAGTTCGACTATAACTAGGGATGGCAATAGAGCGGGTAGGGGTGGGTTTCTATCAAACCCTACCTGCCCCTCTACCTTAAAACTCTAACCCCGACTCTCCACCTGCAGTGGGTAAGACTTTTTATACCCTACTTTCCACCCAACCCTACCTAGCCCTACCCGTGAGTTTATCCATCCACACACCAAAATATAATTCTAAGCAAACAAAAATTTAGGGTTTGAACAAATTTTCACATTAAAAAAGGGATTTTAGGGTTTCAATCCAAATTTCACAATCAAATTGTAATTTTAAGCAAACAAAAACTTAGGTTTTTAACAAAATTTTACATAAAAAAAGACAACTAGGAGATGAACCTTCTATGAGAGAGAGAGAGAGAGAGAGCTGTTTGCACTTCAAATTCTCTTTCACAGTTTTGAGTTGTCGACTTGTATTTGTTATCCTAGGCCATCAAATTGGAAAAAGAAAGGGTTGCTCTCCTGCTGGGTTGAGGAAAGGAAATTGGGAAGAAAGAAAAATAGGAAGCGAAAGCAAGACTAGAGAAAAGAGAATTGATATGGAAACATATTTCAGTATAATAATAATATTTAGTCTAAAAATGGTTAACAAATTTTCTAAAAAAAAGGTCATATTTTTTATTAAAGTAAAAATAATTAAATACTTGCTTAAGAATGAAATAAGTTCAAAAATAATTAGGAAATTTCAAACTTTAAAAGAAAGTTTTACAACTTGGCGTGACCAAATGAGGAAGAGATGTTGATGTTCCCTAACCTAGTACGACAAGAGGAAAGGTGAAATGAATAGTATTTTTGAGAAGACTATAACAATGGGTGTATATATATATGGAGGGTCGGGTAGGGTACACGATGGGTACAAAATTTATATCTGCACCCTACCTAACCCTCTATAGGTTTGAAAATTTCATACCCTCACTTGACCCACACCCACCCCTTACCAACCTCCACTGGGTAGGGTAGGGGCGGGTATACATCGAGTTGGGTACAAATTGTTATCCCTAACTGTACATAGGACTTGGAACTTGAAAAACCTACACATCTACTATCAGTAGGCCTCATCGTCTCCCTTGATCAAAAGAGTCTCCTATCGAGTAAGGCTTCTATGCTTTTCCCCTTCTATATATTCTATCGGTTAATTCCTATCGAAAGTAACATGTCATCAATAAGAGATATGACTCCCAAGCAGGTAGGCACAACCTATCCTATGATTAATACCTATTGAACATAACGTGTCATCAATAAGAGATAAACTCTTAGCCAGATTGGAACAGCCCATCCTATCAGTTAATTCCTATCGAACGTAGCATGTGTCAATAAGGGATGTGACTCTCAAGTGGATAGGTATAGCCCATCCTATCGATTAATTAATATTGAATGTAGTATATCATCAATAAGGGATATAACTCCCGGTAGATTGGCACGATCCATCCTATCGGATATTTTCTATCAAACGTAGCTTGTCGTCAATAAGAAATATAACTTTTAAGCAAGTAGACATGACCCATCCTATCAGATAGTTCCTATCGAGCATAGTGTGTCGACAATAAGGGAAATAACTCCCAGGTAGGTAGGTAGGTACGGTCCATTCTATCAGTTGATCTCTAACAAGCAAAATAAGCGATATATCTCTCAAGAGAACATGCCCTACTCTATGAATTGAGCTTCCTATCAGGTGTTCTATCGCTCGAAGTATATTAGCAATAAGGGATGCATCTCCCGGTTGGGTGTAACTTATTTGATCGGATGAGTAGACAAAAATGGAGAGTATTTTCATAAACAAGTATGTCAAAGATAGTGGAGTATTTGTCGCATTGGACAATTGCTACCCTTATTATGGGATTGAAGATACCTTTGCTCATGAGTAACTCCTGCCAAATAGCACGCTACTTGATAAATCTATCAAATGATCATCTTGCCAATTATGTCACTCAACCAAGCATATAGTGTCTACCAATGGAAATTTCGCAAAAGACAAGGATCGACAAGCAAAACAAAACTCTTCTTTATTTTCATATAATGAATACATATCAAGTTATACGGACAAATATGGTTTACAAGTCCCTGAGTCAGACCGAATTACATCAAAAGGAATGCATAGAAAGTTTACAGCGTTGTCCCTAAATGAAAAGGCTACGAACCATGGTCAATCGATAGAATTGGGGAATACAAAAATAGTAAAAAGAGAAGATAGAAGAAAGAATTTCAAAAAGTTTTAGTAGCCAGACATGAACAAGAAGACTGCGAAAAATGGGTTGAGAAAGGTACGAGATGGCTACAAAGAAACTATGAGAACACATTAGGTTTCAAACCCTTTGCCATGCACAGTTTCTTACCACCTCCTGACTCCTCTAATCGCCCGACCCAGGAAAATATGAGTCAGACGACGAACTCAATCCAGAGCAGGGGCTTATTTTGAAACCCCCTTCTAAGGTTGAGAACTCCAATGAGAATCGCGACAGAGCCCCGTCACGACATCCGAATATTGAATGACATGACAGGACCTTGCATCAGTAGTCCCATTCTTGACGGAGCCTCGCATCGGAAAAGTACTCTATACTATCAAGTGTTGTGGTCCCAGACACATCATTGGAAAATTTCTTAGGAAAATAGATTCTCGAAAAAAAGAACTTATAAGCGCAAAAATATACAAGTTTTTTCTAACACAGCACAGAACTATACAACCTCTATTTATAGCCGTAAAGGCAAGATCATCGCAAATCTTAAGTAGATGAAATAGTTCGATGAGAATCATGTGCAATAAATATAAGGCTTGAATCCCTCAAACTTCCCACAAGGCATTTTTTTTGGGGTCATTCATTGAATGTATTAACATTCTCGAAAGATGAAATGGTTGAGGATAAAATGCACCAATCCTTGGTCAGTTCTGACTACGAACATTATAACCAATATTAGAGATAATTTGCGGGATTCAAAACGATACGTGTTGTATTAAAGGCTTTGTACCTTTCCAATTCCTATCGAATGGTCATTACTCATGGCGCCTTTCCCACGAAACAACAAATTGAGTTAGGGGCAAATTATGGGATATAATCCAAAGGCCTGTTAAGGGAGCTCCCAAGGCGATATCTTTCTTGGAGGCTTATGATCTAACGAACGTCTCACACTTTGGCGCGGCCACAACAAGGGATTTACTCCCCCAAAGGACAGACGTGGAGTAACACCTTGGTTAATCCCTATCAGTGACAATCCAATCAGTTTGTGAGAGGCATTTGGTAAAGCTCACGGCGATACCCTTCCTTTCGGTTGATGACTGACAGCTTTGCCAAGACGCTAATTGTTCACCCTTATCAGTTAAAGGTAATATTTACTTAAAATTCATATCAACATTTGTTTCCTACTCGGTCACGAAATATGTCTCCTAAATAAGGAAGGAAATTTTTGAAATTTAGTCGATAAGGAATGAATCTCCTCGGTATGGTGGACTTTCCAAAGGATGAGAATTCCAAATCTTTTGAGAATATTTGGCTATGAGTCTTGAAATTTTAGGACAATTTCATAAGAAAACTAGGGTTATAACGCCCTATATATATACGACTCACAAATGACCAACCTATAAAAGTATTCTGCATGCCCAATCCCAAGTACACTCTCTAGAGACTATTCACTTGACATACAAACCATAGGATACATTCTAAGCCATCTCTCTCTCACTCTCTATCTCTCAGTCTATTTTATTCCGCTCGAAAACCGTTCTATCTGATTTGAGCGTCAGAGTCTCTCCTGTCGAAGCACCCTTCAACAGTTTTTTATAGGTTTCTATTCTTCCTTTGGATCACCTGTTTGAGTCAAAGGAGTCAAAATCTGTGGAGCAAAAACCCACCTCCAACATAGTAAATATTGTGTTATCATAATAATGAATATTGCATGATTATTTTAGTAAAATTACATTAAGATTTTTTATTACTAAGAATATTTAATTTTAACCCTTATGTAACATAAAAGGGGGCAATTATTATTCAAACTTTTAAATTTTTTCTGTTTTATTTTTCATTTTATTATTTTAAATTTTAAATTTTAGTAGTCTTATATTATTTATATTGGCCCGTAATTATTTATTTTTATTTTAAATATTAAGGGGACCATATAATCAAAATCCCCTCCAATTCCAACTCCAATTCCAAATAAGTTAAACTCTCTCTCTCTCTATCTCTCTCTCTCTCCCCCTTCTCTCCCTTTTATTTTTCCATTTTTCTCAAAATCTAAATTAGTTTTATTTTGCACTTTTCTCAATCTAAAATATTTAATTAATCCCTAAACCTAATAACTATGCTGCATCATTTTCAGTGGTGGTCTAGTCTGTCAGAAATGATTAAATTTGAGCATTTAAGGGTCACTAATTTTGAAGGGTTTAATGTGAAGAATAATCTAGATTTTAGCATGTAGTTCTATCCATACATGTGTGTTTTATGAATAACTTTTAGTATATAGAGAAACTCTTAGATTTTTTAAAATCTCTTTTGGTGAATTGTGAACCTATTAAATGTAAGTATCTCTTGGTGTGTAGAGACACTTCTATAAATACCCTTGTACTCAAAACATTTTACAATCAAGTAAAACAAATTTCAGCTTGTCTCTTCCTCTTTTATCTCTCTTCTATTTTTGAGGTTGAAAGTGTGGTTCAGTTATATTATCTTGTTGTTTTCTTTCCACTATGCCAACCACCTTAACAGCCAACAAATTGGTATTAGAACCCTATGAAAATGGTCATTAGAAATTCAAATATCACCTTTCAATACCCTCAACTCACGAAGACAAATTATGATAGATGGTCACTCCGGATGAAGGACATTCTTGATTCTCATGGCTTATGGGACTTCATGGAGAAGGGTTATAATGAAGTCATGAAAGTACGTTGACAATAGCCCAACTAGATCTTTTGCATAAAGAAAAGAAAAGAGATCAAAGCACTCTCTCTATGATCCATCATGGATTGGATGACAACATATTTGAGAAAATTGTCAATGAGACCAAGGCTAACGACATGTGGGATATCCTAAGTAACTCCATAATTTGAGTTGATAAGGTGAAAAAGGTGAGACTCTAAATTCTAAAGGCTAAGTTTAAGCCACTTTTGATGAAAAAGACTAAGTTCATAATAGACTACTTCACCCGTGTGTTAACGATAGTAAATCAAAGGAAAAGTGTCAAAGTGGAGTTGTCAATGTATGCAATATTGATATCATATTTTGTTTTTGTTATGTAGTGGATTTTTGAAAAAAAAATTTATGTGGAATTTAGTCTAAGGAATAAATTTTAGAAAAGACAAGTGTGGTTAAGCTATAGTTAAGTGGGTGTAAAATAGATATAGATCATAAATACTAATTGAATTTTAAAAAATTGAGGAGTGCAATTGCCCACCCTGGTCCATTCTTAGATCCGCCTCCAGAGCAATCGGATCCTATAAGGGTGAATTTCAGACCATTGGATAGCAAAAACTTGAAGTATTGGGCATTGGATGCATAGATGATCCTAAACTGATACTTCTACCTTTGGACCATCAGGTAAGGCCAAGCTTTGCAATTGTGGGCTGTCGTTGCAAGTGAATTGATGGGTTATTGTAGATTGTAGTATTTTTTTCCTTTTTTTTTCTTTTTCTCTCTTTTCTCTCCCCTTTTTTTTGCCCTTAGTTTGATTTTGTCCTTTCCTTGATCTAAAATATTTAATTAAATCCTAAATCTAATAACTATGGTGTATCACTTTTAGTGATGGTCTAGTCTATAGTATCTTGTGAATTTTTTATTTCTTCAAATTCATTAAGATAAGAATAATAGGGAAGATAGATGTTATCAAAACTCTTCTTTGTTTGTGACCTTTTAGTTAATTTCTTAGTTTATCCTCATTTTGTATAGGATCAAGAATTTCTAATGCTTCACAAATTGAATATTGCTTTGTGCCTTTCTAATGCACCTTTTTCTTTAATTAAAATCGAACAGGATATAGAACACTGAACAGAACAAATTCACCCCCTAACTCCTTAACTTTTGGTGTGTAAACTTGCAATTTTGCTACCTGGAGGAAGAATCCATAGGAGTTTGCATCCACCTCTAATGTTGACATGACATGTACTTAGAAAGTATGAATTAAAAGTGGGTAACTTAATTGTTCTTGTGATTGATGGAAATTTTTATCAGCACCTTCAAAACAATCAAGAAAAAATTACATTTACTTGGATCCCATGCTTATTTCCGGCTCTAAATAGAGATTCTCATTATTCTTCCAATGGAAGTTTAATTTTATGGCTAGTTCCTATTTTAGCATTTTTTTTTTCATTAAAGCATTAATTGTCAAGCAATTGCCCATTAGTCTAACGGCCTATTACCACAAAGTCTGGAAACTACCAAACCTACTAGTCCATAGCCATAACGCCCATGAACAACCAAACGTGCTCTTGGTCTATCGGTTGAGTGCCGTCTCGGTCGAGCGCTTTCACTTATGTCCTTCGACACTCTTGGTCTTACCCTCTTAGGAAGCTATCCCTTCACCTCTCGATCACCTGATCTCTTAGCCATTCTAACTCTCAACCTTTGGACCTCTCAGTCGTCCCTATTCCTTATTGGATACTCTCCTTCAATAAGGAAGTAATTCCCACTATGCTATAAATCCCACACATAATCATCCAATAAGAAAGAAAATCTTTAACAAGTTTAAACCTTCTTCAATCTGATATGAAACTCCCCCAATTTTGGAAAAACCTTTCTCAGTAAGCAAGCAGATCTCTGTAATCACTTCACATTAGTTGGAGAATCTCCATGACAATTTAAACTTTCCTTAATTAGCTGTATTCTAAATCTCTCAAAGATCTTTGACTATAGTCTCTGGGATCTCAGAAGACTCTTAGCAATCCCTCTATAAGGAAACCAGTCAGGTTTCTACACCTCTAAATGCATACAAGACTTGTTATACATACATGCTATATATACTGAGCACAGACAACCAGTCAAGTACATTCAATACCTCTACACTTATCACATAAAGGTAACACAAAGCTATTATACGCTCTACTCAATCTGTTTCTCATTTTTTTATCACTACTCTTTCTGACTTGAGCATTAGAGCGTCCCCTGCTGGAGCACTCTCTGATGGTATTTGTAGGTTCAATCACTCAAAGGCCTAGAAGACTCACTAGCACTGGTTTCCCGCTCGAGTTAGAAGAGTAGTTATCTGTGGAGCAAATCCTACCTTCATTAGATTGACGTCATCCGTGGAAACAAACTGACCACTTTACTAAATATATTTAATGCCCTACCTCCTTCTTGCTCCTATCATCATGTTGTCAAAAAGGAAAAGGCAAACGATCGGTTTCAATGATGACGATTTGGTTAGGATCAACTCTATCTGATACGACCTACTGGTTATCTCTGCCGAGATAGGCCAATATCTAGTGAAAAAAGTTTTTATTAATCAAGGGGCAAGCTGCTATCTCCTCGATTGGGATACCTTCCAATAGATAGGCTTTACCAAGTCACATCTTCAACCTTCCATCGGACCTTTAAAGGAACTCTCTGATGAATTGTTGTACCCTAAATTTACTATCTCACTCCCAGTAACCTTAGTAACACTTCTCAATCATGCTACCATCATAACCACTTTTAACATGGTTAAACTCCCATCTCTCTACAATGTCATTTTGGGCCATCGCAGTTTAGATGGCCTAGAGGTCTTGCCAAGCACAAAGTACTTAAAGATCAAATTAAAAACACATCTCAATATTGTAACACTCGACTATGATCTCAACCCTCAAATCACCTCTATACCAGAGGAGGAAAAGAAGAATCTTTCGATAGAAACTACTAAATTTAGAGACGAAATCAAGCAGGTTGTTAAACCCAAACCTGACGAAGAAGTGATCGAAATTCCTATAACAAATTTACCCGACCATATTATTCAAATCGGAGCCCACCTACAGACACCCCTTGGAGACGTTATCATTAACTATCTACCATGACATTCTAAAGTTTTCGCAAGGTCGCCCAAAGATATGCCAGGGATTCATCCATCGATGATTGTTCATAAACTAATAGTAGACCCAAGTCATAAGCCCGTGTAACAAAAGAATAGGGTTTTTGCATTAGAATGCCAACGAGCGATAAAGGAAGAAGTCTAAAACTCCTAGCAGCTAACTTCATCAAAGAAGTGAAATACCTCGAGTGGTTGGTGAATGTGTTTATAGTCAAAAAGGTGAATGAAAAGTGACAAATGTGTAACGACTTCACTGATCTCAATAAGGCATGCCAGAAAGACAACTACCTAATTCCCAACATTAACAAACTCATAGACAACTCATGAGGCCATCAGTTTTTAGGTTTTATAGATGCGTGATCTGATTACAATCAGGTATGCATGGCCCCAAAAGACATAAAAAAAACCAGTTTTATCATGGAATTCAGTATATACTGTTATAAGGTTATGTCATTTGACCTGAAGAACACAAAAGCAACCTTCCAATGACTAATCAATAAAGTCTTCAGTGAATAGCTCAGTAGAAATGTTGAAAAACATGTAGACGACATACTCATTAAGAGTATCAATCTGGAGAACCATGTAATAGATTTCAAAAAATGTTCCAGACATTGAAGCATTACAGTATAAAGCTGAACCTTATTTTCAGGATTACATCAGGTAAATTCCTTCGTAACTACGGAATCAATCAAATAATGTCATATCATCATATCATCTCAAGCTAGAAGGCATCTAACCCACATAGCCAAATCATCTCATCATATCCTCAAAACAATTCAAATCCGTGTGCCAATACATTTCATCGAAATCATTTAAATTCAACAAACCAATGCAATGGTAGAATAGAAAACATTCTGTTTCTCAAATTGTGGCACAATTTCATTTCTTTTCAAACATGGATGCAAAATCGTAGAAAACATAAGTACGACACTCCAATAATCACAAAACAGATTTGAATTTCAATTCCATACGTCGAGACAATGCATATCAAAAGCATGTTTTATTAAAAACATGATAAAATCAGGTTTCACTATTTCATGCAAGAGATTAGGGTTCCACTCACATTCTAGGGAGGGTAATCACTCTCTATTTCCAAAATAAATCCGAATTGACTCCTTGAGTCTCCAACAAAATCAACCTAATCAAATTATCACAATTGTCATCAAATTTCCAATTATTCTTAGGGTTTATAGTCTTCCCAAAGTTTGTATAAATCTTAATTTCTCAATTTATAAATATACTCCAATGTCATCAATTTCATTCCATTATAAGTAAATAGCCAAATCAAAATCAAGCTAAATTCAAACCTAAAACCATTCAAAAATTGAAAACAAGTCTAAAATACATAAATTTCCTACAAGTTAGAAAAATCTTTGAAAAAATCATACACTTTTCAATTCTCATCCGATTTCTTCAAACCATATGTTATTTTAAAGGTATTGAAACATATTTTCATACTACGAAAATTGTATTTCGATTTCCTATATGCAAGACAACTTAAAATGAAAAGGGATTATACCAATCCCTAAACTTAGATCTAATTTCTGACTATTTTCATGCATACGTCAAATTAAACTCTAAGAGAAACCATTTAAATCAATTTAACTCGATTCTATCATTCGGAATAGCTCAATTCGTATAAAATTCTATACTTAACCTAAATAATAACATATAATGTCAAACAACGCATTTCAAATCTACTCTAACATTCATCCTAACATATGCAATACATTCCTACTCTAATTTACCTTAAATTCATCCAAATAAATTGAATGAATTAGAAATCCCTCACCTAAGGTTTTCTCGGTTCACGACTTTTGTCCGAATGTCTCCTCAATCCACTCCAAAATCTACAGTGCTTCTTAATCGCAACAAGATTTACTAATTAGGCCTAAGTACTCCGAATAATCCAAACCCTAAGTTAGGATTAGAAAACAGTTACCTGCGCAGAGGATAAAGTGTTGTCACAGCCTAGGGTTTCAAATGTCTGCTGTTACGCTGCAACAAGGTTGCAGCAAGTCTGCGCGCACAAGTGAGCGAGCGAAGGAGAGGGGGAAAGTTCTGCAGTCGCGCGCGAAGGAAGAGAGGAAAGGCTGTTCGCGCACGCGGGAAGAGGGAGAAGCAGAGTGATAGAGAGGGAAGGGATAGAGAGAAAAAAGAGAGAGAGATTGAGGGACTGTGAGAGAGGATAGAGAGGGAGAACAGAGATGGGTATAGAGAGTGAACAGAGGGACAGTGAGAGAGACAAAAGGGAAAGAGAGTGAGAGAACAGAGGGAGCGAAATAGAGAGAGAGAGTGATCGAGAGAGAATGAGAGAGGTCGGTGGTGGTGGTTGATGGTGGTCGAAGGCGGAACAAGACGGAAGCGGTGGTGGAAGGGCAGCGGCTGTGGTGGAAGGAGGCGGAGAAGTGGTGGGAGATGAAGAGGCGGAGAGGAAGGGGGAGAAGGAAGGAGGGATTAGGGTTTCTAAACCCTAATTCGTTCCTTCCCCTTTTTATTATTATTATTAATATTAATATTATTATTATTATTATTATTTAATATATATATTTTATATAAAACAATTTATAAATGAATAGATAAGTAATTGGATAAATTAATAATTAAAGAAATATTCATATATATATATTTTTATACCCACTTTATATTTAAAGTTCTAATTTTTATTAAAAGAAGATGTATTTCGAATCGGAAGCACGAATATTTTAAATATACCTAAAATTCAAATTAAATACCCCAAATTTGAAAATCAATTTAATTAAAAATTTATATATATATATATATATATAAACTGAGAAATGTTTTATTTAATTTCATGAATAGGAATACTAGTACGGACACCGCTGTGTCGGTGTTACAGGATCTCTTACACCTCCATTACTCTCTCAGTCTATCCCTAGTGAGAAGCTCTATCTCTATTTATCTATCTTTTAGCGAGCCATTTGTTCTGTACTTGTAATACAGGATGCTGTTGTACAATAGTTGGTATGCTACATTAGCTAGGTGCTTCATGAATCATAAATTAATTACAGGCTTATTCAGAAAATGGCATCACTCTTATCATCAATACTAAGTGCCTTTACCCCTACTTTCAAATGCACACCATTGTGGTACTAACTGACCATCCTCTAATACAAATCCTATAAAAAAGAGACACCTCAGGCTGGCTTATCAAATGGAGTATCAAATTTGGTGAATTCGGTATTGAATACCAACCTAGACCTGCCATCAAAGGCCAAACCATAGCTGACTTCATTCTTGAATGCACTTTCCCAAACCTTGCTGAATAAGTTACTAACAATTATTAGGAAGGGAGCCTACCACCATCATGGACCTTGCATATAGACGGTCAGCCAATTCATCAAGAAGAGGCACTAGTCTCATTTTAATAGGTCCTGACAATTTCAAAGCAGAATATGTACTCCGTTTCAATTTTTAAGCCTCCAATAATCAAGCTGAATACGAAGCACTTTTAACATGACTATGGATCACAGCATCATTAGGAACCAAAGATGTCTGGGCATTCACTAATAGCCTGTTCATAGTCAACCAAATCGAAGGGACATATAAAAACAAGGAGCTGATGATAGTGGAAGTATCTCCTCAAACTCAAGGAAGAGATGACAAGTTCAACAAGGTTAACATATAACAAATTCCTTGATCTAAGAATACTAGAGCTGATACTCTCTTTAAACTTGCCAGCTTTGACTCGATCACCACCAGTTAAATACTTTGTGTCAAGAGCCTTCTATATTCAAGCATTGATGAATCAGAGCAAATCTTAACAGATAAAGACTCACCAAAGGTTAAATGCCAAACCAAGTATTGCACCATTATCAATGGGGCCCTCTACAAGAAGTCCTTCACTTACCCTTACCTCAAATGTCTAACACCAAAGGAGGGGAATTACATCCTTAGGGAAATTCACAAAGGGGTATGTGACAACCATTTAGGTGCTTGGAATTTAGCCAACAAGGCCTTACATCAACGGTTCTTCTGGCCCACCATGAAAGCCAACACAGAACTTATGTCAAGAAATGTGATAAATGTCAGCATTTCTCCTTGGTGCCACACCAACCTTCCTTTGAGTTCTATCCAATTACAAGTCCATGGTCGTTCGCATAATAGGGACTAAACATTTTGGGACTATTCCCACAAGCAACTGGACAATGGAAGTTTCTCATTGTGACCATAGATTACTTCGCTAAGTAGGTGGAAACTGAACCATGAGCCCAAATCACAACCAATAAGACACAAACTTTCATGTGGATATCTATCATCACTAGTTTCAACCTACCCTATGTCCTTATTACTGACAATGGTAAGTAGTGCAACAGCAAAAGTATCTGGGAATTCTATAACAAACTCGAAATACTACATCATCTTACCTCCATCGCCTACTCATAAGCCAACGGCCTTGTTAAGGTGACCAACAAAACGATCCTCCAAGGACTCAAAATGACATTAGAAGAAGCAAAAGGCCATTGGGTAGATGAACTCTACGACATTCTTTGGAAATAAGGATCCACTCATTGCATATAGATCAATATCAGCCAAAATCGAATAAGCCTGCATTACGTGAATGATTGGACCTTCTCCTCAAACTATAGGACACTGCATCCGCTCAAATGGCACCCTACCAGCAACAAATGGCTTGATACTATAACAAGAGGTTTAAAGCTAAAACGTTCAAGTTGGGAGACATGGTTCTCTAAAGAGTAGAGACTACAGGACAACCCCGGAAAGGGGTAAACTCGCGTCGAATTGAGAAGGCCTCTATCAAGTCTACTCAATAGTTCGTCCAGAAATGCATCATTCTAATCACATAGATGGTTCTGTTATACCAAAATATGAAATTCTGAGAACCTATGTATCTATTATCAGTAATCTTTATCATTTGCATTACTCCTGATATTTGTCATCTTTTAATCTGTCAAGCAAAAACATCATTCCTTTCTATATATTATCATCTATCTAATGGATTAACCAATGTCTCGAGTGTCACGCCCCGAACCGGGATCGTGAACAGCCGCCCGTTATCCTGAATGCCAACTGTATTTTTACAGAAAATCGGACAAAACCTCCCTATAAATCGGAGGTCTCTCATGTACAAATAAACCTGTATAATTTAAAATCATCCTGTAAATAAAATAAGAGGGTCATCCCGGCCTCACAACAACCCATCAACCATAGCAGACATCCAGGACAATGCCAGGCTAAGTAAATTACCAGCAATCCTAGCCACAGACCTCTACTGTCATGCCCAATTAGAGTATCAGCAGCCGCCATACTGAGCGGTCCTAAGTTTTTATACAATTTACAATAATTTTCCCAAGTATCATTCAAACACGTACAATTGTCTCAATGCAAATGAAATATGAGAGTTTCGCAAATAAATATACATAAATTATACAGTCATCCCAAATTAATTACACGTCCAATTACGGACCTCAACAAGACCTCGCAAGGTCGAAAATAAAATACGTAATTTATCTTTCAAATTAAACTTAAGATCTCACCTTCCTGAACACCAAGTACACCCGAACTCTATAATCTGAAGTATCGCTCCAGCACAACAATCCTGTCTGAGGGAGGGAAAGAAGAGGGGTGAGTATCTATGAGAGGATACTCAATGAGTAAGGGGATTAATCTCAAGTACTAATAGTGTAGGTGAACATTGGAGTGTCAAATAATATCATTCATAACCAATAATTCGAATTTTGCAACAAATCATGATATGTTCGCTAAAATGAACTCATTTAATCATTCACACGATATCATACATATATGCATCCATTTAAAATCGAGTAGATCATAGAGCTAGCCGAAAGGATCCTGGCAAAGGTCAACCATGACCAAGGACAGACGCATCGGGGGTTTTATTATGCAAAGTGTTTCAAAAGTAGCTCTCTACCCCGACGTTGACAGTGGGCTTAGCCCTTGCTTACCCAGATTCGTCAAATAGGACCCCGCCCGGTGCTAGACGGTGGCGTCACACACGTCCTCCCCCGATGTGGGTTCAACCAGCCACACCTATGAATAAATATAAACTGGACATTTGCGGATACCTCCTGCAGAAGCGTATCCGGGCAACCCATGCGTCTACAAAATCCCTTCGTAGCTACGGAATCAATCAAATAATGCCATATCATCATATCATCTCAAGCTAGTAAGCATCCAACCCACATAGCCAAATCATCTGATCATATCCTCAAAACAATTCAAATCCGTGTGCCAAATACAATTTCATCGAAATCATTTAAATTCAACAAACCAATGCAATGGTAGAATAAAGAATATTTCGTTTCTCAAATCATGGCACAATTTCATTTCTTTTCAAACATGGATGCATAATCGTAGAAAACATAAGTACGACACTCCAATAATCACAAAACAGATTTGAATTTCAATTCCATACGTCGAGACAATGCATATCAAAAGCATGTTTTATTAAAAATACGATAAAATCATGTTTCACTATTTCATGCAAGAGATTAGGGTCCCACTCACTTTCTAGGGAGAGTAATCACTCCCTATGTCCAAAATAAATCCGAATTGACTCTTCGAGTCTCCAACAAGATCAACCTAATCAAATTATCACAATTGTCATCAAATTTCCAATTATTCTTAGGGTTTATCATCTTCCCTAAGTTTGTATAAATCTTAATTTCTCAATTTATAAATATACTCCAATGTCATCAATTTCATTCTATTATAAGTAAATAGCCAAATCAAAATCAAGCTAAATTCAAACCTAAAACCGTTAAAAAATCGAAAACAAGTCTAAAATACATAAATTTCCTACAAGTTAGAAAAATCTTTGAAAAAATCATACACTTTTCAATTCTCATCCGATTTCTTCAAACATATGTCATTTTAAAGGTACTGAAACCTATTTTCATATTACGGAAATTGTATTTCGATTTCCTATATGCAAGACAACTTAGAATGAAAGGGATTATACCAATCCCTAAACTTAGATCCAATTTCTGACTATTTTCATGCATACGTCAAATTAAACTCTAAGAGAAACCATTTTAATCAATTTAACTCGATTCTATCATCCGGAATAGCTCAATTAGTATAAGATTCTATACTTAACCTAAATAATAACATATAATGTCAAACAACACATTTCAAATCTACTCTAACATTCATCCTAATATATGCAATACATTCCTACTCTAATTTACCTTAAATTCATCCAAATAAATTGAATGAATTAGAAATCCCTCACCTAAGGTTTTCTCGGTTCACGACTTTTGTCCGAATGTCTCCTCAATCCACTCCAAAATCTGCAGTGCTTCTTAATCGCAACAAGATTTACTAATTAGGCCTAATTACTCCGAATAATCCAAACCCTAAGTTAGGATTAGAAAACAGTTACCTATGCAGATGATGAAGTGTTGTCACAGCCTAGGGTTTTGAATGTCTGCTGCTACGCCACAACAGAGGTTGCAGCAAGTCTGCGCGCGCAAGTGAGCGAGCGAAGGAGAGTGGGAAAGTTCTGCAGTCGCACGCGCAGGAAAAGAGAAAAGGTTATTCACGCACGCGGGAAGAGGGAGAAGCAGAGTGATAGAGAGGGAAGGGATCGAGAGAAAGAAAAGAGAGAGATTGAGGGACTGTGAGAGAGGATAGAGAGGGAGAACAGAGATGGGTATAGAGAGTGAACAAAGGGACAGTGAGAGAGACAACGGGGAAAGAGAGTGAGAGAACAGAGGGAGCGAAATAGAGAGAGTGATCGAGAGAGAATGAGAGAGGTTGGTGGTGGTGGTTGATGGTGGTCGAAGGCGACGCAGTGGCGGGGGAGTGGTGGAGACGGGCAGAGAGTGCGAGAGAGATCACGAAAGGGAGCAATTGAGAGAGAAATAGAGAGGGAACCAAGAGAGAGTGAGAGAACAGGGAGGAGTGAAGAGGGTGGTGGAGGCCGCTAGCGGAGGAAGGAGGCGATGGCAGTGAAGGCGGGCGGTGGTGAGTCCCGGGAAGGAAATCGAGAGAAAAAGAGAAAAATCGAGAGGGAAAACAGAGGGAGGTAGAGAGAGAATGGGTGATCAGAGATGGCGGTTGAAGGCGGAACAAGGCGGAGACGGTGGTGGAAGGGCAGTGGCTGTGGTGGAAAGAGGCGGAGAAGTGGCGGGAGACGAAGAGGCGGAGAGGAAGGGGGAGAATGAAGGAGGGATTAGGGTTTCTAAACCCTAATTCATTCCTTCCCCTTTTAATTATTATTATTATTATTATTATTATTATTATTATTATTATTATTATTATTTAATATATATATTTTATATAAAACAATTTATAAATGAATAGATAAGTAATTGGATAAATTAATAATTAAATAAATATTCATATATATATATATATATATTTTTGTACCCACTTTATATTTAAAGTTCTAATTTTTATCAAAAGAAGATGTATTTCGAATCGGAAGCACGGATATTTTAAATATACCTAAAATTCAAATTAAATACTCCAAAATCAAAAATCAATTTAATTAAAAATTTCTATATATATATATATATATAAACTGAGAAATATTTTATTTAATTTCATGAATAGGAATACTAGTACGGACACCGCTGTGTCGGTGTTACATCGAATCCTTGTACTCATAGGCTCCTAGTTTATCATTCTCTCTTTTGCAGACTCACACTCTTAGCTCTATGCCTCAAACTCGTCGTCAATACGAGATATAATTCCTGACTAAATAGATACGACTCACACTGTCATGCCCCGATCCTTAATCGAAAGCGTGAACAGCCGCCCGTTACCTCGTACGCAGTCCATCACACGACATACATATTGAGACAATGCAAAGCTAACATCTTCACCTGTTTAAAACCTGTTTATCCTCAAAATATAATTTCCCAAGTATGGAATTTAAAATGCAATACTTTACCTTAATGCACCAACATACAACAAATTTTGAGAGTTTCAATTTACATTTTACAATAATATAATTACAGTCATCTCATAAATATACATGGTCATTCCATGGACTTCAAGTATATACATTATCCAACTTCATCACGAAAGAATGGTTAGTACCATACCTAACAATCGTTGTCTCCAAATATATGTCAAGTGTGTCGAAAGTCTCTCGACACGTCTCCCTGCCAAATCTATATCTGTCATCATAAAAAAGTGAGGGGTGAGTATTAAGGAAAATACTCAGTAAGTGAGGAGATCGACATTATGTTATTAATAGTATGTGTGAGCACGAAGTGTCAAAACATATTTTAAAACATGATGATATTATAAATTGAGCATGACATTTCCATAAATCATATGATTATATATTATACATCATAACGTCACCATATGCATACATTAACATTTCGAAAATCATTTAGAGGTTGCCAATAAAATATCCCAGACAATGGTCTATCTCGACCAATGACAGGAGTATTGGTGGTATTTCATATGCAAGCATAAAACATTTAGCTCTCTTCCCCAATGTTAGCAACGGGCCTCACCAACCGGCTAACCCGTGTCTATGCGCACACATATAATCAATCATGTATAGAACCCCGCCCGGTACTAAATAGTGGCGTCATACATATCCTCTCCTATTTGGTTCAACCGGCCACGACTATACATATGACGTTTGGAGATACCTCCTACAAAAGCATATTCGGACACAATGGGGTGCCTCTACAAATGCCCTTCGTAGCTACGGTAGTCCACCATGGACATCATCTCATCACAAGTAGGCATCCGGCCCACACATTTTATTAAACCATTTCAAATCTGCGTGCCAATGAAATGAAAGCACATAAATCATATGAAGTTTTCAAAGAGTTACACGATGTCATTTCAACACAATTCATGGATGCATATCATTTGAATCAATCATTTGAGACACATCAATGATCACAAAGAGAAGCATTTATTAAAACATAAACCAAATCTCATGCTTTCATACATGTCATAAAATATTTCAATTTTGAAAAGGTATAAAACATGAGTATGTCAATCAATAGCATAGCATCAAAGTCTCACTCACAGTATATGAAAGGGTATGTCACTCCTTAAAATGTACCCTAGTGTGTAGGAAATATGCTCCCCTTGCTCTGTCACCAAGCGTGTCACTACAATTGCAACACATAAAATATATATAGAATTGAAAACCACTATGTTCAATTTTATTTTAAATTAATCCTTCGTCTAGGATCAAGACTTAGGGCATCATAGGTAGGTTTCTAATGTGTACATATGTTATTACCTTTTTCACTACGAAACCGGCAACTTCATAAGCTCATTTATACACACCTTATAACTTCCACACAAATGTTGGCAAATAAAAATCTACATCATCAATTTAGGGTTCTCCCTAGAACTTCCTATACATAACTCACCACATACACATGTATACCTCCAAACTTCATGCCAAACTCATTCTCAATCTCTCTCGCATTCTATCTCCTTGTATACCCAAAACAATCCGCAAAATTTTCATAAGTTAATGTGCTCAAAATCTCACCTCCTTTATGCACGAAATAGTCCACATTCACATTGCACATTGTATAATTCATCCTTTAAAATTTTGCATGCTAACACATTAATTTGAATTCATCACTCCTTCATAAGATTTCACATTCTACAATCATTACATATACATATGCTCATATGCATTCCTTATATTCTCAGCTACTCACCAAACTAATACACATTTATTACATCCCCTTAGCACACATATACCAACTATACATGCACACACACATTCATCACCTTACCAAAAATTCTGAACACCCTTTTTCCTCACAATTCACTCCTCGGCTAGCATGAAAATGGCCTCACCTCAATCCTTTTTGGTGCAGAAAATTTCTACACATTATTAAACTACATTCCTTGGCCTTTAAGATAGTTTTCCTGCACAATTACATCCCATTGTCTTCAGCCATCAAGCACAATGTTTTTTAGCCAACATGCACATTTTATGTTCATAATTCTCATTCAAATTTCTACACACAAAATTTACAAAATGTAGGACAAGTTTTCAGCTCACTAATACACTTTTCTCTCCTCATTTTAAATCAACAATCATACACAAATATTGATCACTTTTGCACTAGAATTCGGCACACAAGATTGGCCTTTTGAAACTAAATTCTCAGCTCACCAAAAACACATTTCTCCTCCATATTCTTGGCCAAACACAACCAAATTTCTGCACACTTTCCTCATGTTTCCTTTGGGTTCCACCTAGACTCTAGGTTATAAACATCATGCTAATTATCAAACTTAAAATTTCAGGCTTTCAGTCCAGCTTTCTTACCTCCAAATGTGACAACTTCAAGCTTGAATCAAGCTTCCAACAATTAGAAAATTTTTGCACTTCTTCTAGGACTTAGCCTCCTCTTGTTCACCAAGTTAGCTTCCTCCTTTTTGCTCCAAAACAAAGTATGTCATACTACGGTGTGAGGGAAATAAATCTACACAAAAGTTTTCTAGATGGTGTTTGAAGAAATCATACATTTCTTTAATGGGGTTGCTCTCAGCTCTCTTTGAAATCCACTATACAAAACTCTTCCTTTTGCTTTAATTTTTGGATATGTTGTAATTAGGCTTGTGAGGAATTGATCTATGTAAAAATATTGGGATAGTATTGTAGGAAATTTGTGAGTTCCCTTAACATTCAACTCACGATTTTGAGAGAAAAAATGAAGGAGAGTTTTTGTGTTTCTTGTTTTGGAATTCACACGGTTTTGAAGAAGAAGACTAAGTGTTTAGCTTTGTTAACTTGCTCCATTCAATCCTAGCCCTTAAACATTTTCAAGATCAATTCTAGGCCATTGGATTTCATGATTCACAAGCAAAGATCCATTCTCTCACTATATGAATCTCACGATTTCACTCTCTTCTTCACGCTACAACTCACTTTCTCACACCACAATCAAATCTTCATTAATTGTGTGTCTCCCATTAACCAAGATCCAAGGGCTCACAAATTTTGATCCAATTTCAAATCAAATCCTCACCATTTGTTTGTTTTCAAGAAAGCACACACATTCATACTATGAATAGTATTCTTGTCTCCCAATAATTCAATCCAAGGGCCCAAATTAATTTATCTCACTTCAAATTCAATTTCCACCCTTGGATCAATTCTCAAAGGTCATACCAATTTGTTCTCTCTTCACCACATCCAGCCAACACACTTTTCTCACTCTCTACACATTGTTTGTTCACAGTTTGGGGAAGAGCAATTGCCAAATTGCTTCAATCTCAACCATTGATCATCTCAAGGGTTTTTTTTTTCCTCACCATTAGATCACCTTGCACCAAACTAAGCATCATTTTCTCTCACTTCTTTAATCCAATAGTTAAAATCTAGTTACAAACTAACCAAAGATCCTAATCATCCACTTATATCACAACTTCATTAATTGATTATTCTCCTCCATTTTCTTTTCTTCTAAGTTCTTATTAATTTCAAATGTGTCCCTTGATTTATAAAAATTACGTTTGACCCCAAAAATTTCTAAAATTTCACATTAGACCCAAAATCTCTTATTAAACCTAATTTAATTTTTCTCCTGTCAAAACATGGTCGTTTAGCCTTACTGAGCCACATTCGACCCGATTAGGGTTTTTTCGGTGATTTTTTTAGAAACTTGCGATTTAACTCTACGAAGTAAGATCTACCTAAATTTGGCTTTCTTATACACTCTAGAGTCATTCTTATCATTATTGGACCATTGGTGGTCATTTTAGAAATTTTGAATTTGCCAGCGATTGAACCGAAATTTTCAAAAGCAAGTTTAGCAAAAAAATTTCTTAGTGAATTTTCTTTGTAGAAACATGAGTAATATTATATATAAAATGAAGAGGAGTACAATAATGAGTACACCGAGATATCGGTGTTACACACACTCTCAGCTTTACACTTCAAACACGTTGTCAATATGGGATGTAACTCTTGATCAGGTAAACATGACCCACACTCTTGGCTCTATGCCTCAATGGAATCATTAATATTGGATGTAACTCCTGACTGGGTAGTCATGGCCCATGGTCTCAGCTCTATGTCTCAAATATGTTATCAGTATGGGATGTAACTCTTAACCAGGTAGACGCTACCACACTCTTAGCTCTACACCTCAAACGTGTCATCAATACGGGATGTAACTCCGGATCGAGTAGACACGGCCCACACTCTCGGCTCTACACCTCAAATGCATTGTCAATATGGGATATAACTTATGACTAGTCAAATGCAGCCCACTCTCTTGGCTCTACGCCTTAATAGGGTTTTGCACTCTTACTCTTGGTATAATACCTTATACAGGCCATAACAAGGTGTCACCATTGCTTCTCAGCACACAAATCATGCAAACTAAGTTTGACTCATGTTCTCTCAACTCAGATGTCTCAATAATTAGCTTTAACATACAATAAAAACGCGATTGCGAAAAACTTCACACGAAAGGAAAATAGAGAATTCAATATTTGAATCCTTTGGCATAATAAAGTAATAAGAACATCATGTGTAATAAAATGAGTTCTATATTTATTCATCAATGTCTTTATAGAGCAAACTAGAATCTATACAAGTGGAAATCAAAACAACAAGGGTATTTAACTTTAACACAATATGATGTTTACATATCAAGTGTACATATTTGGAAAGATGGAAATATGAAGGAAATAAAATACACAAGGTGAAAATTGCATAGAAAAATAGGCTACATCAAAGTACTTCTCCTCCCTTACTTCATTCCTTTGTACTATAGTTAGAGTCACTGGTAGTTACAGGGGAGAACGAGATAACTCTGTAACCAATAAACCTTAGCTTGAATCTTTGCCTTGCTGACCTGATTTATTCTCCCATTCTCACCTTCATATATTTCTTTTCCCTACTCCTCTCACTGCCAGGCCCAAGAAGCACTAAAAAATTCTCGAAAGAGAACTATCAATCACTTGTTGCATCTATTGCATGGCTACTACCCTATGATCTTGTAGGGGAAATGTTTCCACCTTCCAAAGGACTCTAAAAAGGAAGGGGGAATGTCTCCACCCACTACAAGATCCCTTGAAACACCCATACTAGGCCAGCATGATATTGGATTTTCGAATGTCGTGATAGACCCTTACATCGGTAATTTCCCTACTGATAGAATCTCGTATCGACAGTTCTACAACCATCTTCTAAAATCATCCCTATTTTTATATTTCCTAAAGATCTCTATTCCCTCACATACATTACCACTCATAATTTCATTTTACTCATTGAACCAACAAAACTCCACCAACTACCCTTTGCTATTTATAACCATAGTAAGTGTGCTCAATATGATTTCTAAGGAACGAAACAGCAGGCTATGCAACCGAACTATCATGTCTTTTCCACTCACCCAAAATCGCTTCACTTTCGTAACCATTCCACTTTCCCATAACCACTCTCTCTTCACGTCCTTTCAGATTACTCAATCCTCATCATTTTAACTCTAGTCCTAATGCTACTTCTTCAAACTAGCATTAGGAATGGAGGGCTAATGATGATACATGGTCTAACAGCCCATTAACACAAAGCTTGGGAACTACTGAGCCCACTAGGCCATAGCCATAAGGCCTATAAACAATCGAACGCGCTCTTGGTCTCTCGGTTGAGTACTCTCACTTATGTCCTTTGACACTCCCGATCTTACCCTCTCAAGAAGCCACCCCTTTACCTCTTAGTCCCCTAACCTCTCGGTTATTCTAACTCTAGGCCTCCAAACCTATCGGTCATCCCAGCTCATTATTGGACACTCTCTGTCAATATAGAAGTATTTCTCATTACGCAATAAGTTCCACATGTGATCATCCAATAAGAAAGAAAATCTCTAACAAGTTTAAACCTTCCTTAATCTGATATGAACCTCTCCTAATCTAAGGGAATCCTTTCTCAGTAAGGAAGTAAATCTCTTTAATCACTCCCGATCAGGCAAGGAATCTTTGTAACAACTTAAACTTCCCTTAATCAGCAGGATTCTAAATCTTTCAAAAATCTTTGACTATAGTCCTTAGGATCTTGGAAGACTCTCAGCAATCCCTTTACAAAGAAACTAGCATTTCAAAACCACTAAATGCATTTGGGACTTGCCATACAAGCATGCTATATATACTTAGCACAGGCAACTAGGCAGGTACATTCAATTACTCTATATTTATCACACAAAGGCAACACAAGGCTATTTTACAGCTCTACTAAATCTATTTCTCATTCTTTTATCACTTTCCAGTAGTATTTGTATGTCCAATCACTCACGAAGGCCTAGAAGACTCACTAGCACCGGTTCCCTGCCCAGGTCAATGGAGTAATTAGCTATGGAGGAAAACCTAACTCTATCACCCACATTCCTCTTCTCCTAATAAGATGATGGTCAAGTGTTGTGTTCGTGTGCAAGAGGACATGTGATGCATAACTTAATTAATTAATGTACTCTAAAAGTATAAACAAGTTAGAAACCTTAGATTATTTTTCAAATATTGATGGGATGCAAATAGACATGTTCTCACAAAAAGGAAAATCGTTTCTTTCGCTCCAAAAGAGGGGAGCTTATAAAGCCCTCTCCAAATGTATATGTCATGTGCTATAATTGTTTTGAGAGCAAAGATCGCTTATTTCTTCATTGTTCTATTGCATGGGAGATGCGGAATTACTTGTTTGCACAGGGAGCTTATTATTGGATCATTAATCCAATGTGGATTTATATTTTAAAATAATTATGTATTACATATTATTATTTAAGTTAAGCTCAATGAAAGTGGCCTGCTAAGTTTAGAAATTTGGTAATTTGAGTTTTATGTATCTCACAGATATGAAAATAAATAAATGTGTAGATATCAATAAATATTTACTATTTATGATGGGTTAAATAGAGAATGTCGAAAGGTGATATAAGGATAGTTAGCATAAACTGAAGAGATAGATTTGAAAGGAAAAAGTCACTCTACAACTATAAAAGGGTTATAGTTCTCGGGTCAATACATCGCTCTACTGTTCTGATACCCCCATCATACAGAGAGTTTTATGAGAATACATTTGACCTAAAAGGCCAGATCTAAAACTTTGTCTGGACCAGGATCTCTTTCAATTCAATTTTTGGCAATGGAATCAGGTACTTTTTTATCTGATATGAGTTTTTCAATTTCAGTAATTATGTTTTTAATTTCAATGATTTAATACAATGTTTGGCATAATTTTGCATTAACGAATTTTCCCAACAAGTGATATCAGAGCCACTCGTGCTTGAGTCATTTGAATTTTTCTATATATTTTAAGATTTTATCAATTATATGATTTTGGTACTATGTAAATTTTTGAAAATTTGCATTATAATTTTTATCGATACTTCAGTTTTCAAAAAATATTCAGGAATTTTGGGTATAGATTTTGATAAAAAAAAATTATGAAAAGTTTTTCATAAGTCAACATTTAGTTTTCATCAAAGTCCACCTCCAATTTTCATCAATGTTATCATCTGGTTTTTCAAAAAAAATTATTTGAGCAAAACAAAAGAAAACAATAAATTTTCAAATGGTTAAAAACTCTTGGTGTTTTGAAAATTTTCCTTTCCTTCTTTTTTGGGGATTTTTTTTTCTTTTTTAAGAAAGTTGACTTTTTTTCGGATCTTTTAAACTTCCAAAGAAAGGAATAAAGGAAAAACGTAAGCTTTTTATGGCGAATATTTTTTTGGAAACATCCAGCTTTTAAAGATCTTTGAAAATTTGGTTCACTTTTTTTTTTAAAGAAATTTCTAGCATTTAGTGAATTAAAAAAAAAAAAGGAAAACTTTTAGATTTCAATTTCCTATTTAAGGTTTGACTTCCCAATTCATAAATAAAGATTTCTAGACTCTAGCAAAATAAAAACACAATTTCTTTTTTTTTTTGGGGGCAAATCCACATCATAAAAGAATCTATTTTCGTCTTTTTTTAAAGGCTTTATGGGCCTTTTGTACCCAAACAAATCCAATTGAGGTTGCAAAGGTTTTGGAACTCATTGGATTTAATTGAATCCATTTTCTCATACTTATCTTTTTTTCAATGTCCCTTTTATGTTCAAAACTGACAATTCTTTTAGTATGCAATAACATAGCATATCTACAAAACTTCTATCAACAAGATAGTGATAAGTTTAAGGCTAGCTAGTTCTTAAGTGGATCTAAATGAACTCACCATTTATCTGAGAACTTTTATAGTGCTCCTTACTATAGAATAGAGATTAGCTAAGTTTTGGATCAGTTGTCAATAAAGGGTACAGATTTTGATTTTATATCGATAACAAAAGTTAAAGGACATAAAAGAAAGATAAAAAGAAACAGATTTAGTAAATTAGATTTTTATAAATCCAATTTAAGGTCGATAAGATTAGGCTTTAAAGAGATAAATTTTTAAGAAATGAGTCCATCAGAATAAAATTGAAAATTTTTCAATTACAGATATAATTCAAATATGAATATGGCTTTGTATATATATGTTACCAAAGTGACCTCTATTGTGAAAATTAATTTATTTTGGGACAAAAAATTGTGCATGCAATTCATGTGATCAAAGGAAATTCCGTATTTGATAGAATTACAAGTATACCCTGTGACAATAAATGCGTGACAATTTTTCAATTTTATATGTGATCAATTCATCGACCCAAAGGAAAATAATTGGTTGATATGTTCTTATTGTTAGTGTTTGATTACTACACTTATGATTTTATATATATCTCAAGATGAATTAATTGAATCAACATGTTGTGTGTAAAAATGAATTGATTTTGGATATAAAAAGTTGTGTATGTAATTTATGTGAGTATCAATCAGTCCAAAGAAAGATTTATAGTTGATAGAATTACATATATGCATTTTAATATTCAGTTTTTCATGTGACCAATTCATCTACTCAAAGGATGATAATTGGTTGACATTTTTATTGTCAACATTTGATTACTACACTAATATAAAACTTAAAAGTTAATTATTTTGTCCAAAGATGAAATATTTATGGAGTGTCCGATATCTTGTGACGTGGAATATTTAGTTTTAAAATTTCATATGAGTATATATTGATTATTGTTCTCCGTTTGACAAATAATACTATTTCCACCAACTTTAAAGTCCAGCTTAAATTGAATTTTAAGTTGAATAGCTCGAATTTCAAGTCATGGCAAGAGGATTTGGTGACAATATTTGGAGTCATGGACTTAGATTTTTTGTTAAGGATTGACTCTCCCCACCTCTTATAATAAAGAGTACCTTTAATAAAAGAAAGGAGTTTGAAAGATGGGAGAGATCAAATCACATATGTCTAATGATTATGAAATGAGTCATTCTAGAAACATTTAGAGGCACAATATTTGAATCTGTTATGACAACCGAAACTTTTCTTAAAGATATTGAGAGACGATTTGTCAAATCTGAAAATATTAAAACTAATACTTTTTTGACAAATTTTATCTCAAAGTGGTATAAGGGTCAAGAACACTTGATTACTAAGGACAAGAAAGGAAAGAAAAGGAAATATGATAAGAATGCTGCTATGTTCCTCATTTTAGTTTGTTTTGAGGTTAATTTAACTTTGGTATAAGGGCATACTTGGTGACAAGATTCTACTGCAAGCACTCATACCAGTGTGTCTATATAGGGTTATCTAAATTGTCGATCATTAAATGATGGTAAAAGATACATATACGTAGGCGATGATAATAAAGTTCTAATAAAAACAATAAGAAGATTTAGATTATTATTAAAGATTGAATTCTATTTAGATTTACATGAAACATTTATTATACCATCTTTAGATAGAACTTGACTTATATTTCTGTATTAGACAAATTCGATGTCACTTGTTCTTTCAGAAATAGAAAAATCAGTTTATTTCTTAAGTTTAAACTAGTTGGTTCAGGTTCTTTATCAAGATCTATTAATCTTTATCTGATAAATACTATTACTTCATTTAGTGAACCACTGCAAATTAGTACTTGAAGTGTAAAGTATAAATTAACTAATAACAATTTCTCTTCATTATGACATAAGAGATTGGATTATATCTCCAAACAGAGAATAGAGAGATTTATGTCAGACGCAATTTTTAATTCTTTTGATTTCACAAATTTTGATATTTGTATAAATTGTATACAGGGAAAACAAACCAACAAAAGGGAATATGAAGCCAATAAAACTTCGAACGTCTTAGAACTAATACATACGGATATATATGGATCATTCTCTTCGGTTCTTGGAATAGTCAGAGATGTTTATCATGTTCATAAATAATTATTCATGATATGATTTAATCAAGATTGCAATATACATCTTAAACAAAGTTTTCACTAAGGCAACTACCAAAACTCCCTACGAACTTTGGATAGAGATATGTTCTAGTCTAAAGCATCTGCACGTTTGGAGTTGTCCAACTAAGGTAAAGTCTATTAGACCTAATGAAAGGATACTGGACGTCAGGACGGTTCGTTGTTTTGTAGGGTACTCTGAAAAGTTTAAAGGGTATAAATTTTATGATCTCACAAAAAAGATCATTTTTTGATTTGGAAATGCCTGATTTTTTTAGGATGTTGAGTTTGTGGGGGAGATATAGTTATAGACATTGTTTTTCAAGAAGAGTATGTTGATATTCCCACTAGTGTTATTAGATTTGATCAGCTTTATATCCTTGATCTTGTTCAAAACACAATATAATCAGACAATATTGGAGAACATCCCATTTTGAAAGAACAAACTCAATTATCTCCAGAACCTATGTCATTAAGGAGATCCCAGCAATGGTATGTATTACAAATTTCATCGAGTTTCATCTCGTTAGGTTTTGAGATGAATTCAATTGAAGCAACGCGGGAATAAAACATTGGAAAGTATCCAAACTGGTCTTGGAATACTTATAAAAAAACGAAAGGACAAATGCTTACATATCAGAAGTCAGATCAGTTTAAAATCATTTGGTATACTGACTTCGTTTTTGGGGATGCCAAGATAGCATGAAGCCTACATCAAGTTACATCTACATGCTAATAGGAATAGTCATTTCTTGAAATAGTGCTAAATAGTCTCTTATAGCCTCTTCCACTAAGACGGTAGAATTTATAGATGTCAAGAGGTATCCACCCATGGAATATGGTTACGAAACTTTATCACGGGATTACAAATTATGGATGGTATTGAAAAACCATTCAGATTATTTGTAACAATAAATCGGTAGATTTCTATTGCAATAGCAACAGGAGCTCAACGATGTTAAACCATATTGATATCAAGTTCTTGGTTGTCAAGAAAATGATTCAGAGTGGATAGTTGTCTATAGAATACGTTGGCACAAGCTCCATGATTGTGTGCTTACTAAGGAATTGTCACCCAAAAAGGTTTATGAGCACAATGCATTTTAGGATATTCAGTTTTAGTAAGTGTGTGTAATTTTATATATTCATCTAATATAGACAATTTTTTTTGTTATTTTAGTTTAAGGTCATTTTTTGCGGAAGTAAAGATTTAGTTTTGAATCATACTCCAACATTAAGCATGGTATGATCTAACTAAAGAGGATTAGTTGGAAATAGTTATGTTAAAGGTCACATTACATGACATTTTCATACTACACATCCATATCATAATTCATGTCATTCTGTTATATCAATTTACATGATCATTGATAGGTTGAGTTATAAAAAAAATATAACAAAAGCCGCCTTGATCCTAAGTTGGTATGATTGATGGACCAAATTAGTTATAGATATATTTCAGTACTGATAGAAAAGTTAAGCTCATTTAGTTATTCCATAATTATATAATTATAAGGTTTCACATATAACTTAAATAGGAGATTATTGGATCATTAATCCAATGTTGAACTTATATGTTAAAATAATTATATATTGCATACTGTCATTTAAGTTAAACTCATATGAAAGTGATCATCTAAATTTAGAAATTTGATAATTTGGATTTAATGTATCTCATAGGATATAAAAATAAATAAATATGTAGATACTAACAGATATTTACTATTTATGATGAGTTAAAAAGAAAATGTCGAAAGGTGATTTAAGGAAAGATGACATAAGCTGAACAGACAGATTTGGAAGGTAAAAGTCACCCTACAACAATAAGAGGGTTATGGTCCCCAAGTCAATACATCGCTCTACTATTTTGATACGCCTATCATACAAAGAGTTGTGAGAATACATTTGACCTGGAAGGTCAAACCCAGGATTCCATCCAAACCAAAATCTCATTTGATTTAATTTTTGGCTATGAAATTAAATACTTTTCTATCTGATCTAAGTTTTTCAATTTTAGTAATTAAGTTTCTAATTCCAACAATTTAACACGATGTCTGATATAATTTTACATTAAAGTTAATTTTCCCAACACTTATAAGCAGTTGATGTTTGAACAAAGAGACATGGTAATTCATTGGAAAAATTGTAGGACAAGTTGAACTATCGCTTCTAGGTCAACCAATATGGGCCTAGATAGATCAAGCTGTCACTATTAGATGGTGGTATTCTAAAAATTCTACTCCCAGGAGACTTGCCTTGAAGAGCTAGGAAATGGCATAGGACTGGTGCATCATGAACCTTGTCACTTGGGTTGTGACGTATTGAAGAGCCACAAGTGATTTTGCAAATAGGACTTTAAAGCCCATAAAATATATGCATCTTAGACACCCAAAGACTTATTTACAACTCTTCAGATGTCACGCCCAAACCCGCCCCCGAGCCGAGTACGCAACAACCGCCGTGGTACCTCGATACACGAGCAAAACGTCCCGCATATCAAGACACCGTAAGGCTATTAACAACATCAAATCTAATGTATCACAGACCAAATCAATTCCCAAGTCATCACAATGTGCCTTAATGCATCAATATATCAAATCAAATGAGAGTTATCATTTTCACAAGTCAACATAAGTATAATACAGTCATCCCAGGTATATAAATACAATGGTCAACTAAATGCTCCAAATATAACAATAACCTCAAATAATTTCCGCGGAAGAGTGGGTAACCGTATCCAAGCCCAGTGTCTCCAAAATGCCCAATGAAATCGAAGCTCTACTAGCCCTCAATCCAAGACTAAACCTATAAGATGGGAATGTGAGGGGTGAGTACCTAAAAGAGGGGGATGGTACTTAGAAAGTGAGGGGATTGAATCGTACTATTAATATCGGTGTGAACTTGGAGTGTCAAATCATAAGGTAATAAATATCCACAGTGTGCAAACCGATCATGTCATTTCAAAACCATATATTATACGCACACATCAGAAATCAAGATATGCATCCAATATTTACATCAATGTCATTAAGAGCCGGCCAATGAAATATTCCCGGCAAGGGTCTACCTCGATCAATGGCGGGCGTATTGGGGGTTTTCACAATACATGTATGTAAAAACAATAGCTCTCTACCTCAATGTTGGCCGCAGGCTGATCCAAAAAGCCCGCAAAATATCACAAGCACAATCATCAACATAGATCCGACATTTGGGGGATAGCTCTGGCCAAAGCGTATCCGGACACAATGGGTGCCTCTGCCAAATGTCCTTCGTAGCTACGGAACATTGCTATACAGTGGGGAAATGGGGGGCACCAAGCCCAAAGCATGGAATCATCACAGGGCATCCAACCCAATCACATGTTCAAATCCAGGTTATATGAAACCATGTGCCAATAGATATGAAAATCGTATAAATATCACATGTTATGAAAATATGGCATAATATCATTTGTGAAAGCTCATGGATGCATATCAAACAAGTCAAGTGATTTGGGACACTCCAATGGTCACAAAAATATGTGTAAAGCATATATAAAAATCCGAAAGTTCAGTTTATCACACATTTGAAATCATGCTATATATATAAAAACATTTAAAACAGGATTTTCCAATCAATAGTAGACGTCAAAGTCTCACTCACAGTTTGGGGGAGGGTAATGCACTCCCCAATATTATCACAAAGCGTAAATCAAGTGCTCCCCTTGTTCAAATCAAATAACTCTTGTGAAAAAAAATCAGTCCGCAGATTTTCAAACCTGCGCAGTCATGGGAAATAAGCTATAACTTTTTCTATATAGCTCAGAATTGAGTGATTCAATTTGCTACCTAAATCTAAGACATTTATCCACATGTTTCATGTTTAGCTCATCTTCAGATTCTCACTATATGAATTTATGAAAATTTATCTTTGGACTGATTCGGATTTTTATAACTCAACTTGCACAGTTTCAGTAGATTTCTCACATCTCCTTACATATAACTCCAAATTGATTAATTCCAGTCCCATATGAAAGATAAGATACAGTACTATGACTTTCATTTTGAGCATTTTCTCAGATTTTAAACGCAAAATTTCAGAATTTCAATTCCTTGTCTCAGTTTTGTTTCAAACTCAAGCTCTATCCGGTTTTAGTGAAAGTGCTATAACTCCTTGAAAAAAAAACTCCATTCCAAGTGAAATTTTGATATGTTGTAGGTAACTTCATGGCCTATAACTTTCATTTTATACACTTTCTCAAATTCACATCACAGAATTCCCAGAAATCCTCAATTTGTTTCAGTCACATTCCAATTTCAGCTTCTGTCCAAATTTTGTGCAGAAGCTATAACTTTTATTCTACTTATCAAAACTTAATGAAATTTTAACATGTCATTCCCAAGACATAGATCTACAATTTTTGTGTTTTGAGTTTCACTAAATTATGCCGATAAAGGGATTGAAATAAATCATGATCAGAACAGGCAGTTTTCAGTTGGAAACAAAATTTCTGTCAACACATCTTTAGGAAAAAGGGTATAACTTTTGATTCCCTCGTGAGTTTTGGCTGAAATTTTAATATATGGTAGAGAAAAAAGATAGCTACAACTTTTATGTTTTGTGTTTCTCCAAAATAGAGCTGGAAATGGTTCGTTTGTACACACTGATTTTATAGTCCGAAACAGAACAACTTTCTGTCATGTTTCAGGAAAAATGCCATAACTTTTGGTACAGGTATCTGATTAAGATGGTTCTTATCTCGTTGGAAAGATAAGACTTGGATCTAAAATTTACTTAACTAGAGCATTTTAAAATTCTGACTGTAAGATATCTTAAAACAAAGGTGAATTCATGGACAGAAATAAAATCTAAAGCAAGACATGACAGAATCTTTCTTTACCTCCATTTCTTTGCCTTCCAAACTCAAGCAAGCTTTCCACTTAGTCCCGGCCTTTGATCACCCTATGTACACCAAATTAAGAGTGTCCCTTTGGGTTTAAAAACAGAAATATAGTATTCTAAGATGCAAAAGAAGGCCTTACCTTGTTTTTTTTTTCAAATGTGTCTAGAGATTTGAAGAAAATTTTCCAACAAAATCTTCTCCTCCTAGATTGGACTCACTCATTTTCACTCTTGGCTCTTGAAAGAATGAAGAAAGCTCCACATTTTTCTTTCTTCTTCCTCTCACTCACGTCCACTTCATGGTGTAATAAATGAAACGGTTGAAACCTTTTAATTATCACAAGCACACTTCATTTCCCCAAAAGTCAATGTTTGTACATCATCAACATACCTCAAATAAATGCTTGCTTTTCATTCCATACCACACCATACTTGTTTGTCTCAAAAAGTCAAGAATTTCTTTTCCTCCACATGCTCTTCATGTCCACAAGACTTCCTATAACACCGACACTACGGTGTCCGTCTATTATTTCCATTTCCGAATTTAATAAAATGATCCTCAATTTATATATATATGGAAAAATATTTAAATTTTATTGATTTTTGATTTTGGGGTTTTTAATTTGAATTTTTTGTATATTTAAAGTATCTGTATTTTCGATTTGCAGTTTATTTTATTTTAGAAAAAAAAAATTTGAAACCTTGAAAAATAAAGTGAGTATAAAAATATATATATATTTCCTTTATTAATTAAATTACTTATTTACTCATTTATTTATTTATAAATCTATTTTTTATAAAAATATATATATATTAATAAATAAGAATAATAATGAAAAAAAAAATCCGAATTAGGGCTAAAAGCCCTAATTCTTTCCCCTTCTCTCTCTTCTCTCTCTCTCTACTCTCTCCCTCACCCGCCGCTTCACCTCCCCTTCCCGTGCCGCACCGCCCCGCCGTGACCTGCCATCGTCTCCGCCGCCCACTCGGCCACCACCCACTCTCTCTTCACCGCCATCTCTATTTTCTCTCTCTCTCGGTCTCACTGTCTATCTCTCTCCTTCTCTCTCTCGGTTGCTCTCTCTCACTCCCTCTCGCTCGCGATCTCTCTTCGCTTTCTCCGCCATCATCTCCCACGACCGCCGCCCGCTGTCGCGCTCAGCTACCACCGTTTTCGCTCTCTCTCTGTCTCTATCTCACTGTCTCTCAGTCTCCCTCAATCTCTCTCTCGCTCTGCTTCTCCGCCAAGTGCATGCATGATGCCGCGCGAGCGCTCCCGCGCACGCCGCACGCTGACTGCCCCTACGCGCGCGACTACAGCGTGCCATAGCCCTACACGCCCGACAGCAGCGCGCCACAGCTCCCGCGCACGCGACTGCTGTGCTGTTGTCCCTTGCTCGCCTGCATTCTACTCTCTCTCTGTCGAGGGGTCTTCTCCAATCCTTGCAGAAGTCCAAACTAGTAGGAGCAGGAGACCTCCAGAAACCCTAGGTTGCAAATTTCTTCACTACATTGGTAAAGGCTGAATTCTGATTTTTGTTCTAGGTTTCAATTTCATTGGTAATTTAGTATAATTGCTGAACCGTGCTTTGATTTGGACGTATTTCAGGATCTGGACTGAGTTGTAGGCACACGGACTTTAAGGTTGCGAATCGGGAAACCCTAGGTGATGAGATTTCTGATCTTTTCAATAATTGAATGAATTTAGAGTTACTTTAGGATGAAAAGTCTTGTATAGGTTTAAAATGTATGTTTTCTTGGAATAAAATGCATTTTTGAAATTCTATGCTTGAACAATAAGGCCAAGTCTAATGTCTGATATGAAAGGAGCATGTTAAAGGATAATAGAGTCGAGTTCTATTGATTTGAATAGTTTCCTTCAGAGTTTCATTTGACATATGCATGAAGATAGTTAGAATTTGGGATTTAAGTTTAAGAATTTATGCAATCTTTTTAATTATAAGTTGTCCTGCATATAGGAAATCAAAATACTATTTCTGTATGATGAAAATAGACTTAAATACCTTAAAAATGACTTATGGTTTGAAGAAATCGGATGTGAATTGAAAAGTGTATGATTTTTCAAAGATTTTTCCATCTTGTTGGGAATTTTTTTATTTTAGACTCGTTTTCGATTTTAAATGGTTTTAGATTTGAATTAAGATTGATTTGATTTTGTCATTTACTTATAAATGGAATGAAATTGATGACATTGGAGTTTATTCATAAATTAGAGAATTAAAGTTTGTACAAACTTAGGGAAAATGATAAACCCTAAGAATAATTGGAAATTTGATGATTATTGTGATACTTTGATTAGGTTGATCTTGTTGGAGACTCGAGGAGTCAAGTTTGGTTTAATTGTGGAAATAGGGAGTGACCATCTTCCCTAGAATGTGAGTGGGACCCTAATCTCTTGCATGAAATAGTGAAACCTGATTTTACCTTGTTTTTAAACAAAACATGCTTTGATATGCATTGATTCGACGTGTGATATTAAATCTCAAATCTATTTTGTGACTATTGGAGTATCGTAAACTTATGATTTTCTATGACTATGCATCCATGTTTGAATGAAATGAAATTGTGCCATGATTTGAGAAGTTGAATGTTTTCTATTATACCATTGTATCGGTTGTTGATTTGAAATGATTTTGATGAAATGTATTGGCACACGGATTTGAATCGTTTTGATGAACTATGTGGGTTGGATGTCCACTAGTTTTGTGTTGATATGATGTGATTGAGTCCCGGTGGGGGACGGATGTACTTGATTGATTCCGTAGCTACGAAGGGCGTTTGTAGAGGTAAGGGTTGCCTGGATACGCTTTGGCTCACTGAGTATTCTTCCCCGAGTACTCACCCCTCCTCTTTCCCTCCTCAGACAGGATTATTGTTGTGCCGGAGTGACGCTTCAGATTTTGGAGATTTTGGTGGATTTGGGGGATTCACGACGGTGAGATCTTAAGTTAAATTTGAAATATGAATTTCGTATTTTATTTTCGACCCTGCGAGGTCTTGTTGAGATCCGTAGTTGGCCGTGTACTTATTTTGGGATGACTGTATAATATATATATGTTTATTTACGAAACTCTCATATTTCATTTGCATTGAGGCAATTGTACGTATTTGAATAATACTTGGGAAAAATTATTGTAAATTGTATAAAAAACTTAGGCCCGCTCGGTGTAGTGGCTGCTCATGCTCTAGTTGGGCATGACAGTAGAGGTCTGTGGCTAGGACTGTTGGTGTTTTGTTAGCCTTGCGTTGTCTGGATATCGGTTGTGAGATTTGGTAGATTGTTTTAGAGAGGCCGGGATAGCCATTGATTTAATTTACAGGATAATTTTAATTTATACAGGTATACAGGTTTAATTGTACATGGGAGACCTCCGATTTATAGGGAGGTTCTGCCCGATTTTCTGTAGAAATACAGCCGGCATCTAGGGCAACGGGTGGCTGTTCACGATTCCCAGTTCGGGGCGTGACACTTCCTCACCATGCTTTGGCATTAAATGCTTGTCCAATTTGTCTCTTGCTTTGTTAAATCAATGGCTCAAACAATTTCACTAACTTTTCAATTTAATTTCCACCCTTGGATTGAAATTCCAAATTTTCAACACTCTATAACTTGCCCATACTTTGTTGCCTACCATCTTATTACATTAAAGTCCCTATCTTTTGAGAAATTGCTTCTAGGTTGTTAATTACAATTTGGTCCTTGGACTTATAAAAATTATAAATTGACCCCAAAAATTCTCAAACTTACACACTAAGCCCAAAATCATATATGAGGCCCAATGGGACTGATTTTGAAATTTAATATGGTTGTCTTAACCCTGTTTGTCAAAATCGATCCGAATTAGGGTTTATGGATCAATTTCTAGACTTTTATCGTTTTAACCCTAAAAATAATTATTTATTAAATTTAAAAATTTTCTCACTGTCAAAATCACATCTCATCATCATAGGACCATTTGTGGCCCATTTCAAAATTATTCACTTATGCCTAAAAATTTGCGTAAAAATTCTCTGGGAGAATTTTATCGGAAAAATTTCCGAGTGAAGTTTATAAAAGGATTTACAAAAAAAAATCATCATATCTAAAGATGAAATAGGATACATGAGCATACACCGAGGGTCGGTATTACATTAGACTTCTCATACACATTAAAATTTTGTTCTCTCCTCTGTAGAAATTTATGTGAGTGCTTAATTTGATAATCTTTTAAATTGAAAATGACTTTGCCCATTTAGCTGCACTAGTGTAGATACAATTGAACATAGGCTTCATTGTATCTTGGAAGACTGTTTGTTGAAACTATTGTACTTCAAAATCAATTAAGTCATGGGGACAAATAAAGGTTTGAGAGAAGTGACACTATAGCATGCATTAAGCCTGGACTCCTATCTTCAACCACTGTTGGAGGTGGGTTTCGGCTCCAAAGATTTCAGCTTCTTTTGAGTCAAACGGCTGGTTGTTGAGGCGGTTTGAGGCCTATAAAAAACCACCAGAGAGTCTTTTGACGAGGGAGACTTCAATGCTCAAATCAGAAAGAGTAGTTTTTAGTTGGAAAGAAACAGACTAAGAGCAAGAGAGAGAAAGAGAGAGTTGGTCTCCCGATGACTTGTGTGTCAAATGTAGGGGTCTTAAAGAACATATCTAGGTTTCGGTGTACCGAAAGTTTATATACAAGGGCACCACAAGAGCCGTGTGTATTTGGGGTGTCACAACCCTAGTTTTCTTATTTAGGAGTCCGAAGACCTCGGATCTTATAGTCAAATTTTCGATATGATTCATGATAGTTATCATTTAGGAAGTTCAGTGATACTAGGAGATCTTTTCCCTTATTAATTAGGTTCTAAAGGTTTCATTCCTTATCTTGGAGATACGATTCATGTCAAAATAGGAAACAAAAGATTAATATGAGATTTAGTCGAATATCCCCTTCAGTTTGTACGATCGGTTATATATGGAGCTTTTTCTTTTCGACCGAGGAGAGAGAAGCATTGGTTCGGGCTTGCTGAATACTTCTTTGTGTCAATCAGATTGCCCTTGTAGAGAGCCAGCCGAACGATTAGTTATAATGCTAATGACATTTTCTTAGTGTGTCAGGCTGTGCTACCCTTCGGGAAGATTGGGCCCGATCTATCGACATGTCTTGGTGTACCTGCCTCTTTGGATCATAGGCTTTGTAGGATTAAACACTTTTTGTATTGGACCTTATGAACAGTCCCCATTAATTGCCCTCGACTCTTGGTGTCATTTCGTGAGAAAAGAACCATGAGTTGTGGTCGTTGGAAAGGTGCAAAAGTTTTGCCTTTACATATGTCATTTCACATTTTATGAACCGTCCCCTGTATTCTTTATAAGGGCTTCCATCAGAGAGGATTTGACACTTTCCTTTTCCTGCTTTTGTCTTGCAAACTCGTAAATTATCACGGCATGCGAGAAATCTTATTTGAGGAAAATGGCAAGAAGTTCTACTCCTCAGAGCCACCTAGGCATTGGCAATATCAGAACTGTTATGTCAATAGAGGAACTTCAAGAAGTCCAAACTAGAATGTTAATGGGTAATGATTTTTCTCTTGTGTCGGCAATAGATGAGAATAGGGTGAATAGAGTGCTAGAGGGATACATCCCAATGTACAAGCAGTCGGTAGAATTTGGCTTGAGAATGTCGTATACTGGCCGTTTGCTGAAGTGTTACATCATTGGAATATATTTCCAACCTTGTTGATTCTTAGCACTTGGCATTTGATTATCACCGTGATTTCTCTATTAGGGTTTTGTCATCTTTTTTTTTTTACTTTGACATTCTGGTGGCTGTTTTTTCTCTAGTAAGGTGTAGGAGTAATGGGTCGACCTAGGGTTGGTACAGGTTGTAAACTCAATCCAAGGTTAACTGGAGATTTTATTACAAGGAGTCTGCCTATAGAGGTTGGATGCACAAGTACTTCTTTGTGGAATTCACGAACAAGGATCTGGTGCTGACGCTTCCTAGGGTAATGGGACACCTTTGCTTAGAAAGAAGCCTTCAACTCCTTCCCGTTATTTTTATTTCATGTGGTTGATTGGTAGCTATTGTAAATCTACTCAAAAGATGATCCGTGTCGATTCATTGATGAATGACCAAATGTTATCATTGGCAGGCTTGTTGATAGGTGAGAAAAGGAAAATCGATAGACCCTTCTTAGTCAAAAGGGTAGAGACCAACTGGGTCAATGTTCTAGATTTTGTGGACTACACTTTGTTGAAGGAGATCATGACTGATAAAGATTCGGACTTCAAGGACCCTTCAGAAGGTGTCAACAAAGTATCTGAGGCCCAACCAATGCATCCCCTTTGGCAAAGAGGAGGATCTACTGCTCGAGTCTTCAACAGGAGGTGAAAATATAAGAAATGAGGAAATTAAGGGATATGTGCCCCCGACCATGCAAATTGTCCCGAGCCTAAATTGCCTAAACCAAGTGGGACTAACCGTTTGTTATTTGCTAATGAAGAGGGTGTTCCCATGCCGAAGATACCTGAGGTGGGGAGATCTGAAGAGGTTCAACCCCTTATTATTAAGGTAAAGCCACTGAATAGGATAGAGGCTCGATCCATATTTGTGGGTGAAATGTCTGGGCTATCATGCGTTGTCCCGTCGTAGCCTTCTCGTAAAGGAAAACATAAGGTTCCCGATGGGACTACCATTCCTCCTTTTTTTTCTATTCGATCCTTTTATGGTGACAAGGGATCAAATGAGAGAGGGAATAGTTGCTATTAGTGTGAGAGACAATCAGTACAGTTACGTGGACTTAGTCGAGGGAGAGAAAATAGTTGATCGACTCGATTTTCGTTATTGTGACTTGGAGTTATATAAGATCTCCATGGAATAGGCTGGCAGGGCTCAAGTCTCTTGGCTTAATGGTATTGTCCTTTGAACTCATCCCTTTTAGGTTTTTCTTCACTATCTATTGATTCGATTCTCTTTTTTGCGGATGATGCCCTAACAGAGTTCCAGGAATGACGGAGAAAATAGACAGTAGGACAATTGGAAGAGCGTATCGATCAGCTAAGTGCTCAAGTCTCAGCATTGCAAGATGCTCTTGGTCAAAAGAAAGAAGACACGAAGGCAGAGGAGATGCTCAAGATCTCACTTGGTGTAAAGGAAGAGTAAGTGAAGAGCCTGCGATAGGACTTGAATTTGTGCCGAGGTGATTGTAAGGAGTTAGAGGCCGAGAAGAAGGCCCTTGAGGTGCACCTACATACTACCAAGACACTGGCTCAGTCGCGTGAGAAATCTTTTTAGGTGGAGGAACAGGGAGCAGCTAACTCAGAAAAATCTTTAATTAGAAGTGTTGCTGCCTTTAGGAATTCCCAATGTGAATGAATAGATAATCCGTCAACTCGATTTGGATGGAGCCCTACCCCCGAATAGAAGAATCACGAGTCAGGAAACTGTGGACCGGAGTATAATCCCCGTTGAGTCGATCGGTATTCCCATCGAACCGATCGTGGTTATTGCAAAGACTTTATCTCGGGAGACCTTGGCACTTCCCCCCATTTCCCCAAAGTCTGTATAGCTCTTGCGCCATTGTTTCATAATGATTTTTAATGGAAAATCTTTTCGTATCTTTGCATCCGATATGTGTTAACAACTGGGTGTATTCTTTTTACTGTTTAGGTAACCAAGATGGACTCATCGGTCATGTTTTGTGATTCTAGACTTTTTGGGAAGATAACAGCCCATCTGGGAGCACACTGTCAGGCTCAACTACACTACCTAATAAGGTATTCTGACTTATGGATAGACTACATTCGTTGAGATTAGATCAGAGGATTGGGATGAAGATGTCCTTCAAAGAAGTTTTTATTGGTGAGACATGCTACTTGTTCAGAAGCAAATGGTGAGATAGGCGATATTGGTTCATTCGGGGAGTTACATCCCTTCCATAAGTCATGGCAACACAAACCCGTTCAGAGAGTTAGATCCCTTCGATAGGTCGGGGTGAAATTAGATCCCTTCGATAGGTCGGGACGATATAGGCCTATTTGGAGAGTTAGATCCGTTCAATAGGTCGGGGTTACATAGGCCTGTTCGGGAAGTTAGATACTTTTGATAGGTGAGGGCGATAAGAACCGTTTAGGAGTTAGATCCCTTCGATAGGTCAGGGTGACATGGTCTCATTCGGTAAGAAACAAACGATTGGAAAGGGTTTGAAGAGTTACATCCCTTATTGATGACACGCTTCATTTGATACGAGACAAATGATTGGAATACAATACCGGGGGTTATACAATAGAATACGAAATGATAAGGTGTCATTCTCTCAAGTCATCGGATGGGAAAATACTACAGCAACGATATGGAAACTTTAGAGGGAGACAAACGAGTCATACCTTGTTAGTTGTTTGGAGGCAGACGCCAAGGGCATCGGATCACATAACAGTGCTCCAATCCTGAGTGAGGTTCTGAACCTGACCTTTATATATCTCGTGCTAGGTAGGGCTTCTAAAGGCATTCGGTCCTGGCCTGCCTAAGATAGCATTGTAGAGTGAGGAGAGATTGATCACATTGAATATCATGATAGCTATCATATGGTTTGATAGTGAGCCGAAAGTGACTGTAAGTGAAATAATGCCCTCGGGGTATACCCATTCGCTCGAAAGCCCTTTAACCAGACCCGCATGTGGTTAGAGATGTGTGGTGCCAAGACCAATTCGTATGAGGCATCCTAGTATATGAGGTTACACCCTACTCCGTGGTCAATGGAGATTATTCTGACTTCATACTGGCCAGTCTTGGTGATAACAATGAGAGAGACATTGCGACCTGGATCCACCCCGACCAGGTCCTCATCGGTGAAGCCGATGATAATTCATTTACCCTTGGATTATCTATCGGCGTGAGTCATTAGTACTTTCTGCAAAATGAGGAGAGGGATCTTGGGTAAGGAGAAAATAGGTGAGATCAGATGTTTAGCATCACCTTTTAATGAATAGTCTTGAGGATCCAAAGTATCAGACCGGGGATGAGACTTATGGAAGATGCACTCATCATGGACTTGGAGGATCACTCCATCTTGTCGATTAGCCGGTGGCTGAGCAACCGGTCAGTCGTCTGATCCATTTTGTCATGGCGGAACGTGCCGGTTGGGGATGGGCATATTCCTCTCCTTCATACTGATGAATCTTTGTAATCTTCCGCTACAAAGTAGGAATTCCAATTTGTCCTTGAGCTTTTTGTAGTCGTCGATCATGTGACCGTAGTCATGATAGAAGTGATAGTACTTGGTTATGTCTTTCTTGAGATCATCCTCTGTCGGCTGGGGAGGCCATTGAACATATGGTTTGTCCCTGATTTGGCACAAAACCTGATTAGAAGTCTCGTGGTGTAGGTATTGAATCTTCACAGAGTTGAAGGATTTGATTGATTCTTTTTTTGTGAAGGCTACCAAGGTGATCAACTACGTTCTCTCTGGATTGAGCGGTTTCTGCGTCATTCAAATACTTCAGCATCCTTGACTGTGATGTACTTCTCGGAATGAGTATAGAATTTCTGAATGGTAGAATGGGGCTCTTTGTAATCAAGTTTTCATGCTCGAAGGGCATAACCTAATAAGCAGCACGACCAATGAATAGAATGGTCCAGAGATGGGACCTTCATCATCTTGATCTTGAACTTTTTAAGAAATCTCTCAACGGTTCATTATATCTTTGCCGTAATGACAGTAGAGAGATAAACTTTCTTTTGACCCCTCGACTAATCACAAAGTGAGCTTTGAATTACTGCTAAAGCTGGGAGAAACCCTTAATGCTAAGTGGGGGGTGTGAATTGAACCATATCAATACATTGCCCTTAAGAGTAGGAAGTGTTTACCACATCATGTCCCTTCAGATCATAACCGTCATGAAGTGGGCCATATGGTCACAGGGGTTGGTCGTCCCACATATCCTTCCATAATAGGCAAGACTACATCATAGGGCATCAGTTTCAATGTGACTTTCGGATCGAAGGATAACAAGCAAGTGGGATAGAGAGGGGCTTGGTCTCCTCGCACATTAGCTTGTTTGAGCTTATCAATGACAAATTGTTTGAATTGTTTCCTCAAGTCCTTGGGATCATGGCGAGAAGTTTCCGAGGGCTCATAATTTAAAGGCGGCAATTGCCTTCAAGGGAGTACGTGCCTGGATTCTCCCGAGGAGGATTGGCCTTCTGGTTTGATGGCCGACTAAGCCCTTCCAACTATTTGGTTATATTCTGAATTCTGGACTCTAGTCTCTCCGTCTGAGGTTGATTAACCCGTTTTAGGGATACTAGCATAGGAGGTATGACTGGATGTTCATGAGCCGTAAGGTATGGAACCTGCTATAGGCATGGGGGTTGAGAGTGAGCCGCACGATTGTTAGTGGAGTGGACAAGTGCCACAGGAAGAGCAGCATCAATTGGGGTAGCGGTATGCCCATCTGCGGTGGATGCAACTCTCGAGGCAGTTCTAGTTCTCCGCTTAGGAGGCATGGCTATTTGGTGATTTGGAGAGTTTTATTAAAATCACTCTAGTCAATTCCCACGAATGGTACCAATATGTTGGAAGTGGATTTCGAGTCCATAGATTCCAACTCCTTTTAACTCGAATAGCTAGTTGCTGAGGTGGTTTGAGGCCTACAAAAGACCGCCAGAGGGTGCTGTGGTGGGAGAGCCTCCCGGCAGGAGAAGCTCCGATGCTCAATTCAAAAAGAGTGGTTTTTAGTTAGAAAGAAACAGACCGAGAGCAAGAGAATGAGTGAGAGAGAAAGAGAAAGAGAAAGAGAGAGAGAATTGATTTCCCTATGACTTGTGTGTCAAATGTGGGGGTCTCAGAGAGCATACCTAGATTTCGATGTACCAAAGGTTTATATGAATTGGCACCACAAGAGCCATGTGTATTCAGAGTGTCTCAACCCTAGTTTCCTTATCTGGGAGTCCGAAGATCTCGGATCTTATAGTCAAATATTCGATATGATTCATGATAATTATCATTTAGGAAGTTTAGCGGTACTAGAAGATCTCTTTCCTTATCGATTAGATTCTGAAGGTTTCTTTCCTTTTCTTGGAGATATGATTCATGTCGAAATAGGAAATAGAAGATTAATATGAGGTTTAGTCGAATATCCCCTTTAGTTAGTATGATCGGTTGCTTAGGGAGCTTTTTCTCTTCGATCAAGGAGAAAGAGGCATCAGTTCGGATTTGCCGATTGCTTCTTTGTGTCAATCGGATTGCCCTTGTCGAGAGCTAGTCAAATGATTAGTTATAATGCCGATAGCATTTTCTTAGTGTGTCGGGCTGTGTATGGCTTTCAAGGAGATTGATCCCGGTCTATCGACACATCTTGACGTACCTATCTCTTTGGATCATAGGTTTTGTAGGATTGAACACTTTTCGTATTGGACCTTTTGAAGGTACCCCATCAACCACCATCCTACACCAACACCCTCACAAATCCTAACTAGGATAAGAACTATAAATGCAAAATTAGAGTTAAATTAAAGGGCAAGAAAAGACAATGATAGTCCCATTTGCATGAATCCACATGGCATTAAATCTGTCAATCATTAGATATATCAATCAACAACCATCTTCGGGCAAAATTCTTCTGGCATTATATTTTTTCACTTGCTTATATGCTTTGAATCATCAAACTGAGAAAAGACTACCTTGCGGCAGCTGTAGCTAAGTAAAGAGGTCAAGTGTAGCCGTGTAACAGCTGGAGAACTAGTGCAGACATTTCATAAGATGCTTGGTGCAGCTGGGGTCAATTTTGACATGGAGAAGCAGTCCTTAGTAGAAACAACATTAAGCCCGCAAGAACAACTCAAGGATTCTCAGGCCGCACTATTGCTAGAGCAGGTAAAAGTAGTGCAGTTTTCTGAACTTTTATAATATGTAAGGCCCCAAGTTGACATTGACCGTAAGTTGTATGAATTTTCTTTCACATTTTTTAAGGTTTTATACATTTTAAAATGTTTTATTCAAGAAGAAAAATGCAAAAGTTTTTTTAGAAATGGGATTTAGTCTTCTTATAGTTTAGAGATTGTATGCTGTTACTTTTTATGTGTGATCTTGGTGTAGTATAAGGAACCATTCAAGAACTTTTAGTTTATCAATTGAAGATCAAAATGTCTTATTTTATATCAAGCTTTTTTTAAAAAGGAAAATAATATTAATTTATCCACATACAATTTCACTACTTTTTTTTTCCTTTCTTGTTGAATAAATCAGAACATCCAAAGTAAGACATGAGTATTTTGAGATAAAACCTGTGCAAGTATTCTATAAGCATATACCACAGTTTGCCCCACACCGTGCATGTTCAAATATGTGCATAGTATTTAAAAGGTGTGTGCAGTGTGTGTGTGTGTGAGAGAGAGAGAGAGGGGCGAGAACATAGGCTTTAAAGAAATTATTGTAGGGCATGTAGTTAGTATAGAGATTTCGTAGTTTGTGTGGAATTTCAATCGAATACTACCTCTTATATGAGATCACATTTAATATCAGAAGAAAAACCGATAGGGAAAGTTTGTCCCTAAAAAAGTGATTGTGGTTCAAAATCTGTCATATTGTATTATAGATTGTTATTGACTAATAAATAATGGAGAGTGAAGGTATATTTTCGATCTGTGGGCATGAATTGCACCTTGTACATGGTATATATTGGTAAATGCCCACGTAGAGGCAATTTTACCATAATAATTATTTTAAATTTCAAATAAGGGGATAATGGGTAGTTACCATTATCTCCACTCCCCCTATTTTTTCTCTCCTAATAACTCCTACGTGAGTAGTTATTCTAATTAACAATTGAGAATTGGATTAGACTTCTAACTATTCTAGAGAGAGAATAATTATCTTTGAGAGAATATACCTATCACCATTGTTGAGTAGAACAATAGTGATTAGTGAGGGTTTTCCGATCATCTTAAAATCACCGAGTTAAGAGTTGGAGCATTTTGACACTGCGGTGATAGTTCGTCATTCGTGACTATCATCCCGACTATGAGTTGTATGTGATCAGAGTTTGCAGTTTTCGGAATTTTCTGTATCACCGATTGAAGTATACTACGAACTCATCTTTTTATGGTTTCGAAAATTTATTGTTGTTTGCTTCCACTATGTGATTGAGTCACATTATCTAACATTGGTATTAGAGCGTGTTAGATTAAATTTTAAATAATTTTTTGGAATTTATTTTGGGTATAAAAATATATGGTATAAAAATTAGGGTTTGGATCACGGATGAGTTTCATGAATCCGATTATACCACTGTATTACCTAAGTCACGTAGATAACGAAAATAATTTTTTCGTAATTTTCTGAGTACGTTTAGGCTAAAAAAATTCTGGTTGAAACATTCGTGCGTCCTGCACGCGCCCAGGTGCCTCCCCGATGCGTGAGAGCGCTTGGAGACACGCCGCCAGGGTCTGGCAGGGCGTGGACCCTCCCAGCGGGGCGTAGGTTCGCCTAAAATTGGAATTTTTCAATTTTTTGAGGGTTTTATGATATAAAGTGACTATTTGTGGGTTTTTGTGTACCGAATCCTAGTCCGAATGGTGAGATGCAATCTCATATTGTGGTGTATGGTGTCTGTTGACTTATATGCTCTTCTTGGGATCTATACTTGAATCATTTTGGTTTAGGTGATTCGTAGGGTACATAAAATTATGAATATAAACATCAATTATCACTAATGTCTCTTTTTCTATATGACAGAGACATGGCTGCAACGAAGACTATCGTTTTGGATCTCCTAGAGGGAGACAAGCTGGACGGTGATAACTATGATATTTGGTACCGGAAGATTTAATTTGTCTTCGAGGAACAAGAGCTTGGGGAAGTTCTTAAGCACGGGATGGTGTACCTCGGGAAAGGTACCACAGCATAGGCTAGACGGGATCAGGAGGTGTATCGTGCTTGGAAAAAGAAGGATGGCCAAGCAAGAGTGATCATTCTTAGTAGTATGCACGATGAGCTGATTCTGATCTATGAGCAGTATTCTATTGCAATATCAGTTTGGCATGCTCTGAGAGAGTACTATGGTATCCCGTCAGCTCCTAAGTTGATGATGCTGACCTATAAATTCATCAAGTACACGAAGAGGCCCGATCATACCATGAAGCAGTATTTAATGCATATGTCGAGTATGATCGCCTCTCTAAAGAATATGGGAGAGCCAATGTCTGATGAGTTTCAGGTACTGGATATGCTTTAGTCCTTACCTAACTCCTGAGATATGGTTAAGACCTATCTCACACATACTGAGAGTATTCGTACTTTCATAGACGTGAGTAGGTACTGTGAGCTCGAGGAGGAGCGTCAGGAGGTGGCTAGGTCTTCTTCTGCTCATGCTAATATCGCGGAGTCTAGTAAGGCCTCCCAGGGAGTAAAGCACAAGTGGCGCAAGCATGAGAAGAAGGCCAAGGGCCAAGGCAAGAAGAAGTAATCTGCCAAGACCGACGACAAAGGGCAGAAATGCAAAAAGAATGAGTTCGATAAGAGCAAGGTCCAATGCTACGTGTGTGGCAAGACTGGGCGTTTCGCATGCGAGTGTGACGAGCGAAAGGTTAATCCTTCTTCTTTACATGGTTTGAGTTATGTGTCATCTAATGTGATGCTTGCTAACTTTCTCCTTTGTGGATTGTAGACTCAGGAGCCACGGACCATGTAGCTTGCGATAGGAGAGCGATCGTGGAGTTCCGCCATTTAAGTCCCCATGCGAGGAGGTTGTATGTGAGGAACGGAACATTTGTGGAAGTGAGAAGGATTGACACGTGCAAGTTATTACTGCGAAGTGACCAAGTCTTATATCTTCATGATGTTTTGTATGCTCCAGAGATTAGGCATAATCTTGTATCTGTCCGATGTTTAGACCAGTTAGGATACTCTGTTTTGTTGGGAAACTCTAAAGTTTCCATTTCATATGACATTTCTTTGATATGTTCCGGTTTAGTCCATGAGGGACTTTATGTACTGGATTTGATTTCTTATTATGAGATTTATCCTTCTTCTCCTATTGCCTTTGCATTTGATAGTGTAGTGGATGATGTAAATGTATGACATAGTAGACTTGGCCACATAGGGCAAGAAAGGATAGGCCAGTTAGCTGCGAGTGGCTTGTTGGGCCCACTAACCAAGGTCGAGTTGCACTTGTGTGAGTTTTGCCTTGCGGGCAAAGCCACTCGAAAATCATTTGGGAAAGCAATGAGAGCTGGGACTCCATTGTAATTGGTCCATTCCGACATTTGCGGACCCATGAATGTGAGAGCCCAAAACGGAGTCACGTATTTTATTACGTTTATAGACGACTACACGCGTTTCGATTACGTCTACCTAATCTCGCAGAAGTCTGAGGCACTAAAATGCTTCAGGAGGTTTATTAGTGAGGCTGAAAATCAGCTAGACTTAAGGGTGAAAACTTTCAGAGCCGATCGGGGGCGTGAGTATCTGTCTGAGCAGTTCAAAGAGCTCTGTTTCAAGAGAGGCATTATGAGATAGTTGACTATTCCTGCTACTCCTCAGCAGAACGGAGTAGTCGAGAGAAATAATAGGACTCTATTGGAGATGGTAAGGTCGATGAAAGCGTAGGCGAATTTGCCTATCTCCCATTGGGGGGATGCGTTATTGACTGCTGCCTACGTCCTTAACCATGTTCTGACGAAATTCGTAGTCAGCACCTCATACGAGCTTTGGACAGGGAGGCAGCCTGACCTTAGCCATTTGAGGCCATGGGGTTGTGCCACGTATGTTCACGATTCCTCGCATCAGTACGGCAAGTTAGGCCTACGAGGAAAGAAGTGTATCTTTATTAGATATTCTGAACACTCCAAGGGACATGTGTTCCTAGGAGAACATATGGACGACACTATCACTAAGATTGAAACTCGTGATGCCATATTTCTCGAGAGTGATTTCCCTAAGAGAAGAGAAATCGATCGGGACTGCACCTTTTATGAGATTGATGAGCCTAGTAGCTCAGCCGACCCCAGCGGTGGGATTCAAGACTCTATTATAGATCTTGGTTCTAGTGGGAGTAGTCCATCTGAAGGTGTGGAGGCTCTCTCTCCTCGTAGGAGTAGTCGGGGATAAGTACTTCGTCGTCATTTTTCGATTGAGGATGAGATCCTCATTGTGACTCCTGAGGACGATAAAGAGCCGAAGACTTTACAGGAGGCTCTAGAAGGTTCAGCAAAGGACCAATGGTTACAGGCCATGCAGGAGGAAATGGAATCAATGAGAGTCAATGGGGTCTGGGACCTAGTTGACTTACCTGAGGAAAGAAAGGCCATTAGGAACAATTGGGTTCTCAAAATCAAAAGAAAGTCTGACGGATCGATCGAGAGGTATAAGATCCGTTTTGTAGCCAAGGGCTACACGCAGACAAAGGACATTTACTACAAGTAGACTTTCTCCCCAATAGTTAAGTTTACATCAATCCGTTTACTTTTGGCGATTATCGCTAGTTTGGATCTAGAGTTACACCAAATGGATGTTAAGACCGCTTTCCTTAACGAGAGTCTGGATGAGGAGATCTACATGGAACAACCCTCTGGGTTCATTCTAGTAGGTCAATAGGATAAGGTCTGTCAACTTCGAAAGTCGATATACGGCCTAAAGTAGTCATCCAGACGGTGGTACCTAAGATTTTATAAATAGGTGATATCTTACGGTTTTATGATGGTCGAGAAGGATCATTGTGTCTATCTGATTCAGTCTAATAACTCTTTTGTGATCCTGTCATTATATATGAATGACATAATGTTGGCCAAGAACAACATTCAGTATTTAATGACCATTAAAGAATGGTTGTTATCCAGCTTTGATATGAACGACATGGGTGAAGCTAAGTTCATCCTCGGAGTTCAAATCCAGAGGGATCACTTGAGAAAAACATTGGCTCTTTTTCAAGAGACCTAAATTAGAAAAATTCTTAAGCGTTTTGGGATGTGTAATTATAATCCCATAGATATTCTGATCGCCAAAGGTGAAAGCCTGAGCCTGGAAATGTGTCCAAAAACTTAGGAAAAAATAAGGGAAATGAGTAAAATACCTTACTCCAGTGCAGTGGGAAGCTTAATGTACGCAATGTTATGTACTAGACCGGACATATGTTATGCTTGGTCTGGTGAGTAGATATCAGGTAAATCCTGGAAGGGGTCACTGGAGAGCAGTGAAAAGGATTTTTCGATATCTAAAGGGAACTACAAACTTCTCCTTGTGTTACGGTGGAGGCGATTTACGCCTTGTGGGTTATTCAGACGCCAACTGGGGAGGCAATTTGAATAAGCGCAAATCAACATCAAGTTTTGCCTTCTTACTCAATGGCGGGGCCATCTCTTGGAGCAGTAAGAAACAAACCTGTGTTGCTCTATCTACGATGGAGGCTGAGTTCGTGGCTTGCTCAGTTGCAGTTCAGGAGAGTATTTGGCTCTGGAGACTACTGGATGACTTAGGGAATTGTAGCAGATAGTGGGAGGCCAGTAATGATTTATTATGATAATCAGCCCACTATCACTTATACTCAAGACCCTAAGTTTCATAGTAGGACCAAACACATCGATACTAAATACCATTTTCTGAGAGACATCATCGAGAAGGGTGAAGTGATTGTGAAGTATATTTCTACACACAGCATGGTAGCTGACCCCTTCACCAAACCCATCACTAAAGACTCTTTTTTAGGGCATAGAGAGTCATTGGGTTTGGACACTTTCTGACATTTCTCAGTTTGTACTTATTCACGACATTATTGCTTATTGATTTTTCTATATATATGATTATTGTGTATTATTCAGTCACACTTGTGTTATATTTCAATTAATACACTTTCTTTGATTATCATATATATGTTCTGTTATGTGATAATAGATAAGTCAGGCAGGTGAAGTCGACTCTCTCACACGAGTGACCACCTCCAACTCTGAGTAAGTGGGGATGAGATGGTTTCTTGCTGTAAGAGGTTTTGAAAGTAGCCCTACTAGAACATAAGTCGCCATGATACGTGTTCAGGATGAGGTCATATACAACGTGACCGACATGGACGTATCCACATCTATGTTACCTGTGAGTAGCTAGATTTGAGATCTCAGATATCACTTGCGATTTGTGATATTGTCTCTAAGATCTCTGGGTAAAGTCCTATGTGTGGACTGAGTCTCATACTTGCACAGTTTTAGAGAAATCTGACATATGCCCTTTTAAGAAATTTGAGAATAACACTGTGGCATGTGTTTCATACCACGTATGATAAGATGACTTGGGATAGTGGGAGCTATATTACTTAAGACAATAACTTGAAATTTATCCCCGAGCCTTACCATGTGAGACCTAAGATCCATTAGGTTGGATCTGTTGTACCCTTACTACTTTTGGCTGTTACTTGAGGCCATGATTCAGTGTTTGATACTTTATTCTATTTACCGATGGTCCGGAAGATAAATTAAGATTTGAGGGGCAGGTCTAGGAAAGTAGCTGAGTTGAAACTGATAGATTCGAGTTTAGGAAAAGGAATACCAATTGACATTGCATCATTGTGTTGTATTCACCAACTGGTCTTTTATGTTCATTCATGTAGGTATTTGAACATAATAGTGAATACATAGTCAAGCGATATCTGGGGATTACTTTCAATGAGGAAAGTAGCTCGATGGATGTAATTAGTCTTGGTTCTGGGGTACAACGAGCTTTCTTTTGATACTAACGGTACTACTCGATCATCCTAATAGGTATGTCGAAAAGTCTTTGTTTGCAGGTGTACTCACTAGTTGCACGAAGTCCAACCCTGTATGAAAACCTAATAGGGTGATATGATGGATCGCATAAGTTGTGATCTAATGATGGAAGTAAAAATGCTCTCATGTGTATGTGAGAGATATTGGTAAATGCCCATGTAGAGGCAATTTTACCATAGCAATTATTTTAAATTTCAAATAAGGGGATAATGGGTAGTTACCATTATCCCCACTCCCCCTATTTTTTCTCTCCTAATAACTCCTACGTGAGTTGTTATTCTAATTAACAATTGAGAATTGGATTAAACTTCTAACTATTCTAGAGAGAGAATAATTATCTTTGAGAGAATATACCTTTCACCGTTTTTGAGTAGAACAATAGTGATTAGTGAGGGTTTTCCGATCATCTTAAAATCACCAGGTTAAGGGTTGGAGTGTTGTGACACTGCGGTGATAGTTCGTCATTCGTGGCTATCATCCCGACTACGAGTTGTATGTGATCAGAGTTTGTAGTTTCTAGAGTTTTTTATATCACCGATTGTGGTATACTACGAACTCATCTTTTTACGGTTTTGAAAATTTATTGTTGTTTGTTTCCGTTACGTGATTGAGTCACATTATCTAACAGTATATTATCTGTCGTTATCCGCATCGTGGCATTGTAGGGTCTCCTTAGCAGTTGAAGTTGGTGTTACTATAGTTCCTTGTAGTCATGTACTTTGTCTATGATACTCATCTGTTGTTTCTTGATGTCCATTCTGTCGACAAACTATGAGAATTTTTCAGCCATAAGGAACTCTTGTACATTGAAGAGAAATTAATTGTGCATGTTACTGTATTCTTCTGTCTATGAACCATGTTATTTTTCTTCCTGGAATTGTACCTTTGTCTTGCGTACATAAATAACTATATTTAGTCAAAATGCCCTTGCCCAGACATGTTGCTAAAAGGAACTACCATAGAAATTTGTTCCACCTGTGTCTTGTGTAAAACCGAAAAAGGCCAAAAAAAAAAAATAAATGACGAAAGAAAAGTCAACACACACTCCCCCACTTATTCTCTCTCCCTCCCCCACTTTTCTCTCATCCATGAACACACACACCACCCCTCACCCTCACTCTCTCCCTATGGACTCCCCTACTCTCTCCCTCTCACCAAGCTCATGAAATTGGTGTCTCAAATCAAGATAATAACACTTTCTCAACATATATTTAAGTTATTTATGATTGACTTAATGATTTATACAATTTTTGGGATTTTTATAGAGAGAGAAAAATTAGTGTTGTGACTCAACTTTAAGACAAAATTGATGACCCTATTTGAAGTAAATCATCTTTTTTAACTTTGATTTGTGTTATTATGTAAGTATTTAACCTATTCAGTATTGATAATGTTAAAATAAGGGTGAAAAACTTGAATTTCTATAACTAGTTAGCTTAACCTATTAATGATATTTCAATCATACCTTTTTCTGCACAATAGTAAATAAAGTAGGTTTATTTTTACTAAACCTATACGTGTAGGGTTTTAAAATGACATATTATAGTAAATATTTCGTTGAGAATTAGATTTTTAGTGATTTTTCAAATAGACACGCCGTACAGAAATTTACTCTATTCTGTTCTGTTCTACCAACAAATATTGTTTCGAATTTAAACAACCTTCTGACCAAAATTAAGCCAAACCCTGAGTATAAAAGTTGTAGATCTATATCTTAGCTTTAATTTGAGACTTGAATCACTAAAATCCAATATATGTAATGAACGTTATGGCAATTTTTTGGTGACCGTGCAAATATGGGTCATGAATTTAGGATTAACACATTCATAGACTAGGGTATTTTTGCGTGATTGAAATTGAGTTTAGTTGTAAACATAAAAATTATAGCCTAGCAATTGGAATCAGCTCAATCCAAGTTTTATAGGTCAACATATGATAATTTTTCTAAAACATGGTTGTGCTGGAAAATTTAGATTATGAGACAATTGGAGGAAATTTTGATTAACCCTAATATTGAGCTACATTTAAGTGATGAAATTGTGTTTATTGTCTTAAGTTGTGATAATTGAAGGGTTAGGAGGGATTTACCTTGAATTAAATTATAGATTGAGAGTGGTTACTCTCCTAAGAGGTTAGTGGATGTATACTTTATAGTTTTAAGTGAGAAAATATTTTTGTAATGATATTATAAATGTTTTAAAAATTGATATTCAAATTGTTTTATAATTGTGGAGTGACTCGAAAGGGAATTTGAAATGAAAAATACATCCATGCATTGAATTGGAAATAATGTGTCATATTTATCGGTTTATATTGAATATGACTTGATTGAATTCATGTATTAAGAATTAATTGAATAATTATTGGCATATTTTGATATATGTTATGATGATTGTGAAATGATGTTGTATGTGTGATTAATGGATATAATCTACAGAGGAAGCTTAGTTGAGATATGTGGTTGCTTAGTGTCGGATTTGCATAAGCTTGTTTTGTCAGACCCCCTTTGGGTACTAGTTTTCTGTTGATTGAGGTATTAGTGGACCCAAATAAAGGCAAGCTCTGTAACTATTTTAGAAAAACTATCTTATATATTATGTTTGTTGATTTTGGACTTGAATTTCATTTGGTTTTAAATATGTATATTGAGAACTTATTTGATTTTCTAAAAGTTGGAATTGTTTTTAATTAAGTTGATTTGGATCCCTTGAGAAATGACTTGTTTTATATTCTATAGATTTGATTGGAATGACCAATCTAGCCTTGTACCAATCTAACTCATGTATGTCTTGTGGTATCTTAGTGTATGAGTTAGATTTACTCGTATTCTGGGATAATGCGATGGTTGTCGCGTACTATATTTGAAAGTCGGGGTGTGAAAAGTGAAAGATGCCTTGTGTAGGGCTGTAAAGACACTGTAAAGTAGCTAGCCACATGCCTTTACACATTGTACAGAAAGTATTTGATAGGAAGAATTTATTAATTGAAACAGAAGTGCTTCTCTTTACATGTTCCTAGCATGAGCTATGGATGTTGGTGTGAAGTACTATCAAAACAGTATGTCTCCTGGAGAATTCCAATCAACAAGTGCTCGGGCAATCCTGGTAATATCAAAATGATGATTTAATTAAGGATGATGTTGGAATTAGAAGATGATATATCTTTCTTGGATGAACTTGGTGCCATTCATATTGGATCTCTAAGCACTTGGGAAGTTGGCTAATAAAAGAATAGGATGGCACTTCAGTTATGTGGAAAAAGCCTATCTGGAAGCCTTTGCTCTTCATTTCTCTTATACATTTCACTGACATTACCAGAAGCATATTTTCCTTTGTATCAATGAAAATAAAGAATGAGATAAAACAAATTTAACGTGACGTAGGATGAAAGTTTTGATAGAATTTATTAGAATATAAACTCTAAAACTCTACAAATTGGATAAAACATAATTTATAGTCAAGAGGAAAACATCAAAAGTGTCCCCAACGAGATAGCTTAGTGGTCACAATCCATCTTCTAACCCGATGATCCTAGATTTAAATCTCAGTGTAATAAAAAAAAGCATCAAAAGTATATGAATAACTAAAGTCTTAAGTCTAAACTTTGAACCTTATAATTTCCCTAAGAAAGTGTATATAGATCTGAGGTTGTAATATAAAATAGGAAAGTACTAAGTAATTCGTAATAAAACTCTTCTGAAATTAATAAATAAATAACCTAATTTCAAAACAAATTATCCTCATCCTAATTCAATTCAAGCCAAATTCTAGAAACCCCCACTAATTAAAAAAAATAAAGAAAATAAAAAAAGAAATAAAAATTTGAAAACAAAATACAAGTCTTCTTGTATCGGAATTGCAACACTGAGTTTCACTGTCGCAACACCCTTTTGGCACCTTTGCTATGCTACCTTGACTATATCTCAAAACTCATTTTGGATTATATATTCATCCCTTGAATCATCACATGAGGTGGATAATATGACTATTGCCTTACAAGGGACACCGAGTCTAAGACAGTCTCCCCCATTTGTAAAAGCCTGGACCTGTAGTTCAATTTGAAATCTATATATCCTCATCCTCATCAAGAGCACCAAAATCTCAAAATGTTTAGTTTATCATTATCCAACATATGCTTATAAAATGGATCAAGACAAAATCAACAACTTCGCTTTCATTCCTTTTATCAAGTTTACATCTTTTTTTGCTCCTTCATCAACCTTGATGGTACCCGACCGTTGAACAACACCCTTGTGGTGCTTACAGGCCAAATCTCTCCTTGATAACCAATTGTTTGTTCTAAAGCTGATTAGTATCTAGACCTCCTCGGTGCTTGGCAATCGTCACACAATCCACTAATGTAATATTCGTTCTCCCTAAATCACGATAGCAATTCCACGTAAATGGAAAGAAAACCTACAATCATGATAGATAAGGAAAAGAGTCTCCACGGTGATCTGGACATTCCAAACTTGTAAGAGATTGAAATTTTTGAAAATCCTATGCTATGATCCTCGAAATCTCAAGGTGCACTAGTCAGGAAAATAGGCACCCCACATGTATACAACTCTCATATGGACGAACTATATAAATATCATTAAACCAACTAGTCATATATGTTCTTTGGACCTATACATTGTACACAAAACACATAGAGATTTCTTTTAATCTGTTTTTTTTTTCAAAAACCGCTCTCTAACTTGAATATCAAAGTCTCCCCCAACGGAGAACTATCATTTGTGGAGCCAAAACCACCTCCAATAGATTGATACTATCTGTGGGAAACAAACTGATTTCCCAAACAAATCAACACTCATCACCATCTCCTTCCCCTTTTCCCTCATGGCCTCAATTAAGAGAAAAAGACCAATCATCGATTTTAATAACGATGACTTGATGGGAGCCAACATCAACAAAATGATCCGTTAGTTATCACAGTAAGAATCGAATCCTACCTCGTCAAGAGGACTTTTATAGATAAAGGAGCAGACTTTAACATCCTCTTTTGGGATGCCTTTTGATAAATAGGTTTTATCCTATCTCATCTCTAACCTTTTGATCAATCTATTAAAGGATTCACTGGCAAACATATACATCCAGAAGGCACAATTTCACTCATTATAACTTTGGAAACGTTCCCTTACCATACTATCACCGAGACCACTTTTCACAAGGTAAAACTTATGTCTCCCTATAATGCCATCTTGGGTCACCCTAGTCTGAGTGGCCTCAAAGCATTACCGAGCACTAGGCACATAAAGGTCAAATTCAAGACACCTCTGGGGTTGCGACACTCCACGGTGATCCTGATCTGTCAATCAACCCCGTGAAGGGAGAAGAATGAGGGGTCCTAGTAAAAGACACTATGGAATTCAGAGACAAGACCGAACAACAATCCAAAATCTCAACTTGGAGAGGAAGTAATTAAAGTCTCTATCACGGACACACCCGATCAAACCGTCCAAATCGGTGCCCATTTGTCAATGTCCCTTCAAGAGGCAATCGTGGATTGTATATGGCGTCATTCAAAAGTTTTTGCATGGTCCCCTAAAGAAATGTCAGGTATCCATCCCTTGGTTAGAGTTCACAAACTAACTATAGATGCCAGTTGTAGCTTAGTCAAGCAGAAGAAAAGAATGTTCGCGTTTGAGCACTAACACGTAATACAAGAAGTCCAGAAATTTCTGGCAGCAAGGTTCATTTGAGAAGTATCGTATCTAGAGTGGTTGGCTAACGTGGTCATGGTAAATAAGGCAAATGGCAAGTGGAGAATGTGTGTGGATTTCACTAATCTCAACAAGACGTGTCCAAAGGATAGCTACCTGCTCCCTAATATCGACAGGTTGGTAGACAATTCGTTGGGTCACCAACTCCTACATTTTATAGGTGTCTACTCCGGTTACAATCAGATACGTATGGCTCTAGAAGATAAGGAGAAGACTAACTTCATCACCAAATTTGGTACCTATTGTTACAGGGTCATGCTGTTTGGCCTCAAGGATGCAAGAGCGACCTTCCAATGCTTGGTTAACAAAGTTTTTAGTGAACAACTCGGCAACACCTTAAAGGCTTACGTAGAAAATATGCTCGTCAAAAGTAATAATGCCGAAGACCATGTCGTAGACCTAAAAGAGACATTCCAGACTTTAAAGCGTTATAACATGAGGTTGAATCCGACGAAGTGCACCTTTGGAATCACGTCAGGGAAATTTTTGGGTTTTCAAATTACCAATCGAGGAAACAAGGCGAATGTGGAGAAAATTCAAGCCATACTAGACATGGTACCACCGAAGGCAGTGAAAGACATGCAACGCCTCACCGTTAGAATTGCAACTTTGAACAGATTTATGTCGAAAGTGGGGGATAAGTATAAACCTTTCTACGACGTCCTAAAAAATCCTAAAAATTTACATGGACGCCTAAGTGCCAGGCTGTAGAGCAACTTAAAGAATATCATGTCATCCCCACTCCTTTTTTGGTCAATCCCTGGTAAGAAGCTATACCTTTATCTCTCTGTTTCTAACCAAGCACTCTGCTTTGTCCTCGTGAGATAGGAATCCACCACATAGAGGCCGATATATTATGTTAGTCGCATACTCCATGAGTCTAAGATTAACTACCGACCCATCGAGAAGGTAGATTTTGCCTTAGTTATCATCGCCTGACATCTCCAACCGTACTTTAAAGCTCACACCATTGTGGTGTTGACCAACCAACCTCAAAAGCAGATTCTATAGAAAAGAGACACCTCGGGTTGACTCATTGAGTGGAGTGTTGAACTAGGTGAATTCGACATCGAATACCAGCCAAGACCAGCTATCAAAGGCTAAGCCCTCATAGGATTTATCCTCGAGTGCACGTTCCCAATGCCCCTCAAACAAGTCCTTGTCGATGACCAAGAATAGCACACGCAGCTTGAATGGACCCTTCATGTGGATGTATCATCTAACTCCTCAGGAAGCGAAGCCAAACTTATTCTAATAGGACTACACAATTTCAAAGCTGAATACACCCTTCGTTTCGACTCCCAAACAACCAACAATCAGCCCGAATACAAAGCCCTTTTGACCAGATTATGGATCGCAGCATCACTAAGGGCCCAAATATACGAGTCTTTACTGATAGTTAGTTAGTCATTAAGTAGATCAAAGAGGACTATGAGACTAAAGAGCCAATGATAGCAAAGTACCTATTGAATACGTGATGTGATGGACAAATTTAATAGGGTTGACATACAGCAGATCTTCTGATCAAAGAACCGTAAGCCGACACACTCTCGAAGCTAGCAAACTCCGATTTGGCAGTGACCAGTCGAACAATTACATAAAGAGCCTACCATACCCTAGCAATAAAGAGCCCAAACAAGTCCTATCGATGAATAGTTCACCAAGTTAGAAAGACCCCATAGAAGCTTATCTGAAGCATAAGCAATTTGCCAAGCTCACCCTTTGAAGCTACCTAGCTAAGACGCAAGGCCACCCCCATGTTATCATCAATAGAGATCTCTATAAAAAGTCCTATACCTATCCGTATCTGAAGTGTTTAACACCCGAGGAAGGAGACTACGTACTCCGAAAAATCCACGAAGGGATATGCAACAACAACTTAAATGCACGAAGTCTGATGAACAAAGCACTTCGACAGGGATATTACTGGCCCACCATAAAGACTGATATAGATGACTATGTCAAAAGATGTGACAAATGTCAGTGCTTCTTGTCAGTACCCCGTCAATCCTCCATTGAGCTCTGCCCAATAGCTAGCCCGTAGTTATTCGATCAATGGGGGATGGACATCTTGGGACAGTTCCTCCTAGCTATCAGAAAGGTAAAGTTTGTAGTGGTGACCATCAACTACTTCATCAAGTGGGTAGAAGTTGAATCACTAGCCCAAATTACCACTAATAAAATATAACATTTCGTGTGGATATCCATCATCACTAGGCTTGGTGTGCCTCACATTTTGATTGTAACACTAAAAATTTGATGTTAGAGAATTTCATTGAATTTTTGGCTATGTAATTGATTTTGACCATCAATGAAAGTCTTATAAAGTTTCATTGAGAAAAATAGGTTTGATGATTTGGGATAATTAAAATTTATTTGGAGTAAATTAACAGATGACAAGTCGACTTACCCTATGATAAGTTCAAAAATTGAATTATAGTTAAGGATGGAACTCATCACCTGAGCAAGTGCCAAGTCAACTTAAGGAACTCAAATCTTAGAATTCTTAACCCTGCACATAACCAAGTCAACTTAAGCTTCAAGACTATAAGCCTTAGAAAACATGTCTACAATTTAAGTAAGTCAACTTACTAAGATGTTGAGTTGGCTTGAGGGTTATACAAAAAGGAAATTGGGTCAACTTAATCTATGTTCAAGTTGACTTGACCCCGAAAGAAATTAGACGCATAAGTCGACTTGCAAACAACTCAAGTCGACTCAAGAGCAATGAAAGCTGCAAAATGATGAAAAGGAACAACTAAATTTGAATAAAACTTAAAAACAATGAGAGATAGAATGATAATTTCACAACCCATTATAAAAAGGCTTAAACAAAGCGTTCACTCAACTTTTCTCTTAAGCACATTCAGCATCTCTCCTTTGACATTTTCTTCTCTCCCTCTATGCTCTCTCTCTCTTCTCTCTCTCAATCTCTCTTGAAATCAATTATACATTCACTAAATCCACTACATAAACCTCCCAAATCCTCAATCAAACTTGTGAATGAAGGTAGTTTTGGGGAAAACGTAAGGTTTGATCAAAAAAGGGAAAAATCTAGGGTTTTGAAACCCCATGTCCAAGGATTGATCCAACCATGAAATTGAGATAATTTCTTCCTTCTAAACTTGGATCTAACTTCCTTAGTGCTAAATTTAAAGTTATGTTGAGATTTGAAGAATGCAAATTTGGAGATATAAACCTAGAGTTTATAAATGTTGAGATTATGAGAAATTTATGAATAAAAATGGAACATAGATGTAAATAGTGGGTGATTGATGGAAATAGAACATGGATTTATGGATTTTGGGAATTAGGTTTTGTATTATGTTTAGGGAAAATTGATTAACCCTAATCCTATAAATGATTGAATGATAAACTGACATTTGATGACTTAGATTTGAGGTGATTGGAATCTAAGGAAGTATTTTCACTTGATTGAACTTCATTGTAGATTGGAATTGAGAGTGTTTACCCTCTCAAAAAGTGAGTTGATGCATGATTATGATTTTGAATGAGAAAATGCTTTCAATTGATTTTAGAAAAATGTTTCTAAAATTGTTTGCAATTGTTTTGTGATTGTGAGTGTCCCAAAAGGAGATTTGGAATGAAATATGCATCCATATATTAAATTTTTAAAAAAATATATGTCATGCTAATTGATCTACGTTGAACATGTTGACACTAAACTCATGATTTGAGAAGTGTTTGAACAATTATTTACATATTTTGATAGATGTTGTTATGAAATACTGCTATATGCATGATCTAATGTCTATAGTCATTCCCTTCCAAGTGCGGGCCAGACGAGGTGACGTGGTTAGAGAATTTTACGACTAAGGAGGTAGCTACGCTCGAGAGGTACCTTCGAAGTCGTCCCCTCAGACTAACCTGGTAGCACTCTAGGGGAGACCCGAGCCAACACCAAAGTTGGGGGTATTTGTGAATTGTAAAAACTTGAAAACCTTTTACAGTTCTGTCCTTAGTCACAGTAAACCATTGTCGAGAACTGTAATTTTGGTAACACCATGATTTTGAAAAATATATAAATATGATCAGATGCATATGACTTATTTATTGTGATATATCGAAATTTATTTGAATAATTGATACTTTTTGATGAATCTTAAATTTTATGGACATAACGATATGATTTTTGAGATAATTGTTTTGACACGTCCATAATTATCCATCATTTACTTTCATAACATGTTAAGCACTTATTAAGTATTGTTTACACTTATTCCTTCTAATTCATTCATCAACAGAGGAAACTTAGTCAAGATTTGAGATCGTCCAGTGCTGGACTTTGGGGAGACCAGTTTCACAGACTTTTTTTGTATAAAATCTATTCTGGTTTTTAAGATATCAATAGATGGACTTGAGGAGGGCATTTTTGTGCAAACTTACTGGGAACCTTATCTATTTTTGTATATTAATTGTTTAGTTGAAAATTGTGTAACTCTCTCTAAGGATTTTCACTTTTCTTTATTAAAGTTTAGTTGGGAATTGTTTTTCATGGATTTGACTTGCATTTCTCTAGATTTGAGTGGTGAGGGGCCAGACCGGCCTATGGTTATATATATAACTTCGAATACCTTGTGGTATCTTAGAACATGGGGTGGGGCTTACACGTGTTTCAAGATAGCATGCCAGTTGTCGCATGCCGAGATCTATGGGTCGGACGTGATAATTTCATTGGTATCAGAATTTAAGCTCTCAATTTGAGAATGTTTTAAATATGTTTGAAAATTTTCCCAAGTACGTTTTTAGGTTTTCAACGGTTTTCAAACTAATTTGAAAAACTTGACATTCAAAATATTCCAAGTGATTTTAAAACTCTTCCTATGGGTTCTAAGAAGTTATTAATATTATTTTCAGGGGGTAGATAATTAGTCCTTCACTTAGTCTTGTATGCTTAAGCATGGTTCTCTTTTGTAAAATTATACCTTCTCGAAGAAGAGCGAAGAATTCGAATGAGATTCCCCCAAAACCACCTCTTAAAACTGAGGCTGCATCGTTTTCACATGCACCTCCTCCAACACTAACACAGACATACCTAGCTCCTCGAACTAGGATTACTACTCCTCCCTTTGTTAACCACAAATAGGTGATAGACTGGTAAAACAACTATGGAGCTCAATTGCAAGCTCTGCATCAGACCCCAGTTCCTCCACTAGTTCCTCCTTCAATGTCGGCCATTGCACCGAGTGCCCTAATGGCACCCCCTCCTCTTTCGGTTGTTGTATCAACCGACCGCCCTACCATGTAGTTGTCAAAGTTAATCAAGGAGACAAGATAACCAAGATGTGAAACATTCTCAAGCACGTGTGATGCCTCAGTGGCCAAGGATTAGATTGGTCGATTCCAAGAGACCGTCACCGATATGAGATTGGATGACGAGATAAAATTGTGGATGGTTGTGAAGCTATTGGACAAGGGTGTATGAATATGGTGAGAAAATGTAAAGGGTAGGACTTCTACTCCTCCTACTTGGTGAGAATTTCTTAAAGCATTCAAAAAAAGTACTATACTTGGTTTTATAGGGACCAAGAAAGGGAAGAATTCTTTAAACTAGCACAAGGGAATAAGATAGTGGTAGTATATGAGACAGAGCTAAGGGAGCAAGCTACGTATATTTCAGAGTCTGTGAACTCTGAGGAGTCCTTGTGTGCAAAATTTGAATCGGGATTGAATTTTAAATATAAGGAAGAAGATGTCGATAACAAATAGGCATACATTCCAGGATATTCTAGAATTGGCCTTAAGGGCTGAAAATATGGTAATTGAGAGGGGAAAGGTCAGGAAAAGTCAGGGTAAAAAGAGAAAGCCTGGGTTCTCTCTGGGTCAAGGTACTAAGAAGAATAGGAACACGAACTCTTATAGTAGAGTTTTAGTTTTTGGATCTGTTAGCTCTCTGAGGGGCCAGCAATTCTCTAAGTATGGCTCTTCCACCTTTAATGCCACATCCGAGAGCAAGTCAATGGGGTAGAAAAAAGAATCTTGTCGGAATTGCAAGTATCATCCCAGACCATGTCCTAAGCGCTCAAGTTGTTTCCGATGTGGGAAGGTGGGACATTTTTGCAATATTTGCCCTGAAATTGGTCTAAACAGACATGGAGGTCAGTCAAGTCAAGATCACTCAAGTGACTCAAGGAGTGGTCAATGGAATGCCCCTACACTATCGGCTAGTACTGCTCCATGGACAGGGACCGGAAGCAATACGGTGGTTATTCCTCCTCAACATCCCCAACCATGAACTCAGATGAGGATTTATGTGATGATGAATGAAGATACTCAAAATAATTCAGACGTAGTCACAAGTAAATTCTCTTGGGCTTGGGTTTGATGACTTAGAGATTTTTTATACTAACATTATGTGATTAAGTGTACATGATTAAATTGGGAGGCATATTGATGACTTTGCATGATAGTGAAATTTAGGGGGATGATCTTGATGTCTTGTGATAGTTTATGTTGCTAGTGATGACTATATACCCTAATTAAGATTGGTTGAACTTGCCATTTGATTCCCTTTTTTGGACATATAGATGTTAATCACATAGGGTCGACTCGTTGAAGTTTTGAGTCAACTTGTTCTTGAATTTAGAGGTACTTGGGTTGGCTTGTTAAGAGTTAGGTTGACTTCCCTATATCCTGGATACAAGTGGTAGGTCAACTTGTCTTAGTTCTAGGTCAACTCACTTATGTCACAGACACTCATTTCTGTGACCTTGCCTTTTCAGGTCGACTTGGCTTATGCCTAGGTCAACCTGGACCTATTTGCTTTTCGATCAGGTCAACTTGTATATTTTCATGTCAACTTAGTCTTGTTACAGGCCCGTATTTCTGAGAGCATGTTAGCCCAAATTTAACTTGTGGCTAGCCCAGGTCGAATTTTAATTCTACAAAGTTTAGTTTCTAAGAATTGTCTTATTCGAGTCGACTTACCTTGTCCTTAGGTCGACTCGTAGTCCCCCTTAAGTTGTCTTGCTGTCCCCCCAAGTCTATTTCTCCTGTCCTGTAGCCAAGGCAAGTCTACTCATCTATGGTGTAAGTCAACTTGCTTGTGCAATGTTTAACTTTAACAATTTTTCTAGATTTTAAAAGTTTCAAATGATTACCCCTAATTGCTTTTTATTTCTCCTATCCATCATCTAAGCCTATTATACTCAACATTATGGATCACTAATTGTTAATAGTATTATATTACTAGGTATGATAAACATTTTTAGGGTTGATGTCCATGTGCTTATTGATATAGGTTCAAATAATTCATTTATGAGTGTGAGTTTTGCTGGGCATTTTGATAGGTTTTGACTCCACTTGAAGAGGAATTGTTGGTTATTACCTCCTTAGGGGAGCAATTGGTTAGAAATACCGTGTACAAGGGTTGCAAAGTAAAGGTAGGCAAATTGGCTCTTAAGGTGAATCTGATTCCACTAGATGTGGTGGACTTTGATGCCATTATGATTATGGATTGGCAAAACCCCTACCAGGCATCCGTGGATTGCTTTACCAAGAAGATAGAATTTCAGAGACCAAGGGTGTCCAACATTAGTGTTTGCTGGCGAACATCGAGTGTTGTCGAGTTACATAATCTCAGCAATAGAAGTACGGAGAGTGTTATACAAGGGGTGTGAAGCCTACTTGGCACATATCATTGATGCCATGATGGAGAGTCTGGATTTAGATGATGTTCAAGTAGTGAAGGAGTTTTCAGATATTTTTCTGAAAGAGCTGCCTAGTTGCCTCCTATCTGGGAATTCGATTTTGCTATTGATTTAGTTCCTGGCACCGCTCCAATCTCAATTCCTCCATGTAGAATAACACATACAGATTAAAGGAACTAAAGATACAACTCCAAGAATTATTAGAGAAAGATTTCATTCAGCCATGTACCTCACCATGGGGTGCTCCAGTTTTGTTTGTGAAGAAAAAGAATGGGACCCTCTAGTTGTGTATAGATTATCGGCAACTCAATAAAATCATAATCAAGAACAAATACCCTCTTCCAAGGATCGATAATCTCTTTGATCAACTTCAAGTGGCTTCGGTGTTCTCAAAGATAGATCTGAGGTCAAGATACCACTAGTTGAGAATCAAGGAGGGTGATATTCACAAGACCACATTTAGAATGCAGCATGACCACTACAAGTTTATGAGAATGCCTTTTGGGTTGACAAATGTTCCTATGGCATTCATGGACTTGATGAATCGGGTCTTTTACTCCTACCTCAACAAATTTGTCATAGTCTTTATTGATGATATCTTAGCATATTCCAAGAACAATGAGGAGCACTCTGAGTATCTTCAGATTGTACTACAAACTCTTTGGGAGAAGAGTTGTGTACCAAGTTCTCCAAGTGTGAGTTCTAGTTAAGGGAGATTGGCTTGTTAGGGCACATTGTATCTAAAGATGGTTTATTTGTAGATCCCAAAAAGGTTGAGGCAATCCTAAAGTGGGAGCAACCCAAAAATGTCACCAAGATGAAAAGTTTTCTCAGATTGATAGGATACTATCGAAAATTTATAGAGGGATTCTCCAAAATTGCAGCCCTATTGTCCAACTTGACTCAAAAGGGAGTCAATTTTTAGTAGGATGACAAATATGAAGAGAGTTTTCAAGAACTCAAAAAGAAACTCGTATCTTCACTTATCCTTGCCTTCCCCACTAGTCGGGGTAACTATGTGGTGTATAATAACGCTAGTAAGCAAGGATTAGGTTTTGTTTTGATGCAAAACGATAAAATGATTGTCTATACCTCTCGTCAATTGAAGAAGCATGAGTTGAATTAACCCACTCACGATCTAGAGTTAGCCGCAACTATCTTTACTTTGAAGATTTGGAGGCATTATGTGTATAGGGTGAGATGCTAAGTTCTCATAGACCATAAGAGTCTCAAATATTTGCTCATGCAGAAAGAACTCAAATTGAGGCAAGGAAGGTAGCTGGAGTTGATCAAAGATTATGATCTAGTGATAGATTATCACCCTGGGAAGGTGAATGTAGTCATAGACGCATTGAGCCGCAAGTCTTCTTCTTCAGCATTAAATAGGAGTTCTTATCTCTGATGTTTGATAGAACTCCATGGACTTGGAGTCAAGTTGTCCAATGATAAGCATGGTACACTTTTGGCCAAGTTCGAAGTAAGACCAACCTTGGTAGATCGTATTCATGAGCATTAAACTACCGACGAAGAGTTAAAAAGGGTAATGGAAAAGGTCCACAAGGGTATAGGTGGTGAATTCAAAATCCAGGATAATGGAATGGTTGTATATGGGAAATGGTTATGTGTTCCCAAAAACAATGACCTACGGAAGGCCATTCTTGAAGAGACACATTTCTCAGCTTATGTAATACATCTCAAGAGTACCAAGATTGACTGAACCATCAAGGAAACTTATTGGTGGTCGGGATTGAAGCGAGAAATAGCTGAGTTTGTGGCCAAGTGCCTTACATGTCAACAAGTGAAGATCGTACATCAAAAAATAGCTGGTACCGTCTAATCATTACCAATTCCCAAATGGAAGTTTGAACACATTACCATAGATTTTGCGGTGGGATTGCCACGTATACCAAGTCGACACGATGCTATATGGATGATAGTGGATTGGCTCACCAAGTCGGCACATTTCTTACCAATTCAAAATATTTACCCTTTAGCGATGTTAGCCAAGATATATATAGTAAAGATTGCGAGGCTCCACGGGGTGCCGGTGTCGATTGTATCCGACCATGATCCCTTATTCACATCCCAATTTTGATCTAAGTTCAAGAGTTCTTAGGAACTAAGTTGAAGTTTAACGTTGCTTTTTATCCACAAACGAATGGATAGTCTAAGTGCACTATTCAAATCTCGGAGGACATGCTTAGAGCATGTGCGATGGACTTCCAGGGGAGTTGGGATAGGCATCTCCCATTAATTGAGTTTGTATATGACAATAACTACTAGGCTAGTATTGGAATGCCACCTTACAAAGCTCTTTATGGAAGAAAGTGCCAAACTCCACAATGTTGGGATGAGGTAGGATAGAGGAAGATTAGGTATCTTGAGTTGATCGAATCAATTGTAAAGAAAGTGAAAGTGATTAGGGTAAGAATGAAGGTGGCTCAAGATAGACAAAAGAGTTACGCCAATAAAAGGGGAAGACCTTTGGAATTTGAGGTTAGAGACATGGTCCTTTTAAAAATATTACCTTGGAATGGTGTGATCTAGTTTTAGAAATTGGATAAATTGAATTCTTGGTACATTGACCGACCCTTTCAAGATCTTTGAAAGGATAGGAGAAGTGGCATATCGACTAGAATTGTCATCAGATTTGGAGAAAATTCAAGATGTATTCCAAGTCTCCATGCTAAAGAAGTACTTGTTGGATCCCTCACCTATATTAGAAACTCCTTTGGTAGAATTAGATCCACACTTGAATTTTAAGATACAACTAGTGAAGATCCTTGATCGACAACTCAAACAATTGAGGAGTAAGCAAATCCTCATGGACAAACTGTTGTGGAGAAACAACCAAGTGAAAGAGAAAACTTGGGAGACTGAAGAGTCGATACGAAAACACTACTCGCATTTGTTTGATGTATAATTTTCTTTTAAATTTTGAGGACAAAATTTTTTTTAGGGGATTAAGTTTTGTAATATCAAAAATTTGGTGTTAGAAAATTTTCATTGAATTTTTGGTTATGTAATTGATTTTGACTCATTAATGAAAGTCTTATGAAGTTTCGTTGAGAAAAAATAGGTTTTGGTGATGATTTGGGGTAATTAAAATTTATTTGGGGTAAATTAATGGATGACAAATCGACTTGATCTATGATAAGTCAACGTAGAGTTCAGAAATTGAATTTTGATTAAGTATGAAACTCATCAAGTCGACCTGAGCAAGTGCTAAGTCGACCTGAGGAACTCAAGTCTCAGAATTCTTAACCCTGCATATCACCAAGTCGACTTGCCTAATCACAAGTTGACTTGAGCTTTAAGATTATGACCTTATAAGTTGACTTACAGCCAGAACAAGTTCACTTGTTAGATATGACTCAAAAAACATGTCTGCAATTTAAGTAAGTCAACTTTCTAAGATGTTGAGTCGACTTGAGGGTTACATAAAAAGGAAATTGGGTCGACTTGACCCCAGAAGAAATTAGATACATAAGTCAACTTGCAAACAATTCAAGTCGACTCAAGAGTAAGGAAAGCTGCGAAATGACGAAAAAGAATAATCAAACTTGAATAAAACTTTAAAACAATAAGCGATAGAATGGATATTTCACAACCCATTATAAACAGGCTTAAGCAAAGCCTTCACTCACACTTTTCTCTCATGCACATTCGACATCTCTTCCTTGATACACTCTTGTCTCTCCCTCTGTGCTCTCTCTCTCTCAATCTCTCTTGAAATCAATCATACCTTCACTAAACCCACTGCATAAACCTCCCAATCAAACTTGTGAATCAAGGTAGTTTTGGGAAAAACTTAAGATGTGTTTAGTTGTGGAAAACTAGGTGTTTTCTGAAAACGTTTTCTAAGAAAATGAAATTGTATTCAAATACCCTATTTTTCAATTTTAAAAAATGAAAATTTATGAAGAGAAATAAAAAATAGCCTTAGGCGTGTTTTCAACTATTTTCTATTATAAATAAACCCCTATTTTCCAAAATTTTTTAATTTTATTAGAGATAAAAATACGTATCTTTGGAACATATTTTATAAATTTTTTACTTTTTTCTTTAGAGATAGAAAATATAAAAAAAATTAAAGATAAAAAATTAGAAAACATTTTACACAACTAATCGCACCTTAGGGTTTGCTCAAAAAAGGGAAAAATCTAGGTTTTTGAAACCCTGCGTCCAAGACTTGATCCAACCATGAAATTGAGCTAATTTCTTTCTTTTGAACTTGGATCTAACTTCGGTAGTGCTAGATTTAAATTTGTGTTAAGATTTGAAGAATGCAAATTTGGGAATTTAAACCTAGGGTTTATAAATGTCGAGATTTTGAAAATTTTGTGAATAAAATGGAATAATTAGGCAAATAGTGGGTGATTGATGGAATTAGAGCATGGATTTATAGATTTTGGGAATTAGGGCTTGTGCTATGTTTGGGAAAAATTGATTAACCCTAATTCTGCAAATGATTGAATTATTAATTGGCATTTAATGACCTAAGTTTAAGGCGATTGGAACCCAATGAAGGATTTTTACTTGACTGAACTTCATTGTGGATTGAAATTGGGAGTGTTTACTCTCTCAAAAGGTAAGTGGATATATGATTATAATTTTAAATAAGAAAATGCTTTTAATTGATTTTAAAAAAATATATATATTTTTAAAATTGTTTGTAATTGTTTTGTGATTATAGAGTATCTCGAAAGGGGATTTTGAATGAAATATGTATCGATGTGTTAAATTGAAATAAATATACCACGTTGATTGATCTATGTTGAACATGTTGACATTGAACTCATGATTTGAGAAGTGTTAAAATAATTGTTAGCACATTTTGATAAATATTGTGATATTTACAAAATGGTGTTGTGTGCACGACCTAATAGTTATAGTTATTCCCTTCCGCACTGCGGACCCAATGTGGCAACATGGTTGGGGGCTTTTACGACTAAAGAGGTAACTGTGGTAAGAGGTGCCTTCAAGGTTATCCCCTCAAACTAGTCTAGTAGCACTCCAGGGGAGACCCGAGCTAACATCATGGTTAGGGGTATTTGTAAATTGTAAAAACTTGAAAACCCTTACTGGTTTTACCATTGGTTACGATAGACCATTGTTGAGAACTATGATTTTGGCAATTTCATGATTTTGAAAAATATATAAATATGATCGAATGCATATGACTTATTTACTGTGATATATTGAAATTTATTTGAATACTTGATGATTTTTTATGAACCTTAAATTTTATGGACATAATAATATGATTTTTCAGATAATTATTTTGACATGTCCATAATCATCTCTCATTTGCTTGTACAATATGTTATGCACTCACTGAATATTATTTATACTCATTCCTCCTAATTCATTTATCCGCAAAATAAGCTTAGTTGAGATTTGATGTCATCACTTGCTGGACTTTGGGAAGACCACTTTCATGGACTTCTTTTTGGTATAAAATCTATTCTAGTTTTTGACATATCAATAAATGGACCCGAGGAGGGCATTTTTATGCAAATTTACTTAGAAACTTCTCTATTTTTGTATTTTAATTGTTTAATTGAAAACTGTGTAACAATCTTTGAGGATCTCCACTTTTCTTTATTAAAGTTTACTTGGAAATCATTTTTCATGGATTTGACTTACATTTCTCTAGATTTGAGTGGCTAGACTGGCCTATGGCTATATCTAAAACTTTGAATGCGTTGCGGTACCTTGGAATACGGGGTAAGGCTCATATATGTTTCAGGGTAGTGCGACGGTTTTTGCGTGCCGAGACCTATGGGTCGGGTCGTGACACTGATCACCAACAATGGCAAGCAATTCGACAACAGAAGCTTCCGATACTTTTGCAATAGATTGGAGATCCAACATCACTTCACTTCCGTCACCTATCCGTAAACCAATGGTCTCGCAAAGGTAATCTTGTAAGGGCTTAAAGCCACACTAGTTAAAGTTAAAGGTCATTGGGTAGAGAGCTCTACAGTATTCTTTAGGTCTACTGAACAACACCCTGAAGGGCAACAGGAGAAACGTCATTCAGCTTGACGTATTGTTGTGAGGTAGTGATATCAGTGGAGATCGACATTCATTCATGTGGGTGGATCTCTATGATCAAGGGCGAAACAAAACAACATTGCGTGAACGGCTAGATTTACTTCCCGAGCTACGAGAAACAGCATCTATCTGAATGGCTACTTACCAACAGCAAACAGCAAGGTATTGCAATAGACGGGTCAGAATGAGAATATTCAAGCTAGGCAAGCTAGTATTCAGGAAGATAGAAACCACTGGTCAACCTCAACAAGGGGGCAGGTTAGTTCCCAACTGGGAAGGGCCTTATAGAAAATACTCAAAGTTCGCCCAGGCACATACTGCCTCGATCACCTAGACCACTTGACCGTGCCTCGAACTTGGAATTCTAAGAACCTGCACATCTATTATCAATGACGACCGACACTCTCCCGTGGGAACATCTTCTGTTCCGCACCTAGTCGAATAATTTGGTAAGACCTCTACGGTCCTTTCCCTTGTTGTACGGCCCCAACAGCTGACCGATCTATTTTTGTACTTATGTTTCTCAATGCCTGTCATCAACAAGCATTTATCTCTTCGTTAGCTAGATACTGCCCCTCCTATCGAATAAATATATCATCAATAAAAGATTTATCTCCTCATTGGGTGGACACAGCTCCTCCTATCGAAGGAACATGTCATTAGTAAGGGATCTATCTCCCCATCAGGTGAACACGGCCCATTCACATAGTTGAGCTCTATCAAACAAACGTGCCATCAACAAAGGATTCACCTCCTCGATAGGTAGGCATGGCCCTTCTACCAAGTGAAGGGGGTGCATCTCCCCATCAAGTAGACATCACCTTACTTATCAAGCAAACGAGTCTACTAAACAGAGTCTATCATTAGAGATTTATCTTTCCAAATGAGCAAACATAGTCCCTTCTCTTAAATGAATGTACGATCAATATAAGGAAAACCCTCAACTCAGGTAAGCACAACTCACCCTCTCAGTTGAGGAAAACCCACTATGAACAAGAATCTCTCCTGTTCGAGTCAAGATCTCTCTAATAAACAAGGCCAGAATCCCAATAAGACCCCAAACAGATTCCACCATGATGCCATACTTCAAGATGACGTGATGGGACCTTGTATCAACTGCCCCATTTATGATGGAGCCTTGTATCGGCTGAAGTCTTTTAAAATACTAGGTTTTGTGGTTCAAAACCTATGATCAGGCTATCTCTCAAAAATACTAACTCTCAACAGAAGAGACTCATAGAATCACTCAAAGAAGTACTTCATATCACTTTGGCATGGCATGGGGATCCTTTGCCGCCTATTTATAACCAAGAAGACACGACCCTAGTGATCTTGAGTAGATAAAATGACCCAATGAGAAACATGCACAGTGAATGAAGGATTCAAATTTTCCAACTCTCCATGTAACATTTATTTCGGGATCATTTCTTTGGTGGTTATAAACATTTACGCTCCCACAACCTTCCAAGGAGCAACCTTTCACTTACTTCTTATGCCTCTCCTTCGAAGCAACATAAGGAGTAAGGACAAATGATGGTATCTGCCCCAAGTCATATTGAGCTCAATGCTAACCAGGACTCGTGGCTCGTCAAACAACACCCTCTTAGTGCTCATAGGCCAAATCTCTTATTGGCAACCAATTGCTTGGTCTAAAACTGATCGATATCTAGATCTCCTTGGTGCTCAGCAGTCATCACGCAATTCACTAACGCAATATTCGCTCACGCTAAATCACGGGGTCAATCCCATGTAAATGAAAAGGAGACCTACAATTGTGAACAATAAGGAAAAGAATCTCCATGACGATCTGGGTATTTCGAACCGGTAAGAGTTTGAAATCTTTGAAAATTCTACATTATGATCCCTAAAATCCTGGGGTGCACTCATAAGGAAACTATGATTTCAATACCGTACATGTATACGACTCTTACATAGAAGAACTATATAAACATCATTAAGCCGACTAGCCAAGTACATTCTCTAGACATATCTATTGCACACAATACATATAGAGGTTTCTTTCACTCTATTTTTTCCTTTTGAAAACCACTCTTTATCTTGAGTATCGGAATCTCTCCCGTCGGAACACCCTCTAGCCATCTTTTGCAAACCTCACCGATTAAGACCATCAGACGATCAAGTCATTTTGTTCGAGTTAGCAGATCCATCATCTGTAAAATCAAACCCACCTCTAACAAACCTCAACCTCTAAAGTATCTTGACATTCTTCCACCTTTTCAACACCCACAAAATCAACCATGGATATTTCTATTTGCTCCAAAAGCTTATCTTGAGTGTGTATGTTCCCTTCGTGATTGATTTCTTCATTGGAACCCAACACCGGAGAAAACAAACCCATTATTAAACCTGAAACGAGAAATAGAAACGGATACGAAAGGAAATGATATTTTGTAAGAATAAAAGAAACGCAAACGGAAATGTGGAGAAATACGTAAATATAAATAGTGTAAGGAATTTTATCTAAATATTAATTATTTTATAAAAATAACAAAATAGTCATATTTTATAATAAAAATCTAAAATTATCAAATATGTAATTATAATAATAAAAAATTGTATAAAATTAAAAATTATAATTAGAAAAGTAAATAATATAATAAATATAGAAAATATGTAAATATAAAAGTATAAAAAAATTATATAAATATAAATTTATTTAACATGATGATATGTTTCAAAAATGTGAAATATTTCAAAAATTTTAGGCCTCAACAGCATGGTCAGATGTTTCTGCAATGATTTCACCTCTAGTTTCACTCTTACCCCGAAATCTCCTCTTTCACCTCTATCAATAGGTTACTCACCCCATCTCTGAGGTTTGGGATAAAATGGTTGGATATGTTTCTAGGTCAAAGACTCTGATTTCAACACATCCTTTGCCATGTATAAGTAGTACTACAACACATTCTCCATCTAAGTTCTAGCATATTATTCCCCCCACAAGACATATTATATTTAAAATTTTAGTTTTATAATATTCATCGCACTTTTCTAGCCAATCTAAAAATTCATTCTGATAGACCCCCTTTTAAAAAGCCTTACTATGAAAAGTGGATCCCCTCATTTAGGTAGCAATACACTCAAATGAGAATGGGCTTGTGTCGCCCCTGCTTACGAAAGAGGTCCACTTCTGTGTATGGGCCTTAGTCGCCTCAACCACTCAAAGGGACTTGTCTCCCCGAAGGGCTTCGATTGCCCCGTGTAACCGAAGGGATCGATTGTTCGAGGGGTTCGATGAAGCCGAACACCCTCAACCGATAGCCATCAAAAGGATCGAACGTATCCGTTCCTCTTGATCACTAATGTCCAATCGGTAGAAAATGAGTTCCCCACTCCAGCACGAAGCATACATTCCCTATATGGAAGTTAATCTAACAGATCTAATCGATAAGGGAAAGAATCTCCTCGTATAATTTAATTGTTTTCTAAGTAGCCACAATATCAAATCTTCCATGATCGTAGATCCAGAATCCCCGGACAAATTCCTAAGGAAACTAGGGTTTTGCAAAGCTACAGCAGCACGTATCTCAGAGGAGCACTATATAACAACGATGGGGGCACCAGTCCAAGTAAGTCCGCCAACCCTACACAAGACACACAAAATACCAAGGGAGATCCGTCCTCCCTTATCTCTCAGTCTATTATCTTTTTCCTTTCAAAACTGCTCTTTCTAATTTGAACTTCAGAACCTCCCTACCAGAGCACCCTCCGGCGATCTTCTGCAGATCTCAGCCTTACAACTAGCTGTTTGATCAAGTCTAGAAGGAGCCAGATCTGTGAAAATGAAACCCACCTCCAACACGTTCTTATCCAAATATTCATGAAAGATTCATTCTTACCTATTACCTCCATGAACTAGATTCAAAATGGCCCGAGTACATTCTGCCCTCTTCCTATCTGTGTTTACCAAGGAGGAATCCGATGAACCCAAAACAGTTTTCACCTTTGGTTGCCTCCTTACTTAAAACTCATTGCATTCATCTGGAATCCACAATTGAACCCAACTCTAATATCAATTGATGCGAAACGAAAGCATAGTTGTTAAGTCCGATCATCCTAAACCCTAAAGATCTCCGAATGTATCCCAAAAGATAAAACGTAGCCTAAAGTTGAGAGGAAAACCTCAAAAATATATCAACAATCAAACTCTTAAGACATAAAATAGGAAAGCAATAAGAAAATCTTAATACAACTCTTCTAAAAATTTGGAAAGAAATAAATTGATTTCTACGTAAACTATTCTCAAGTAATCCTAATAAAACTCAAAACTAAATTGTAGAAACCCTAGTTAACTAAAAAATAAATAAAGGAAAATAAAATAAGAGATAAAAAGAAAAAGAAAAATAAATAAAAAAATCAAAAAGAAAGTGCAAGCCTTTTCGCTTAGGCCATAGCAGCACTAAGTTTCACAATCACTTAGTCCATTAAACCTTCCATTTGGAAGGGAGATTGCTATGGTATTTAATTGCTCAAGCAAGAGAAGAATGCTTTGTCAGGGAAAGATTTTTGTGTTGGCCTACATTCATGGTTTAGTGCTAATCAATTATAGGACCACTTTGGTGAGTTAGTCAAATTGCAGTAGTCTTTGATATGTGATTATCAGAATCCATTTGGAGAGAGAGAGAGAACCACTACAACACAAACCATTTATAGTGGGGGTCATAATCGTCACTATATGTGATGGTGGCCGCCACTAAAAACTTATAGTGGCGGCCAAAGGGTCGTCAACGATTATCACTAAAAATTCCGTCACTAAAAGTATTAGTGGCCATCAATAAAATGGACGCCATTAAATATGACTTTTAGTGGTGGCCGTTCTCTTGTCACTAAAAAGACTTACAGTGGCGGCCACATATAGTGACAACGGAAACAGCCCTCACTAAATTGATATTTTGTGGCAACATAAACGACCCCCAGTAAATGAACATTTAGTGACCACATAAACAACCCCCACTAGATTGACATTTAGTGATAACAAAAACGACCCCCACTAAATTAACATTTAATGACAACAAAAATAATCCCCACTAAAAAAATTTATAGTGGCAACTATATTTGGCCCCCCACTAAGCCAATTGTAATCGATAAAAATGACTACATATTTCTGTGACCAACCTTAGCCAAACAATATCAATTTAAAATAGATTTAAATTTACAATTTAATTCGAAAAGATAATCAATACTATTAAAATGATAAGAATGTAATTTAATTAATGTAATGTAAAAATACAAAAGTTGATCCAACATAACTTGAAAGTCTATGGTTTGTCAAGAATCAATTTACAATTCAATTCAGCATAACTTGATTAACATAATGTAAAAACATAAGAATGTAAATTGACAAATGGGTGTCTATTTAAGATTTTTGTGCAGCAAAGCTTTCAAGACAAAATCGATCTTGAGATAATGATATTCCCAATGTTGTTGTGCCATGGATCAGCCAAGTTCTCTAATGGACCTCTTCGTGGGTAAACCGATTATTGAACCATAAATCCCATGAAAGACAGCAATGTAAGATGACCTAAATTAATTACAAAACAATCAATTGTTTAACATAGATTATTCAAAGACAATGATTTTCTTATAGCTCTACCTAATGTGTAAAGGAACAGAAAAATTCAAATAATTTCAGATATTGCATTCACACACTTCTTGCATTCACATTAAAAGAATCGTCTCACTCATGTAAACTCATGTATACTTTTGGAATGTAAAAGAATCCAACATTTAGAGAACAATCAAATGGTGTTCTCAAAGGAGCAATAATAATAGAGGAACATATAAAGGTGTGCATTAAGCATGAAGACTCATATATGGCTCACACAAAGTGGTCAATAGTAGGTCCTACTTATTCATCAAGGATTTCAATAAGATTTAAAAATTTTGAGAACATTTCCCTGTAAAGTGTAGCTCATTCTTTTCTCATCATCATTTATAGATGCTAAAAAAATAAATTATGAGGTCTCATCATTCCAACAACATAAAATAAACTTGAAATCATGATGCTATAGAAAGCAATCCATATCATGTCCAGTAAACACAAGTCTGCTTCAAAATTATGATCTAATCTATCCATATTCCACTTTAAAAATGAAAAGCTTATGGAAATAACATCATTTGTCTATTAAGCAAGTGATCAAGATGGCAAGTATGGAAGACATTTTCTTATATAAAGCAACATTGTCAAAGGCAGTAGGTGCCAAGGCGCCATGGTGTCCACTTAAATGAAAAAGTATAATGTATCATGAAGTACACATTACAGTTAGCAAAGAAATTTATCATATGCCCCAACTGTAATCATTGCTATCTGCATAAGTTAATATATCAAATGATACTACAATGTAATTTCAAATTTTATAATAAAATGAGTATAAATTAGATAGTAATAACTCACCTCAAGAGCCCCTTGTTTTACCCTCAACTAAGGCACGTAATGCTTCAAATTTCTCGTCCATTTTTTTATTTCCTCTTCATTCCTCCTCCTTTCCTCCTCATAGTTTCTTCTTTCCTCTTCATTCTTCTTCCTTTCCTCATCATTCCTTTTTCTTTCCTCTTCATTTTTTCTCCTTTCCTCTTCATTCCTTCTTCTTTCTTCTTCATTCTCCCTTCTCAAATCATCTAACTGTGATTGCATAATGTCATTCTTGTTTTTTGTTGTTTCTAGCATACTTAATAATTCACTTCGTTTTGAAGATGATCCATACATAGAACTTGGTGAAGGACCCAAACCATATCCACGTACACGACCATGTCTCTCTGGCCCTATAACTTGTTTAAAAATCTCATCCTCTTCTATTGGCTCCGAAAGGTCACTTGTTTAGAAAATAAATTATTAAACTTATCCTACAAAATAACTTATCAAAGAATAAATATGAACTCTAACGGAACTAATTACTTTTATTTTATCGTACTACAAGGAAATGACCGATGGAAAGTACCTCAAAAAATTTAAAAATCATTACTTCAAATATTTCAAAAATTAACCATAAATATTGATAGTATTTGAATTTTGAATTTGAATACTTACCGCAATCTGTTGTGCAGCATCAGAAACCATACTTCCATTTTTTTTTTGAATGAGTTATTTGAAACATTTTTCCATGCTTCGGTATCAGCAGGATGCCTCAATTTACCATCTTTAACTCGCCCTTCATCATGCCACCTCATATCATTTGCCGTTTTGGAACACATATATAACCTTTGAAGTCTAGGTATCAAAGGAAAATAACATATAGTTTTCAAATGACCTCTTTTTGATGACAAAACTATTTCATCTTCTTCACTTCTCTTACCCAATTTCCACATAGAAGCATTACATTTCAAACACCGATCAAGATTATGATGCTCTTTCCAAAAGAGCATACAAAACTTGGGACACACATCTATCTTTGAGTAATCAAGACCCAAGTCTTTAATAAATTTCCTACCTTCATAATATGAACTAGGTATAGCAGCTTCTGGAAATGCATCTACTAAAATACTAAGTAGAGTTGTAAATGATTTGTTACTCCAACCATTAAGAGACTTGACATGTAAAAGTTTTACCAAAAATGAGAGTTTTGAAAATTTGGTGCATCCCAGATAAAGCTCTTGTTCGGCATCTTTCAACAATTTAAAAAACTTTGTTGCTTCTTTATTCGGTTCACTAGTATTGGACTCTCTATTACCCATTTCTGGTATTTCCAAACCCTCACGTAACATCCCAATCATATCATCTTCATCTGATACATCATATGATTCTTCAATATTTCTCACACTCCCACCAAATTCTTCTCCATGCATATCCCAAGTAGTATATCTTGGAACCATACCTTTGATTACTAGGTGATACTTCACATTATCTCTAATATGATAATAAACATTGTTGCATTTCATACAAGGACAACGAATTTTATTATCACTTCGTGTGAAGTTAGCAAAGGCGAAATCAAGAAAACTTTCAACTCCATTCATATATTCATCACTAAGTCGATGTGCTTTCATCCAATTTTTATCCATTATAAAAGGATGTAAGGGATTGCTTACAAGAATTCAATAAGAAAGCCAAAAATCCCTTAGTATAATCTATAAGGAAAAAAAAAAAAAAAAACCACGTTAAATGCAAAAATAAAGGAGAAGAAAAAGGAACAAAATTTTCTCATTTATTGCCAATAAACTTAATTTTGTCATAGATCTATCTCAATTTCATGATCAAGTTTATTTGGTTTTCTGAATTAGACAAAGTCTATTGCACAAGTAAGCAAAAAAAACTAACAAATATTTGCATAAAAAAAAATGAAAATTTTCCAAATGGAAGTTAGAAGCAAAGGGGATTTAGGAAATAGTAAAAGAAGAAAAGGTACCTTGCAACTATGATGACTACACTAGTAGCTACAAGCAAGCAGCCCACTATTGGATTAAATTAGTACCTTCGGTCTGAGAGATAGATAAAAAAAAAAGGTAATCACAAACAAATGTGATTACACCATTAATTAACAAACAATGTGCAAGTTTTTTTTTTTCATGATAAGACCAAAAAAGCACCAAAATTAGTATACTAAACAAGATCAAAAGGGCTTGAGATTTTAAAAAGACACTCTTCTCCATTTTTACAAACTATAAAATGTCAATACCAAAGTCAAAAATCAAAGAACCAATTAATACCAACATCTCACTCTAGACAATTATGGAGCAATCAAAATTATCATTGCAGACCACCAGAATATCACAAATAAACCACTTCAGTCTACTACATTAAATTAGAAAACAGAAAAGGAAAAATTAAAAAAAAAAAAAAAAAAAAAAAAAACAGACGTAAGAATTGTGTCAGTGATCATGGTAGGCCACTTGGCTTTGTGTCTTTTACATTGGTATAATTTTATGAAAGTTTTAGAAAAAGGGACACTATTTTTTGTTGAGCAGCCTGGCAACAACCTCACCTCATCCGCAAAAGATAGTTTTTTATTGGTAGGATGGAGATGCCATGGCCAAAACCCAAAACCTGGGAGCAATCAAAAGTAAAAAGAATATCTAAGACAACAAGACTAGGATCTTGTTTGTGGCTCGTACGGTACATGACCCCCAACATTGTGGCCTAGGATCTGGTATGGACACCAAAGGATCCATGCCCACATCTCTCATAAAACTTTAGATTGATGCTGACACCGACAACCAGGAGAAAAATCGGCATTCCAAAGGCACTAAACCTCGGGAACGGTTCAGATCTCCAAGAAGAAGATCAGAGACTAGATTGTAATACATAATTGTGAATGCCCGAGACCAGACAATAAAGCATAGAATACTCTTATGATTTAATACTATATAAAAATAAGTGGGAAATCAAGTTGAGTCCAATAATACTATATAAATTGTGAATACTCAATATCATAACATAACACATAATCTGTAATTCTTAATGAGCAAAGAAATTAATGAATCCCTAGAAATTAAGAATTTAGTGCGAAACACCAAATTAAGAATTTTGTGAACAAGCATAGACACACAATTTTAGGTAGGTCAATTAGAGATTAGGATGCAATGAGCGACAACTAAACCATAGAAATTGAGAAACCCTAGAAAAGAATTTCAAAAACGAACAACGAGTTAACCCTAGAAATTAATTAGAGACTTGTAGAGAGATTACCGATACCTATTGAAGTGAGGCTTTGGTTGAGGCTGCGAATCATGGCAATGAGTGCTAGGGCGAGAGCGAGCGAGAGAGAACCCACTGTATTTCTGAGAGAGAGAAAGAGGGGCGGACGCGAACAGAAGATCTCCCAAAGAGGAGTTTTATTTTCAATGAAAAATGAGCTACTGTTTTAGTGGCGGCCACTATTATCTTAGTGGCTCATTTTGCCTATTCAATCATATTTAATAATAATACCGTAGATATTATTAAATATTATTATTAATATTATTCGAAACACTAAAACATTAATAAAATCTTAAATTAATTTTTAAAATTGTTGAAAACTTTAAACAAAATTAACAAATTTAAAGTATAAAATAGTACACAAAAAAATTAAAATATAAAAAATTCTATTATTTTTATTAAGTAGAATATTTTATTAACTATTTTTTAACCTTTTTTTTATTCATAGTACTTTCGTAATAAATTTGATTATTATTTTTATTTTGTAACTAAAAATAAGAAAATTTGAAATTTTAATGAAAAGTTAATTTTTGCATTTAATTTAGTGGGGGTCAAAAATTTTTGTTGCCACTAAAAATAATATGTGGTGGCGGTCAATATTGGCTGTCACAATTGACCAACTATTTAGTGACGGCCAAAGTGACCCCCATAAAATAATACTTATAGTGGCCAATTTCTTGTGACCCCCACTGATCTTTGTCACTAAAAACCATTTGTGTTGTAGTGAACAAAAAAAAAAAAAAAATACCCTACTCTCAAAGTGGAGCACTTAACTCAAAAACCAGTATGTTGGTTGTTTTGGGGGTCTGCCAGCTTTGGACCTAGAGGATTCATGTCTTGCTTGCCTAATATGGAAGTCTTTAAGGTCAGCGATTGTCACGCAATGTGAGATTTGTTCCTTGACACCATTGTTGATGGGCAGCAAAATCCAGGCCAAATGTCATCACTTACAGAAACAAGTTGCATCCCCAGAATACATGTCATTGCAATGACCAAGTTAAAAATTTGATGGCATAAAAGATGAAATAATCATATAACATTAACAAAACCACTCTCTTGCAATACACAAAATTATATCTCATCTTTGTGAAATCTCTCCTCAGCGTCAGTGCATTCAATGTTGATTGTAGCTTAGAACTGAAACCTTAGCTTGGGGACCTCCTTGGACATACACAAAAGTACATTCCGCACCAGGGTTCAAGACCTTAAGCTGTTGAGGGAGTTCATACACATTCTTCTGTGCAGTTGGAGTCAATCCCCATAAAGAGCCTGAGAGATACTCAATCTTCAGTTTCAGATTAGTTATTGGCTTTTTAGAAGTATTCTTTATGATCACCATGTGCCTGTAATAAGTTGCTGGTCCAACAGTCCATGTATTGGTTATAGAGTGCAGAAGCTCTACAGGAACATCTGCAGATTTCTCACCTGAATTTGTGTAGGGTGTTGGTGATACTTGTTTATGATAACCTGGTGAAGCCAAAAAGTAAAAGGCAAATAGTTATAGCTAAAGATTTGAGCTAACCTTCTACGTCAAGAGTGCAAAAACAAATTAGGAAAATTTACCTGGCCTTTTCTGGTCTGGTCCAGTTGAAAACTGAAGATTGTACCCCTCAATTTTGGATGCACTTTGCAACTTGGCAAAGAGGCCAACAAGAGGAGTGGTGCCAGAAATTGTAGGTTCGGTCTCTTCATAATTAGAGCGGTCATCAGAGAATCCATCATTCTGGTCAGGGCTCCATAAATAACATTAGGATTTCCTTCCTTCTGGAGATACCAGGTCTCCAATCCTTGTATGCAAGCCACAAATGTTTGGAGGACAGATATGGAGGCTATGGAAGCTCTCCTCTATGGTGGACATGGGTAGGGTAGTTATTACCATACCCTACCATGTAGCTCATGGATTGGGGATTTCCTCCAAGAATGTAATCAGCCTGTGTAAAAAATATAAAAAATTTTGGTAAAAAGGAAAATGAATGGAATAGGAACCAGAACTAGGTAATTATACATATGCTTGGAAGATGCAGCCGTGCAAAATGATTTTGCATAAGCTGTACCTGTGATTTAGCAAAATTGAAGAGATCTTGAGGCTGAACTTGGCCATCTGGACGTGATCTGCACACTTGCTGCAGACAGGTAGTCAGAGTAGACAGCAAGAAGAAATGCAGCAGAGGATGCGTACTGCAAGTTGTTCCATTGGCGCACATATACTAATCCCCCTGCCGAAACCACAAACATATGCATATAACAAAAGTTGTTCATCAGCATGGCATATATATGGGACATGACATATCTGTTAGGACAAGGATGCCGTGTTGAGTCAGCAAAACACGAACCAGGAGTCAGATCTACGTTGTAGCCACTGTTTTTCTGCAGACAAGCGCATGCAAAGTAATCTGCTTTGTCTTGATATTGCTTCATTACTACAGTATATCGTCCTCCACTTCCCTCCAGTAAGACCTGCAGAAAGCTTTCTAGGTTTCCTTCCTCAAACTTTGTAAACAAAGCTGAACCGAATTGTTTGGTAAATTTTACCTTGGAGAGAAGCATTTGGACACCAGCATATTTGTTGTCCCAGGAAAATTCTTTCATTGCCCCCCCTGTTCCTCCCAATGATTCAGCATTATCAATGACATATTGCAGGTAATACTGATCACCAGTTGCTCGGTAGAGCCACGTTGCAGCCCATAAAAGCTCATCCTAGTTTTGCACCATATTTTTTAAGTATTTTTGTGTGAAGAAATATTATGTATGAGGAAGTAAATTGCACTTTAGCACACTTACTCCATAACCAGATGACATGTAGAAGGACTGAGCAGATTGAATGGAGTCAATATACAATCCCCTAAATCTATCTGCGAACAAGAAAAGCTGCAACCAAAATTAGGATCACCATAATTAGTTGTGGAAAGTGGAAAATTATTATGGACACAAATGATTAATTCTCATATACCTGTTTTGCATGAAGTAAAAGGAGATTAGAGTAGGAGTCATCAAACTGCTTGAAAGCCATTGAAGCAGCAGCCATGGCAGCCGCAGTTTCACCTGCAAGATCGGAACCAGGATGAGCTTGATCAAGCCTGTAAGCAGTCCTTGGTGTTGTCATGTCTTCTGCACGCTCCCAGCAATGATGATCAGATTGTCCATCTCCTACCTGTAAAATTACCACTTCCTCAACTAAACATTTTTTGCCATAGAAAAGCCTAGCCTTGCAAGTACAATGATCAATTCTGATTTGTTACTACACTAGAATAATGAAAAATGATATACAAAATGCATGCATATTTGTTATTGTTTACTATTGACTAAAATCATAAATATCCTATATATTTATCCCTAATTTCAAATTACTTTAAATTTTAGTGCAATCAATTAAACCCAAAATTTTCAAAATAAATTCAATTTTCTTCGTAAACCAGTTTCGAAAATTTTCTAACATTTCTAAAAGTATTGATATTTAGAGAATCAGTCACATTTGATCATTCTACCATCTAATCTTACAATAATTAATAATTATTAAATGACGAATTAATAATCCATGCTAGAGTGTAAGTAGAACAACTTTGATAGGTTTAGTTGCGCCTGATCAGTAAAGTTAGTGAGCTTTATAGCCCTTCCAAAAAAAAAAAAAAAATCCTGGTGACCAAACTAGACTAAATATTCTTAACGACATGCATCTGCTCTCTACTCTCTCTCATCAGTCTCTCTTCTCTCTTCTCAAACTCTATGTGGCATATGAGGAAATTAGTACCTGTCCCCAAAGAACATTGGGTTGCGGATGAGCTTTGATGAAGTAATCGGTACCCCATTTGATAGCATCCAAAGTGTTACTCAACTGCTCAACTCCTGCAATCTCTCTCTCATATTCTATGGCTGCCCACGAAAGCATGGTCACCGTAAATGCCATTGGCAGTCCGAATTTTACATGATCTCCTGCATCATAATATCCTCCTACCAAGTCCACCTATACACGCACTTATATTAATACAAGTCCCATGAGAATATTATGAAGAAAGAGATTTGGCATTGTGAATTGAATATTACCCCTTGGAGGAAGCCAACGCTAAGACCAGAGTCACCTCGCCACTTGACTGTTCTGTTAAGAGGCAGCTTGCCTGATCTTTGCGCCTCGAAAAACATTAAGGTCTTGACAAGTGCTTCCCCATAGTTGAATGTTGCTGTTGCCTCTGAACCAACAACTAGAAACAACAACATCCATGCTATAACTCTCTTCATTCTCTCTCTCTCTCTCTCTCTGTGCCAGTGCAAGTGGTGAAGGGTGCTTTTATACATGGAAAGGAAGGAGAAGAACAAGGGAAATAATGAAAGATCAGAAATGGGGTTGAAATCTTCATGGCGGTAGCCTCCACTTTCTTAATTACTTGAAGGTCAACAACCAAAAACTATACAAGTAGAGCCTCCCACGTTGTCTTATACAAACATGTACATTTACATGTATACATATGTACATATACATGTACTCACTAATTAATTAAGTGGTGCTGCACCTGCACGATGTTCTTGATAGACTGTGAGCAGTGGCGGAGCCACATGAACACTGGGGTGGGCAATTGCACCCACCCCAAATCAAAATAATCAATTATTTTATGTATATCAAATGTCAAATTAAACTATTTATATTTTTATCCTTAACATTTGCCCGATTGCCCTCACTATCTTCACATTTGCCCATTACCCCTTGGGTCTTGGATCCGCCAGTGACTGTGAGGCCACTTGTTTTAATCTTGACCCTTGGTTTTAAAATCAACGTAGGCCATAGAAATGGATCTAATTAGAAGAAACTAATAAAATTTATAATTATTAATAGGAGAACACCATTTTATCATAATTTAAAATACATTAGTATTAACATAGAAATCTAAATATTATTTTCAAAAAAAGGTATACTTAATATTTTTGTAATTACTCATAAATACTATATTTCATATTTTTATATATATAATTTATGTTTTTAAAATTCTATTTCTTTTAATTTATTTTTTATAAAATTTATTTTAGTTTTTTACAAACATCGCTTTTTTAGTACCTTGTTAAGGCCAAGACAATAGGGTATTAAACATCACTAAAAAAAAATAAAAAATAAATAAAAAAATAAGCAAAGAAAATCATATGAATAGGAGATGGGTTAATGAAAAATAAATTTTGACCTTTTGAGGGCACTGCTTTTCAAAACAAAGAGGCACACCACAATGTTATTGGCAACACATTCTATTGAGGGCAACTCAGAAGTCAAAGACTGACATTAAGAACAAAGAAAAATAAGAAAAAGAAGACTTAAAATCTCTTATATACAAAAATTTTTAACGTTTCAATTATAAAAATATTTTCTATTTTTAAAATGATTCAATACGCTAAATTAATTAATATTTATACAACAGTTTTTATATTTTTTTAAAGAAGACTTAAAATCTCTTATATACAAAAATTTTTAACGTTTCAATTATAAAAATATTTTCTATTTTTGAAATGATTCAACACGCTAAATTAATTAATATTTATACAACAGCTTTTATATTTTTTTAAAGAAGACTTAAAATCTCTTATATACAAAAATTTTTAACGTTTCAATTATAAAAATATTTTCTATTTTTGAAATGATTCAACACGCTAAATTAATTAATATTTATACAACAGCTTTTATATTTTTTTAAGTTACATATTTTTTTATATTTAATAAACTACTTACTTATTTAATTATTTTTTATTTTTATATTATTTATCTTATAATTAATAATTACATATTTGATCATTATAGATTCTTGTTATGGATGCCTACTATATTACTTCCATAAAATAATTTATATTTATACAAAAATTATTGTATTTTTGTATTTACACATTTTTCCACATTTTTGTTTTCTATATTCTTACAAAATATTATTTTTCACATCATTTCATATTCATTTTTGTTTTCAGCCAAGCTTAAAATTAGTTCTTAATTATGTAATATTAAGGGCATGTGTGGGTACAAGAGAAAAATTTTAAAAAGAAACATTGCAAAGGCAATATTTTATAGAGTAAGTGTTATTCATATAATATTTCTTTTCCCCCCCCCTCTTATTTTGTAAACAAATATAGCATCTTGCAGTGGATAGAAGAAGGTTAGAGTGAAAATGTTAGATGGTAAATCATCTTATTATTCAAAAAAAAATAAATTATTTTAAAGTTAAGAATTAAATTATAGGTTTCATCTTTTCTATATTATCTTTATTAGTTTAGAATGCCCATGAGGGGCATTTTAGACATTTGCAATAGGGTTAGTGGGGTAACTCCCACTAACCACATATTAACCACTTATCATTATTCTCTCCATGTTAGTAGGATCACATTTGTGGAAGGTGACTAACAACTCCTTTGATTGTACGTGAAAGCAAATGATTGTACGTGAAAATTTTTGGCAGCCATGGATGAATGCTTGAGAGAGAAAAATATTCTCTAGAGAGAGAATATAGAGGGCATGAGAAAAATTTCGCGTAGGGAATTTTTCCCTTCACGATGATCGCCGGACTGAGGGTTGTGGCGTTATGACATTGCGGTGGTGATTCGATTAACATCGTGATCACCATCCGGACCGCGAGATCCGATCGAGGGATGCTCGATTGATCTTTTGGATGTTCTGCATATTCAAGGTATTTATACCCTATACCCAATCTATATTTATTTTTCCCGAAAATTATTTATGAATGCTTCCGCTGCATGTGACTTGATTAATTCCAACAATCTTGATGTGTTAGTAGGACACGATTGGAAAGATTTTTCTTTAAAAATATATATATATCTTTTGATGAAATTTAACAAATTATTGTAATATTTTGTACTTTTCTTTTTGCTTGATATTTTCTAATATTTGATGAAATATTTACATCTTTTAATTTGCAAATTTTATGAGAAAATTTCAAAAGTTTTTAATACGGATATATCTTTTGTTTGCTAATTATTTTACTATATTTTAATAAAAATGTTAAATAAGATATGGAAAATAAAAATAATAATTAATTTAAAATGCATAGCACCTCGCAAACTGTGGTTGTATTTTACCAAAAACTTAATATTGAATAAGTGGAAAACAAAAACTAAGCAAAAATAAACAATAGAACCTTCTAAAATAGTTATGAAAATATTCATGATTTGTTAGGATTGATATATTTTTTGACATAAAAAATTATATATTTTTATTTAATCTATCATGTTCATGGACCAGAAAAACCGAAGTATAAATATGGACGGGCGTGAAAAAAATTTAATTTTTGTAATAAAATAAATTGTAGAAAAATTAAAGTTATCCATTTAAATTTTTTTTTTCCTGATCTGACCTTTTGCACCCCATCACCGTCGTCCCTGTGAATCTGACGTAGACAACTTCTAGTTCAAATGTTCCTCCCCATGCCCTGCATGATCGATCAAACAATTGATTTCAAGTGTGTGTGTAGAAACCCAAATTCCCAATTATTTTTGTATAAAATTATTAAACATGGATAAATACTAAAAGAGAACTAGAGAGATGTGGAGGGTCTGGAAAAACATGTAGGGGATCATAGTAATTAATTAATACTAGTAGAATTAGGGTAGAAAAGGGACCTATAACAAATTTATTTTGACTCTAAAATAATTATAATGTAATTCGTCAAAATAACTATATTAATTATTTTAACTTGATTGATTTTATTAAATAATTAGAGTTGCACTCTAAAATAAATCCTACATTCATTTACAAAAGTGTACAATTCAATTAATTATCACTTTTCCTTGACATATATACATTTCTACAAGTTGTCACTCTATGTAACACACATAATTGAAGATAAGAAATAAATGTAACAAATACTTCCTCAATTATTTATTTTGTTGGGTCTCTCGACCAAATATCCAAAAATGTCAAACTTGTCACCCACTGTGCAATAAGATTTCACAAATTTTGATCATCCTATTTGATATCAAATCATTACTAAACTTAGTTTACGGATAATCAACCAAAACAACCATGGGGCCATATTTGATACAATCGACATAGATTCTATATCTATATTGTATATGTGTATCACTGCAAAAAAAAAGAAAAAAAAAAAAAAGAAATTAGCGATGAATTTAACGACGAAAATTTTAAAAAAATTCGTCGCTAATTTTATTAGTCACGGATTCAGTAATGAAAAATTTTCATCGCTAATAACATATCGCAAAAATTTAACGACAAAATTCAACAATTTGTGACTAAATTAACAATGAAAAGGATTTCGTCATTAAATTTACGACTAAATTCAGTGATGAATATTAGCATTCGTGGTTAAATCTCGCAATAGATATTCAAATCCATTACTAAATTTAGTAACGAACTTTGAAATCCATTGCTAAATTTAGCAACGGATATGAAGATCCGTGACTAAATTTGGCAACGGATATGAGATTTTGTGGTTAAATTTATCAATAGATCTATGAATTCGTGTCTAAATTTAGCAATAGATATGAAAATTCGTGACTGAATTTAGCATGACTAAATTTAGTGACGAATATAAAAATCTATGACCAAATTTAGTGACAGATATGAGATTCTATGGCTAAATTTAATAACAGATCTGTGAATTTGTGGTTAAATTTAGCGTCACATATGAAAATACATGAATAAATTTAGCGATGAATCTGTAAATTCGTGACTAAATTTAGTGACGGATATGAAGATCCATGATTAAATTTAATGACGAATTTAATGATAAACTTTTTGTGACAAATTTAGCGATAAATTTAAGAATTTAACTACGAAAATAGTGTGAATTGGTGACGAATTTAGCAATAAATCTGGAAATTTAGTGACAAATATAGTGACAAATCTGAAAATAGCCAAAAACTTTTTATTATTTTTAAAATTTTTTCTTATTCAAAAAGAAATATGTTGTCCAACCAACATAAACATTAAATTTAGCCATGAATATCCATCCAATGAATCTAAAAATTTTCCCAATCTAACCAATATAATAATCAGATTTTAAACGTTTTTTCAAAACCAATAAACTCAATATTGTCCAAAAATGTTCGTGCATCTAACAAAATGTCAATGGAAACAAAATCAAACAAATATTAATTCAGTATGTAACATTCCTCATGAATAGGCTACAAACCATCCCTTCAACCGAAATGATTCTATAAAATTTTTCTTTAGCTACCCCATGCCCAGCCACCCTCTTTGCCCCTCCCTTCAACCAAAATGATTTTGACACAAGGAATAATGGATTTTGACACATGGATAGTGTATGAAACACAAAGGGGGGACTAAATCAACCTTCTCTTTGTCGTCGGTCAATCTCTTCTCTCTTAAGCGCACTTTCTTAGGATTCAATTTCTCACCCTAAACACAACAGTCAATATGTCAGATTTATCATACATTCCAAGAATAAAACATTCTATAATTTAAAAAACATGAATAGGCTATAGACCATCTTATCAGGTGCCTTTTCTCGAGCTTTAAGTATAGTATCAGTGAAATGACTTCTCATCATGGCTACATGATAGAGCATTTTGGGGGAGACTTGCCTCTCAGATGGAGTGCTTTCCCTTATAATTTAATAGCATGATAGGTGAGTTGATGTCCAAAGCTAAAATCGGAGAGTTTTCTTCATGATTATCATCCTTACCCTCTTGATGTCCATCTGCCTCACCAAAAGCTTGCCAAGATTGGTAAGTCTGCTCAACTTGATCCAGCCTACTATCAAATTCTATAACAACAAAGAAAATCACAAAATGATTGAGAGGTTGAAGAGTGTTGCATCATTAGTGAGAAGTACAAAAGCAGAAGCAAAGAACTTACTATCTTTAGCGTTTGTAAATTCAACATAATTTCTTCCAATCCATGAAGTGAAACCTGGTAAACAAATTTGTGTAGAAGTAAATCAATTTTTAACTTGATTCTAAATTACACGACACTTTGTACTCCACAAATTCAAAAGCATGAAAGTTTCAATACTTCAAAAGAGAGCCATACAAAAATCAAGCAGAATTGCAGTTAGTTCAACAGTAAAACATCTCTCATTTCCAATAAACTAAATGCTAATGTGACCATGATATGGAGCTCTAGTAGATGGAAGGGGAAAAAAGGAGGATGGGATGAGAAAAGCAACATTGGAAGGGGGAAAGAGATGAAGAAAGAGTAAAACAGGGGAGCCAGAGCTTTGACAAGAGCCATAGAAGAATTAATATACAAATTTCCAAGTCAATTCACCCATCCAACTAATATTGTGTTAGAACAATAAAAACATATATAACCCTGTAACTACCATAACACAAAGAATAAAAATTAAGAAAACAAAGCATTAAATCCTAATTTACAAAGCATTAAATACTTCCAAGTCCTAAAAATACTCCTGATACCTTTCTAGATGCTTCTTAAAGAATAGTGTTGAATAAGATTAGATCAGGTTGGATCCCTTCAAAGCTAGCTTTATCCAGAAGATCGGTTGCTTCATCAAATTCTCCATAACTCAATGAAATCTGACGCGGAATACTTTTGATAAGTAATAGCTATCAACAAATTATGATAAATAAAATGTTTGTAGTGGTACAGCATATATCTCAATAATCAACTAAGACCAAACATACTTGAATTCACAAAACCACATAGTCACAGAATGGGGAGATAAACTCGTTGTCAATGGGCATCAATCAGAAACAGCCTAATTGACTTGCAAGATTAAGAGCTACGCAACTGGTCAGATGGGCTACATCCACTTCATTGATTACACCTATTGATTCAACTGTTACATAGCCCCAACAAAAGTTTAAATTGAACAAGATGCGGTCTTGGTTATGCATTTTATTTCAGAATCAACAATCATATCTAGAACAATTATGCCGACATGAACACTTGTATCAAGCTCCCATACATATGGACACATTAGAAAATAAGCAATGACAAGTAGAAGTAAAGAACATTATCAGATTACATTGACAACATCAACCAATCAAAGCCTTAAATTTCACAGTGCCAAATAGAGTAATTTTCAGATATTCATTCATACCAAGCAGCACCAAAATGAGAAATATACCAAAAAAAAACACACACATACACACACACAAAATTAATCAAGATTAGATAGAGAAAAAAGATACTGACCAAAACAATCACTTTGTCTTCTCTAACCTCCGAATGTTGGTGCTAAAAACACATCGAATCAGAGTCTCCAACTCTATATTCTTTGATTGAAGATAGGCTTTGGTTTCGATTGAATCATGAGAGCGAGAGCAAGGCTGAGAGTGAGCGAGTGAGCAACCGAGAGAGAAAGCCCCCAAATCGCAAAAACTCTAGAAAATTTTCGGAAGCCATGGTCTGACTGGAGCTAGGTTTTGCGAGAGAGAAGCCAATACATTATTTCTGAAGGCTCGATTGAAAGAAGTGAGTGACAAATTTTGATGGACTATTTGAAGTGAGAGACCAGTCTGGGAGTGTTATAGACGAAGTGTGTTTCCTTCGATCGGAGCCTAACTCAATAAAAGTCATGGTTCAACGACGAATAGGAATATTCATCACATAATTAGCGACAAATAGCCATCTTCATCGCTAAATTATGGCAACAACAACACATTTTCGTTACTAATTTAACGACAAAATGCCATTTCTATCCCTAATTTAGCGATATAAAAAAGTCATTGCAAAACTTAGTAATGAAAGATATGATTCATCACTAAATTTAGCAACTAATTGTCATTTTTAGCGACAAATTGCTATTTTCGATGCTAATTAGTGTTTGCTCTTTGCTTCGTCACTAAATTTAATGAGTGAAGTGACTTTTTGTTGTTAAATTAACAACAGAAATGGCTTTTCGTCACTAAATTAGTGACAAAAATTATGACGAAACCTACTTTTTATCTACTCCTTGCAATGAATTTAATGACAAATTAGTTATTTGTAATGAAATTAATAACGAAATGTAGTTCTCAAAAATTTATAACAAAATTAGAAACGAAAAAATATTCGTCGTGTGATTCATTGATAAAAGGATCTTGGTTTATGACTAAATTATTTAAATAAATTTATAACTTCTCTGAAGGTTATGATTGATAATACATACAATAAGTATAAATTCTTTTGCCTAATCTCTAAAAGAATTGTACGATACCCAATATAATCTTACACTTAGCCAAAAGATAAAATATATGATTATACTTTGTTAGAGATTGGTTAAATTATTTATTGTTAAAAATGATCAATTTGATGAGAATTCTAACATTCACTATATATTTAATCCGATTCTATTACTTAAAACTGGTTAAAAAGAGAGACACGGTTGAAATTGTTTCATAAGAGAGTGTAGAAGGAATTTAGTCACGAAATTAGCTACGAATTCCCATGTATATTGTAAATTAGTGACGAATTTAATCGCGAATAATCTTGTGTTGCTAATTAGTGACGAATTTAGTCACAAATTGAGATATTCGTTGTTAAATTTTGCCACTAAAATATATTTGTAGCTAATTGGTGATGAATTTAGTTACGAACAATTTGTGCTACTAATTAGTGACAAATTTAGCCACAAGTTGTTGTGTTCATTTCTTAATTTTGCCATGAAAATATATTTGTTACTAATTAGCGATGAGTTTAGCCATGAAAATTTTTTCATTGCTAATTAACCCCAAATTTAGTCATGACTACTTTAGCGACAAATCCTGTTTTCATCCCTAGTTTCATTACAAAGTAGCGATGAATATTTTTCGTCACTAAAACAAAGTTTTTTCTTTGTGTATCCTAACCAGCAAATACTACATACTCGATACACAAAACTCTTGACTCATAAAATGTCTCACTGTGGTATATTAATATGCATAACCGTGGTTTCATAAATTCATCCACTTATACTCAAAATTAAGAGTATATGAATTACATATAATTATAGTGTATCGATTTCAATGTCATATTACATTTAAGGAAATAACTTATGGTATCTTGTTCATTGCTTATCACCTGCACTATATGATATTTAGCTCAAATCTCATCTAATAATCAAGGTAAATTATCCCTGATTAACATAAAAATCTCAAACTATCGTCTATGCATTATATCTATTGTTTGTACCATCAATCCTTTTACATTGAATCAAAGGACCCAACATTTGTAGAATCTAGGATTAAACAATTGCATCTATTTTATTCATAACATCAAAAACAATGCAGTGGAATAATCAAATCTAAATGAAAAATAATGTGATCAACATGATCTTAAAAAATAAATCACATAAAATAAAATTGAGAGATCACTAATACCAAATTTACAATATATTATTCTTTGCATACTTTAGGTTGGTAGAGTTTGATTCTCAATGTGTTGAAAGTTTTCTTCCATCTAATGCTTTAATTGGTTTTAAAGACTTAACCAACGTATAGAGAGAGATTTTTTAATTAAGATTTCAAAAAAAAAAAAAAAAAAAAAACCTAAAGCTTGTACTTCTCAAAATTATAAAACCAGTTCTCATATTTTTTGAAATTATAAGACAGCCCCAATAATTTTTGAAATTATAAAACAAGATAAATAATTTTAAAAATTATAAATTGGGGCAAACATGTTTTCAAATTATAAATTAGGATAACAAGTATCCAAAATTATAAACTGACTATATAATTTTCCAAAAAAATACAGTCGAGTCCTAAACTTCTCTCTATATAATTTTTATTTCCAATTAAAGTAACATAAAAATAATTCTATACAAGAAGATAATAATACCAATTGAGTTTTTTGGGTGTACAACAGACCTAGAATATATTTATGTTGATTCTGAAATAATTATAATGTAATTTGTCAATCAGGTGAATAGAAAAGACAATAATTATAGTTGAATATTGTTTGAAAAGGTGTGTTAGAAATCGAAAAGACGGTGTTTATTCAAAATTTTGATAAATTATAGAATATAAGATTTAATTTAAAAATTATTTTTTTTTGATTTTATTTTTAATTTTAAAAATAAAGTTTAAAATTTTAATTAAAAAAATTTAAAGACTAATTAACGGAGCCGTTGCAAATACTTTTGTTTGTTTCTGCGAGCGAATGTCATGGCATTGGCAGCAACAATAAAGCCAACCAAATAAGCCTGACAGACTAAAAGTAATAATGAATTTTTGGGTTAGCAAATTTGTCCAACCAAGAGAGAGAGAGCGAGCATTCCGTCATTTTTGCATCGAAACGTCGGGATTTCAGGTCGGCGGGATCAGTGGCCCATTTAATTCATCTCTGTTGTCTACTGTATACACTGATGATAGTGTTTGAGGGTAAAAAGAAAGTATAAATGTAAAATTTAATTAGGTATATTATGAAAGGATAAAAATATTTAAAAAAGTGAAAAATTAAATTTGTACTTTTGAAAGAAAATATTAAAATTAATGGGTTTATAAAAAAAAAAACGTGAATTAAATTAGTTTTTAGAGTGAGAAAATTGATTTAGATTTTTTATAGAAAAATTTAAAAAGAATGTATTGGAGAGATAAAAATATATTTAGTTTTAGAGAAAAAAATAGAGTTTTAGTCATAAAATTGAAAACTCGTCACTAAAATATCGTCACTAAATATATATTTTAGTGATAATTTTTTAAATCGTTACTATTTGATTGTAATATAAATTACTTTAATGGTAAAATTTAAAAATTATCATTAGATTATCATTAAAATATAAATTAGTGACAATAATAAATCACATCACAGAGTTAGTGACAAAAAATAGGAGCAACATAATTTTGTCACTATTGATCGAGTACAGTGATGATAATATCTTGTCACTACATATAGTGACAACATCTTCTTGTCACTATTAACTCATTTAGCAACGATATACTATATCATCATTGTTGATCATTTTATAACAAGATTACTTCATCATTATCGACCCCCTTTTAATAACGACATATAGTGTTGTCACTATTAATCCCTTTTAATGACAAAAATAGTTGTTGTCACTGTTAATCTCTTTTTATGACAATATTTTCTTGTCATTATTGACCCCTTTAGTGACGGCATACTATATCATCACTGTTGATTATTTTGTAATAAGAATATTTCGTCACTATCAATACCTTTTTAATAACGACATGTAGTATCATCATTATTAATGTCTTTTAATGATTTTTATAAATTTTAAATTCATATGTAATAAAAAAAATACAACTAAAACTTCAATACTTCCTTATTTTATGATTTCAAAATAAGTATTAATGGTATATTTATTTAATTTTATGAAAATACATAATTTTGATTTTATTCAAAATCAAATCGATTAAGAGGTATTTTTGAAAAAAAAAGAATGTCAAAACAGTGAATATTTTTTTTCCTACTACATATATCTGAGTAATTCATTTAAAATAAACATATTTAGTAATATTTCTTAATATATTTAGTAATACATATATCTAAATGATTTTAAATTTATAATTTCAAATGATGATTAATATGCAAAAACCATACGACTTATTTAATTATAAGAAGCATTTTTATTGATGAAGCACATTTATGGCAGATATACAATAAAGTGAGTTTTTTTTTTGGATTACATAAATGTCGTAAAAATCATAAAAGTATACATCTTCATGTAATTTTATTGAATAAGAATTCTTTATCACTCAGATATTCATATAAGGATGATCACTCTCCTTTTTCTTACCGTAACAAATATTAATAAAAGTCACTTCATTTCTATTAGATAAAGTTATTTTTTTAATTAAATAAAAGTTAGCAAAAGTAATAAGTATTATCAGTCTGTTGAAATATAGTATAAAATATTTAATTTAAATTATAGTTATTATTTTTTAACAAAATTTATTACCAAAACCCTGTAACCTTAGGGCGCCAAAAAAAAAATAATAAAAAAAATATGAAATGAAAGAAATGGAGTACCATTCTCACACATCACCACGAAAAAAGTGAGTCAATCACAAACTACAATTTGCTTTACCTGCTAACTAGAGTTCCAATTCCAAATCCAATTCAAATTACAGAATCGGGTAAAAATACAAAGGGCGTCCTGCCATGTAAAAACAGTTTTTAAAAAATCTCTCCGGACTGTACACAGATACCAAACAATAAAAAAAAAATGATATTTGATCTTCCAGTTGACAGCCACGTGGTGGTCTTAGCTTAATACTTAGTTTGGACGAGGAGAAAAGTAAAAAAATAAAAATAAAAAAGGAATGATTTGATTTTCTTTCGGGAGTTTTAGAAAGAGAGAAATAGGGAGAAATGAGAAGGATTTTAATAATAAAATTTTTGTTTTTAAAAGTGAGAAGAAAAAGGAAAAAAAAGGAAAAAAAATTATCTCACTAATATATTAATAAATTTATTTAAAAAAGATGATAAAAAATTTTTAATTTTAAATAAATCTCATATCTTTTTTTTTTCTCTTAAAACTTTCAAATAAAATTAAAAAAAAAATCTCATCTTATCTTTTTATTTTTTAAATTTATTTTATTTTTTCTTAAACTCCCAAACCACAGAAGTGCTTATCTAAAAAATAAAAAAATAAAAAATAACCCTCAGCGAGAAATGAAATGGGTATTCTCTTCACCAAAAATCACGGGCTGGGTATTCTTTTCTTAAGACCAACTCCGTGAATTGGGTATTCTCTCTTCCCTCCGCCTCCCACCTCCACCTGCAGCTCCAGTTTTCTCGGTCACTCGGTACTCCTCTCTCTCTCTCTCTCCCTAGAATATTTAATTTCATTTCTTCCTGTAATTTTGGATTTCTCCAGCAAGCTTGATTTTTCTTTCTTTTTAACCATTGCAGCAAACTTGATTTCTTGATCGTTCACGAAGGACTCTCAGGTTCGTCTCTCTCACTCTCGATTACGGTTTGTAATTTAATTGGCTCTATCTCTCTCTCTTTAGGGTTTCTGGCTCTCTCTCTCTCTCTCTCTCTCTAGGGTTTGTAATTCACCTTTCTTGATATGAAAATTTTAAGATTTTTCTTACCTTTATTTGTGTCTGTCTTTGGTTGCTATTTGAGATTTGGATTTCGGAGTTCTGCAATTAGTCTCTGGTTATATTTCGGAGTTCTGCAATTTTGGTTGCTATTTGTATTTTTTATGCTGCAAATTGAGTTCATGTTAAGGCTCCCAGTCCTAGCCCCCATTTATTTGATTCTATGCTGGAAATTGTAGCAATTAGTCTGGAATTGTGTTCTGCAATCGTGTTCTCCCATCCATTTATTTGTTCGTATTTTTTCTGCAATCGTGTTCTACAATTAGTCTCTGGCTAATTTGATTCTTTAATTTTTGGATTCTTTAATTTTGAGGTTGTAGCAATTTTAAAAGTTTTTTTAGTTTTACTGCTAATAAAAAGTTATGTTTTATTTAATTGTGAGGGCTATTGAACTAAGACTTTGAAAGTGACTTTTGGACACATGCAGATGTATTGTTCTTTGTATGCCATGAAGAATTTCTGCTTTCTTTTTACTACGATGCACACATGCAGACGTGACTTACAATCATAACATGTATGGATTCCGCAATATTGTCAATTTTGGAAAACAGATAGGATATGGCGACGATATGACTTTTAAAATAATATTATTCTTTTATTTACAAGAATGCAATTCTATTAAATTGGACATATAATTTCATGAGTATTCCCAGTGCATGCCCAATATGAATACTACTTCTATTTTGAAGTATCCATACCTCCTAGGTTCTTGAGTTGCCAGACTGTTTGATTATTGATTTGGAAGTTCATGGATGAGCTTGTAGGTCAATTTTTTAGTAATCTGATTTTTGCAGGCATCTCTAGAAATTTACTTCCATGCATTTCAGAGTTTCTTAGTTTTGGGGATCCTGTTGTTGTGTGCTACTCTAGCCTTTGATAGCCAACCAGAAATTTATACTCAAATTCAAATATCTTTTTCACCTAGAAATCTATTTGGCTACTATATCTTGGAAGGAGTAATTATGAAAAGGAAGACTGTGAGGGACGTCTTGAGTGCAACTTGTTGGAATTCTTTAACTATTTTGGTACTCAAAAGACCCAATTTAATGTTGTATTTGACTTTGAAAAATAATAAGGACATGATGGTAGGGTAGATCAAGACACCACTCATAGCCTGTCATATGGTTGTTATTGTGAATGCACAATAAATTGTTTTTAAGAAGAAAAGGAAAAAAAGGGTGGAAGACTCTGTTTGGTTTTGATCAATAGTCAAATAAAACACTAAGGAAGAGAGAGAGAGAGAGAGAGAGAGAGAGAGAGAGAGGGTCACTTTTAAGACTCCGTGTTCCAATTTTGTTCAAATTTCAACACAGAAACGTTTACAATTTTGTGAACTTTTTGACACAATAAAATATAAATAGATTATAGAGCATTAGTTGACTCTGGGCTCGGTTTGGGTGTTCTACCAAAGAGCACCCATGCAATTGGCTGCAGGGCACTAGTCCAGTCTTTGCCTCTACCTTTTGCTGTGCAAGTTGGGTTTATACCTGCCAACGTTTAAAATATTTATCTTTTCTTCTTCGTTTTTGAGCTGATCAAACCAAATTTTCATACAAGAAAAACTTAGTTATTTAATAAAATAAAAACCCATACCCTATAGTTATCTTCATAATTATTCCCTAATAAAATAAAAACCCATACCCTATAGTCTTCCATGCATTTCATAGTTTCTTATTTTTGCCATGCTTGTTCTGATTGTATGGGATTTCTGTTCTGCACAAATGGTATGTCGTTTATTGAACCGCTGATTGGCTGAAAGAATCTTTTTCATCAGTAAACTTCTTCATACTTGCATCAGTTTTTTCTGTCACTACATATGCTCTTGACTGATTGAAAAAGCATGGACAAAATACAAGCAGGATTTCATCGTTAATTGTTAATACATCATTAATCACAACAAAACTATAGACCCTTCTTTAAGACAATGTCAAATTTTTTTTCTATTTTATTTTTTGGTAAATAAATTTTATTTGGGGGATTTTTCACTGCATGTTTAACCTGTTATTGCATTTTTCGGACATGAAGTAGCTTCCATCTTCTTGAAGTTTAATATATACATTATTATTACATCTTATGTTCACACAATTAGTGGCTCAACGTGCTGTTTAAAAATGTGAGTTTGGATTCATTTCAGTTTAATTTTAACATTTCTTGATCCCTTTTAGTTTGAATGGAATTCTATTTATATAAAAAAAAATACAAGATAATATTACATGATGGTGTGGGAATTATTATAACTTTTGGATACTTTATGAACGGTTGTTCCATTAAGATATTTTAGGATTGTTGCCTTATGCTTCTATTCTGTCTATGCCCTGAAGGCAATAGCACCGGACCCAATTTTTGAAGCTCCTACGCAATTTATATACTTAACATTATTGTCGCACATCTTAATTGGCCAACACATAGCGCAAATGTTCCATCTTTTTTCTATTCCTCGTTGAACGATGGATTTCTATTTTGCCCTTCTCGTTTCTATTGCTTTTGATTATTCTTATGATCATGTTAATAAGTGAAATCATATTTTTCCTTCTATGTGGGATGTCAGTGGGATATGTTTGCATGTATGTGCTAGGAAGTGATGTGTACCCTAGCTTATGCACAGACTTTGTCCTAGAAGCATAGTTCAGATCATGTCATTATAGGTACTCTGTATTGCAATAACTTTCTGTCAAAGTTCTGTATTTTCGTAGTATGGTTGTATTGCTCAGCCTTTATGGAGGGATAGCTGTTCGTTGCATGCGTGCTTATGAGGCCCGCAGATTGAATGCAGAATATGGGCATAACGGTGTACTGATTTTTTTTTTTTTCTTTTTTAAGCATAGGGACAGCCATATGCAGCTGGTACCTTGTTTTCCTGTCTTTGGTTGATTTTCTTGCTTAGCTGCATTTCTAATAGTGGGAAATTTTTATTATTTCCCTCCTCAGGATATGAGTTGGTTGGCTGCCTGCATGCCCTTTCTTTGTTAATTTCCTTGCTAAGTGGAAAGGCTTTTGACTAAGAAAATCATATGTAAGAACATGTGATTTGGTTCATTTAACTTGTCCAGTCTTAACAACTTCCTACCCACCAGACAATACACAGAAAACTCAAAATCATAAATAAACACTTACTTTAAAGGCTGAAGTACGAGAGATGCAATTCAAACAAAGAAATTGCATCAGGATCAAGCTGAGGACTACACCCTTCTTTGTCATACTGCACTATCACAAGCTTTATAGTCTCCTCCACACTTGACCCCAGCTTAACCATAGTCCTAATAGGTCCTGGACTTCCTTCAACTTCCACATTAATCACCACCTTTGCGTCCTTCTTGTATCCCTGAAAATTCCCAAATGTTTAGACTCTCTTAGGTGGCTTCTTTCGTAGAGCCTAAATTACTATCCTTCCTGAACATCAAGTCTTCAAACATTCAAAACCCAATAAGTCCCAGTAGCTAAACCACAATGCCCAGACAACTAAATCGCATTGATGTTATTAAGACTAAAGAAATTCAATGACCCATAATAAACCTCATCTGGATAACTTTTTGTTATTGATGTTATTGATGTTAAGACAACTAAATTGCATTGATGTTATTGATGTTATTCATCTTTACATATGAGTTATTAAGACCGTCTTGAATACATGTGGATAACTTTTTGTTTGTTTGTTTGTTTGTTTTGTTTTTGTTTTTGTTTTTGTTTTTGTTTTTGTTTTGTTTTGTTTTGTTCTGTTTTGTTTTGTTTTTTTTTTTTTTTTGGGTGCATTATCGTGTCATTTTGCAATTCATAATAAACCTCATCTGGCATTGTGCAGGCAAGCTTTATGGATTTAATAATTTTTGGACCTTCTGTTATGCTGGAGTATAGTATACATGTAGATGGACAAAAGTAAGGCTACTTCCCACTAGAGAGTAATGTGACAAAGGTCTGACATGGAATCATAAGAGAACCATTACTGCTATTGTTGTTATTTTGTACATAACATAGATGACAGTTAATCTATTCATTACATTCATACAGGAACCAAATTACCATAAACACCTGAACCACTGTAGCAAGTAGATGATACAAATTTGTTGCATGTTTGGCCAAAATGATTAATCGCTTTTGTAAATTTTTGGCTTGAGCTGGCATTTTTTTTCTACCCGGGATTCTTTGTATTTTATTGATGGTGATGGTGACGTTTGATATTTTAAGATTTTATATAGATATGAATTTGAATATTTAGTAATTTTAAATATATGTATATATATTAACATTGATGAGTTTTCATTTTGTATGCGTGAGGATGATTTTAGATATTTTTATTTATGAATATATATTATAATTTTTAGTTTGTATAAATATAATAATTATAGGTATAAAATAATATAAAAAATTATAACTTAATCAGTGGCGATAAAAAAAGTCATCACTATATGGTACTTTTAATGATGACTTTAAAAGTTGTCATTATTATCACAAACAAAAAATTATTATAAATGGTCTATGGTTTACCAATGTCAATGACAAAATCATATGGTCACTAATTCAGTGACAACAAAAAAGTCATCACTATATGGTATATATAATGACAACTAGTAATGTTGTCATTGTATCCACAATAAGAAATTGTTACAAAAACTTCTTAGGTTATCATGTTTAGTGACGATATCGCGTTGTTACTAAATCAATGATAACAAAATGTCATCATTATATGGTATTTTTAATGACGATTTTAGTGACATCATGTCGTCATTACTTTAGTGACAATAGATAATCTCGTCACTAATAGTATCTTCGGTGACAATTTGAAACTCATCATTATTGAATCCTTTTATGATGATGATTTAGTGACGAAACAGTGACAAATGAAAAGTTGTCACTAAAAGCATTTAATGATAACTTTTAGTGCTTTAGTGACAATTTTTGGTTATTACTAAAAAATCCTATTTTCTTGTAGTGGTTTTAGAGAAAAAAATTAAATTTCGCATTTTTGGAGAAAATGTAAATCAAATAAATTTTGGAAAGAGAAAGCTAAATTTAGTATTTTTAGAGCGATAAAACTTATAGAGAGAAAATGTAAATTAAAGAAATTTTAAAAAAAAATAAATTAATATTTTTATTTTTGGCGAGAGAAAACCAATTTAATTCTTTAGAAAGAAATATTAAGATTGATGTGTTTAGAGAGAGAATGCGTGAATTAAATTGATTATTTAAAGAGTCAAAATTGAAGTGATTAGTTTTAAAGAAAAAAATAAAATTTAGTTTTTCTAGAGAGAAAAAGAAATTAAAAATCAATGCATTCAAAGAGACAATTTTTAAAATAATTAATTTTTTTAAGAGAGAAAATTAAATGTGTCAACTTTTAGAGAGAGAAAAATAAATTTTAGATTTTTTTTAGAGAGAAAAACTTAGAATTAATGAGTTTAAGAGCGAAAAATATGATTTAAGTTGATTCTTTGAAGAGATGAAATATTAATTTAAAGAGAGAAAAACTCAAATATTAATTTCTAATATTTATTTTAGAGAGAGAAAATTTTAATTTAATTTTTTAGAGAGAAAATATAAAAACAATGTGTTTAGAGAGACAATATCAATTTTGATATTTTTAATCAGAGAAAAATCCTAAAAAAATGTGTTTAGGGAAAGAATGAGTTAAATTATTTTTTTTTTAAAAAGAAAATTTAAAATTGATTTCTTTAAAGTGATAAAATTTTAATTTAAATTTTGGAAAGAAAAAATTAATTTGATCATTTTAAAAAGAAAAAAGTAATTTTTTTTAAATAGAGAAAAATGAAAATGATATGTTCAGAGAGAGAAGATTAATATGCTTAATTTTAAAGAGAGATAATTCATATAAATTCAACTTGAAAAGAGAAAATAATTATTAAATTATTAAATTCAATTTGAATAAGATTATCTAAATGTTAATATGTATACTAAACATAGAAAATCGAAAACATTACTCATGTACCAACATTACTCATGTACCTTTTTCTTCTCTAGTATATTAATTTATTAAATAGCTGACTTTAAAATTTAAAATTAAAATTCATTGAGTACTAAAACTTAGATTTAAATGCAAATTGCAAAAACAAAAAATAAAGAAATATATTTTAATCCAAACATAATCTAATAAATATTAGGGACAACATTTGAAGCACGAAATTAGGTCATGAGATGTTGATGCCCTTTTGACCGTAGACGGTCAACCTTTTAGGGCTTTTCACAGGGGAGTGTATGTACCCTCATTCAATGGAACCAAGCAGAAAATATGGTCCCCAACCTACAGGTGGCGCATCGTCCCCCTCTCCCTTATTACCACATACTTGTTGTAAGCTAGACTTTAAATTTTATCATCGCTAGATTTTAGAATTTTCTACTATTTCTGTAAATTTTTGAAAAAAAAACCTTACATTGTAATGGATAAAAATTTTATCGATTAAGAATTATTATATTTTTTAAAAAAATGAGATAAACTAGGATTTTTTTGATCATCTTTTCGTGGGTATTGATGTACATAAAATAATAAAATTAATTAATTATTCAATAATTCCTATTCACTTTCCTCTCTCCAAAATGGACAACCAAGAGGTAGTTTACACCATGCTTTGGGGGAAATGGATAAATCCATAAAAGGAAATACGTGGGCATATTATATAAATTTTATCCTTATTTTTGAGACAAGGTTCCTATTCACTAGTTATCATGTGTTGGCCGAATTTAAAATGACAGCTCAATAATAATTTATTATTTGACTAGAAAAAAAAAGAATTATCGAGATATAAATTATATATTAACTATTTTATGAAAAATTAAATTACAATCGAATTAATATAATTTTTAGTTAAGATAATATTAATATAATAATCCAAAAATATTAAACCATGTCATGGCGAATCCCAAATTTGAATAAAGAAGCAGAGTTATGTTAGATATCCAGCCAGAATGCAGCCACTGTGGGGGTGGGATAAAAAATTGATATTTCATCTATAAAAATCAAATTTTATCAATAACAAGCTTAAAATTTATGAATAAAGAAAAAATTACTCTCCCTCGTTTTCATGGCCCATCAGGTAATTTGAACATACAAAATCATTTAAAAATATCTTGTCATCACAATAATTACAAATCAAATCCGATTTGGCTGAGAGAGAGAGAGAATCAAAGAAACCTATAAAGGATGAAAATGGGGGGGGAGTGGGTTTCATTTCATGGTGAGAGAGAAAAATGAAAAGACAAAAGCAGATAGATTAACACACCGTGAAATAATAGCCGTTGGATGTGCAGGTCAATGGTTGCCATCCATTTGTTCATCCGAGTGCGAAGAACAGCGAGTTTGCGATGAGGAGAAGAGAGAGTTTTGGTTATGTTGGTGGGTTTTATGGGATTCTTCCAAATTTCTAAAAACGCACAAGAAAACACCGGTTCGCTGGGTGTTCTTGAAAACTCAAACCGATCACAAGCCCAAGAGCAAACCTAAAGAAAAGCGCAAGAGAGAGACAAAAGGGGAGAGAGAGAGAGAGAGAATCACACTTTAATTGTGGGTGTGTTGTTGCAGGGCACAGACTGTGAGAGAGAGTAATACCCACAGAGTAATTCTTCCAAACTTTTTATCTTTAAATCTGCTATGGATTTAATGTTGAGAAGAAACTTCTGGAAAGTTCTTTTGGTAGAAAAATGTATGGGTTTTTTACACTAGGTAGTGGTAGAGGTGGTGGGGGTGGACGCAGTAGACGTAGAGTAACAATTACAAGCACAAATCCAGCACAAGAAAGTTTAATATTTTTTAAGTTGATATTAAGCACAACTTATCTCATATAACATAAAATTATCAAATTTTTTGTTCGGTCTGGCTGAAAAAACAAATGCCACAAAGCTTGATGCAGCCAAACTAGATTTTTTTTTTCTTATACTTACAAATACCTTAACACAAGCTTGATGCCATAAAAAACTAAAGAGATCGCAAAAATCCTAAAACTAAAATCAAAACATACGTTAACTAGATTTTGTTCGCCTTCGCGGTTCCTCCTGTGGAAGCATGACACGCAGAACTCGAGAATTGTTATCAACAGTACCAGCACCGCAAGAGCAAGGGTTACACTTACAATGAGGCGAACGTATCCCTCCATCTGGTCGACTACACAACAGAGAAAAAAGTAGAAAATAAACCATAACAAAAAACAGAGAGAGAGGGTACCTGAAAACACAACAGAGAGCGAGAGCGAGAGAAGGTACCTGAAAACAGAACAGAGACAGAGAGAGGGAGGGAGAGGAGACTGAGTGGGAGAAGTTTTATCATCACGTAGATATAGACTTAATTGTGTTCAGTAACATATCCATTGTAGGATCACCTAATATGAACATCGGCCTTACTAGATTAATTATGTGTGGCAACAGGTCTCAAAAATGGAAAAGGAAGTCCAAAAGGGTTGGGTTGGGTAATTTTGGACTGTGATGTGACGTTCAACAAACGCTGAAACTGAATAATGGATGAAAATTGTAACACATAGAAATTGAATGATGGCCGTGCTGTTAATTACTTTAAATGCCAATTGCGCATGCCATGCCACTACAGAAGCATACTATAAAGGCTAAAATAAGTAGGGTTTACTTCCGATGGTTTTATAATACAAATGGCATTTAAATACGCTTAGCACTCCACTGGCTAGCAGATATTAGTAATACAGTTCTACCCTAATTTTTCTTACTATATTACTATTATTATCTTTTTCTATTATAATAATTTTTTTTTTCATCACACTTGTCATTGAATAGAAACTCTAATTCCACCACCATTTGTTTTCAAATAGAATAGGAATTAGTGGGTCAAACATAATTGACATGCTTTATCCCTTTGATTATTTATAATGTGACACTTTATTATGGGTAATGTGTCAAACATAAGTTACTAAGGAAAAAAAAAAGAGTATTATGCTTAGAATGAGAAAGTATTAACAATTTAATATAAATGTATAAACAGAATTCACATGAGTTTTGTTGTCTTATATAGACAATTTGTGTGATATAAAATGACCTCATGTTCTGAGAATAATAATAATTACAATTATAATAATAATTTTTGTGAACTGAGATGGAAAAATCTGTTAATTTTGGTTATGATTAATAGTTTGGTATGTTAGCTATTAAGTTGATAAAAACGAGAAATTATGACAAGATTTCTCCAAAATAGACTCCAAGGAATTCATCTGAATTTGGGAGTGAAGTGGGTGACTCTGCATGTATTATTTGGGTATTGACTGACATTCTACAGGTTTGGTTTTTTTATTCTATTGACAACCATAAACAAATAATAAGCCGATTTAATAATACTCGTATCTTTGATTGCAGAACAAAAATCAAAGCTCACTCTGATCCGATGGGAACTCACAAAAAAAAAAGGTTCTGCTTCAGAGAGACAAAGCAGTAACTTAAAAGAAACATTAAAGATCTCTGCAAAGAAAACCTGTAGAATTTCATTTTTTCTGACAAAAAATCAAATTTCTCTGTGCAAGCAAGGATTATTGTCCCAAGCAATGGAAAAAGGCAGGTAGCCAGGATGGTTGACATTGATAGGGGTGTCCTGGACATAAATATCAAAAAATTGGTATTTATTGGGGTGAGTTATGATTTTATAGATATCAGTTCCTTATTGATCTGAACAGTAGTCGTTAATAGGTGGATGCACATGCTAAAATCGCCAGAGGGTGCTCCGACGAGGAGGCTCCAAAACTCAAGTCAGTAAAGAGCGATTTTCGATTGAAAGAAACAGACTGAGAATTGAGAGAAGACTATTCCCTGTGATCAGTGTGCCCAGAGTGTTAGGCCTAGAGAGCGAACCTCGTTCTGAGAGTTTTTGGGATAACTTATACCTCTAAGAGACGTGCACCGCTTGGGAACTTCAACCCTACTTTGCTTATCAAAATGCTCCGAGAATCTCAGAGGTTAATATTATGAGTTGATTACGACTGTCATTTATTGGTAGAACTACCATTTTTGGGAGGGGTGCTTTCCTTACTTGAAAGATCCGTGATTTACCATTATGAAATGGGAGACCGAAGTTAAGAAAATCCTGACTTTCCTTTAGAATCGCTCCGAGTGTTGCGTATCATTCGGTCACTTGACCGATAAGGGGCCTTTGAGACTTGTCTGGTTGGAGGGCTGACATTTGCTTGCTTGATCGGGGTGACTATCTCCACTCAGTGAGTCACGATCGGTTAATAGAGCGACTAAGGCTCTATCGTTTGACAGATTGATTTGGGTGGCTAAGGCTATTCGGTAGATTATCATGACGATCGTCAAGTACTGGACTGTAAGCGTCCTTCATGGATTTTTTGAGAATTCTTTCTTTTGGTTTGGGCCTTGGGCCATATCCCATCATTTGTCCCCAACTTATGGCTTTCTTGGAAAAGAAAAGTCATAAGTAAAAGGTCTGTGAAGCGTATTTCGTATGTTATGAATGTATAGGGATACTCGGTCCATTCTGATTCGCCCTTTTTGCATGCTAGGAGCGCGGGTATATCTCATCAGATATGACTTTATTCATGGGGAATCAAAGACAATTTACTTCGACATTTATGACTTGCGTTTGTGTTGATCCGTTTCAACTTCTTTGAATTAATTGAGGCTTCTCGTTTACACCGTTATAAATAGCCATGATGCGCATCTACTTTCTTTCGTAGAGAATTGATACTCCTCCTTCATGGTTGCTTGGTTGAGAATGATCCTTTTCGAGGGTCGATTTGCAAGGTGTTGCAGCGTGCAATGCTCCGTGATTGAGGTGACTTCTGCTGGAATAAGATCTCATTAAAGAAGAGGATTATTAGAATGAGATCTCATTATGTTGACCGTTCATTTTGGTTAGCATAGTCTGATCCCTTGCCACCGAGGGGATGCATCTTGTATCGCCTTGCATTGCCTTCTCCGGTTGGTCCTCACCATCCAGACGCGGTGGGAGTGTTTCTCATACTATTTTTTGGATGGGTAGGTTGAGTTCGGGTCGCTTTGGTGGGACAAAATCCGAACTTGCCTCCTCTTCTCCCTAGCGCTACATTGCCGTACTATCCAGCGTGGGGATTGTGTTTTTCCTTGGTTGTTGGGTCATTTCCTTATTCCATGACAATTGCTGAGAACTGCTTGTGGAAGAACATTACTGTGTATTTCTCTTAGTGTAATTAGTTCGACCTAGGGGCTTGTGTATATTCTTTTGTAAACGAGTGCGGTCTTACGCAGACGAAAAGATGGTACTTTACTTTCTTGAATTTTGCTTCTTCCCCTTTTCTATTCCTTATCTGGTTGTATGTCTTTCTTCAGTCTTTGTTAGAGCGGATATTTCCTTTAAGTCTTTTCCTGTTCAAAAGATTTTTGTACAACCTGTGTGAACGGCAGAAGCTGTGCGATTGAGGCCTTTCGAGTGATAGGAAAATTTTTAGTTGCGGGCCGCATCCACCCGTCCGGAGAGTTATATTCCATATTGACGACGCCGTACAATCGGTAGAGACTGGGTGACTGGGGCCCTCTGATAGGAAATTTTTAAGTTATGCCTAAAAAAGATCTCCCGACTGTTGGATAGTGTTGAGACTCATTGATAGTATATGTGCAGGTTTTTCGAGTTCCAAATCCTAGGTATCGCTGACCCGTCTAGGTTGTCGAGTCGGTACGTTCATGGTCGAACTATAGAACGTACTCGATACGGACCTTCCCAATTAGGGACGAGCTTACCCCCGGGCTGCTGTTGACCGGTAGCCTCCACTTTCCGTAGCACCAATTCTCCGGATTTGAACGTTCGGTTTCTAACCCTTCGGTTATGATACCAGGGTATTTGTTGCTGATAGGCCACCATTCGTGTTGATGCAAATTCCCGCAATTCTGGAAGTAAGTCCAACCTTTCTCATAGGGTGCATTTGTTTTGCCCGACAGCTACTCGGAGCGAGTGAACGCCTATTTCCACGGGTATGACTGCTTCGCTTCTGTAAGTCAGACTGAAGGGTATTTCTCCCGTTACCCTTCGAGGGGTAGTACGATACGACCAAAGGATGCCATAAAGTTCTTCGACCCATTGCCCCTTGGCGTCGTCCAGTGTTGTCTTTAGTCCTTGCATGATCATTCGGTTGGTTATTTCAGTCAGTCCGTTGGTTTGTGGGTGAACGACCGATGAGAATCCATGTTGAATCTCTAGTTTCTCGCAAAACTCCCGGAAGCGCTGGTTGTTGAATTGCTTCCCGTTATCTGTGATAAGGACACGCGGTATACCGAACCGGGTGATAATATGAGTCCACACGAAAGATTGGACTTTGGCAGCCGTGATCTGGGCTAAAGGCTCGGCTTCCACCCACTTCGTAAAGTAGTCGATCGTCCCAATCAAGAATTTTCGCTGTCCCATGGCTGAAGGAAACAGTCTGAGAATGTCCATGCCCCACTGAACAAATGGCCAAGGGCTGGATATTGGATTAAACTCGGTAGAGGGTAGCCGAGGAACTAATGAGAAGCACTGGCATCTGTCGCACCTTTTGACATAGTTGTTAGAATCAACCTTCGTGGTCGGCCAGTTGTATCCCTGTCGAAGGGCATTATAGACTAGATTTTGAGCATCCAGATGATTGCCGCAGATTCCTTCGTGAATCTCTCGAATAACGTAATTTTCCTTTTCAGGAGTCAAGCATCGCAGATACGAGTGAGTGAATGACTTGCGGTAGAGAATCCCATCGATTATGGCGTAGGGTGCTGCTTTTCGCCTTAGTTTTATTGCTTCCCCCGGGGATTCTGGTAGGCGATCTTGTCTTAGGTACTCTTCTATAGGGTCCTTCCAACTAGGCGGCTGATCGATTGGGAGGATCTCCTTAGGCTCGTCGATGCTAGGATACGATAGGCTTTCAATATATACCGTTCGGATAGAAACAACTGAATCGGAACTAATCAGTTTCGACAGGGTATCAGCTCGCGCATTTTCCAAACGAGGGATTTGTTAAATGTCTACTTTGCCTAATTGGTCCATCATCTCGCGTAACTTACTTAAATATTTCGCCATAACCGGGTCTCTGGTTTCATAAACTCATTCGATTTGCTTCACGACCAACTGGCTATCCGTAAACACCCTAACATTTCATGCTCCCATGTTGGTGGCGATCTGGAGGCCCGTTAGCAGAGCTTCGTACTTGACTTGGTTGTTGGTGGTTTGGAAATCAAAGCGGATGATGTACTCTGTTTTAAAATCGTTCGTTCCTACCGATATGAGTCCGACGTCACTTCTTGAAGAATTTGATAATCCATCTACATGGATAGTCCATTCGGGGGCGACCCATTCTTTTTGATGGCTAGAAAGTTGCCCTTCAAACACCATGGGCAAAGTGCATTCAATAATAAAATCGGCCAGTTCTTGGCCCTTTATTGCGGGTCGTGGTCGGTACTGGATATCAAATTCGCCTATCTCCACACTCCACTTGATGAGCCGTCCTGACGTATCCCTCTTCTAGAGGATTTGTTTCAGCGGTTGATCGGTGAGTACCACAGTGGTATGGGCCTGGAAATATGGTCGAAGGTCCCTCGCTGAGACAATCAAAGCATATATTATCTTCTTAATCGGCTGGTAGTTAATTTCAGAATCTTTCAGTATCCTACTGATGTAATAGACTGGCTTCTAGGTGGCGGACTCTTGTCTCACAATTACGGAATAGAGTGCTCGTTCGGAGACGGCCAAATATAGGTAAAGTTACTCTTCGAGAGCGGGCCGCGAGAGCAGCGGCGGTTGCATCAAATATTCTTTCAGTCATTCGAAGGCTGCTTGACATTCAGACGTCTATTCGAACTGTCGGGATCTCTTCAACGCGTCAAATATGGGCTTGTACTTTTTGCAAACTTTGGACATGTATCAGCTTAGGGCCGCTATTCGACCAGTCAGGAGTTGCACTTGCTTGAGTGTCTGGCGGAGTGTCATGTCTAATATTGTTTGTATTTTTTCGGGGTTGGCCTCTATCCCTCGGTCGGTGATCATGAAACCCAGAAACTTTCCGGAAGCGATCCCGAATGTATATTTTTCTGGGTTTAGCCACATATTGTATCGTTCTAAAGTTTGGAAGGTCTCTTCAAGATCTGCGACATGAGCTTCTGCTGTAACGCTCTTTACGAGCATGTCGTCGATATAAGATTCGACGTTCCTACTTAATTGGTCTTTAAAGACCATATTGACCAGTCGTTGAAAAGTTGTTCCGGCGTTATTCAAGCCAAAATGCATGCTCCGGTAATAGTACATATCGAATTCAGTGATGAAGCTGGTATTTTCTTCGTCTTTAGGCGCCATTCTGATCTGGTTATAGCCAGAGTAGGCGTCCATAAAACTCAAAAGTTGGTGTCCCGAGGAGTTGTCTACAACCTTGTCAATATTGGGGAGCGGATAACTATCTTTTGGATATACTTTGTTGAGGTCGGTGAAATCTACACATATCCTCCACTTGCCATTAGTCTTTTTCATCAAGACCACGTTAGCCAGTTATTCAGGATACCTGACTTCGTGGATGAATTCTGCTGTCAACAACTTCTGAATTTCTTCCTGGATGGCACGTTGGCGTTCGAGGGCGAATACCCTTTTCTTCTGCTTAACCGGTTTGAAGTTGGGATTAATGGTTAGTTTAGGCTATGATCGACGGGTCTATGTCAGGCATATCTTCTGGAGTCCATGCAAAGACTTTCGAGTGTCGTTGCAGACAGGCGACTAAGGCCTCTCGTAAGGGAGGTGATAGGTTGGTTCCTATCCTGATTGTTTTGACTGGGGTTATTTGTCAAAAGGATCTCGATCGTTTCTTCGCTTGATTTAGGCATGACTCTTGGCTTAGTGTCCTCTCTAGGTTCCAGAGTGTCGACCAGGAAAGTTTCTTGTGCGCTTTGTGTCACGAAGATGATATAGGGGTCAGGGTCGCTTCTTATGGTAGCCACCCCTAGCGGTGTTCTGAACTTCACTTTCATGTGTCTCGTACTCAGTAGCGCCTCTAGATTGTCCAGTCTAGGTCTGCCGAGTATAGCGTTATAGGGAGAGTAGATCTTTACCACATGGAAAAGGACGGGAGCGGTTGTGTGATTAGGGGATCTTTCTAGCGTCACAAGAAGATAAATGATGTCTTTAGCATAAGTGAGCTCGTCTGAAAGTCCTTGGAGGGATCCGGTAGATGGCAAAAGTTGAGATGGATTGAAGCCCATCCTGCAAAAGGCGTCCCAAGTGAGGAGATCATAATCAGCACCCTGATCAGCGAGGACTCTTTTTACAGTGTATGAGTCTATTTTGAGGGTGATGACAATAGGGTCATCATGGCGAAGATTTATCCTTGTTAGAAGGTCATCATCATCAAAACTTATGATTGACTTTCTTCTTTTGACGGGTGCTGTGTCGGAGATGATCGTTGCGAGCGTCGTCATAAGATTTCAGAGAATCAGTCTGTTCCCACAGACGACGCCAATCTGTTGAAGGTGGGTTATGACTCTACAGATACCAGCTCATTCTTGACCCGAACAGTAGCTGTCAATGGGTGGATGCACCTGCAAAAACCGCTGGAGGGTGCACCGACGGAGAGGTTCCGAAGCTCAAATAAATAAAAGCGGTTTTCGATTAAAAGAAACAGACTGAGAATTGAGGGAAGGCTATTTCCAGTGATCAGTATACCTAGAGTGTTAGGCCTAGAGAGCGTATCTCGTTCTGAGAGTTTTTGGGATAACTTATACCTCTGAGAGACGTGAGCCGTTGGGGGACTTTAACCCTACCTTCCTTATCAAAATGATCCAGAAATTTCAGAGGTTAATATTATGAGTTAATTACGATCCTCATTTATCGGTAGAACTACCATTTTCGGGAGGGGTGCTTTTCTTACTTGAAAGATTTAAGATTTACTGTTATGAAATGGGAGACTGAAGTTAAGAAAATCTTGATTTTCCTTGAGAATCGCTCCGAGTGTTGCGTATCATTCAGTCACTTGATCGATAAGGGGCCTTCGAGATTCGTCCGGTTGGAGTGCTGACATTTGCTTGTCCGATCGGGGCGACTATCTCTGCTCGGTGAGTCACGATCGGTTAACGGGACGACTGAGACGCTATCGTTTGATAGATCGATCTGGGTGGCTAATACCCTTCGATAGATTATCATGACGATCGTCAAGTACTAATCTGTAAGCGTCTTTCATGGGTTTTTTGAAAATTCTTTCTTTTAATTTGGGTCTTAGATTATGTCCTATCAGTATTTATATTTATTACTGTTATTCTTATTCTTCAGTAACCCCACCCCCACCCCCCCTGGGGGGGGGGAGAAAATGGTGTTTCACATGCTTACCTTCCGTTTCACTGCAACGAGAGCCTTAAGGGTTGAATTGTTGACTACTTGTCTCTCTTCCAAGATAATCTTCCTTTGCTTCTTAGCTGCCAAATTTTTTACTAAATTAGACATCAAGAATTAAGCTAATCATGTCGTTGGTACAAATTAATTAAAAGAAGGAATGAAGAGGCAGGGCCTCTTAGGCATGTTTGAGTCTGCATTTTTCTCTTCCTTTTCCTTCTTCTTTCTCTGCCTTTTCTCTTTTGGTTTCTATTTTATTAGTCCCCACAGATCACAATCAAATTAGTACTCCCCGCAAAAAAATTAATCAAAGCATTAAGCAAAGCTGGAAAACTCTCTCAAGTAAATGGTATATATCTCCAACAAGTTGAAGAAATTTATTTAATAATTTTTTAATGTTATCATTTGATTTTAAAACAAAGCCTTTAAAAAGAAATTTCATAAAGTTCCCTAACCTTTAAAATAAAGTCATCAAAAGCTTAAAATTATCATAATGTGTGAAATTATTATGACAGTGACAATTAAGGGATTTGCTTGCACGACTCTTGTAGCTCAGAAATTAGTTTTTTTTTTTTAAATAATTCATTTTGATAAAAAAATAACAAAATTTTATCAAATAACATTCTTCTGAATTTATTAAAAGGAAAACTCAAACTCTAATTTTTGACCCACCATTAATAATACTAAAAAACTACGAGATATTAAATTTCAAATAAAAATCGATATTTTTATATTTGTGCAAATGTGATCAAATTATATACCCTTATTCAAATTTACTTTTCAAAATAAATTTATTTTATTTTAAAATAAATAATATCTAGTTGTGTCGCAATACCTATCGAAAACCATTCCGAATCATTAGAGAGTTGGTGGGTTTTCCAACCTGAATTGCCCACTTATTTCAATTATTTCTTATATTATTGATTTTTTTATATAATAATATTATCGATAAACATATTGATAATCATGTGTCTCTCAAGAGTAGCTTACATAATAGAGTTTTCCTAATTTCATCATTTCTTTTTTGTTTCAATTTCATTTGATTGCATATTATCAGTAAACATAGTGATAATCATTTAAAAAATGTTTTTATTTCGTCACATTCTTCGCTAAACCTAGTCATGGAAAAACAACTTATGGCTAAATTTACTCTTACAAAGTACCATTTTTTTTTCATAGACTTTTTTTTTTTAAATAAAAAAAAACTCTTACAAAATGTTATATTTTTTTATATTATTTTGTTTCTATTTTCGTTTTCATTTTCGTTTTCATTTTCTTATTTCCATTTTCGTTAAATTTAGTTTTATTAAAGAAACAACTTTGACACCAATTTTTGGAGGATTAAAATTTATAATAATTTAATTATTTAGAGAAAAATTAATACATTAAGTTTTGAAGAGATACCTTTTTTAGTAAGCGAAAACATACTATGAAACATTGTTTGAGTAACTCTTATTTATTAGTTGAACTAGACAAGGGGAGAGAGTAATATTTACTTTTTGAAATATTAACCTTATAAGTTCCCTTAAAATTTTTCGGGTCATTTTGTAACAAAAAAAAAAAAAAAAAATACGGTATGACTCCAAAAGTCAACCTAGCACAAACATTCATTCATTCACTCACTCACTCTCTCTCTCTCCCCACATCAAAATCTCTTTTTAAATTTAAACCATACAAATCTCAGTCATGAAATGATACGAATACATATTAACTAAAATTAATATCCTTCAATTCAAACTAAAAAAAATTAAATAAATTATTTTAAATAAAAATTTAAAAGAAATTTGTACGATTACAATTTCTAATAATCTAAATTTAAATAATTCATACAAATAATACTAAATAATATAAATTTAAATTAGTATTTATCTCAATAATTTAAACCTTGAAATTTCCTTTTAAATTTAAAAAGAGATTTTTAAATTAGTCTAATCATCTCAATAGATTCGTATGATATGTGAATATTTAGTATATTTTTAACTAAAATAATACTAAATTGAATCAAAAGTAATTATATTCTTACATAATTTTTTTCCCGAATTTCCCATCCTAATTTGTAAATGACGTGAAGAATGAAATGCGGAGAAAAAAAGGGTCCACCGTCCGTACACTATGAATGAAACCCTACTGTAAGACCCCATTCCGAGAAAATATTAAAATATACATTTTTATATTTTATTAAATGCATTTGAAATTATTGTATTGCACCATGACAAAATTCGTGAATTTTTATGTGCGATGCATGTTTTACTTTGTTATGGTTTTAATTATAGATCATGTATATTAAAATTGGTATAGATTAGCGAGACATACCAACGAATAAGAATGATCGGAATTAGAACCGAATTAGGGTTTGATGTGGGACCCAAAATGGACACATGTCACACTAATATTGAGCATGACACTAGACACATGGCATCTCCTCACTAACACATGACACTTAAGTCTTCAACACATCACTAAGCTTGGGCCCTACAATTCTCTTAGAGTTGTAAAGAGAGATGGAAAGAGAAGGATGTCTCATTCTTGAACATTATTCTGGTCTTGCTTCTCTTCCTCCCAAAAACAAAACCCTAACCCCATGAAAAGTGTACTTCAAACCTAAATCCAGCAATCTCCATCCAACTACTAAATGTTCCTAGCAAAAGAAGAGTAGAAAACCTGTAAAACAAGCTAGAAAACACTTGAGGAGCTAGGGATTTGGATGAACAATCACATAGGAGAGTAAAGTGAATTTGAAACTTCCAAAGACAAGTACCTTATATGTATTTATTAAATTGATGCCTAATTATATTTTAGAATATGTTTTTGGATATGATTATATTACTGGAACACAGAGGAAATGATTTAGAGAAAAGAGAATTTCGTTCTAGATGAAAACCTAAAAATTCTGGATGCTGGACAGCCTGACCAGTCATAGGTTTTTAATTTATAGCTTTTTCTGCATAACTCCAAATCATGTAAGGTTTTATCCTTGGGAAATTAGACTTCTGTAGCTCTAAAATGATATATAATTCGCATGATTTCATTAAGAAATGGATTTTTGGTAAATTTTCAAAGTTGCATGTTTCTGCAGAGAAACTACCCCATTTTCTGCCCTGTTTCTGTACTGATTTTTGCTACAATTTTTAACTGCCTTCTAGTATAAATTAGGTTGAGATCTGAACATGGAAATCGTAGCTCTATCTCTTATCTTTAAATGGCCACTAGAATCACCTCATTCGGATATGTGTAAAAGAAGTTATGTTACTTTTTCTATGACTGTGCAAGAAGTATTGTAAATCGTGAACTGCAATATTGTTTGAATTGGTTCTCTTTGTATAATTGGAATTGAATTTAATTATGAATATGAGAATTGTAGTCCTAAGTCTTAAGTTTGTGCGGCAATTGGATTTATCTTAATCCTAGTCTTGCAACTCAAGATATGACAGTTTTATTAGGACTTGTTTATGTTGATAACTCATTGAAATAGCCCAATGGAATGCTATAAGTGGGATAGCTATACAAATTGCTTATTTGTGATGTTTGGCTATAAAAATAGTGCAAATCTTTTGATAAATAGTAGTGTTTACCTTATGGGAAACATAAAGAAAAGTAAAGAGGAAGTGATGGCATGAAACATTCCTCCGAAAAGCTTGTGCGAAGCCTGCAGGCGAAACTTGAGGAATGCGGATTGTATATAGAGTTTCAAAACTTGTGCGAAGCCTACGGGCGAAACTTGAGGAATTATGGTTGTATCTCTTCCCTCTACGATGGTCAAATTAGAAGTAAGTGAAGTGTTTAAAGCGTCTAACCCAAAAAGATCTAGATTTTATTTAGAAATACCAAAATTTAGCTTCCTCTTCTAGACCCTCATATACTAACTTGGTTTGAGGTTCTATTTATTTCTTTAATTACTGAGTTATTTAGAACATTGAATATGGAAAAGAATGGTATATCTATAAATGACAATCATATTGTTATCTTAAGAATACTGGTGATTATATGCATTTTTTGTAATTTGCTACGTTTATATTGTTGTATGATAATATTGATATCTCGATACTTACTTGCTTGTTATGCATGCTTCTGGTTCCCTATGTACTTGCTCAGCTTAAGCTGACCCCGATATCTTTGTTTCAGATGATTTGGGAGATGAGAAGGTATCATCCGGTAGAGGCACTTGAGTCGAGGGATTTAGATCCCTACTTGTCTTTGTCCTCTTTTATTTTATCTAAGCATGTAAATATTGATACTTTTTGAGAAGTTTAAGTTATGTTTCATGTATAGATGTATAGTTTTGACACAAGAGATACTTTTATACATAGTTTGTTGATATAAAGTTTTATATACTATGGTGTTTTGTGTTGGGCGGCCAGATGGGTCATTGATTCCAGCTTGTCTGATGATAGAAGTGCTATTTTGATTTGGTCAGGTTCTTGTATTTACCCAAGGTAGCCAACAGTCACTAAACAGGGGAGACTCTGCCAAATTTTCATTTGAAAAATCAAGAAAATGGTTTTCTTTTAATTTAAATCTCCTTCCGTGTTATCACACACGGGGAGTGCAATTGTCACAAGTCCAGATGTCACATTTTAATCATGGTTGTTGCTTCCGCATTATGCATATCTGTTCCTTTCTACTTGGGGGTGCGATACCTGGATAACGGGTCGTCATAGCTGGTATTAGAGCCCAAGATTTTGGGTAATCTACACCTAAGAGTTGGACCATAGGTATAGGTTTTAGATAGAGGGTGGTTTAAGTCATGAGTGACATTGTTTGTTGTTTGCATTCATCAGGTGATTAGCACGCAGAATGGTTAGGACCAGGAGACTAGGTGAAATACCTCATGAGGGAGAACATAGGGATGATGAGCAGAGGCTGGAGCCTCTATCCCAGGCACTAGGTAATCAGAGGCCAGAGGGGCCATACCTATAGCAGGCCTTAGCTGCTTTGATGGCTTAGGTAGGTACTATGTCGGTGGACATTCCTAGACTGACAAAGAGACTGTCTCAACCAGTGATAGGGAGTGAGACTGTAGATGTCTCTCCAGCCACTGAGGTTACCCCTACTTCTTCAGCTATGTCAGTTTCAGTGACTCCAGTGGTATCAACCGATTGTGAGTCAGGCCAGATTAGATCAGGCAAAGATTGAGCCACTGAGTACGGAGAAGGACAGGAAAATAGAGGAAACATGTGTGCACCTCAAGAGGACCAGAGGTTCCAGAAATTAATGACTAAGTTAAAAAAGATAGAGCCGATGATCTTTTCGGGGAGTGATCCTCATGTGGCAGAGACTTGGATTGTAGAGATGCAGAGACTTTTTTCTGAGTTTATGGTTGCAGAGGAGTATAAGGTTAGAATGGCTACCCACTGAAGGAAGTTGCATACGATTGGTGGAGCTCGGAGTTGAGACTCTGATATGGAGGTGACCTTCGATACGTGAGTTGCGGTGATTTTACTCAGATCTTCCATGAGCGGTATGTACTTACATTTATTAGAGATCAGAAGATGTTTGAGTTTTTGAATTTGAGGCAGAGAAATCAGACGGTTAGCCAGTATGAAGACCGTTTTGCTAGATTGTCAGTGTATGCTCCGGAATTAGTTGATACAGATGAAAAGAGAGCCAAGAGGTTCCGTAAAGGGCTGTGATCGTTCTTCCAAAGGTACCTAGTAGCTTAGCCTTTTACAACTTATTGGGATCTTGTGAATAATGCAAAGGCATTGGAATTGGTTACTGAGGACAGACAAGAAAGGTTTCAGGGAAAGAAACCAACGGAAGTCCAAACTCAAAGCACAAAGTAGAAGGAAAAGAAGAGGCATTTTGAGCAGGGAAAGGGCTCCGGTAGGAGGCCATCATGTCCTAGTTGAGGGAATCTCCATATAGGGCCTTGTGAAGGAGGAACCAGACTTTATTTTATTTGCTTTCAGTCGGGACATTATGCTTCACGTTGTCCCCTTTGGTTCGAGCAGCCATAGCCTACCCCTTTACAGCATGTTCCACCACCTAGCCCTTACCAGCTCAACAAGTAGCAGCTCCTCCAGTTCCATTGAGGCTAGGACCACCTAGACCAGCCCCACCACCACGACCACAATAAAGGCGACCTCAGGGCATGCCTCCAGGCCCAGGAGGTCAGGCTAGAGTTCATGCGGTTACTGTTCAGGAGGCTCATGCATCACCTGATGTGATTACAGGTAGAATGAAATTATTTTCTCATGACATTCGTTTCTTGATAGATCTGGGTGCCATGCATTCATTTATTTCCTTAGCATTTGTCATATATTTACCATATGGATCTGAATCTCTGGAGTAGAGATTGTGGGTTGCTACACCACTTGGTGATGAGGCTCTGATTACTGAGATTTATAGAGGCTGCATTGTGAGCTTCTAGGGACATGATTTTGACATTAATTTGCTGCCCTTAGAGTTAATAGATTTAGATGTAATTCTAGGTATGGATTGGTTATCATCTACTTATGCACTAGTTGATTGCCACTGAAAGATTGTTTGTTTTTCCCCACCTAGATGATAGTAGATATTGTTTATCGACGATAGATTTATCAGAGCTCCAGTTGTATCTTTTGTTCGAGCAACAAAGATGTTTTCCAAGGGTTGTCATGGGTACTTAGCTTATGTCACTGAAGACAAGAAAGAGGAGTTTCAGTTGCTTGACATATCGGTGGTTCGAGATTTTCTGGATGTATTTCCTGATGATTTGTTAGGATTACCTCTCGTCCGAGAGATAGAATTCCCTATTGATGTGATGTCAGAAACTAGTCCTATTTTTATGGCTCCATACAGAATGACACCGGTTGAGTTGAAGGAGTTGAAAACTCAATTACAGGAACTTGTGGGTAAGGGATTTGTTCATCCCAGTATTTCTCCTTGGGGTGCACCGGTGTTATTCGTAAAAAAGAAGGATTGTTCCTTGAGATTGTGTATTGACTACAGGAAGTTGAATCAAGTTACCATCAAGAATAAATACACCTTGTCGAGAATTGATGATCTGTTTAATCAGTTGAGAGATGCCACAGTTTTCTCTAAACTGGATCTCAGGTCAGACTATCACTAGATTAGAGTCAGGGAGGAAGATATACCTAAGATAGCTTTTCGTACCCGATATGGCCATTATGAGTTTCTAGTGATGCCATTTGAGTTAACTAATGCTCCATCAGTGTTTATGGATCTGATGAATCATGTTTTCAAACCATATCTGGATGAGTTTATTATAATGTTTATTGTATGATGTTCTGGTGTATTCCAAAGATAGAGCTCAACATGAGCAGCATCTCCGCATAATTTTATAGATTTTGAGAACCGAGAAATTGTATGCCAAGCTAAGTAAATGTAAATTCTGGCTTGACCAAGTAAACTTCTTGGGTCATATTATCTCTGGTTGAGGGCTTTTTGTAGATCCAAAGAAGGTTGAAGTAGTTCTTAACTGGTCTATACCTGCTACAGTTGCAGAGGTGTGTAGTTTTCTGAGTTTGGCAGGCTATTACTGCAGATTTATTAAGTATTTTTCTTCGATAGTTGCTCCACTTACGAGATTGACTCGTAAGAATGCACTTTCCGCTGGGATAAACAGTGTGAAACTAGTTTTCAGACATTGAAAGATAGACTCGCATCAGCCCTAGTGTTAACATTACCCGTCAGTGGACAGGGATATGTGATCTTTAGTGATGTATCTATGACCGGTTTGGGATTTGTATTGATGTAAAGGCAGAATGTGATAGCCTATGCTTCCAGGCAGTTGAAACCTCATGAGGTGAACTATCTGACACATGATTTAGAACTTGCAACTATTATCTTTGCTTTAAAAATTTAGTGACACTATCTATATGATGAACACTGTGAGATATTCACTGATCATCAGAGTCTAAAGTATCTATTTACTTAAAAGAAATTGAATTTGAGGTAACGCAGATGGCTAGACTTATTGAAGGATTATGATGTTAATATTTAGTCTCAGCCCAGTAAAGCCAATGTTGTTGCAGATGCACTCAGCCGTAAATCGATAGTGTCTGTCGCTTCTCTACGGGTGAGAGAGCATAAGATGATAGCTGAATTTGAAAAGCTAAGGACTGATACTAAAATTACCAATCAGGGATCTCTTTTGGCTTGGTTTATGGTTCAACCAGATTTATCAGATCGAATTAGGGATGCCCAGCAAACTGATGAGATGACCATTAAGCTCAAGGGAGATGTTTTAAAAGGGGGGAAGCCCGAATTCAATATATCAAGCGAGATAGTTAGATTTCGGAATAGATTGGTAGTTCTGAAAACTCAAGGATTGCAGAGATTGATTTTGGAGGAAGCACATAATTCATCATTTTCTATTCATCTGGAATTCACCAAAATATATAAGGACTTGCGTAAATCCTTTTGGTCGCCTGGTATGAAGAGAGATGTTGCCGACTTTATTCAGAAATGCTTGACATGTAAACAAGTAAAGGCCGAACACCAAAGACTAGTGGGACTACTTGAGCCACTCCCTTTTCTTGAGTGGAAATGGGAGCATGTTACCATGGATTTTATCTCAGGTTTTCCTAAAACTCTGAGGGGTTTTGATGTTATTTGGATTATAGTGGATCGTCTCACTAAGTCAGCTCATTTTCTCCCTGTGGTGGTGACTTATTCTATAGAGAAGCTAGCTAAAATTTATGTCGATGATATTGTGAGATTGTATGACATACTAGTTGTCACGCCCCGAACCAGGATCGTGAACAGCCGCTCGTTGCCCTGGATGCCGGCTGTATTTTTACAGAAAATCGGGCAGAACCTCCCCATAAATTGGATGTCTCCCATATACAAATAAACCTGTTTAATCTTGTAAAATTCAAAATCATCCTGTAATTAAAATAAAAGTGTCATCCCGGCCTCACAACAATTCACCAACCACAGCAGACATCCAGGACAACGCCAGACTAAATAAACTATCAACAATTCTAGCTACAAACCTCTACTGTCATACCCAACTAAAACATGAGTAGCCGCCACACCGGGTGGGCCTAAATTTTTATACAATTTACAATAATTTTTCCAAGTATCATTCAAATACGTACAATTGTCTCAATGCAAATGAAATGTGAGAGTTTCGCAAATAAATATACATAAATTATACAGTCATCCCAAATTAAGAACACGTCCAACTACGGACCTCAACAAGATCTCGCAGGGTCGAAAATAAAATACGTAATTCATCTTTCAAATTAAACTTAAGATCTCACCCTCCAAAATACCAAGTACACCTGAACTCTATAATCTGAAGTGTCGCTCCAGCACAACAATCCTGTCTGAGGGAGGGAAAGAAGAGGGATGAGTATCAAGGCAGATACTTAGTGAGTGAGGGGATTAATCTCAAGTACTAATAGTGTAGGTGAACATTGGAGTGTCAAATAATATCATTCGTAATCAATGATTCAAATTTCGCAGTAAATCATGATATTTTCGAATAAAATGAACTCATTTAATCATTCACACGATATCATACATGTATGCATCCATTTAAAATCAAGTAGATCATAGAGCAAGCCGAAAGGATCCTGGCAAAGGTCAACCATGACCAAGGACAGGCGCATCGGGGGTTTTATTATGCAAAATGTTTCAAAAGTAGCTCTCTACCCCAACGTTGGCCGTGGGCTTAGCCCTTGCTTACCCAGACTCGTCAATAGGTCATCGCCCGGTGCTAGACGGCGACGTCACACACATTCTCCCCCAAATGTGGGTTTAACCATTCGTACCTATGAAATATATAAACAGGCTGGTCAATAGGTCACCGCCCGGTTCTAGACGGTGGCGTCACACACGTCCTCCCTCGATGAGGGTTCAACCTTTCGTGCCTATGAACATATATACATGACGTTTGCGGATACCTCCTGTTGAAGCGTATCCGGATAACCCATGCCTCTATAAACGCCCTTCGTAGCTACGGAATCAATCAAATAAAGCCATATCATCATATCATCTCAAGCTAGTAGGCATCCAACCCACATAGTCAAATCATCTCATCATATCATCAAAAAAATTCAAATCCGTGTGCCAATACATTTCATCAAAATCGTTTCAATTCAACAAACCAATGCAATGGTAGAATAGAAAACATTCAATTTCTCAAATCATGGCACAATTTCATTTCATTTCAAATATGGATGCATAATCGTAGAAAACATAAGTGCGACACTCCAATAATCACAAAACAGATTTGAATTTCAATTCCATACGTCGAGACAATGCATATCAAAAGTATGTTTTATTAAAAACATGATAAAATCAGGTTTTACTATTTCATGCAAGAGATTAGGGTCCCACTCACATTGTAGGGAGGGTAATCACTCCCTATTTCCACAATCAAATTAAATCGACTCCTCGAGTCTCCAAAAAGATCAACCTAACCAATCAAAGTCGAAAATACGCTCAAAGTAAATAAGTTTCCTACGAAATGGAAAAATCTTTGAAAAATCATACACTTTTCAATTTTCATCTGATTTCTTCAAACCATATGTCATTTTTAAAGGTATTGAAACCTATTTTCATATTACGGAAATTGTATTTTGATTTACTATATGCAAGACAACTTAAAGTGAAAAAAGATTGTACCAATCCTTAAACTTAGATCCAATTTCTGACTATTTTCATACATATTTCAATATTTAACTCTGAGAAAAACTATTTTAAATCAACTTAACAAGAATCCTTCATCCTCTAACATGTTCCTTTCATATCAGACACCAAACTTAACCTAAATATTCAAGTATAGAATTTCAGAATGCGTTCTATTTCAATCGAATATACATTCTAAACCTATATAAGACTTTTCACCCTAAATTTACTCTAATTTCATTCAATTAATGAAAAGACAAAAAATCTCCTTACCTAGGGTTTCTCAATTCCAGATCTAGCCTCCGTTCGCCATTCGGTTCAGTGTAAAACCTGTAACATTTCAAATTTGAAGTACAAATTAGAAATCTAGCTAAATCACTAAAATGATATTGAAACTCTAAGATCCTTACCTTCGCAGAGAAAGGATTGCAAGTCAGTCTAAGGTTTCGAAGCCTGCTATTGCTGTCGATTTGGGGCTCTGCAAGAGTTGCAGAAGCGCTCTCAGCAGAGGGAGAGCTAAGCCGCGAGCAGAAAAGAGGCGCTGTAGCCGCGCGCGCTGGAGCTATCGTGCGCTGCAGTCGGGCGCGCAGGGCTGTCGCTCTCTGCAGTCGCGCGCGCAGGGGGAGAGAGAGAGAGAGAGACTGTGAGGGGGATAGAGAGAGAAGTCGATAGAGAGCAGGGAGAGAGTAAAAGAACAGAGGAAGACAGAGAAAGGATGGATGATCGGAGGTGGTGGTTGAAGGCGGTTGCAGCGGCGGCGGCAGCGACGACGGTGGAGGAGTGGGAGAGCTACCAAGAGAGAGAAAGAGAGAGATAGAGAGTGAGACTGAGGGAAAGAGGGGGCGACAGTGAGAGAGTGAGACAGCGAGGTAGAAGGAGGGGTGGTGGAGCACGGCGGAGGCTGCGGCTGAGGGAGGGGGCGGCGGCGGAAGGGAGGGAAGGCGAAGGGTTGTACGGGAGAGAAAGAGAAGGAGAGAGAAGGAGAATTAAGGTTTTAAGCCCTAATTCGATGATTTGATTTTTTTTTTTTTATTATTATTATATATTTTTATAAGCATAGATTTATAAATAAATAAAAAAGGGAATAGATAATTTAATAAATGAAATTTATTTTTTTATACTTGCTTCACATTTCGAATTAGAAATACGGATACTTTTGAATATACTAAAAGTTTGAATTAAAAACTTCAAAATCAAAAATCAATAAAAATAAAAATTTTCTCTCTATTTAAATAAAATGAGGAATGTTTTATTTAATTTAGGAACGAGAGTACAAAAGTACGACACCGCAGAGTCGGTGTTACACTAGTATCCATTATCTCTGATAGAGATCCGAGATTTGTTTCTCGATTTTGGCAAAGTTTTCAGTCCAGGTTAGGGACTAAACTTAATTTCTCTACGACATACCATCATCAGACAGATGGGCAGTCAGAGAGGACTATACAAACTCTGGAGGAAATGTTGAGGGCTTGTGTTCTAGAGTTTCGTGGTAGTTGGGTTGAATATTTAATGTTAGTAGAATTCCCTTATAACAACAACTATCACTCTAGCATTGACATGACACTATTTGAAGCACTATATAGGAGAAAATGTAGAACCCCTCTTTGTTGGGACAAAGTAGGAGAAAAACGGGTGCTTCAATCTGAAACAGGATCTGTTTATTTACACGAAATCACAGAAAATGTTCGAGTCATTTGAGATAAACTCAGAATAGCTCAATCTTGCCAAAAGAGTTATGTTGAACAAAGGCGCAGAGAATTGGAATTTGAGGTCGGAGATAAAGTTTTTCTCAAGATTTTTCCAATCAAAGGGGTGATGAGATTTGGAAAGAAAAAGGTAAAACTCAGTCTTAGATTTATTGGTCTTTTTAAGATTCTAGCCAGAATTGGGCTGTCTGCTTACGAATTAGCTTTGCCTCCGACACTGGAGGGAGTTCACCCTACCTTTTATGTTTCTTTGTTGAGGAGGTACGTACATGATCTTACGCATGTAATCAGCTATGAGCCACTTCATGTTGCAAAAGATCTAACTTATATTGAGCAACCGATCCTGATATTGGATTCTCAAGAACAGAAATTAAGGAGCAAGATAATTAGATTGGTAAAAGTTCTATGGAGACACCATATCTCTGAGTAGGCATTTTAGGAGCTAGAGTTAGAAATGAGGGAGAGATATCCCTACATTTTAGAGCATAAGCAGTGATCCAGAGGACCGGATCTTTAAAGGGGGAAGGATGCAAGACCCAATTCTGAGAAAATATTAAAATATGCATTTTCATATTTTACTGAATGCATTTGAAATTATTGTATTGCACCATGATAAAATTCGTGAATTTTTATGTGCAATACATGCTTTACTTTGTTATGGTTTTAATTATAGATCATGTATATTAAAATTGGTATAGACTAGCGGGACATACCAATGAATAAAAACGATCGGAATTAGAACAAAATTAGGGTTTGGTGCGGGACCCGAAATGGACACATGTCACACTAATATTGAGCATGACACTAGACACATGGCATCTCCTCACTAACACTTGGCACTTAAGTCTTCAACACATCACTAAGCTTGGGCCCTACAATCCACTTAGAGTTGAAAAGAGAGATGGAAAGAGAAGGATGTCTCATTCTTGAACACTATTCCTGTCTTCCTTCTCTTCCTCCCAAAAACAAAACCCTAACCCCATAAAAAGTGCACTTTAAGCCTAAATCCAGTAGCCTCCATCCAATTACTAAGTGTCCTAGTACAAAGAGGAGTAGAAAACCTGTAAAACAAGATGGAAAACATTTGAGGAGCTAGGAATTTGGATAAACAAGCATATATGAGAGTAAAGTGAATTTCAAGCTTCTAAAGGCAAGTACCTTGCATGTATTTATTAAATTGATGCCTAATAATGCTTTAGAACATGTTTTTGGATAGGATTATGTTGCTGGAACACAGAAGAAATGATTTAGAGAAAAGAGAATTTCATTCTTAGATGAAAACCTAAAAATTCTGGATGCTGGACAGCCTGACCAGTCATAGGTTTTTAATTTATAGCTTTTTCTGTACAGCTCCAAATCATGTAAGGTCTTATCATTGAGAACTAGACTTCTGTAACTTTAAAATGATATATAATTTGCATGATTTCATTAAGAAAATAGATTTTTAGTGCATTTTCAAAATTGCATGTTTCTGCGGAGAAACTACTGTCCTGTTTCTGTGCTGATCTTTGCTATGATTTTTAACTACCTTCTAGAATGAAATAGGCTGAGATCTGAACATAGAAATTGTAGCCCTATCTCTTATCTTTAAATGGCCACTGGAATCACCTCATTCGGATATGTGTAGAAGAAGTTATGTTACCTTTTCTGTGACTATGCAAGAAGTATTGTAAACCATGAACTGCAACATTGTTTGAATTGGTTCTCTTTGTGTAATTGGAATTGAATTTAGCTATAAATATGAGAATTGTAGTCCTAAGTCTTAAGTTTGTGTGACAATTGGATTTATCTCAATCCTGGTCATGCAACTCAAGATATGACAGTTTTATTAGGACTTATTTGTGTTGATAACTCATTGAAATAGCCCAATGGAATGCTATGAGTGGACTAGCTATACAAATTGCTTATTTGTGATGTTTGGCTGTAAAACTAGTGCAAATCTTTTGATAAATAATAGTGTTTACCTTATGGAAACATAAAGAAAAGTAAAGAGGAAGTGATGGCATGAAACATTCCTCCGAAAGCTTGTGCGAAGCCTGCGTGCGAAGATTGAGGAATGCGGATTGTATATAGAGTTTCAAAGTTTGTGCGAAGCCTGTGGATGAAACTTGAGGAACTATGATTGCATCTCTTCTTCCTACGAGGGTAGAATTAGAAGCAAGTGAAGTGTTTAAGCCGTCTAACCCAAAAGACCTAGATTTTATTTAGAAATACCAAAATTTGGTTTCCTCTTCCAGACTCTTATATACTAACGTGATTCGAAATTCTATTTCTTTTTTTAATTATTGAGTTATTTGGAATACTGAATATGAAAAAGAGTGGTACCTCTATAAATGACAATCATATTATTATCTTAAGAATGCTGGTGATTATATGCATTTCTTGTACGTTTGCTACGTTTACATTGTTGCATGATGATGTTGATATCTCGATACTTACTTGCTTGTCATGCATACCTTTGCTTCATTGTGTACTTACTTAGCTTAAACTGACCCCGATATCTTTGTTTTAGGTGATTTGGGAGACGAGAGGGAATCATCGGATAGAGACACTTGAGCCAAGGGATTTAGATCCCTACTTGTCTTTGCCCTCTTTTATTTTATCTAAGGCATGTAAATATTGGTACTTTTTGAGAAGTTTAAGTTATGTCGCATGTATAGATGTATAGTTTTGACACAAGCGATACTTTTATACACAATTTGTGGATATAAAGTTTTATATACTAAAGTGTTTTGTGCTGGGCAACCGGGTGGGCCATTGATGCCAGCTTGTCTGATGATAGAAGTGCTATTTTGATTTGATCAGGTTCTTATATTTACCTCAGGTGGTCAGCAGTCACTAAATATGGGAGGCTTTGCCAAATTTTCATTTAAAAAATCCAAAAAATGTTTTTTTTTTTAATTTAAATCTCCATCCATGTTATCACACATGGGAAGTGCGATTGTCGCGAGTCCAGACGTCATATTTTAATCATAGTTGTTGCTTCCGCATTACGCATGTTACACTCCGACCCGCAGGTCCAAGTACGCAACAACTACCGCGGTACCTTGAACACGTGTGAATCTCACCCCGTGCTCCAAGGTATCGCAAGACATTCAAAATACCAAATAAAGCAATAGGCCATCCCAGCTATCAAATGCTTTCAACCAACCAGAACACAATTTCCTCTCTAGAGATAAAAAAAAAAAATCGACAATAATTTCTAAGAAAATTTCATAAAAAGGAAATTAAAGATTCCTGATAAAAGTTTACACATAACTAAATCCGATCGAAATCGAAATAAAAAATTTTAAAAATATTCAAATAGATTTTTTATACAAAATGCCCTCTATAGGTCAATCTATTGATGCCTCAAAGACAATGGTAAGATCTTATACCAAAAGAATCTCTGACATAGATCTTTCCAAAAATTCTAGCTTTAAACGACTTCGCGAAATAACTAATCTTCCTCTATAAAAATGAAGAAAGAGTGGTGAGTATGGGGATACTCAGTGAGTGATGTACATGTTGAACAGAAATAAGATTTGTGTGTGGACATATTAAACATATCTATTTCAAATTATCATATTAGTCACAAGATCATTTAACATTAAATCAAATTTTCAATTATTACGATTCAATCTCATATTCATCCAATCATTTCACATTTTCAAACACAAGGCAACCAAAATCATTATTTCCAATAAAGGTCTACCACGACCTATGGTGGAACCGCCAAATGTTTTAGAAATTTTAGTTTACAATACTCCATTCCTTGGCATTGGCCATAGCATTTCGTTGGCGGTGCAACCAACTATCCTACACCCTTCAAACGGCGCGTTATTCGACCATGAATATGCCGTCGCGGCCGGCCACATACCATATCTATCAAGATTAACCCCACGACGTCACCCCATTGAGTAGCACCGTGGCAGGAAATGACAAGCCATTTTTCGAGGTTTAGGCTCTTTCCCCAATAACCACATCGTGAACCATTTCATAAAAATTTAATAATCCATTCCATGTGCTATCAAATAAATAATTGTTCATCAATAACTAATATCAAAATATGTTCAACATCAATAAATCAATATGATATATATATATTCAGTCAAAACATAGGATACATAGGAATTTCAAAATCATTCTTTGGGATATTCCACACACAAAAAAACATATAAAATCAAGTTTCAAAATCATTTGAAAAATCCATTGAAAATCATTTAGAAAATCCATTGAAAACATTTATTTTATTTAAGTGCAAGCATATAACCACTCACAGTACTAGAGACGATAGTCACTCCTGGATGTCTCTACAGCGAGCGTCTTCTTTCGTTCAGTTTTCGCCAACTCCTAAGTGACATAATCAAATACCCACCATCGTCAATGTCAATCTTTTCAAGTAAACCCAAAACCCTAATATTCAACATCCAATCTTTCTCTTATTTACGATGACTTATAATCCACCAAATCTATTTTATCAAATCTCAACATAAACTCCAAAGCCATCAAGAGGAAAATAAATCCAAGTTGAGAATAAAAATATTACCTAAATTTCAGTCTCCGATTTCGCCTCAAGCCGAATCACGATCAAACCATAGATTTTCTCTCTTCAGAAAACTTTAACTCTCTTACTAGTTCTAACCCTCTAGAGATTGGATTATGAGTTTTGAAATTTTTAGAGTGTGAGTTTTGTGATATTTTAATTAATCTTTGTTGGAAACAAGAAGAGAGGAAGAGATAGTGTATGAGCAGAGAAAGAGAAAACCAAGAGAAAAGTTGAAATGTAATATTCGTGGGTTCTAAAATCCCAACTCTCCTTTTTATTTACAACCCATCTTCCCAATTTACTTAATTGTCCTCATTCTCTTTCACCTTACACAAGTGTGCATCATATCCTTTTTGGTAATTTGAAACTCAACCCAATGGATTTAAATGCTTGAAATATTATTTTTTAGAGAGAGAGAGAAAGACCGAATAGTGATCAAGTTTTCTTGATACTACAGGACTTAAATATGTAGGGAAAAGAAAAGGTGCACAAGGGGAATGCATTGACCAATAGACTCTTAGCATTAACCGATGGGCTCTTAGTAATGAGGAATGACAAATGGGCAACCTGGAATCGGTGAGAGCAAATTGAATTTTCCAGCAATAATTACCCAAAGAGGAAGACAAAGTGCCAATGAGAAATGGTGGTTGGGTTCAATTCCCATCAGTTATCAAACAGAGAATAGTAAATGTTCCAACATAATTTAAGAGAAGATACTATTCATCAATGGGTTACATTTGCTGTACCGAAAGGAGTCACATTTAATGAAAATAAATTAGAAGAAATAATAATTATGAATATAATATAAATTTGATATAATTAAATTTAAGTGGCTCGATGGCAAAGTATCTTTTTGGAGAAAGGTAGGTCATGAGATCAAATCTTATCCAAGCAAGTGACGACAAGTCTAATTTGGTGAATTCTCGTGTGCTTGCTAATTTGGTGAATTCTCGTGTGCTTGCTGTTCGGAAAGGAAAGATGGAGGAATTGGCTGCTGTTCGGTAATATTCAATGCAATTGCTATGTTGCCGAATGGGTGAAGGGACCAATGGAAAATGCTCAATCTTCGGTTGGAAGGTGTGAAGAGATTTGGAATATTGCGTGTGCAAATGAAATACATATATATTTATATTTACATTTATATTTATGTGTATATATATATGTAGCACAAGTACCGACAAATATATTGAAGTGTCCCAAGCAAAACCTATGAGAGTCAAGCAATTTGTAATAAATGTGTGTGTGTAACGAAGAGTGTTGAGTTGATAATACAAATTCAAGTTCCGAATGGTAGAGCCGAAGAGAGATGTACAGTGGAGGAATAGTTTAAACGTCGAACGATTGTACTGTTCGGTCAATGAAGGAAGTGCCAAAAAGAATTGGGTGTCTGGTTAATGTAATGAGGTAATCATTCACGAATAATGATAAGTTTAAAATTGATTACACATGACTGAAATGAAAATACAAAATGAGCATCGAATAGATAAATGGAAACACATTATATCGAACGGTCAAGAATATTATCGATGGATGATTATATCGAACAGTCAAAAATATTACCAATCGGTGACAAAATTACCAACTAAGAATTTCATAAGTTTCTCATAATAAAAATGAGGATTCAAAATTGGATGTCACTGAATGAATAGAAAAGTGAGATAATAGAAAAAATATATCGACCGGGTGGGATAGTACCGTCAGGTAATATGAGTAGAATACAGTATACCGAACGATATATAAAAATGAGTCCAACAATATACCGATAAGATTTTCACTTATAAAATCATAAATGGTTACCTCCAAACCACCGACAACAAAATCAAAATCTAAAAAATTGTCCCACCGAACACTAAAATTCTATTGAGTACCGAACATTTAAAATCTACCAAGTATTGATTACTCAATACTCAAGTAACCGATAATTCTTATGATCCGGACTTTAATGATCGATAATTTAAAAATTTAAAGTCTCTCTACCAAATATCTAGAGGAGTTCTTGGACAATTCAGGAAACAGAATTCACATTTATATTTAAAATTAACTATTCTTCCAAAATGTTACAAAATATAGAAAATTTTAAATAATGGCAGTGCATTTTTATAAATCCAGAGTTATTCGGTATTAAAACACATATCTATTTCTTTCTACTAGGAGTGCGACCCTGGATAGCGAGTCGTCACACCTACGGTTTTTTTTTTTTTTTTTTTTGTGGGTTTTCACCGAGTCTCCGTTCCTACGCAACAAGAAGTTGAATTAATTATATTAATAGTTTTTTTTTTTTTTTTTTTTTTTTTTTTTTTTATATCTTTAAATTACCATTTTAATTAACAATATAAGTGTACGTGAACTCCTGGACACGTCAATTTTGGTCATCGTCCACTTGGCTTTTATTGTTGGGTTGGAATATTATTCGTCATTTCTTTTTTTAACTGAGGTGTTTTGGACAAAAACCATGCAGTACACATTAGTTCAGACAGAGTGGTGCGCCTCGACAGATAATCATGGAAGCCGCATAATGATTCACCTACGGCCAACACACACTCTCACTATCACTAACTGCTTCAACGCCACAAGCACGCCTAAGTTCATCAATGGCTTCTTCCTCGTCTTCTCCCAACCTCCGCTAGAGTCAAATCCTCGTCTTGCTCCGCTCTCTCTCTCTCTCTCTCTCTCTCATCGTTCCTCTTCCTCTCTCTCTCCTACCCCACTCAAGTCTCTCCGATCTTCACCTCTTGTCTCTCACCTCTTCCTCAACCAGGTATACAATCTCTCTCTCTCTCTCTCATAATTTACTCTATTCTATTTCTAATTGTAGAAGGTTTAAAGGAGATCGTCGATCCAAGTGTCGAATACTGGTAATGCTATTTCAGCACTGTAGCGTTTGCGTCGGATCCTAATCAGTTGAATAGCGCGAAAGAAGATATAAAGGAGCTTCTGAAGACTAAGTTCTTTCATCCTATTCTGGTAATGCTAATTTTTTTTTCTCATATGGATTTCTTAATTATGTTTGTTTATTTCTTTAATCAAATATTTGTTTTCATCAAATGAAGTTGACAAGGAGCTCGTTTTCCCCCCATATCTGTCATTCTTTTCGAGACGTTCTCAATTCTAATTCATTTTCTCGATTAAGTTAATTTGATCTTCCATGGCTTGTAGAAATCGACTTCTATCAAAATTTTAAGAAAGCTTTGGTCAGTTGAACCTTTTGTCTTCACTATAGTATTTGTGACTGCCATTATGAAATGCGGCGCCTTAAAGATTTCATGCCCTCTACATGTTTGTTGTCAAGAGTTCAGGGATTGTGTATAATTGAAGAATGAGGACATTTAAATAGTTGAATTGGGTTGGGGGGGGCAGAAATTCAGGTTTAAATTTTCGGTTTGGTCCTTTAGTCTTAAATTGAGTCTGTAAGTGATGCAAGAATGCTTCCTAAACTGATTCCGCCTTGTGAAACCAGGTTTTTCATATTTGGAGGTGCAAAGAGCTTTCAAAGATTTCTTTTTTAATTATAAATGAGGTGTAAAAGTAGTATTGGGTTGGATTTGTAGGGATTGAATTAAATTTATAACTAACAAGAGTTTGGATTTAGGCCGTAGAGGAACCAAAAGTTAAGCACAATAGTATATTCGTCTAATTTAGGTTGGAGCCAATTATAGTAACGGTTTCGGTCTTCATTGCTCCATGGAAGTGCAAAAAGGAAAGCCCACATATAGACTTGGCCCAACGAGCACATGATTCCATAACTTGAAAGTAGTACAACATGGAAGTCAAAGGTTTGTTCAAGTTCTGCATAATTCAAGCCTATATGCTTTAGGGCTTATCCGGTATATAAAATACTCTCGGACTTAATACAGGGTAAGGGGAGGGTGGGCTTATATGCTCACAACATTCCCATTGTATTTTTGTAAAGAGACTGTTTTCACGTTTCGAACCTGTGACCTCGAAGTCACCAAAGAAGCAACTCCATGGTTGTGCATAGGTTCACACTCCAAGCTTTTATGCTTTCCATTGATTAAAATTTTCTTTTGTTTGGACAATGAATATGAGGCTAGGGATTGACACAATGCCTTTTTTGTTAATTTTATGGAAAATTTGTGGAACTACTTTTGAATTTAAAAGTAGATACATAAATTGGAGCAAAATGTTTCTTCTTTACTCAAATATTTATACACTTAGGCACATTAATCTACTTTCAGTTAATCTTATGCCTCACTGTGGCTGTAAGGATGTCATTAGATTTGAGCTTTATTGCAGCATTTTTGCTTAGTAGAGGAGTATCCAGCAAATGTGTACTATTTATTACTTGTTACTTTGGGGGCTTTGAGCATTTGGGAATGAGATGGAGTGGTGTCGGTGTTGAATAATGGTGCCAGCGGTTGCTAGGATGTTGACTTGTTGGACAGCTCGTATTCACAGAATCAATGCCACGTGTGGTTCATCTCCTTGGTGGTGTTTCATAAAACATGTTTCACTTGAATAGCAGATAACAACATCTTGGCAGCTTCATTTATTAATGATTTACTGGAGTGCTGAGTAGTTCTTTGCTGTCATTTTATCACAGGTTCGTCTGGGATGACACGATGCTGGTACTTATGACAAGAACATTGAGAATGGCCTAAAAGAGGTGGGGCTAATGGAAGTCTGAGATTCGATATTGAGCTTAAACATGCAGCCAATGCAGGTAATATTATTCCTTGCTTTATTTTAAGCATGTTGAGATTATCATTGTCTTATGAGCTGGCTACTTCTGTAAGTCATGTAAATGCATTGAAACTTCTTCAACCAATCAAGGACAAGTATTCTAGTGTGACATAGGCAGATTTAATTCAACTGGCTAATGCAACTGCTGTGGAGGTTAGGTTCAGTTAAACTTTTTCCGTGATCTTATATGAGTAGCTGGACTAGCTTTGGAAGATTTATTTATTTATTTATTTATTTATTTTAAGTATGTTTTTTGTGTTCTTGAGGAGGCCGGGGGCCCCAAAATAATAATGGATTGTACCTTTGGACATCGATTATTATTATAAATTTAGCTTGTATTCTGTAGCATTTGGATTTCAGACCATGGTGCTGTAAGTTTATTACTGCAAGAAAGATGAAAGATTTCATTTAGACATCCCATTTTACTACGTGTTATAAACAATGTTATAATAGAAGAAATAGATTTTACTGTGATAGTTAAAGCCTTTTTTTTTTTTTTTAATTCCTTTGCTGAGTATGATGTTAAACCTTTTGTAAATTAATCCATGAGTTTGACGGTCTGTTCTGAAGTTTGCTGAAAATGAGTCTCAATTACTTAGATACTGTCCATGTTTCATGGGATGCTTCAAACCCGGTGTTGGTTTTGTTTTTGTTTTTTCGTTTTTTTGTTTTTTTGTTTTTTTGTTTTTTTTTGGGCCTTAGTTTTATTACCTACTATTCTAGGGGTAGGTTTTGTTGCATCAAGAGGTTTTTCAATGCGGCTAGTATGTCATGGGTTCAAATCAGTGAAAGAACCTCTTTAGTTGCAGGGATAAGGCTGTGGTCAACCTTTACCAAACCCTTCCGTGACAAGAGCCTTGCACATCCTTTTTGGAATTCATTTCTGCAGTAGTTTTATAGCTTGTGCACTAGAAATAATAAATGCTAAGGGTTTTGATATTACCACTGTATAATAAATTTTTCCTGTGAGGCCACAATTCTCAGTTTGGGACATAGTTCTTTGCTGTCATTGTACCACAGTTTCGTCTGGGATGGCACGATGCTGGTACTTAGAGGTGGGGCTAATGGAAGTCTGAGATTTGATATTGAGCTTAAACATGCAGCCAATGCAGGTAATATTGTTCCTTGCTTTTATTTTAAGCATGTCGAGATTATCATTGTCTTTTGTGCTGGGTACTTCTGTAGGTATTGTAAATGCATTAAAACTTCTTCAACCGATCAAAGACAAGAATTCTGGTGTGACATATGCAGATTTATTTCAACTGGCTAGTGCAACCGCTGTGGAGATTAGGTTCAGTTTAACTTTTTCTGTGATCTTACATGAGTAGCTGGACTAGCTTTGGAAGAATTTTTTTTTTTTTTTTTCAAGTATGTTTTTTTTGTTCTTCAGGAGGTGGGGCCTCCAAAATACCAATGAAATATGAGAGGGTGGATGTATCAGGACCCAAGCAATGTCCAGAGGAAAGAAAACTTCCAGGTAAGATAGATCGTACCTTTGGACATCGATTATTATTATAAATTTAGCTTGTACTTTGTAGCATTTGGATTTCAGACCATGGTGCTGCAAGTTTAATTACGGCAAGAAAGATGAAAGATTTCATTTAGACATCCCATTTTACAGTGTGTTATCAACAATGTTATAATATAAGAAATAGATTTTACCGTGCATGTTAAAGCCTTCTTCTCTCTCTCTTTTTTTTATTTTTTTTAATTTTTTATTCCTTTGCTGAGTATGATGTTAAACCTTTTGTAAATTAAGCTATGAGTTTGACGGTCTGTTCTGAAGTTTGCTGAAAATGAGTCTCAAGTACTTGGATGCTGTCTATGTTTCATGGGATGCTTCAAACCGGATTTTTTTTTTTTTTTTTTTTTTTTTTTTGTTTTTGCTTAGTTTTATTACCTACTATTCTATGGCTAGGCTTTGTTGCGTGATGAGGTTTTCAATGCGCCAGGTATGTCATGGGTTTGAATCAGCGAAAGAACTACTTTAGTTGCAGGGATAAGGCTGTGGTCAACCTTTACCAAACCCTCCGATGAGAAGAGCCTTGCACATCCTTTTTGGATTTCATTTGTGCAGTAGTTTTTTAGCTCGTGCACCAGAAATAATAAATAATAAGGGTTTTCATATTACCACTATATAATAAATTTTTCCTGTGAGGCTACAACTCTCAGTTTGGGACATAGGAAGAAGTTGCTTTCCATGTAAATATATATTGTTCATCTTGGCTGATAAGTAAACCTAGGGAGAGGAATTTCCTTTCCCCATACTTGACGTGATAGAGCAAAGTTTCATGACTAGTAGATTTTGTAGGAGATTTTACGTTCTCTACTCCTTTTGACCAACAGTTCACCATCTTGAAGAAATATTTCTGTTATTGAACCATTTAGTAAGATTTGCTTGCATTCTTGGATTTCTTTAGTTTCTAGGCCCCTAGAATTTGAAGAATGTTTTTATTATATGATGCTGTTGCCAATGCTTGATCTCAACAACTAATTATTTTTTCCCCTTCTCATTTTTAGATGCTGGTCCCCCTTCCCCTGCTGAACATCTGCGAGAAGTTTTCTACAGAATGGGACTAAATTATAAGGCTAGTTTCATCATGTTGAAATCTAATTCATTGATATCCTTTTTTGGTGGGGGTTGTTCTAGTAACCCTGACATGCATTTATATGTAATGTTTGCTCCCGTGTCTAATCTGCAGGACATAGTTGCGTTATCCGGTTGTTAGATATATACGTGACTCATACACGCAGCGGAAGCAATAAAATAAAATTTCGGAACCTTAAAAGTTTGAGTCTGCGATATACCTCAACCGGTGATGCAAAAATCGTCGGAACCGCGAACTCCGAACACGAACTTCTCGAAGTCGGGATGATAGTCACGTAATCGAACTATCACCGCAATATCACAACGAACCAACCCTTAACCCGGTGATTTTACGTTGATCGGAAATCCCTTTGAATAATTGTTCTACTCAACAATTATTTTAACCCTAAAAAATGGTACAAGCCTCTTTTTCTCTCTCAGACTCTTGTACGTTGGTTCTCTCAAGAATGTTCAACACAAATCCCACAAACTCAATAACCAAAGTTAACTCCCGTAGGAGTCATGTAGAGAGAAAATAGGGGAGAGTGGGTAATGGGTAACTACCCATTACCCCATATTAGAATTCAATTTTTTTTTTTTTTTTACTGCTATAGTAAAAAACATGACATGGCCCCACGTGGGCATAAACTAATATCTCCCACTTGCACACGAGGGCGTTTTACTTCCGTCATAAGATCACAACTCATGCAATCTACTATATCACCCTACAAGGTTTTCATACAGGGTTGGTCGTCGTGCGACTAGCGAGTACACTTGCAAACAAAGACTTCTCGATACACCTGTTAGGATGATCGAGTAGTCACCGTTAGTATCAAAAGAAAAACTCGCAGTACCCCAGATCCAAGACAGATTGCATCCATCGAGCTACTTTCCTCATCGAAAGTAATCCCCAGATATCGCTCGACTATGTATTCACTATTATGTTCAAATCCCTACATGGATGAACATAAAAGACCGGTCGGTGAATACAAAATAGTGATGCAGTGTCAATTGGTCTTCCTTTCCCAAACTCGAATTTATTGGTCTCAACTCAGCTGCTTTCCTAGACCTGTCCCTCAGACCTCAATTTATCTTCCGGGCCATCGGTAAACAGACTAAAGTAGCATACACTGAATCAAAACCTCAAGAAACAGCTGAAAGTAATAAGGGCACAAGAGATCCCACCCAATGGATCTCGGGTCTCACACAGTGGGGCTCGGGGATAAATTTCAATTTAATGTCTCAAGTAATATAGCTCCCACTATCCCAAGTCGTCTTTTCACACGTGGTATGAAACACGTGCCACAGTGTTATTCCCCCATCTCTCAAAAAAGGGCATATGTCAGATTTCTCTAACACTGTGCAGGTATAGGGACTTAGTCTACACATAAGACTTTACCTAGAGATCTCAGAGAGAGTATCTCAGAGACAATATCACAAAACGCAGGTGATATCTGATATCTCAAACCTGGCTACTCACAGGCTACATGGATGTGGGTACGTCCATGTCGGTCATATCGCATATGACCTCATCCTGAACACGTATCAGGGCGACTTATGTTCTAGCAGGGCCACTCTCAAAGCCTCTTATAGCTAGAAGCCGTCTCATCCCCGCTCACTCAGAGCTGGAGGTGGTCACTCGTGTGAGAGAGTCGACCTCGCCTGCCTGACATATCTATTATTACATCACAAAATATATATGACAATGAAAGCAAGTGCATTAAATGAAATATAACACAAAAGTGACTGAAAAATACACTATAATCATATATATAGAAAATCAATAAGCATCAATGTCATCAATAAGTACAAACTGAGAAATGTCAGAAAATACTCAAACCCAATGACTCTCTATGCCCTAGAAAGGAGTCTCTAGTAATGGGTTTGGTGAAGGGGTCAGCCACCATGCTGTGTGTCGAAATGTACTTGACGGTCACTTCACCATTCTCGATGATGTCTCTTACATAATGGTATCTGGTGTCAATGTGTTTGGTCCTACTATGAAACTTAGGGTCTCGTGTGTAAGCGATAGCGGCCTGATTATCACAGTAAATCATGACTGGCCTCCCACTATCCGCTACAATCCCTAAGTCATCAAGTAGTCTACGAAGCCAAACACTCTCCTGAACTGCAACTGAGCATGCCACGAACTCAGCCTCCATCGTAGATAGAGCAACACAGGTTTGCTTCTTACTGCTCCAAGAGATGGCCCCGCCATTGAGCAAGAAAGCAAAACCTGATGTCGATTTGCGCTTATCCAAATCGCCTCCCCAGTCGGCGTCTGAATAGCCCACAAGGCGCAAATCACCTCCCCCGTAACTCAAGGAGAAGTTTGCAGTTCCCTTTAGATATCGAAAAATCCTTTTCACTGCTCTCCAGTGACCCCTTCCAGGATTTGCCTGATATCTACTCACCAGACCAACTGCATAACAAATGTCCGGTCTAGTACACAACATTGCGTACATTAAACTTCCCACTGCACTGGAGTAAGGTACTTTACGCATTTCCCTTACTTCTTCCTGAGTTTTCAGACACATTTCCAGGCTCAGGCTTTCACCTTTGGCGATCGGAGTATCTATGGGATTACAATCACTCATCCCAAAACGCTCGAGAATTTTCTTAATGTAGGTCTCTTGTGAAAGAGCTAACATTTTTCTCGAGCGATCCCTCTGGATTTGAACTCCGAGGATGAACTCAGCTTCACCCATGTCTTTCATGCCGAAGCTGGATGATAACCACGCTTTGATGGTCATTAAATACTGAATGTCGTTCCCAGCCAACATTAAGTCATCCACATACAACGACAGGATCACAAAAGAGTTATCTGACCGAATTAGATAGACACAATGATCCTCCTCGACCATCGTAAAACCGTAAGATATCATCTCCTCGTGAAATCTTAGGTACCACCGCCTGGATGATTGCTTAAGGCCGTATATCGACTTTCGAAGTCGACAGACCTTGTTCTCCTGACCTACTAGAATGAACCCGGGAGGCTGTTCCATGTAGATCTCCTCATCCAGGCTCCCGTTAAGGAAGGCGGTCTTTACGTCCATCTGGTGTAACTCTAGATCCAGACTAGCAACAATCGCCAAAAGTAGACGGATCGAAGTAAACTTGACTACTGGGGAGAAAGTCTCCTCGTAGTCAATGCCCTTAGTCTGCGTGTAACCCTTGGCTACCAGACGGGCTTTGTACCTCTCAATCGGTCCGTCGACCTTTCTTTTAATTTTGAGAACCCACTTGATCCCAATTGCCTTTCTATCCTCAGGTAAGTCAACTAGTTCCCAGACTTCGTTGACTCTCATTGATTCCATTTCCTTGTGCAAGGCCTGTAACCAATGGTCCTTTGCCGAACCCTCGAGAGCCTCCTGTATAGTTCTCGGCTCTTCGTCATCCTCGGGAGTCACGATGAGGATCTCATCCTCAATCGGGAAACGACGTCGAGGCATATGTCCTCGAGTACTCCTACGAGGAGAGAGAGCCTCCACACCTTCAGATAGACCGCTCCCACTAGGACCAAGATCCGTAATCGGCTCTTGAGTCCCGCCACTGGGATCGACTGAGCCGCTAGGTTCATCATCTCATAGAAGGTGAAGTCTCGATCGATTTCTCATCTCTTAGGGAAATCACTCTCGAGAAAAGTGACATCACGAGACTCTATCTCAGTGACAGTGCCGTCCGTATGTTCTCCTAGGAACACATGTCCCTTGGACTGTTCAGAGTATCTAATAAAGATACACTTCTTTCCTCGCGGGCCTAACTTGCCGTACTGATGCGAGGAATCATGAACATATGCGGCGCAACCCCATGGCCTCAAGTGGCTAAGGTCAGGCTGTCTCCCTGTCCAAAGCTCGTATGGGGTGCTGACTACGGACTTCGTCGGAACACGGTTAAGGACGTAGGTTGCAGTCAACAACGCATCCCCCCAATGGGAGATAGGTAAGTTGGCCTGCGCCATCATCGACCTCACCATCTCCAACAGAGTCCTATTCCTTCTCTCGGCTACTCCGTTCTGCTGAGGAGTAGCAGGAATAGTCAACTGTCTAGTAATGCCTCTATCGAAACAGAGCTCTTTGAACTACTCAGACAGATACTCGCGTCCCCGATCGGTTCTGAGAGTTTTCACCCTCATGTCTAACTGATTTTCAACTTCGCTAATAAACCTCCCGAAGCACTCTAGTGTCTCAGACTTGTGCAAGATCAGGTAGACGTAACCGAAACGCGTGTAGTCGTCTATGAACGTAATGAAATACGTTGCTCCGTTTCGGGCTCTCACATTCATGGGTCCGCAAATGTCGGAATGGACCAATTGCAATGGAGTCCCAGCTCTCATTGCTTTCCCAAATGGTTTTCTAGTGGCTTTGCCCGCAAGGCAAAACTCACACACAGACAACTGGACCTTAGTTAGCTGGCCCAATAAGCCACTCGTAGCTAACCGGGTCATCCTCTCTTGCTCTATATGGCCAAGCCTACTATGCCATACATTCACATCATCCACTGCACTATCAGATGCAAAAGCAATAGTAGAAGAAGAATAAATCTCATAAAATGAAATCATATCCAGTACATAAAGTCCCTCATGGACCAAACCGGAACAAATCAAAGAACTGTCATAGGTAATGGAAACTCTAGAGTTTCCCAAAAGCACAGAATATCCTAACAAATCCAAACATCGGACAGATACAAGATTTCGCCTAATCTCAGGAGCATACAACACATCATGAAGATACAAGACTTGGTCACTTCGCAGCAATAGCTTGCAAGTGCCAATCCCTTTCACTTCAATAAATGCTCCATTCCCCACGTACAGCCTCCTCGCCTGGGGACTCAATCGGCGAAACTCCACGTATGCGCTCTTGTCCCGAGCTACATGGTCCGTGGCTCCTGAGTCTACAATCCACAAAGGAGAAGAGTTAGCGAGCATCACACTAGATGACACGTAACTCAAACCATGTAAAGAAGAAGGACTTACCTTTCGCTCGCCACACTCGCGTGCGAAATGCCCAGTCTTGCCACACACGTAGCATTGGACTTTGCTCTTATCGAGCTCCTTCTTCTTGCGTTTCTGTCCTCTGTCATCGGTCTTGGCAAATTGCTTCTTCTTGCCCTGGCCCTTGGCCTTCTTCTCATGCTTGCGCCACTTGCGCTTTATTCCTCGGGAGCCCTTACTCGACTCCACAATGTTAGCATGAGCATTAGAAGACCTAGCCATCTCCTGACGCTCCTCCTCGAGCTCACAATGCCTACTCACGTCCATGAAAGTACGAATACTCTTGGTGTGCGTGAGATAGGTCTTAACCACATCCCAGGAGTCAGGCAAAGATTGGATCACACCCAGTACTTGAAGCTCATCAGATATCGGCTCCCCCATACTCTTCAGAGAGGCGATCATACTTGATATATGCATTAAATGCTGCTTCATAGTATGATCGTATCTCTTCTTGTAAGTGATGAATTTATAAGTCAACATCCTCAACTTAGGAGCTGACGGGGCACCATAGTGCTCTCTCAGAGCATGCCAGATCGACTGTGCAGTAGGATACTGCTCATATATGGGAATCAGCTCATCGTGCATGCTGCTAAGAAGGATCACCCTAGCTTGGCCATCATTCTTCTTCCAAGCACGATACACCTCCTGATCCCGTCGCGCTTGTGCCGTGGTACCCTCCCCGGGGTCCACCATCTCGTTCTTAAGAACTTCCCCGAGCTCTTGTTCCTCGAAGACAAACTGAACCTTCTGGTGTCAAATGTCATAGTTGTTACCGTTCAGCTTGTCTCCCTTTACGAGATCTAGAACGACAGTCTTCGTTGCAGCCATGTCTCTGTCACACAAAAAAAAGAGACATTAGTGACATATTGATGCTTATTTCACAATTTTATGTACCCTACGAATCACCGAAACCAAAATGACTTGAATGCAGATCCCAAGACGAGCGTATGAGTCAACGGACATCATACACCACAATCCGTGATTGCATCTCACCATTCGGAATAGGATTCAGTACATAAAAACCCACAATTAGTCACTTTTTATCACAAAACCCTCAAAAAATCAGAAAATTCCAATTTTAGGACGACCTACGCGCCGCCGGGAGGGTTCACGCGCCGCCAGGCTCACGGCGGCGCGTCTCACGCGCCCCCACGCGCCGGGAAGGCGTCTGGGCGCGTGCTGGACGCGTTGTGCGTCAGGCACGCGCCTGCACGCGCTCGGTGCGCGTTCGCAGACGCGCCTGACGCGCGGGCGCACGGGCGACGCGCCTACACGCGCGCGCCCGCGTCCATTGGGTCGGATCCGGTCGCAGGTCCGGGTCCGGATCCCCGGTTCGGGTCGGGTATAAAACCGGGTCGGTCTGACCCACGTCAGACCCGACATATCACGCGCCTACGCGCGCGTGATATGCACGCGCTGGGGCGCTGTGCATAGACGCGCCTTCTTGCGCGTGTACTGCACTGTCCCGCCCCTGCTGGCTAACACGCGCCTGCTCGCGCGTGTCACGCACGCGCCTTCTTCTTCCTCGCCTGATTTCTGCAACTGTGTGTTTTCTCCGACCCTCAAACCAAAAATCTCAATTTCTGATGTCAAATACATGCAATATATATATCAAAATGTAGATCGAACAACAACAAACACAGATCTACCATTTTTATGTATCAATTTGACCTAAATCTCGCCAAATCTGGGGTTGAAGTGTTCGGTCACTATTCACGGCCGAATGCTTCAACCGGAATTTTCATGGCCTAAACATGCCCAAAAAATTACGAAAAAATTATTTTCGTGTTCTACGTGAGTTGGGTAACACAGTGGTATAATTGGATTCACGAAACTCATCCGTGATCCGAACCCCAAATTTTATACCCTATATTTTTATACCCAAATTTTATTCTGAAAAATTATTTAAAAAATTTCTAACATGCTCTGATACAAATGTTAGATATATACGTGACTCATACACGCAGCGGAAGCAATAAAATAAAATTTCGGAACCTTAAAAGTTTGAGTCTGCGATATACCTCAACCGGTGAAGCAAAAATCGTCGGAACCGCGAACTCCGAACACGAACTTCTCGAAGTCGGGATGATAGTCACGTAATCGAACTATCACCGCAATATCACAACGAACCAACCCTTAACCCGGTGATTTTATGTTGATCGGAAATCCCTTTGAATAATTGTTCTACTCAATAATTATTTTAACCTTAAAAAATGGTACAAGTCTCTTTTCTCTCTCAGACTCTTGTACATTGGTTCTCTCAAGAATGTTCAACACAAATTCCACAAACTCAATAACCAAAGTTAACTCCCGTAGGAGTCATGTGGAGAGAAAATAGGGGAGAGTGGGTAATGGGTAACTACCCATTACCCCATATTAGAATTCAAATTTTTTTTTTTTTTTTACTGCTATAGTAAAAATCATGACATGGCCCCACGTGGGCATAAACTAATACCGGTGCACATACATTGGGAAGGTCCAGGCCTGATCGGAGTGGTTGGGGCAAGCCAGAAACAAAATACACGGTATATTACCACACCACCTCCATACATGATGAGAAAAAAGAAAAAAAAAAAAAATCCTTGCTCCATAGACAGTAAGTGGTTTCGATCCTTGTGCACATTCATTTCTCTTCCACTCGCCCAAATCCTACACCCTATAGTTACATTGATTTTCCTCCAAGAATTTGACATGTTGAATGTCATTCCAGTTAGTATCAGAGTGTAAATCCCTTCTTTTTTTTTAAAAAAAAAAATTGTAACCACCAAATAATGAGTCTTTCAATCCTTCTTGTGTTCAGGCACATTCCTTCGTTAGTTTTCATTGCTGTTTTAATCTGATGTTAATAGCCCCTTAACACTCTGCTGTTATGTATGACAAATATGCTGTGAAGGCTGAGCTACCATTCTATTTGAGCTTGTGGCTTGGGGTCGCCATTTAGGTCCCTGGGTTGCAGCAATCGACTTTCTAACCGGTATAGATGTAACTCAATGAGAATCAGTGCTGATATGATTTTATGTTTGTGGTGTGACTACGCTTGTGCAAGTTCGTGTTTTGCTTGCTTTTGTCTTTTGACCCTTTTTCTTTTTAGTATGGTGTCCCTTGATTCATTGGAAGACCCCCTCTGTAAGAGCTCGATCCGGATTAGTTGGGACGAAATCTCGGATACCGGGTGGTGACCAAGCCATGGTACAAAAAAATGGTGTCCCTTGATTTTTTTTTTCTTTTTCGAAGTGACACTTTTTTTTTTTTTTGGTTAATTTCGTGTTAAAAATACCACCTCTCTATAATCTATATTGAGATAAAATTCCATCACTCTTTTTATTCTCTTTATAACCTATATATCTATTTAATGTAGGATAAAAATGTTTTGACATTTCATTTAACTTGTTTTATATAGAAAATATAATATATGTACTTATTTAATAAAAAATTTTTCCTTTGGTTTTGTAAATCATAATTTTACAAATTTTAAATTATTTTATTTTTCAATTTATCTCTTACCAAATAAATTAATAAAAGTATATTTAGATAGTTTATACTCAAATGCAAATTGATGCGTTTGATGAATATAACAAATTGTTGGAGGTGGGTTATGACTCTACAGATGCCAACTCCTTCTTGTCCCGAATAGTAACCGTCAATGGGTGGATGCACCTAAAAAAATTACAGGAGGGTACTCCAGCGGGGAGGCTCCGACGCTCAAATCAGTAAAGAACGATTTTTGATTAAAAGAAACAGACTGAGAATTGAGGGAAGTTACTCTCTGTAATCAGTGTACCCAGAGTGTTAGGCCTAGAGAACGTACTTCATTCTGAGAGTTTTTGGGATAACTTATATCTCTGAGAGACAGGCGTCGCTGGGGGACTCCAACCCTACCTTCCTTATCGAACTCATCCGGGAATCTCAGAGGTTAATATTATGAGTTGATTACGATCCTCATTTATCGATAAAATTACCATTTTCGGGAGGGGTGTTTTTCTTATTTGAAAGATCTAGGATTTGCCGTTATGAAATGGGAAACTGAAGTTAAGGAAATCTTGACTTTCCTTTAAAATCGCTCAGAGTGTAGCGTATTATTTGGTCATTTGACCGATAAGGGGTCTTCGAGACTTGTCCGGTTGGAGGGCTGACATTTGCTTGTCCGATCGGGGCGACTACTGCTGTTCGGTGAGTCACAATCGGTTAACGAGGCGATTGAGGCCCTATCGTTTGACAGATCGATCTGGGCAGCTAAGGCCATTCGGTAGATTATCATGACGATCGTCAAGTTCTGGTCCGTAAGCGTCATTCGTGGGCTTTTTGAGAATTCTTTCTTTTGGTTTAGGTCTTGGACTATGTCTCATCATTTGCCCCCAATTTATGGCTTTCTTGAAAAAAAAAAGTCACAAGTAAAGGTCTATGAAGCGTGTTTTGTATGTTATGAATATATTGGGACGCTTGACCCACTTTGATTCGCCCCTTTTATATGCTAGGAACGCGGGTATGTCTTATCATATACGACTTTCTTCTTGGGAAACCGAAGACAATTTACTTCGGCATTTATGACTTGTGTTTATGTTGATCTGTTTCATCTTTCTTGAATTAATTGAGGCTTCTCCTTTTCACTGTTATAAATAGTCATGATGTGCATCCACTTTCTTTCACAGAGAATTGATACTCCTCCTTCATGGTTGCTTGGTTGAGAATGATCATTTCCAAGGGTCGATTTGTATGGTTTCGTAGCGTGCAATGCTCCTTGATCGAGGTAACTTCTGTTGAAATGAGATCTCATTAAAGGAGAGTACTACTGGAATGGGATCTCATTATGTTGACCGTCTACTTTGATTAGCATAATCTGATCACTTGCCACCGAGGGGGTGCATCTTGTATCGCCTTGCATGGCCTTCTCCGATTGGTCCTTGCCATCCAGGCGCGGTGGGAGTGTTTTTCATATTGTTTTTTGGATGGGTAGGTCGAGTTCGGGTTGCTTTGGTGGGATAAAACCCGAACTTGTCTCCTTTTTTCCCTAGCGCTACATTGTCGTACTGTTCGGCGTGGGGATTTTGCTCTTCCTTGGTTGTTGGATCATTTCCTTATTCCATGACAATTGCCGAGAACTGCTTGTGGAAGAACATTGATGTGTATTTCTCTTAGTGTAATTAGTTCGATCTAGAAGTTTGTGTATATTCTTTTGTAACCGAGCGCGGTTTTGCGCAGACGAAAATATGGTATTTTATTTTCTTGAATTTGGCTTCTTCCCATTTTCCATTCCTTGTCTGGTTGTATATCTTTCTTCCTTCTTTGTTAGAGCGGATCTTTCTTTTAAGTCTTTTTCCGTTCACAAGATTTTTGTACGACTTGTGTGAATAGCGGAAGCTGGGCGACTGAGATCTTTCGAGCAATAGAAAAAATATTTTAGTTACGAGTCGCGTCCACCCGTCCAGGGAGTTACATTCCCTATTGACGACGCGTACGATCGGTAGAGGTTGGGTGACTGAGACTCTTCGATAGAAAATTTTTAAATTGTGGGCCGCGTCCACCCGTTTGGAGAGTTAAATCCCCTATTGACGACGTGTACGATCGGTAAAGGCTGGGCGACTGAGGCTATTCGATAGAAAATTTTTAAGTTGTGGGCCGCGTCTACTTATTCGGGGAGTTACATCCCCTCTTGATGATGCGTATGATCGGTAGAGACTGGACGACTGAAACCCTTTGATAGAAAATTTTTAAGTTATGGGTCGCGTCCACCCGTCCGGGGAGTTATATCCCCTATTGATGACGCATACGATCGGTAGAGATTGGGCGGCTAAGGCCCTTCGATAGAAAATTTTTATGTTGTGTGCCGCGTCCACCCGTCCGGGATGTTACATTCCCTATTGACGATGCGTATGATCGGTAGAGGTTGGGCGACTGAGGCCATTCGATAGAAAATTTTTAAGTTGTGGGCCGAAGAAAGATCTCCCGGCTGTTGGATAGCGCTAAGGCTCATTGATAGTATATGCACAGGTGTTTCAAGTTCCAAGTCCTAGATATCGCTGACCCGTCTAGGTTGTCGAGTCGATATGTTCCTGGTCGAACTATGAAACATACTCGATACGTTGCTGTTGACTGATAGCCTCCACTTTCCGTAGCACCAATTCTCTGGATTTGAACGTTCGGCTTCTAACCTTTCGATTATGATACCAGGTCATTTGTTGCTGATAGGCGGCCATCCGTGTTGATGCAGATTCTTGTAATTTTGGAAGTCCAACATTTCTCGTAGGGTGCATTCGTTTTGCCCAGCATTATAATGAGCTACTCGGAGCAAGTGAATGCCTATTTTCATAGGTATGATTGCTTTGCTTCTGTAAGTCAAATTGAAGGGCGTTTCTCCCGTTGCCCTTCAAGGGGTAGTACGATATGACCAAAGGATGCCATAAAGTTCTTCGACCCATTGCCCCTTGGCGTCGTCCAACATTGTTTTTAGTCATTGCAAGATCGTTCGGTTGGTTACTTTAGCCAGTCCATTGGTTTGTGGGTGAGCGACCGATGAAAATCTATGTTGAATTTCTAGTTTCTCGCAAAACTCTCGGAAGCATTGGTTGTCGAATTGCTTCCCGTTATCTGTGATAAGGACACGGGGTATACCAAATCAGGTGATAATATGAGTCCACACGAAGGATTGGACTTTGGCGGCCCTGATCTGGGTTAAAGGCTCGGCTTTTACCCACTTCGTAAACTAGTCGATCGCCACAATCAAGAATTTTTACTGTTCCGTTGCTGAGGGAAATGGTCCAAGGATGTCCATGCCCCACTGAGCAAATGGTCAAGGGCTGGATATTAGATTAAGCTCAGTGGAGGGTAGCCGAGGAATCAATAAAAAGTGCTGGCATCTATGGCACCTTTTGACGTAGTTGTTGGAATCAACCTTCATGGTCGGCTAGTAGTATCCCTATCGAAGGGCCTTATAGACTAGATTTCGAGTACCCAGATGATTGCCGCATATTCTTGCGTGAATTTCTCGAAGGACGTAATTTCCCCCTTCATGATCAGGTATCGCAGATATGGGTGAGTGAATGACTTACGGTAGAGAACCCCATCGATTATGGCGTAGTGTGCGGCCTTTTGTTTCAGTTTTATTGCTTCCCCTAGGGATTTTGGTAGGCGATCGTGTTTTAGGTACTATTCTATAGGGTCCTTCCAACTAGACGGCTGATCGACTGGGTGGATTTCCTTAGGCTCGTCGATGCTGGGATATGGCAGGCGTTCAATATATACTGTTTGGCCAGAAGCAACTGAATCGGAACTAGCCAGCTTCGACAGGGTATCAGCTTATGCATTTTCCGAACGTGGATTTGTTGAATGTCTACTTTGCCTAATCGGTTTATCGTCTCGCGCAACTTACTTAAATATTTCGCTATGACAGGGTCTCTGGTTTCGTAAACTTCTTCGATTTGTTTCACGACCAACTGGCTATCCGTAAACACCCTGATATTTCGTGCTCCCATGTCGGTGGCTATTCGGAGGCCCGTTAGCAGAGTTTCGTACTCGGCTTGGTTGTTGGTGGCTTGGAAATCAAAACGGAGGGCGTACTCAGTCTTAAAATCGTTTGGTCCTACCAATATGAGTCTGACACTACTCCATGAAGAATTTGATGATCCGTCTACATGGATAGTCCATTCGGGGTGACCCACTCTTCTCGATGGTTAGAAAGTTACCTTTCTGACACCGTGGGCAAAGTGTATTAAAGAATAAAATCGGCCAGTGTTTGGCTTTTTATTGCGGGTCGTGGTCGGTACTGGATATCGAATTCGCCTAGCTCCACACTCCACTTGATGAGCTGTCCTGACGTATCCCTCTTCTGGAGGATTTGCTTCAGTGGTTGATCGGTGAGTACCACAATGGTATGAGCTTGAAAATACGGTCGAAGACGCCTCGCTGAGACAATCAAAGCATAGGTTATTTTCTCAATCGGCCGGTAATTAATTTTAGAATCTTTCAGTATCCTGCTGATGTAATGGACTGGCTTCTGGGTGGCGGACTCCTGTCTCACCATTACGGAGCAGAGTGTTCATTCGTAGATAGCCAAATACAGGTAAATTTCCTCCCCGAGAATGGACCGCGAGAGTAATGGCGGTTGCATCAAATATTCTTCTAGTCTTTCGAAGGTAGCTTGACATTCGGACGTCCATTCGAACTGTCGGGATCTCTTCAATTCATCAAATATGGGCTTGTACTTTTTGTCAACTCTGGACATGAATCAGCTTAGGGCCGTTATTTGACCAGTCAGGCGTTGCACTTCCTTGAGTGTCTCGGGGGTGTCATGTCTAATATTGATTGTATTTTTTCGGGGTTGGCCTTTATCCCTCGATCAGTGATCATGAAATCTAGGAACTTTCCAGAAGCGATCCCGAATGTATATTTTTCTGGATTTAGCTGCATATTGTACCGTTCTAAAGTCTGGAAGGTCTATTCAAGATCTGCGATATGAGCTTTTACTGTAACACTCTTTACGAGCATGTCGTCGACATAAGTTTTGATGTTCCTACCTAATTGGTCTTTGAAGACCGTATTGACCAGCCGTTGGAAAGTTGCTCCGACATTTTTCAGGCCAAAAGGCATGACCCGGTAATAGTATGTACCAAATTCGGTGATGAAGTTAGTCTTTTCTTCGTCTTTCGGCACCATTTTGATCTGGTTATAACCAGAGTAGGCGTCCATAAAACTAAAAGTTGGTGTCTCGAGGAGCTGTCTACAAGCTTGTCAATATTGGGGAGTGAATAACTATCCTTCGGACACGCTTTGTTGAGGTCGGTGAAATCTATACATATCCTCCACTTGCCATTAGCCCTTTTCACCAGGACTACGTTAGCCAGCCATTCGGGATACTTAATTTCGCGGATAAATACTGCTATCAACAACTTCTGAACCTCTTCTTGGATGGCGCGTTAGCGTTCGAGAGCGAACACTATTTTCTTCTGCTTAACCGGTTTGAAGCCGGTATTAACGGTTAGCTTATGGGCTATGACCGACAGGTCTATGCCAGACATGTCTTCTGGAGTCCATGCGAAGACTTTCGAATGTCGTTGCAGACAAGCGACTAAGGTCTCTCGTAAGGGAGGTGATAGGTTAGCTCCTATCCTGACTGTTTGACTAGGGTTGTTTGTCAAAAGGACCTCGATCGTTTCTTCGCCTGGTTTAGGCTTGGCTTTTGGCTCAGTGTCCTCTCTAGGTTCCAGTGTCGACCGAGAAAGCTTCTTGTGCGCCTTGTGTCGCGAAGATGATATATGGATCAAGGTCGCTTCTTATGGTAGCCACCCTAGTGATGTTCTGAACTTCACTTTCGTGTGTCTCGTGCTCGGTAGCGCCTCTAGATCGTCCAGACTGGGCCTGCCGAGTATGGCATTATAGGGAGAGTAGAGCTTTACCATATGGAAAAGGACGGGAGTGGTTGCGTAATTAGGGTATCTTCGTAGGGTCACATGAAGATAAATGATGTCTTTAGGATAAGTGGGCTCGTCTGAAAGCCCTTTGAAGGATCCAGCTGAGATGGATTGAAGCCCTTCCTGTAGAAGGCATCCCAGGTGAGGAGATCACAATCGGCCCCTTGATAAATGAGGACCCTTTTTACGGTGCAGGAGTCTATTTTAAGGGTGATGACAATAGAGTCATCACGGCCAAAATCTATCCCGGTTGTAAGGTCATCATCATCAAAACTTATGATTGGCCTTCTTCTTTTGGCGGGTGTTGTGTAGGAGATGACCGTTGCGGGAATCGTCATAAGATTTCAAAAAGTCAGTTTGGTTCTCACGGATAACGCCAATCTGTTGGAGGTGGGTTATGACTCCACAGATACCAACTCCTTTTTGACCCGAACAGTAGCTGTCAATGGGTGGATGCACCTGTAAAAACCACTGGAGGGTGCTCTGGCGGGAAGGTTTCGACGCTCAAGTCAGTAAAGAGCGGTTTTCGATTAAAAGAAACAGATTGAGAATTGAGAGAACTATTTCTTGTGATCAATGTGCTCAGAGTGTTAGGTCTAGAGAATGTACCTCATTCTGAGAGTTTTTGGGATAACTTATATCTTTAAGAGACGTGCGCCGCTGGGGGACTCCAACCCTACGTTCCTTATTGATCTCATTCGGGAATTTCAGAGGTTAATATTATGAGTTGATTACGATTCTCATTTATCGATAGAACTACCATTTATCGATAGAACTACCAATCTCAGAGGTTAAAAAAGTCGTCGTTTTGCTCCAAATTGAGAAGCCGAGTTGTTGGTGCCCTAAAAACACAGTCTCACTTTCTATGATCCAACAAATGTACAGTGAGGAGTTTTTGCTCGTAATTTATGCTTTTAGTTTTGAATACTAGAAGGACAATATTCTTTTAGGAGATAGGTTAAGTTATAAACTGATTGTGCAACTAGATCAGGTCGACAGTGTATATGCATATATAAATCATCAATAATGGTTAAAAAAAATTCATATTAACATTTGCTCGAAATTTATATTTGCAATCAAAATGATATTTTACTACAATAATTTTGAAATCGATAAATTTATTTATTTATTTATTTTTTGTGCATGAACTACTGAAAGAAATGTTTCTAATTTGAATATGTTAGAGAATATTGTATATCAAAATAAATTAGTAACTGATATTATTTTAAAAATATTGAATTTTCTTTATTTTTATATTTTTATATTTGTAATAATAGTTTATATATATATATATATATATATATAAACTCAATTTATTATAATAGTTTAGTTAAACCAATATATCATTAAAGTTTATATTTTATATTGGTCACATACTCAATTTCTACGTAATACAAGAATTTGAATTTTCTTTATATCTTATCTTTATAAATAACTTGTTCATGACCATCCAACTTTGCCACACTGAAACGAACCAACTCTTAACTTTTTTTTTTCCTTTTTTAAATCATAATTTTTAAACATTATAATTTTTTAAATTACATATATAATTATTCCTTAAAATTTTGGAATGAAATTCATAATACTAATATTAAATTTGTTATAAAATGTGATTTTATTTTGTCCCTCTGGTTCAATGGTGATGTAACAAATCAAATTCATAATACTAATATTAAATTAGATTTTTTAAATAATTTTTCATATAATTTTCAAAATAAAATGCCATTCACACTCTATGATTTGATACGTGTTCATACACAAATAATTTTTCATATAATTTAAATCACTAAAATGCCATTCACACTCTATACGTGCTCACACACAAATATTAAATTACTAATTTGGTTTACGTACTAAAGGGAAATACCTTATAATTTACAATGCATGGCTAGCTGTTTGCATGTGTGTGTATATATGTGTGTGTATATATATATATATATATATGTATATATATTTATGTATATATATATATGTATATATATATGTATATGTATATATATATGTATGTATATATATATATATTTATATATATAAATTTCTTCTCGTATGGTCTTAATATGCCATGACGATGGTTGCTCCAACCAAAGAAAAAAGTGCCCAAGTCCTTCTATTTCGGCAAGTTGAGTAGATATATGTATATATATATATGTATATATATATATTTGTATATATGTATATATATATGTATAAATTTCTTCTTCTCGTATGGTCTTAATATGCCATGACGATGGTTGCTCCAACCAAAAAAAAAAAAAGTGCCCAAGTCCTTCTATTTCGGCAAGTTGAGTAGGTTTTTCTTTTGAATCACACTTGCATAGTTGTTACATGTCATTGTTAGATATGGTTTGCATGGCCTAAAAAAAAAAGGAAAGGAAAAAAAAAAAAATTAAGAGTTGGTTTATTTCAGCGTGACAAGTTGGATGGTCGTGAACAAGTTATTTATAAAGCTAAGATATAAAGAAAATTCAAATTCTTGCTCTCTCTCTTTCTCACCACTTGATAGGCTTTTGCTCTCTCTCTCTCTCTCTTCCTTTGGTTTGATTATTCCTCATCTATCTCTTTACCCCCGATCAACCAGCTTTCTCTGATCATTCTTCATCTCTCTCTCTCTGTTTTTTTTTTTTTTTTTGGTTTGATTATTCCTCATCTCTCTCTTTGGACCTCGAAGATTTCAAACCAAAAAGATTCAATAATAATTAGAACCCATTAAACCCGTTCAAATCGTCCAAGCCATGCGCTGTGCTGACTCTGGTGCTAATCATTGTTGCCCTCATATGCATAGGGGTGGTGGTCTAGTTCATCTGGCTCATTTTCATGGCATAAAGTATAAGCGTTGGAGGAAGCTGAGCCAAACAACACACGAAGGGCAAGAAGAAGGACTGGAATGGAGGAGGAAAGAGGACTCGAAATGCTGGAGTTTTCTCTAATAACTTAATTATTTAGAGAAAAATTAATATGATAAGTTTTGGAGAGATACCTTTTCTAGTAAAACATACTATGAAACATTGTCACTCTTATTTATTGGTTGAACAAGACAAGGGGAGGGAGTAACATTTACTTTTTTTGTGTAAAACTTCATATTTGACATTTACATGTAAATAGACAAGGGGAGGGAGTAACTCTTAAGGAATAGCCCAACGGGCAACAACCCCGCTTCCGATCTTGTGATCTGGGTTTGATTCCTATTATCAATCAATCAATCAATCAGAGTCTTAGTCTCAATAATTGGGGTCGACTTTGAGAGTGAGTGTATATGTATACAACATTCCCTTTGCATTTTTACAAAGAAACTGTTTCCGCGTCTTGAATCCATGATCTCTAATCTTTGTGCCAAGACTCATACCAAAAAAAAAAAAAAAAAGAAAGAAAAGGATTACAAATTAACCAAAAAAGGGAGAGCAAGGTGCTCCTAAAGAATTATGTTAACCCCACTCTGCTAAGAATGTCAAGATAAAACACTTCAAGAATATCTGTATCAAGAATCTTGGCAAGAAACGACAGAAAGTTGTTTTTGCTTGTCCAACCTCAAGTTTCTCTTCCTCCTCCATTTCCTTCTTTTGGGTTTTGAAATAGATGAGCAGTAAAAACCGCCTTCAAGTCCTCAGAGAACCCCCAATCTTGAACCCAAGTTAGATTGCTATGATTAGGAATGATTGCCCTTTAATTTCTTAAATCCTTAATAGTCTCCTACCAGTGATAGCCCCAAAAAAAGGGACGACTTCTAATATCAACAACATGGTTGGAAAAAAGAGGCCGTGATCTGAGAGACAACCCATAAGCCCCAATTGATTCACCTGACTGTATCTAACTCAATTTCTTCTCAAAAAACCCAAGAAAGAAGGAGAAAGAAAGGAAGAATGTAAAATAATTCTTGATCATCTTCTCCCAAAACCCGAGAAAGGAAGAAGAGAGGGAGGAAGAAGGACTTCAAAGCTATTTGAAAATTGAGGCTCCATATTACTAAAGCTCAGAAGGAAAATGCCACTAGTGTTAAAGCTATCCAATGACACCATATCTGCTTCTTTCACAAAATCTTGATGGCATTGTGTTTGATTCCTATTGTAATAAAAAAAAGGGTGTAACTCTTAAGAAAGTTCCGTATACAACTACTACTCTTCTGCCTCTCTTATTTCAAATTGCAAACCCTTGCTGGTGAAGCAACATAGCGATTCCGACCAAACACCAAACAATACTCTTCTGCCTTTTTTGCCTCTCTCAATTCAAATTGCAAACACTTGCCGGTGAAGCAACACAACGATTCCACCCAAACACCAAACTATACTCTTTTGCCTCTTATGCCTCTCAATTCAAATTACAAGTAAGACAACTTGAGTGTAGGGCATGCTTTGTCTAGTTCTCTTGGAGATTTGGATGCGAATTAGACCTGCATGCTGACACATATTAATTATTCATTTCTGTAAATGGTTTACACAAGTACTCAATGGGTGAAGGAAGTGCCGAACCCAATCCATAGAGAGAGTGGTGCAGTGATAAACGGAAGTTTATATTTTTGAGTGATTGTTGGCCTGGGGTAGTGAGAGAAAAGTTGACAAAGACAATGATTGTGAAGCGGGAGCTGACGTCCACTAGACTGTCTAGGGCTATCACGAGAGTGCTAGTTCTAGATGATAAGGAGGATGATGTTGTTGAGAGTGATGAAACCCTACATTAAAGTATGATAGAGGTTGAATAGATTTAATTATTCCTAAAATGTAGGATTCCTACAACGTAGGATTTCTAGTACTCATAATTTTTAATAATCTTGAATGACAATGATCATGGAGAGCATTAGAGAAAACAACCCATGACAGACCTAATGGTTGATTTAAACAATCCAAAACAAAAAATTTTGAGATTGATGTGTGCAGTGAAGGCCTATTCGATGTCTTTAGAAGAGCTATGAGGGAAGAAAAGGGAAAGAAGCTAAAAGAGACAACCTCAAATACGAGGAGTTTCTCAACGAAGCTGATGTCTGCATTGCAAGGGTCACTTTTGAAAGATTGTTGGCATGAGATGGTGAGAGAAAGGCCGATATATACGGCAATTGTGAAGTGGGTGTTCACTAGCTCATCTAGGGCTATCACAGGAATGTTGGCTATAGATGATAGGATAATGTTATCGAGCATGATGAAACCCTACATAAAAATATGATAGAGGTTGAATAGATTTAATAATTCCTACAATGCAACATTCCTACAATGCAAGATTCCAATCACTCATATTTTTCAATAATTCTAAATGACAATGATCATGAGGAGCATCAAGAACAAATAACTGATGACAAGCCCAATAGTAGATCTGAGCATTCCAAAACGATGGACTTTGAGGCCAACGAGCTTTAGCTCAACTGGCACCAGCCCCCTTCCCCTTTCCCAAGGTCTCGGGTTCGAGCCTCCCCAATGTACCAAAAAAAAAAAAACGATGGACTTTGAGATTGATGTGCATCTTGAAGGCCTCATCGATGTCTTTAGAATTGAGAAGGTTGATGGTGATTTTCAAGTCCTAGGATATGAGGTAAGAGAAGAGGAGGAAGCTAAAGGAGACAATGTCGAATATGAGGAGTTTCTTGACGACATCAATGCCCTTGTTGTAGGATTCATGATTTTTGATAACTTATTTGTCACGTCCCGATCCATGATCCAGAGGCCGTGAACAGTCACCCGTTACCTCAGATACTGGCCCAACCTCGCCACGTATCCTCAAGGTAACGCAAGGCTAATTATAAAATTTAGTTACAAATATTTTATTAGTATTTAAATAAAAAATTCCTCATATATATATTATAAATGAAAGTTTCTTTGTTTCATACAGTCATTCTAACATGATCAACTAATATCCTCAAAGATACAATAGAAGTTTCATATCGTAATACGTCTCTAACGATAGTCTCTGAAATTTGCGTACGTCGATGTTTATCAATGTGTTCCTCTAACTACTATCTTTATAAAATTTAAGGGAGTGAGGGGTGAGTAAAATTATTTACTCAATGAGTGAATAATCGTAACATGTAGTTAATAAGTGGTGTGAAAATTGAGTATTAAAACCATATATATATAAATATACTTTATATCATATTTCAACTATGTATGACAATTTCAAACACATCTCTCTAACATTACCATCAATAAAACATATGCATCCAATTTCCTGTCATAAATCGTAGAGTCATGCCAAAATAAGCTCTCGGCATGGGTTTGTCTTGATCAATGACTAGCCACCAAGGGTTTTTCTTTTAAACGGATAAACAACCCTAACCTTGGTGTTGGCATCGGGCTCCCCCAAGTGCTAGACTGAAACGTCATTCAGTCCTCCCCTTTCGGTTCAACTTGGCTAGTCTAAAAATTTAATATCGTATACACGCCACTTAACCATGTGGAGTGTCTGCGTTTCGATGACATCTCAACCGTGCGACTATCTATATAATGAGACGGGTCTGCTACAGCATACTAGGCGAGTTTGTGCGGGATAACGCCTATTGTATCATAATATCATGGCTACAAGTACTATCCCCTATCTACGATCAAGGGAATTCAAATACTAATGCCCAAGCACCTAGTCTCGCATCAAAATCATCAATCAAATAATCATACCATATATGTTAAGGAAAAATTATAAAATCCGATACCTCATGTATTTTTGTATAAATATCATCAAAGTACATTTCATAGTTCAAACATGACACATATATTTTTCATCAAAATTCATGGATGCATATTAAAAGAAATTTTTGGGATACTCCATTTATCACAAAATTGATACTAAACTATTTAACAAGCCATTTCATAAGTCATTTCACAAATCATGCTTTGAAAACAATAAAAAATGATTTTGCTTATTAACTATAAGATAACAGTAAGACCCACTCACTTGTATGGGAAGGGTACACTACTTCCCTAAAACCTTGCTACTTAGCTGAATCGCCCATCGAGTGTAGTTTAGTCGTCTACTCCTAAGACAACAACAACATATAGATGTTAATCCCCTTTATTTCTTTCAATAATTTTATCATAATTTGATTTAGTCCGATTCTAATTCACCCTAGTTTGTTTAAACCCATACATCTACAATTTAGATTTTTTTTTTCAAGTTCTACTCTTGCGCAGTTTTAGGAAAAATGACATAACTTTCTTAATATAACTCGGAATTGAGTGATTCAAATTGATAATTAAAACTAAAACATATATCTACATTTTTCATGTTTGACTCATCTCCAAATTTCCATTGCAAGAATTTATAAAAATCTATCTTCAACATAGTTTGTACTATTGAAAGGTAAGAGATATCCTACAACTTTCATGTTCAGTATTGCCTTTAATTGTAAGTGCAAAATTTTATAAAATTCTATTTCTATCTCAATTCTAGTTCTAAATTATGCTCTGCATAGTTTTAGTAAAAACACTATAACTTCCAGCATACTACTCCGATTCAAGTGAATTTTATTTCATTTTAAAGATAACATAGAGGCCTAAAAGTTTTATTTTTTTAAGGTCTTCCTAATTCTATCCAGAAGTTATCTTAATATTTAAATCAATTTACTGGTCGTGCATAGGACAATAAATATAACATCGATTTTTAATGTTTCTTCTAAAAATCACAATAATTTCATTTTTTAATGAAAAATTTTGCACCATAGCTCATTTTAAATCTTAGGGAGTCTAGTTTTACCAAAAATAAACCAATTTAAATTTTAATCATTATAGAATAAGATATCATGGAAAGACAATAGCCAAAGAATCCAACTGTTAGTAATGTACACACTCTTGTAAAGACTCAAGTTTGTTTTCCTCCTTTTTGTCCTTTGCTACTAATACCCTCCCTTATCTTGTTTTCTTGTCCTTGTCCTTTAGCACTTAGTAACATATTCATCAAACATCAATCCACCATCCCCTAACAACTAGAGATATGGAGTCAAGAATGTTCTTACCTCTTTTGCTTGTATTCCTTCTCCAATGCTCCTAGAATTCCACTTGAATATCAGCAATCCCTCTTTTCTTACTAAGAATTTCGTCCAAGTGATGAATAGAGGAGAAAATGGTTGGTTTTGGTTTTTTTATAAACCAAATCAAGCTATCTTGATCCTTGATTCATTTCCATGCAAGATTTCTACTCTACACTTGTCTTAAGTCTTTCTCTCATGCAAAGTTGCTTACAAGCAACCTTCATGCACCCACCTTCATGTCAAATTCGTCCATGATGAATTCCAAGCACAAAGAAAGTGTTTTTGACCAATCAATGAGAATTCATACAAGAATTTTTCAACCAATGAGGTTTCTCTTTAGTGGAATGAACTTAGGTGGCCACTATGTGTGCTCTTAGCCAATGATTGATCTCCGATTGTCATTCAATAGTTGGTTTTATAACTTTGTCCCTCAAGTTCTCATATTTGCACTTTTAGTCCCTAAACTTTTCAAAATTATAAATTTGACCCTATACGATTTTTTTCTGATTTTTTTTTAAAATTCACTTCTTTATGCTTAACTTAAGTGTTTTGGCTTTTGTTAGTCATTTTTAGTGATTTTAAGGCTTGCCGGCACTCTTTAGCAAAATTTTCGGCTTACCGATAAAATTTTTAGGTTTAAGCGATTTTAATGGCAAAGTTTTAGAAATTTCAAATCATGTCTCAAATGGATGTAATATCATATATATGAAAATGAGGAGAGTATATCATGCACCGAGAGTCAGTATTACATTGTTGGCTTGGGGTGGTGAGAAAAAAGGTTGACAAAGATAAGGATTGTGCAGAGGGAGTTGATGTTCACCAACTCGTCCAACGTAGTTATGGAAACGCTGGTTGTAGATGATGAGGATGATGATGTTGTCGAGTGTTATGAAACCCTCCATAAAAATGTGATAGAGATTGAGTAGATTTAATTATTCCTACTATGTAGAATTCTTACAACGTAGGATTCCTATCACTCATATTTTTTAATAATTCTAATTGACATTGATCATGGAGAGCATTAAGAACAAACAACATATGACAAATGCAAGGGCAGATCTAAGCATTCCAAAATGAAAGACTCGATATCTTTGTTGCAAGAGTCGTGATTTTTGAGAGATTGTTGGCCAGGGGAGGTGAGAGAAAGATCGATAAAGACAAGGATTGTAAAGAGAGAGTTGATGTTCATCAGGTCGTCCAATGTTGTTATGGAAATTTTGGTTATAGATGATGAGGATGATGTTGTTGTCGAGAGTGATGAAACCCTACAAAAAAGCACAACACCCGCAAATTATCCATTTCTCTCTCTCTCTCTCTCTCTCTCTCTATATATATATATATATATATATATTTTTAAGACGGATTTGTAAGATATGCTTTCATTTCCAAAATTTTCTATTCGTATACTTTAATTACTTAAACTTTGTAATTTTAATTTGGATTAAATAAAACTTGTGTATTTTTTAAAAATATTTTATACTTTATACAGTGAAAAATTAATTAAGCAATTTGAAAATATTTTAAGTCATCATTCGATATTTTAAGATGAAGAATGTTTTTTATCACATCATTTAACTAATCGTATTTAAACTTACCATACCACAACAACACATAACCTTTTTCTTTTATTTTTTTAAGTAGAAATTAAATTCTCGAAATATGAGATTTTTAGTTTTTCAAAAATCCAAGTGCAATTTACCGTTGTATACATCCGAATTTTTACCTTAATGAACCCAAGTAAACTTTTGCAAGTTTGAGAGAGAGAGAGAGAGAGAGAGAGAGAGAAAGAAGAGAGAGTAAAAGCCTGGCCAACTTTGCCACGCTTAAATGAACCAACACTTAACTTCTTTTTTTCTCCTTTTTTAAATTATAATTTTTAAAAACTATAATTTTTAAATTATATATATAATTTTTCCTTAAAATTTTGGAATGAAATTCATTACACTAATATTAAATTCGTAATAAAATGTGATTTTGTTTTGTCCCGCTGGTTCACTAGCGTTGTAACAAATTAAATTCATAATAATAATGTTAAATTAGTTTTCTAAATAAATTTTCATATAATTTAAATTACTAATTTTAAATAAAATGCAATCCACACTATGATTTTGTGTTCATACACAAAATACGTGTTCATACACTATGATTTTAAATTACTAATTTTATTTTGTGTTCATACACAAATATTGGCTTAGATACTAAAAGAGAAATACCTGTTCAATTCTTATTGTCTGCTTCTTGTCCTTATGTCTGTTTCTTACTTTCAACTTGAATGTAGTGTGGCTTTGTTTGCTTCTCTTGGAGATTTGGACGCGGACCGAACCTGCATGCTGACACATTAATTATTCATTTTTGTAAATGGTTTACACTAGTACACACGGGTGAAGGAAAGAAGTGCCAAACCCAATCTAGAGACAGAGTGGTGAAATGACAAACAAAAGTTTATATTTTCGAGAGATTGTTGGCCTGGGGTAGTGAGAGAAAGGCCGACAAAGACATTGATTGTGAAGACGGAACGGAAGTTCACCAGGTCATCCAGGGTTATCATAGGAATCCTGGCTATAGTTGATGTGAAGTTGATATCGTCAAGAGTGATGAAACCCTACACAAAAGTATGATAGAGGTTGAATAGATTTAATTATTCCTACAATGCAGGATTCCTATAATGTAGGATTCCTAGAACTCATATTTTTCAATAATTTTGAATGACAATGATCATGGAGAGCATTAAGAGCAAACAACCCATGATAGACCTAACGGTTGATTTGAATATTCCAAAACAAAAAATTTTGAGATTGATGTGTGCTATGAAGGCCTCCTCGATGTCTTTAGAAGGGCTATGAGGGAAGAGAAGAGGAAGAAGTTGAAGGAGACAACCTTGAATATAAAGAGTTTTTTGACAACATCGATGTCTACATTACAGGAGTGTCAACTTTTGAGATATTGTTTGTATGGGGTGGTAAGAGAAAGGCCGATAAATACGGTCATTGTGAAGAGAGAGTTGATGTTCACTAGCTCATCCAGGGCTGTAACAGGAATGCTGGTTGTAAATGATGAGGATGATGATGTTGTCGACTAGGATGAAACCCCACATAAAAATATGATAGAGGATGTATAGATTTAATTACTCCTACAATGCAAGATTCCTACAACATAGGATTCCTATCACTCATATTTTTCAATAATTTTGAATGACATTGATCATGGGGAGTATCAAGAACAAACAACTCATGACAGATCCAATAGCAGATCTGAACATTCCAAAATAAAGGACTCAATACCTTTGTTGCAGGAGTCATAATTTTTGAAAGATTGTTGGCCTGAGGTGGTGAGAGAAAGATTGATAAAGATAAGGATTGTGAAGAGAGATGATGTTCATCAGGTCGTCCAACGCAATTATGGAAATACTCATGATAGATGATGAGGAAGATGTTATTCTCGAGAGTGATGAAACCTTACATAAAATTATGACACCCATAAGTATCCATTTTTTTCTCTCCCTCTCGCTCTCTCTCTCTCTATATATATATTTAAGATGGATTTGTAAGATACGCTTTCATTTCCAAAATTTTCTACTCGTATACTTTAATTGCTTAAACTTTGTAATTTTAATTTGGATTAAATAAAACTTGTATATTTTTTAAAAATATTTTATACTTTATACAGTTAAAAAATTAATTAAGCAATTTGAAAATATTTTAAGTCATCATTCGATACTTTAAAATGAAGAATGTTTTTTGTCACATCATTTAACTAATCATATTTAGACTTACTCTACCACAATAGCACATAGCCTTTATCTTTTGTTTTTTGAAGTAGAAATTAAATTCTTGAAATATGAGATTTTTTTTTTCAAAAATCCAAGTGCAATTTACCATTGCATACATCTGAATTTTTACCTTAATGAACCCAAGTAAACTTTTGCGAATTTGAGAGAGAGAGAGAGAAAGAGAGAGAGAGAAGAGAGTGTAAAAGCCTATCCAACTTTGCCATGCTGAAATGAGCCAACTCTTAACTTTTTTTTTTCCTTTGTTAAGTTATAATTTTTAAAAATTATAAATTTTAAAATATATATAAATATTTCCTTAAAATTTTGGAATGAAATTCATAACGTTAATATTAAATTCGTAATAAAATGTGAATTTATTTTGTCCCGCTGGCTCAATGGCGTTGTAACAAATCAAATTCATAATACTAATATTAAATTAATTTTTAAAATGATTTTTCAAATAATTGAAATTACTAATTTTAAATAAAATGCCATCCATACTGATGGGACGTGGCCCAATAGCCCGAGCCAAGAGAGTCGATTCCGAAAAAACCCCGCAAAGGGTGCTCATCGATCAATCTACCAAAGGACCATGAGCTCCGATCATTCTACTGAAAGACCTTAGTCGTCTGGGTCTACCGAACGATAGGGTCTCAGTCGCCCTAATAACCGATCATGACCTATCGAGTAAAGACAGTCACCCCGACCGAGTAAGCGAACGTCAGTCTCCCGATCGATCCAGTCCCGAAGGTCCCTTATTAGTCGAAGCAACCGATCGGTACGCAACACTCCAAATGATTTTAAAGGAAGGTCAAGATGTCCTTAACTTCGGTTTCCTATTTCACAATAGTAAATCGCGGATTTCCCAGATAAAGAAGACGTCCCTCCCGAAGAGGAAGGTTTCCCGGTATATAAGGATCGTAATCAATTCGTAATATTAACCTCCGATATTTTCGGATCAGTTCGATAAGGAAAGTAGGGTAAAGGTCCTTCAACGACGCACGACTCTCACAGGTATAAGAGGTCTCAAAACTCTCGACACCAGGTACGCTCTTTAAACCTAACACATGGGGCACATTGATCATAGGGAACCACTCTCCCTCTTTTCTCAGTCTGTTTCGCTCAAACGAAAACCACTCTTTACTGACTTGAGCGTCGAAACTTTCCCGTCAAAGCACCATCTGACGGTTTTTGCAGGTATATCCACCATTGATGGCAACCGTTCGAGTCAACAAGGAGCTGGTATCTGAGGAGTCAAAACCCACCTCCATCAGATTGGCGCCGTTCGTGAAAAACAGACTGATTCTCTGAGATCTTATGGTGATGCTTGCAACGGTCATCTCTGACACAACAACCGCTAAAAGAAGAAAGCCAGTCATAGGCTTTGATGATGACGACCTTCCCGCCAGAATAGATCTTCTCCGGGATGACCCTATAGTCATCACCCTCAAAATTGATTCCCACACTGTAAAAAGGGTCCTCTCGATCAGGGGCTGACTGTGATCTCCTAACCTAGGACGCCTTCTGTAGGATGGACTTCAATCTGTCTCGACTTTTTCCATCAACCAAATCCCTCCAAGGGTTTTCGGACGAGCCTACTCATCCTGAATACATCATTTATCTTCCTGTGACCCTAGGGAGACCCCCTAATCACACAACTGCTCCCGTTTTTTTTCATGTGGTGAAGCTCTACTCCTCTTACAACGCCATACTCGGCATAGCCAGCCTAGATGATCTAGAGGCGCTACCGAGCATGAGACACATGAAAGTGAAATTCAGAACACCACTAGGGGTAACGACCAGCAGAGGTGACTCTGACCCCTATATCTTCTTTGCGACATAAGGTGCTCAAAAAGTTTTCCCGGTTGATGCCTTGGAACCCAGAGACGACACTGAGCCAAGCGCTAAGCCTAAGCCATGCGAAGAAACAACCGAAGTCCTTCTAACAAACTACCCCAGTCAAACGGTCAAGATAGGAGCCAACCTATCACCTAGTTTATGAGAGGCCTTAGTCGCCTGTTTGCAACGACACTCAAAGGTCTTCGTATGGACTCCGGAAGACATGCCTGGCATAGACCCGTCGGTCATAGCCCATAAGTTGACCGTTAACCCCGACTTTAGACCGATCAAGCAGAAGAAGAGGGTATTCGCCCTCGAATGCCAATGCGCCATCCAGGAAGAGGTCCAGAAGTTGTTGACATCAGGATTCATCCGCGAAGTTAAGTATTCCGAATGGCTGGCTAACGTAGTCTTGGTGAAAAAGGCTAATGGCAAGTGGAGGATGTGTGTAGACTTCACCGACCTCAACAAAATATGTCCGAAGGATAGCTATCTGCTCTCCAACATTGATAAACTTGTAGACAATTCCTCGGGACACCAACTTTTGAGTTTTATGGATGCCTACTCTGGCTATAACCATATCAGAATGGTACTAGAAGACAAAGAGAAAACTAACTTCATTACCGAGTTCGGTACGTATTGCTATCGGGTCATGCCTTTCGGCTTGAAGAACGCCAGAGCAACTTTCCAACGATTGGTCAATGCGGTCTTCAAAGACCAATTAGGCAGGAATGTCGAAACTTATGTCGACGACATGCTCGTAAAGAGTATTACAGCAGAAGCTCACATTGTAGATCTTGAAGAGACCTTCCAGACTTTAGAACGGTACAACATGCGGCTAAACCCAGAAAAATGCATGTTCGGGATCACTTCCGGGAAGTTCCTGGTCTTCATGATTACCGATCGGGGGATAGAGGCCAACCCGAAAAGATACAAGCAATATTAGATATGACTCCCCCCAGATACTCAAGGAAGTGCAATGCCTGACCGGTCGAATAGCAGCCTTAAGCCGATTCATGTCTAGAGTTAGCGAAAAGTATAAGCCCATATTTGACGTGCTGAATAGGTCTCGACAGTTCAAATGGACGCTCGAATGTCAAGCAGCTTTTGAATGACTGAAAGAATATCTGATGCAACCCCCGCTGCTCTCACAACCCGTTCTCAAGGAGGAGCTTTACCTGTATTTTGCCGTTTCCAAACAAGAACTCTGTTCCGTAATGGTAAGGCAGGAGTTCGCCGCCCAGAAGCCAGTCTACTATATCAGCAGGATACTGAAAGATTCTGAAATCAATTACCGGCCGATCGAGAAGATAGCTTATGCTTTGGTTATCTCAGCAAGGCGTCTTCGACCATATTTTCTGGCCTATACCATTTTGGTGCTTACCGATCAGCCGTTGAAGCAAATCCTCCAGAAGAGGGATACGTCAAGACGACTCATCAAGTGGAGTGTAGAGCTAGGCGAATTTGATATCCAATACCGACCACGACCCGCTATAAAAGGCCAAGTACTGGCGGATTTTATCCTTGAATGTACTCTCCCCATAATGTCTAAAGATTAACTCCCTAGCCATCGGGAAGAATGGACAGACCCCGAATGGACTATCCACGTGGATGGATCATCAAACTCTTTAGAAAGCGGCGCTAGACTCATATTGGTAGGACCAAACAATTCGAGGCAGAGTACGCAATCCGTTTTGATTTTCAAGCCACAAACAATCAAACCGAGTATGAAGCTCTGTTAACGGGCCTCCGGATCACCACCAGTATGGGAGCACGAAATGTCAGGGTGTTTACAGATAGCCAATTAGTCGTAAAACAAATCAAAGGGGTTTATGAGACTAGAGACCCGGTCATGGCAAAATATCTAAGTAAGTTGATTGAGACGATAGATCAGTTGGGCAAAGTAGACATTCAACAGATCCCTCGTTCGGAGAATGCGAGAGCGGATACCTTGTCGAAGCTAGCTAGTTTCGATTTAGTTGCTTCTAGCCGAACAGTGTATATTGAAAGCCTGCCGTATCCCAGCATTGATGAGTCTAAGGAGATCCTCCCAATCGATCAGCCGCCTAGTTTGAAGGACCCTATAGAAGACTCTCTGAGACATGATTGTCTGCTTGTATCCCCAGAGGAAGCAATAAAACTGAAACGAAAGATTGCGCACTACGCCATCAAAAAATCAAATTCATAATATTAATATTAAATTAGGTTTTTAAATAATTTTTCATATAATTTTCAAAATAAAATGTCATTCACACTCTATGATTTTATACATGTTCATGCACAAGTAATTTCTCATATAATTTAAATTACTAATTTTAAATAAAATCCCATTCACACTCTATACGTGTTCATACACAAATATTAAATTACTAATTTGATTTACGTACTAAATAGAAATTCCTTATAATTTACAATGCATGGCTAGCTGTTTGCATGAATATATAGATATATAAATTTCTTCTTCTCATTTGGTCTTAAAATGCCATGATGACGGTCGCTCCAACCAAAAAAACAAAAAGTGCCTTAATTCAAAATGATTATTTTACTATACAGATGTGAGGGGTGATGACCGAGTGATTCTGTTGAAATGATTATTTGGTCGTCACATAAATTTTAAATTCCTGGCATCGAGATGGGTTCCTTTGCCTACCATCGGTTTTCAAGCCCCGAGACAGAAAACAGTAAAGGAAATTTGACTTTTGCTTCCAATTTTAATCAAAGAGTCAATTCTCTTTTTGAACCCAATTTTGTTAATTTAGAGCTGTTAAGTTTAGTTGATGTCCAAATTTTTAATTTTGGATTAATCTTTTTTTTTTGTTTCATTAATTTGATACTTAATTCACATATATATATATATATATATATATATATATATATTAGCAAATTATCTGCCGATTAATGTAAGTAATTATCCATTGGGTCAAATTTTAATTATAAAGTTAGGTAAATTCCTTTATATCGGGCAATTAAATTGAGTTGGGAATTTCGCCATCCAACTATGGGTTCCCAAAGATTAGGGGCGACAATTTCTGACACGACACATTATTACAACACAAATACGATACGGAATTGGTGGGTTTGGATCAATATTAATCCGTTTTGGGACATAAACAGGTTGACACGGTTACAACCCATTTAAATGGGTCGTATCGTGTCAACCTGTTAGGTCAAATAAATGATTCGGTAAAAATTAAACGGATTGTGTCGTGTCAAAATTAATGGGTCGACCTATTTGACTTAGTAAAATTATGTAAAAAATTATAATATTTTAGGTATTTTGCTATTACAAAGGATGTTGGTTAGTGATGCGAAATTTTTATTTATAGATATTTTATATTTAGAAATTCGTTGAATTTTAAAATCATGTTAAAACAAATTAATAAGTTAATGGGTTGAGTGAGTTATTTTAATTTGATTATAAATTAAATGGGTTAAGCAGGTAAATACGACACGACACGACGTGATTATAAATGGGTCAAACACGATGCAACACGATAGCAAAATGAGTTGTGTATGGGTTTGGATTTTTGACACGAAATATAAATATGACATGATATTATTAGACACGATATGACACGATTAACACCCCTACCCAAGACGGTGATCTTCTTTCCAAAAATCAACAAAATGAATATTCCTCCAAATTGTCAATGGATATTTTCCTTCTTCTACTGATTGCATCTGTATCAATTCCTTCGTTACTTATTATTGACTACTTCATTTCTGGAGAAAATATTCTAAATGCCAACTCCCTGCTTAACACTTTGAATAACCACATCATCTGCTAGGGATCCACAATTTTTTAATTTGTTTTTATTTTCACTATCAGATCGTTCTATGGTTTGCATGGTTCATTTAGGTTTTAGAGTCGGCCCAAGTCTCTCTCTCTCTCTCTCTCTCTTTCTTTTGGGTGGAAGAAAGCAAGGAATAGAACAAAACACCAACTGATAGAAGGCTATAAGCCTATCCTCTCACTAACAAAGCCACTAGAAGAGGACCACTTCTTCCTTCTCACCCACTTGGTTCCCTCTCTCTCTCTTTTGGGTGGAAGAAAGCAAGGAATAAAACAAAACACCAATCGATAGAAGGCTATAAGCCAACCCTCTCTGTAACACCGACACCTTGGTATATTCGTATTTGTACTATTTTTCATTCTATGTATGATATTACTTACGTTCGATATAGAAATTTCACTAAAAAATTTTTCTGATAAAACTGTCCCCAAACAAATATCGGCTAAAATCGTCGGAGGTTAAAAATTTCTAAAATGACCATTGAAGGTCAAATAATAATTAGAATAACCTTACAACTGTGTGAGGACCTCAAATATAGATAAATATTGCTTCGTAAAGCTAAATCAGGGATTTCTGAAAAATCGCCTGAAAAACCCTAATCGGACGGTAATGAGTCTCGGCAAGACTAAATGAGCACATTTCGATGCGAAATGGACTTATTTAGATTTAATACAAGGTAAGGGGCCTAGTGTGTAATTATGACAAATTTTGGGATCAAAATAGAATTTTCAAAGTTTAAGGGACTAGTTTGTAATTTACAATAACTTAGAATTAATCTACTATTTTTATTTTTCCTAAATCCCTAATTGGACAAGTGTAGAGAGAGGGCAAAATGTGATTGGTTCAAAGGTTGGACTAGTGTGAACAAGTGTGAAAGTAAGGTTGTTGAAAAGTTTGACTTTGAAATTTTAAGTCCAATGTGGAGAGGTGCTTGTGATATTTTGGACCAATGAGAGTTTTAGGGTCTTGGGGTGGCCCCACATATTAAATTAGGGTGTGATTTGTAGAGAGTAAAATAAATATGGTGGGTCCCACATAATTAAAATGTAAATTTAAAAAAAAATAATTAAAAAAAAGAAATTTGTATTAACCAATTAAACAAACGAGTAGGAGAGAAGGAGAGGGAGAGAGGAAACATGTGGGAGAGAAGGAAAGGGAGAGAAGGATAAATACTTAGACTATTCTAGAATAAAGAGAGTGAAAATCAAGGGTTAAGATCAATTTTGGGAAATGGATGGTTAAGATTAAATGGAGGAGAGTTTAATAAGTTAGAACAAACCCTAGCCTCCCCATTTTTACCTCTCCAAAACCGTTACAAGCCAAGGAAGAGAAAAGAGAAGTCTTTTACCTTTCTCAAAACCAAAATTTTTGGGTGAAGAGGAAATTTGATTCTTCCAAACAACCACCCAATATTTTTACATATATCAACTCTATTCCAGCCCTACTACAACATATCCGAAAATTAGAAGAAGAGAAGAAGGTTTGCTTGGTGATCCAAGGATGAAAACTTAGAGGTTCAAGTGAAGAGATCTATGGTTTCTTCAATTTTTTCCTAACAACTTTAGGTAAGAGAGCTTCCTTTCTATCTTTTGTGTAACAAATATTGATTTGGAGCCAAAAGGAAGTCTCTAACATGGTGACTCTTTGTAGACCAAAAGTTGGATCTAAGAGGAAAAGAGAGATGTTTGGAGGAGAACACTTGTTTGGAGCTCGAGACACCAAAACTTGAGGTATAAAAATTCTGCACTTTGTTTGGATTTGAGAACATTTCATTTGGTGTGTTAATGTGTTGATTTTAACTTAGTTTAGGTGTAAAAATCAAGTAAATGAATGATATAAAGTGTGCAGAAAATTTCAGCGTGTGAAATGTTTGATTTAAGTCTTGAATGAACCCATATTGAGGTGAGAAACCATAAGGGGACATGTGCAGAAAAATTCAGAACTTTGGGTATGAAATTGGATAGGTTTTAATGTAATTTTGAGTGTTAAAATGTGAAATCTATGTACTTATGTGTGTGCTGAATTTTTGCATTGAAGTATGATGTGTATGTATGTGTGTTAGTGAATGGAATGAAGAATGAATGAGTGCAGAATTTTCTGCACTAATGGAAGTGAAAAAGTAAACCATTTTCATGTGAAAAATGTAGTGGAATGTAAGGTATATTAAAGAGGAAAGTGTGCAGAATTTTGTGGTGTATTATTGAGCATATGTATATGAAAGTGGAGTCAAGAGTGTGAGGATTTATGTGAGTATGTATGCAGAAATTTTGGGTGGAGTTTATTGTGTATGTGTATGTGTATGTAAAATGCCTTGACCGAATGCATTAAAGAGAACAAGGAAATGACATGCTGTCCAGGAAAGTTTGAGAATGAATTTGGTAAATAAAATGGAGGCTTATATCTGTATGTAATGATGTATAAATGTGTATGCATGTATAGTGATGTGGATGTATTTAAATGATATGAAAATGTGCAATTGTAAAGAATGTGCACAAGCATGTGTTGTGCTAATATGATGAATGTATGGTGTTGTATTGGTGTTTTGAAGGGGAGAATTTGATAAAGAAATAAAATTGTAAAGTGAGTATACTAAGAGATTAAATATGTAAATGATGACCTTGATAGAAAAAAAAAAATAGCATAGTGTTAGTTTGTGTTGGGTACCTTTGATAATGTGTGATTGAAGTTGTAGTTTGGATGTTTGAAGGGAAAATAGTGTATGTATATGTATTGGAGTCTAGATATAATGTTTTAGGTTTCAATCCTATTGAAGGAGATAGTTAAAATAAAATGTAACATTTAAATTTTTCAATGCTATAACACTTATACGTGTTACATATATTATGACTGCAGTAATATATTGCTCGATCGTTCGAGGGAAAACTCTTTCTGTTGTTGTGGAGCATTTTTAGGAGTGATGTACCCTCGCGTATACATTGAGTGGGACTTTGACACTGTGTTTTTTAATTGAACAAAATCCATATTTTATAGTTTTTCGAAATGACATATTTTGTGAAATATGTATAAGCATTGGTTTGACCAATGATTTTTAAATGCTCTCTTTTGTGATTATTGGAGTGTCCCAAATGATTTAGTTAAATGTTATGTATCCATGATTTGTATTGAAAATATATCGTGCCACTCTTTGGAATTGTGATATGATTTATATGCTATCATTGCATTGACATTTTAATTGAAAGGATTTGATAAAATACATTGGCACATTGTTTTGAAATGATTTGATGATTTATGTGTGGGCTGGATGACTACTTGTGATGGAATTGATGGATATGATGATGTGATGATATTATTGATGGATTCTATAGCTACAAAGGACATTTGTAGAGGCGCCCCTTGTGCGTCCGAATATGCTTCTGCAGGAGGTATCCGCAAATATCATGGTTGTGATGTGTATAGTTGCGCTTGAATGAACTAAAATTTGGGGATGACGTGTGTTACGCCATAATCTAGCTTCGGGTGAGGTACTATACTTGATGGGTATACGTGTAGACACGGGCTAGCCGGTTGAACCAAATGTAGGGAGGACATGTGTTATGCCACTGTCTAGTACTTGGTGAGACATGTGGCTAATGTTGGGGTAGAGAGCTAATTTTATACACTTGCATATAAAAAAAAACCCCTAATGTGCCATTCATTGGTCATGGTAGACCACTGCAGGGAATATTTTATTGGCAAACTCTATATGATTTTGGGATATTGTAAATGGATACATACTTTGATACATGATATGTCACGCCCCAAACCAGGATCGTGAACTGCCGCCCGTTGCCCTGGATACCGACTGTATATTTTACAGAAAATCGGACAGAACCTCCCCATAAATTGGAGGTCTCCCATGTACAATTAAACCTGTTTAAACCTGTATAATTCAAAATCATCCTGAAAATAAAACAAATGGCTATCCTGGCCTTTTCAAAACCAACAACTCCCATAGCCGACATCCAGAACAACGCAAGACTATAAAAATCTATCAACAAACCTAGCCACAGACCTCTACTGTCATGCCCAACTAGAGCATGAGCAGCCGCCACACCGAGCGGACCTAAATTTTATGCAATTTACAACAATTTTCCCAAGTAACATTCAATTACATACAATCACCTCAATGCAAATGAAATACGAGAGTTTCGCAAATAAATATACATAAATTATATAGTCATCCCAAATTAAGTACACGGCTAACTACGGACCTTAATAACAAGACCTCGCAGGGTCGAAAATAAAATACGAAATTCATCATTCAAATTAACTTAAGATCTCACCGTCGAGAATACCAAATCCGCCAACAATCTATCAAGCCCTCGGGCTAGATACGTCGCCCTATCACCATAATCCTGTCTGGGGAGGGAAAGAGGAGGTACTCAGGAAAGAATACTCAGTGAGTGAGTGGATCAATGTAATCGTCTAATATGGGGTGTGAAACTGGAGTGTCAAAGCATAAGTATACAAATCATATTTCAAATCATCATGCTTTTCATTTCAACAATATATCATTAGCACGCATTATCAAATCAAATATGCATCCAAAGCACTGTCAATAAAATCATAGAACTGACAGCCGAAAGTGTCCTGGCAGAGGTCTACCTCGACCTATGATAGGCACACCGGGGGTGTTATATGCAAATTTATTTAAAGTGCTCTCTACCCCGGCGTTGGCGACGGACCTCGTCCAGGTGCTAGACTTGGAGAGAGTATCCAAATCCTTCCCCTTTCGGGTTCAACCTGGCTAGTACCGTGTCTTAAATATAATCTCGACAACTCGTGGGATACCCCAGGCCTAGGCACATCTGGACGCCACCCAAGTGCCTCTCATGATGTCCTTCGTAACTACGGAACAATATATACCAAAGCCCTCAAGGCCAAAATCAATATCATATCAAACATGTGCCGTAAATCTGGTTCACAAACAAAATGCAACATATAGCATAAAATGGCACATTATACATTTCAACCACATGGATGCATATTTTCATAATTCAATCAATTTTTGGACACTCCATCGGTTCATAAAAGTCAGTTCCAAAACCAATCAAAACATTTCAAGCACACGATAAATCATGCTCATTTATCAAAATGTTGTAAAACAGAGTTTACATATTAAACGAAAACATTGAAATAAATCTCACTTACTGTATACGGGAGGGTCAATCACTCTCTACAATGCACAACAAGTGTTGAAACTGTGCTCCCCTCGATCGGTCTCCAAGTAAGTCACTACAATTATAACACATCACATATGTCATGAATTGAAAAATTACTAAGTTAGTTAGCATTTTAACTAACCCTATATCTAGGCCAAAACTAGGGCATGCTAATACTCTCTCAATTAAGCGCATTTCATCTTCCTCTTTCTCCATCACCAACAACAACTTCCATGTTCCATAGATTCATTCCTCATAGTATCATCACCAAGCATACATGCCTCTCATTCCAATCTTTGATTACACAAAACAGTTTGCATACAAACATATTTATTCTTTATCAAATTTTCTCCTTCAACATACAATTATAATACACATACCTTGATCATACATACATATACATATATTCCTCACACCTTGACCTCAATTATATATCCATGTACATTCACAACATCACAAAAATTATGCATACTTTCTACCATTCTCCTTGGCCTTTAAGGTGATTTTAGCACACAATAATATCCCATTATGCTCGACCAATAACATCACACTTTTCAGCCCATATACACTTGCATATACTCACAATTCAATCAAATGAAATCGTACTCGATCCTCGATTGACCTTTCCTAATACAAAATCATAATTATGTCATCAATTTCCATTTTCTCTAATTTTTGTACAAATCTCAATTCTTCAATTCATGAATACACTCTAATGTCATCAATTGCATTTCATTTATAAATAACACATTGAATGTCAAGTCTAATGCAATCCTAAAGATCATTCAAGATCGGAAATAACCATAAAATAATAAATCTTCTCCCAAAATAGAAATTCTTTGAAAAATCATACACTTTTCGATTCTCATCCGATTTTTTCAAACCATATGTCATTTTCAAGGTATTGAAGTCTATTTTCATAATATAGAAGTTGTTTTTTGATTGCCTATATGCAACACAACTTATAATGAGAAAGACCGCATATATCCTTAAACTTAAATCCCAATTTCTAACTGTTTTCATGCATACGTCGAATTAAACTCTATTTAAGGGTTTTCAAATTTCTCTTTATTTACAATAGCCTTAATTTGCACAATTACATTACTAATTTTCGTTTCATCAATCTAGGATCATTTCAAATCACCAACGACTTTAAATTTACAATATTCCTCAACTTTACTAATTTCTCCCGAATTTACACTATCCTAATTTAATTCATGCCAATTTCAATTCAAATCCCAAGGAAAACTACACAAACTAATCAAACAAAACCTTAATACTATCTAAGACATTCTTCCATGCTTCGCAGTCCAATTTATATCGAATTCTAGATTTAACCTAAATAATTTCATATGAAATTGCAGGAAAGTACGTTTCCTTTGAGTCGAACTTATTTCAAAGCATACATATAGTTTTCAATTCTAATTTCAATCCTAAATTCGATAAAAATAATTCGAACGTAAAAAAGAATTGCATTTCCCTCACCTAGGGTTTTGCGCGGTTTACAATCCCATGATCCAAGCGTTGTGCAATTCAGTCCAGGACCTGAAATGCTTCAAATTCGAAGCAAGAGTCAGCAATTAAGTCTAAATCACCAAGGAATCGAAACCCTAGAGCTATTGAATCAGAATCTCGCCCTTACCTACGTAAAAGTGGGCCTAGGGTTTTTGAGGTCTGCGGGTAACTGTCGGCTTGGAGCTCCTGCGATGATTACAGAAGGGTTACAGTGTGCAGCTCACGGTCGAGCGAATAGGGGAGGGGGACAGGACTGTCGCGCGTGGGAAGGAGAGGGAGAGAGGATCGTCGCGCGCGCATGGGGGAGAAAGTAGGCGGCCGTAGGGAGGTTTCAGCCGCGGGAGGGTGGAGAGAGGCACGGTTGAGAGGGAGAGAGCACGACTGTGAGTAAGAGAGAGAGGTCGAGGGAGAGAGAGACACGGTAGAGAGAGATAGAGTGACTGAGAGGGAGAGACGAGGGTGGTGCGGTGGTGGAACCGCCGATGGGTGGCGGCGAGAAACGGCAAACGGCGGGGGAAAGCGAGAGGTGAGAGAGACAGAGAGTGAGAGACGACAGAGGGCGAGAGAGAGGAGAGAATTAGGGCATAGCCCTAATCTATTTTTGGGGGTGGGGGAGGAGTGGAGTGCAGCGTTTCAATCGAAACGCAGTGTTTCCTCCTCCCTTTTTTTTATAAATTAATAAATAAATAAATAAATAAATAAATAATTATCAATATATATATATTATTATATCCACTTTTCTCTAGCATATAAATTTCGTAGAAATGAGATTTATTGCGAATTACGGATGTAGCATTTTAAAATATACCGAAAATTCAAGTTTAATACCCCAAAATCGAAAATCAATATAAAATTTAAAATTTTTCTATATCTATATATATATATATAAACGGAAGAAATATTTTATATATATTCCATGAACAGTATACTTGTACGAACACCGCAGTGTCGGTGTTACATGATATGTGTTATGTTAAGATTTGATTTCTAGATATGTTATGTTTGGTTTTGATATTATATTGGTTTTGAAATGTATTTTGACACTCCATGCTCACACCTATATTGAAAACATATTGTCGATCCCCTCACTCATTGAGTATTTTTCCATAATACTCACCCCTCATACTTCCCTGACTTTCAGTTATAGAACTGGTAGAGAGAGAGACGTGTCGAGTGAGTTGACACACCTGATTTGTTGGAGACCTCAGACTCGGGTATGATATCGACCATTCTTCTGCAGTATTGTATTTGGTGATGTTGGATGATGTATATATTCATTTTGAGGTCTATAGAATGACCAATGTATATTTTAATGGGATGACTGTATTATGTTATGTAACGTAAATTGACACTCTCAGTTGTATTGCTTAATTATGCATTGAGGTACTGTGTTGGGATTTTTACATACTTTTACTTGGGAAATCATGTTTTTGAGAAAACAGGTTTTATACAAGTTTGATGTTAGCCTACGTTGTCTCGGTATACGTGTCGAGAGGCGACAGCATACGGGATGACGGGCCGTTCACGACCTCGGATCGAGGATCGGGGCATGACACTCTCACTAACAAAGCCATTAGAAGAGGGCCACTTCTTCTATCTCACCCACTTGGTTCCCTCTCTCTCTCTCTTGGACCTCGAAGATTTCGAACCAAAAAGGTTTAATTACAGTCAAAACCCATCATCCAATTCATCCAAGCCAGGTGTTGTGCTAACTATGGTGGTAATCATTGTTGCCCTCATATGCATAGCGGCGGTGGTCTAGTTCATTTCGCTCATTTTTACGACCATAAAATATAAGTGATGATGATGAAATGATTAAATTAATGAATTATGCTTATTATTGACTTAGGCGTAGAGCTACAGTTGTATGAAGGGTAATTCGCTTGAGAAACGAGGAGATTTAGGGAAAGTGTCATACCCTCATCAATCAAGGTGAGTGGGTCTTACTGTTGCCATATAATTAATAAGCAAAACTATGTTTTATCGTTTTCAAAGCATGATTTGTGAAATGATTTGTAAAATGGCTTTGTTAAATGACTGGTAATATAATTTGTGATAAATAGAGTATCCCAAAATTTTAAAATATGTATCCATGAATTTTGATGAAAAATATATGTGCCATATTTTAAATCATGAAATGTACTTTGATGAAATATGTTATAATATACTATATCGGATTTTCATAATTTTCCTCGACATGTATGGCACGGTTGGTTTATAGATGATTTTGATGCCAGACTAGGTACTCGGACAATAGTACCTAAATCCTCTTGATCATAGATTAGGGATAGTACTTATAGCCATAATACTATGATATGATAGGCGTTGTCCTACATAGACTTGCCTCGTATGCTATAGCAGACCCGTCTCGTTATATAGATTGTCGCACGTTTGCGATGTCACGAGATGCAGACACTCCACATGGTTGGGTGACATGTATATGATATTGACTTCAGACTAGCCAAGTTGAACCGAAAGGGGATGACTGAATGACATTTTAATCTAGCACTTGGGGAGGCTCGATGCCAATGCCAAGGTTTTGGGGTTGTTTTTCGTTTACATATAAAAACCCCTTGGTGACTCGTCATTGGTCGAGGTAAACCTTTGCCGAGAACATGATTTGGTGACCCTATGATTCAGATATGAGATTTTGGATGCATATGTTTTGATTGGATGGAAAACTGTGTTGAAATTACTGTGATTTTGATGATATATCGTGCATGGATATACATATACATATATGACTTTGACACTCCATCCTCACCTCACTTATTATTTACATGTCACGAATTTCTCTCACTGAGTATTTGATTATACTTATCCCTCAATATTTTTAAATCTCTACAGAGTTGGTCATTGGAGAGAGACACGTTAACTTATTTCGACGTACATAGTATCGGAGACCGCTTACGGTAATTAACTTCCACTGTATTTTGAGGTTATTAGTTGATCATATGGGTTGATTGTATGTAGTAATGGAACTCTCGGTTGAAATTCATTTTTGTACTGACTAAATACTTTGTATATATATGAGAAATTTATATTTATTACTTTGAGTTGAAGAAATGACTTGGGTAAATGATTTTGAAAATATAAGTGACTGTTTTATGATTAGCCTTGCATTGCCTTGGGATACGTGGCGTGGTTGGGCCAGTATCCAAGGTAACGGGCGATTGTTCATGGCTTCTGGATCATGGATCAGGGCGTGACATCAAGACCCAATAACTCGAATATAGACCCCAAGAAGAGCGTATAATCAACGGACACCATACATCACAATCCGGGATTGTATCTCACTAGTCGGACTAGGATTCGGCGCAAGCGCCCATATTTAATCACATTTTTGGCATAAAACCCTCAAAAATTAAAAAAATTCCATTTCTAGGCAAGCCTATGCGTTGCCGGGAGGGCCCACGAACTGCCACATGTCGACAGCGTGTCCCCAGCCCGTCTGTCATGCACCTGCATGTACACTCTGCATGTTGACACACGTGCCAGATGTGCAGGCGCATGGGTCATGTGCTTATACATGTGTGACCCGCTTGCCAAGTCGGATTCCGAGTTGTGGGTGCGGGTCAGACCCCTGATCCGGGTCGGGTCTGGAACCGAGTCAGAATCGACTCGGACTAGACTTCGGGTGCTCACGCACCTCAGTGCGGGTGAGCTCCACGTGGCTACTCCTTTGCAAGTCACACGCCTGCCACGCGCGTGACGTGCACGTGCCTTGGACCTGGGTTGGGTCTTCTTCGCCTGACGGGTCCTACAATCGGGTCTTTCGACCCTACTACGCGAAATCACCTTTTCAAGCCCTGTTTTCACTAGATATTTTTAGGAATCTCTAATTCCACTTATTCCAACCATCTTTGACTCGATTTTTGGAATAATTGCACCTTAATCTTGGTGTATTTTAAGTCCAAAATTCCGGCCCTTCACTGCCAATTTTGAAACTCTACTTTCTGACAATTTCAGCACAAAAAATGTATACCAAAATGTAGATCATGATAGTATTTCATGCATTGATTCGTCCTAAATCTTGACAAATCTGGGGTTTTAAGGTCTCGGTCACTATTCACGACTGAGAACCTCAACCAGAATTTTCATGGTCTAAACGTGCTCAGAAAATTACGAAAAAATTATTTTTGTGATCTAAATGACATGGATAACAATGTGGATTCGCGAAACTCATCCATAATCAGAGCCCTAAATTTTATACCCTATGTTTTTATATCCAAAATTATTCTGAAAATTTATTTTAAAATAAATCTAACAATTCTCTGATATCAATGTTAGAATATTGTGACTCAATCACGTAGTGGAAACATGTATTAAAATTTTCGAAACCATAAAAGGATTAGGGTTCTAGGTATACCTCATTGAGCATTGCATCAAACTTCGAGAAATATGAACTCTGTCTCAATCTTTCTTGCAGTCGGGGTGATAATCATAAAGATCGAACTATCACCACAATTGCTTGACGTCGCAACTCAAAAGCCCTACGATTAGATCGCCATAAAATAAATTTCCTACTCAGAATTTGGTAACCCTCACAATAGTGTATTTTTCTCTCAAAAATACAATGGTGCAAAATTCTCTCTCTAAGGATGAAAAACGCTAGATCCGGAATTGTTCTCTCAACCCTAGAACAATGTTTTGGGCTTTTCCTTATTTTCTTAATTCCGTCAAAGGAAGGGAATTAATCACAATTTAACTCAAAAGAAAATTAACCATAAGTGGGGAGTTAATTATAGGTAATGGGAGTGATCCCACATCCCATTTAAAATTCAAAATTGAATTTTTTAGCTTAGGTAAAATGCCTCTACGTGGGCATTTACCAACACAGAAAACGTGATGTCTGATACAAAAGGAAATATATCCTTCCTAAAGAGTTTCGCGACCCATACTTCTAGCCTATAGCTATACTATTCAATGCAATGAAATAGTTGCTCCCCCATATTCCAATGATCCCTCCCATAACCACTCTAGATTCCCTTCTAGAAGTTGGTTACTTTGTAACAGTATTCTGGTGTAGCTTCCTCATCGGTCACATGTTTAGCCACTGCCACCTCCTCATCCAGTAGGTCCGCTGTAACATCTTTCATAACATTGCCCTATGCTGAAATTCAGCATTGTGTTCAAGGCTATAATCAGGAAACTACCCTCTAAAATTTGAAAGGTCAAGCTAGGTAGCATCATCTCTTATATCACCCTTGCAATGGATAAGCAATTGTTTAGTGGTTTGCCCCCTTTTGTGATCACTTTCTCCTCTAATATTTCAACAGGCTTAAGATTTTGCTGTTAGTTTCAAGAGTATAGGGTAATGCTGGTTTAGGTGTATAGCTTCTAATCATCTTTTTCAACTGAGACACATGGAAAACGGGGTGTATGTAAGAACCTTCTGGCAATTGGACTTTATAGGCTACCGCCCCAATTTTCTACACAATAGGGAATGGACAATAGTATTTAGCGGCTAGCTATACATTGCTCTTGTTTCGGACTAAAAGCTGTTTGTAAGGGTACAACTTAAAGGAAGATCAAATCACCCACATTATATTGAATATGCTTCGTATGAGTGTTGGCAACTTTTACCATCTGTTGCTGCGCTTTCCGAAGGTTGTGCTGAAGTCATCTTAGGAATTCATCTTTGTTCGTAAGCTATCTTGACATAGCTTCCACTCGTGTTTCACCTGGATGGAACCAATATATTGTGGGGGGAGGTCATCTATACATCACTTGGAATGGGGTCATTCCTGTGGATGTATGGTAATTTATATTATAGCTAAATTCAGCCCATGGCAACCAAGTATACCACCCCTTTGGCTAGTCTGAAGTAAAGCATCGAAGATATGTCTCAAGTCCTTTATTTAGAATTTCCGTTTATGCATTTGTTTCTGGATGATAGGTACTACTTATCTTCAGCTTTGTGCCTTACAAATGAAACAACTCAGTCCAAAAACTACTTAAGAAAATCGGATCACGATCACTTACAACAGATGTCAGGACTCCATGCAATCTGACCACCTACTTAACAAAAACCTCCGCGACTGATTTTGTTGTGTAAAGATGTTTCAAGCTAATAAAGTTCCTATATTTCGATAATCTATCAACCACTACAAAAATGCAATCCTTTCCTTATGATCACAGTAGTCTATTGATGAAATCTATCTAATGGGACTATTCCCAGAAGGCTTAATACATAGAACGGAGCATGTTCAATAGGCAGTATAAGGCCCATAATTCGTTGTATCCAACATGATCCAACACAAATAAGCCTTAGTCACCCACTTTATCGATGGGATAAATCTCCCTGAGCGGGCCTCTGTCGCCCTGACTATTCAAAGGAGTCTAAGTCTGTGGTACCCTGCTCACTAACTATCCAGCTCCCGATGAGATTTATGTGATCTAATCTACAAGAATATTCGATAAGACCAAATGCTCATTTCTCTCTCTCTCTTATCTAACCGATAGCATTCAAATACTAAAGGAACCGAATGCCTTTACTCCCAATAGGTAATACTCAATTGAATCTTGCCTCGATTGAGTTTCCTATTGCAATATGAAAAGTATCTCTTGGATAACAAAGTGCAATAGAAAAGTATCTCTTGGATAACAAAGGAAACCTTGAGGTTCTAGTTAATAAGGGAAAAAATCTTCCCATATAATTCAATTTTTTAAATGAAAAGTTTAACATCTTTGACGTATAAGAAAATTAGGGTTGCAACACCCCATGATCACACGACTCTAAGAGGGACACTATAAAAGCTCTCGAAGCATCAAGCCAGGTAAATCCTCTAACTCGACATAGGGCACACAAAGGTCACAGGAAGATCTTTCCTCTCTTCTTCTCAGTTTGTTTATCTTTTCGAAAATCATTCTTTCTAACTTGAGTATTGGGGTCTCCCCTACCAAAACACCCTTCGACGATCTTTTGTAGGTTTTAATTCTCTCACCGAGCACCCATTCGAGTCACAAGGAGCTAAATCTATAAAGCTAAAACCCACCTCCAACAGGTTGGTACTATCTGTAGGAAACAGACTAGAGAATCTTAATTAAGAACTTAGGACTATTAGACTGACACGCTTTCAGAGTGGAGAGCCAGAATAGCATCGGTCGCATCTGTAGTAGATGGCCATCCCACTATCCCTATTAACGCAACCCGTCTTGCGACACCCACTCGAGCTATCGACAATCCTCCTGCTAACATTCAATCTCCTCACTCAGAACAGATCTCATGACCTGGGTTTCAAGAGTGCATAACCACAGTTCCTACGCTGATACCCCCAGAACGGGTTAATCAATACCTAATGGATTGACTAGAATCCAGAATTCTGGACATGAGTAAGAAATTAGTTATGTAGTGAGGCCTGAGAATCATTCTTTAGGAGGACATGGATGCAAATGTCCTCGACGACGAATGCCACCACTTAGCTATGATCCCTCGGTGACTTCCCACCATAACCCCAAAGATTTAAAAGGATAAGTTAAACAACTAGTTGCTAATGAACTCAAATGGGCCAATGCTCGAGAAAACCAGTCCTATCTCTACTCTAACAATGCTTCGTCCTTTGACTTGAAGGCCTCTTCAGAACCGATGCCCCATAACATGCTTTGTGGGAAGTTACAAAGTTTTATCAGTAGAGAAGGATATGCCGAACTCCAATAGGCAAGCACCGCCAAGGCAGAATGTACCGGACAATCGATCGATCGCTCCACCACCTACTAACCATCAAGATGGAGTCATCCTCCAAATTTATGAGGAGCAAACCCCTTGACCTATCGGACATTTCAGACCCCTCAAATGATGCACAAGGAAACAAGGCCAAATGCCTGATTGCACTAATTTTCTACCCGCCTAACATTTCTGTCCCTTTTCCACTAGAAGTACTAGCAACTCACGTTAAAAAGGAAGCAAAAAGTAAGTGATCGATTATTGGTTTCACCGATGAAAACCTAGTTGGTGTAGATCAAAGTCGCTACGACCCTCTTATTATTAATGCCAAAATAGGTCCATATAAGGTCCAAAAGATCTTTGTCAATCAAGGAAAAGAGTGTGATCTCCTATACTGGGATGCCTTCAAATGAATGGGATTTGACCCCACATCAACAACCCTATGCGGGTCCAATCAAAGAGCTTTTTGATAAATGGATATACATTGAAGGGATTATTCCTCTCCTAATTACACTTGGCATGCCACCAACCACACGACAACTACAATGACATTTAATGTGGTCGACTTCCCCTCACCTTATAATGCTTCTTGGGGAGGCTAGGCTTGAATGCCCTGAAAGTCCTACCTAGCACGAAACATATGAAGATAAAGTTCAAAGTTCCACTCGGGGTTGGGACCTTGTCCCGCGATCAGGAGTCATTGGCCTCTATCCTAAAGTAGTCACATGGTATGTTTCAATTTTTTTCTTATGTTCTCACCATGATATTCTTTTATCTGATAATGAACACACATATGCCTTATTATTTGCATCAAACTCCCCACTACATATAGGAAAGAAATACACGAATGAAGGGATCTATCTTCCTGAATGGGCCTCTATAGCCTTGACCAAACGAAGGGATCTATCTCCTCAAACGGGCTTCTGTCGCCCTGACCAAATAAAAGAATCTATCTCTTTGAGCGAGCCTCCATCACCCCAACCGAGTAAAGGGATCTATCTCCTTGAATAGGCTTCCATCACCCTGACAAAATAAAGGGATCTATCTCCCCAAACGAGCCTTCGTTGCCCTGACCGAACAAAAGGATCTATCTTCACAAACGGGCCTCTGTCGCCCTAACTGAAAAAAAGGATCTATCTCCCTGAGCGGGCCTTCGCTGCCTAGATTGAACGAAGGGATCTATCTCCCTGAATGAGCCTCCATCGTCCTAGCTGAATGAAAGGATCTATTTTCCCGAATGGGCTTCCATCAACCTGACCGAATGAAGAGATCTATCTTCCTAAACGGACCTCCATTGCCCTAATTGAACGAATAAATTTATCTCCCCGAATGAACCTCCATCATCCTAACTAAATGAAGGGATCTATCTCCCCAAATGGGCCTCTATCGCCCTGACTGAACGAAGGGATCTATCTCCTCAAATGGGCCTCCGTCGCCCTAACCGAACGAAGGGATCTATTTCTCTAAATGGGCCTCCATCGGCCTGATAGAACGAAGGGATCTATCTCCCTGAATGGGCCTCTGTCGCCCTGACTGAATGAAGGAATCAATCTCCCCAAACGGGCCTCTGTCACCCTAACTAAATGAAGGGATCTATTCCCCTAACAAACCTCTGTCGCTCGACTTGATGAAGAACATTCCTTGGAAAAGCCTGGAATAATGGGATATAGCCGAGAAGTCTGTTCGAGATAATAAGTTGAATATCCCCTACTATCAACACATATCAAATAAAAAGAAACATGAAAGAGTCTCTCTTTAAGAGTCATTGTGATACAATGGCATAAGAATTACATTAGCTTTGAGGGAATAGAGGCCTCCTAATGAGAAGTCATTGTATTAACCGCACTTGTTTCAACTGGGGCACCATTCAATCTGTCAGAGACTATATTTCAACTTGTCATTTCTTGTCTGGCCACCTCTTTGAACGGAAGTAGGGCTCCATCCAATCTTAATCATCGGATTACCTCTTCGGCGCATCATAGCTCCTCTGTCAACTCAAGCTGAGCATTTCTAGAGGAAGTAGCACTTTGGAGTAAAGCTTTTTCTAATTCAATTGTTCTCTATGTCGCCACTTGGAGAGACTCCTCATGCAATAGAGCCAACATCTCGGTGGTATATAATTGCTCCTCGAGTGCCTTTTTTCTCAAATTCCAGTTGCTTACAGTAATCTCGAAGGCTCTTAATGTCCTCTTCCTTTTCGGCTAGCGAAGTCTCGAATGCCTACTCTGTCGATATGCCTTTCTCTTTCAGATCAGTGGTACCCCGCAAAATCCTGACTTGGGTATTCAATTGATTGACTTTCTTTTCCAAATGTCCAACAGTTTGTTTCCTCTGTCGCTCTTGGAACTCTGCCATAGCCATTGTCTATAAGAAGAAAGAAATTAAATCACTTTGTGATAAGAACAAAGCAAGGCAATTTTAGAAGATCATACTATCAAGCCAAGGGACTTAAGAGCCCCGCTAGCTTGCCCCATGGACATCCTGTGCAACTCCAAATCACAGCGATGAAAGTTGAGCCACTCGACTATTTTCTCTGCTTCAACCTAGTCCATGTAGTTGTATTGTTTGTACCCAGAACTAATGGCCACCGTCCCTCTTTCCTTCGATTCCCAATCACCATGAAAGGATCGAATGGGGACAAATGGAGGGATAGCAGTCCAATCAAGTACCTTGTGTTTTCCCTTGCAAGAAGGTCACAGGGGGACCGTGCATGACAGATCGGATAATTCTTCGATTAATGAAACTCAAGCCACCGTCTCCCTTGGTGCCTTAACTCTCACAACGAATGATGAGGTTCTTTTAGGTCTCTCCATACTGAGTTCACTTGGCAACATAATCCCCTCGTTTTCGGCTGGTAGTGAATGGCTAGACTCGTCAAACTCCTCCAGCTCAACCTTGAACGACTTTAATATGACCGAGGGCATGTACCCCATGATCTCCTCACTTGCCTTATGCTTACTCCCTAATGAAGATTCGGACTGAACTATTTTCCTCTTCTTCACTAAGGGAAGTGCTAGCAAGCCTCAAGTTTTAAGTGCCCTATCGGTCTCTATCGAAAGATTCCCCATAGATGAGTCTTGATCAATTGTAATCTATCTCAACAAGGAGTCATCTACAAAACCTAAAGTATTGGTCAACCCAATTTCTTTCCTATCAACTAAAAAGGGTCTGTCAATCTTCCTTTCCTCTTCTATCAGCAAACCTGCTAGAGATAGCATCTGATCATCTGTCAAAGAATCGATCAGGATAACCATCATGTAGACTTATAATAACTACCAATCGAATACCTGAAAAGAAAGTGACGAGAAGGGTTTACAGGTTTCAATCCTAGCGTAGGCCTTCCATCAATACTGGGAAGCATTGACATAAGATCATTGTCCTGGAATTCCATAAAGAAGTACTTGCGCATCCAGTTGCTACTAGTGGGTTCCTTGTAATGAAACCCCTAATCGAATTCTGGATGAGTTTGTAGCCTATACCAATCTCAAACCAAGCCATTCTTCGTACACCTCACCAGCGAAAAAAGAGCTGCTAGGACATCAAAATCGAAGCGAAAATGACAAAACCCTAATAGGGAAGTCATAGCAACAATCAAGCATTAATAGCTGGGAGTTAACAAAGTTGGAAATATATTTCATCGTTGTTACACTTTAGTGAACGGACCGGTATATGGTACCTTCAAACCAAACTTCTCCAATTGTTTATACATCAGGACATAACCCTCTGAAACCTTATTTGCTCTATCATCATCTGTGGCTGATACCAGAGTGTAATAATCACCCACTAACATGGCGGTCTGAACTTCTTGGAGCTCCAACACTTACATGTCATTAATGCTTTGAACAACATAGCCTCTCGCCATGCCTTTTATAGAAGTTCTCCTATGTGTAGAGACAATTCGAAAGAAGAAAGAAATAAGCACAAGACAGTGAAAACGTCAGATCCTCTCCCATGAAAACTTTTATAAGGGATGCCAAAGACGGTTTACAGAACACAAAATGACGCATGTTGTAAAAGCCTCTCCATTTCCTAATGGCTGTTACTCGTGGCGCCTTTCTCATGAAACGACACCATGAGTCAGAAGCAAATGATGGGACCATTCCCAAAAGGCTCAAAACATAGAATGGAGCACGTTCAATAGGTGGTATAAGGCCCATGATTCTAACACAATCAGGCCTCAATCGTCCTGCTTTACCAATGGGATAAATCTCCCCAAATAGGCCTCTGTCGCCCCGACTATTCGAATGAGTCTAACTTTGTGGTACCCTGCTCGCTAATCATCTAGCTCCCGATGAGGTTTATGTGATCCAATCTGGAAGAGCATTCGGTAAAACTGAATACTTGTTTCTCTCTTTCTCATCCGACCGATGGCATCCAAATACTAAAGGAACCGAATGCCTCTACTCCCAACCGATAATACTTAATTGAATCTTGCCCTAATTGAGTTTCCTGTTGCAATACAAAGCGTATTTCTCAAATAAGGAAAGAAACCTTGAGGATCTAGCCAATAAAGGAAAGAATCTTTTTGTATAATTCAATTTCAACAACAGTTTAACTTTTTTGACGATTCCAGATTCGGAATTCCCATATTACCTAATAAGGAAACTAGGGTTGCAACGCCCCGTGATCATACTACTCTAAAAGGGACACTATAAAAGTTCTCAACGTATCAAGCCAGGTAAGTCCTCTAACTCGACACAGGGCACATAAAGGTCACAAGAAGATCCTTTCTCATTTCTTCTCAGTTTGTTTATCCTTTTGAAAACTGCTACTTCTGACTTAAGTATCGGAGCCTTCTCGTCGGAGCACCGTTTAGCAGTCTTTTGCAGGTTTCACTCATCCTTACTGAGCACCCATTCAAGTGACAAGGAGTCGGATCTATGGAGTCCAAACCACCTCTAAAACCGTCGATAATTCGATATATCCTCCCACACCACCGTAGAAATAGGTAAAGGTTGTAAAAGTCCCACCGAAGACCTGACTTTGTATTTTTGTCGCTGGTACACAAGGCAAGCCGCCATAAAGGTCAAAACTGATTTCATCATTCCTCTCTAATACAAATTTACAGCTAATCTCTTCTATGTCTTCTAGGCACCCATGTGTACTACCCCAAGAGTTTTATGAAATTCAACCAATAAAGTGGGGATACACTTTGAGTTTTCTGGAAGTACCACTTGATTATTGTGCAACAACGTCTTATTTACCAAGGTATATGGAGATCTGTAGTTTGGTTCTTCTTTTAACTTTTATTTTAGAGTGGATAACTTTGGATCATTAGCAATTTTCTCCTTTATTTGCTTCTAATATTTCTATAACTACCATGATACTATTGCATAATCAAAGCTATCCTGTAACCTGGCTAGACAATCCGCCACTCTGTTCACGTGTCTTGGTTTGTACTCAGAATTGAATAAATAAATAAATAAAATCAAGAAAATGATCAAAAAATTCAAAGAGAATTCGAACCAAATAAAAGTCATATGGGATTCACAAAGACTGGGTATAGGAACAAAAAAAGAGATATCAAAGTAGTTCTGATGATTCAATAATATTATTATTAGAGTTTTTCAAAAATTACAACCCAGCAGCTTGGAAACCCAATTCTGCTATGCAGGGATTGTAATTTTATGTTCCTGCAGGAATTTTAAGCTCTTCTGGCTAGTTTTTACCATAATGGCCTCCCTATTGGTATGAGTACCAGTGCTAGATTGCTAACATGAGCGCCATCAACTCATTTTCATAGGTTGATTTAGATAGGGATCTCTTCGAAAGAGCCTTATTAAAAAAAGCGATTGACCTTTTGTGTTGTAAGAGGATAACCCCTACTCTTCTTCTAGAAGCATCATGCTCAATTATAAACAGCTGAGTGAAGTCTGGCATGGCCATACTGGGGTATGAACCATTGCAGATTGTAATGATTTGAAGGTTCTATTGGTCTCCTCTAACCAAACAAACTTGTGTTGTCCCTCTTTTTTTAACAACTCCGTGAGAGGTCTAGCCGGCTTCCCATAATCATTTATGAACTGCCTATAGTAGCCCATTAACCCCAAGAATCCTCATACATCCCTTGGGGAATGAGAAATGGGCCAATCTTCACCCTGCCCATAGAGATCACATGTCCCAAATATTCGATATTTTGCTGTCCAAGTTGACATGTCTTCATATTGGCCAACAAGGAGTTCATTGTCAAGGTCTGCAGAGCTATCTCTAAATGAACCAAGTGATCATCTCAAGTGCTACTATAGACAAATATGTTATTAAAGAACACCAAGACAAATTTTTGAAGATAGGTATGGAAGACATCATTCATTGTGGCCTAAAAGGTGGCAGGTGCATTCATAAGTTCAAATGGCATCACAATGAACTCATAATGCCTGGAATGTGTCTGAAAGACTGTTTTAGGGATGTCGGATTCCTTGACCCTAATTTGGTAATAACCGGATCACAAATCCATCTTGAAAAAGTAGTTGGCACCATACAATTCAACCAACAGCTCATATACTACCGGCATTGGATACTTATCCGAAATGGTAGCTTTGTTTAATTCCTTATAACTGATATAAATCACCAACTTCCATCTTTCTTTTGAACAAGCAATATGGGGCTGGAGAAGGGGCTAGAATTAGGTCAGATGATTTCAGCTGTAAGTATTTCAGTCACCAATTTCTTAATCTCATTTTTTTGTTCATGGCTATATTAACAAGGTCAACCACTAACTGGATCACACTCTGGTCGTAATGCAATCGATGATCAGTAGGTCGCCTAGGTGGTAACTAAGTGTTTTAATCAAATAACCTAGCATACCATTGTAATAATAACCGTAACTCGTTTTGCTGAATATCAGACAATGTCTCTTTAGCCAAGGGTTGTAACTCAGCATCATTGTTAAGCTCCCATAATCAAGCTCCATATTCAAAGTCCGTCAGACTCTTCAATATGGCAAGGGAAAAAGAAGTCCTAATAAGTATAGGATCCCCTTTTAAACAAATGGACTAACCATGCCACTGAAGTCGCATTGTTATCAGTTGCCAATTAAACTAAACTTCTCCTAAGATTTCTAACCATGAAACTCTTAGAATTACATCAACTCCACCCAAAGGAAATAAAAAACAATCAACTATAATCACTATACATCCCAAGTCTAATTGCATACTGAGACATATGCCAGATAAAACTAGATGCCTACCATTATCCAAGCGTACCGAAAAAGGGTCTGTGGGTTGCACTAAAACTCCCAACTGACAAGCAGTGTCTTCAGACACAAAATTATGGATGGCCCCACTATCGACCATAACTATTAGTTTTTCCCCCATGATAATTTCCAAAAATTTCATAGTCTTAAGGTGAGAAATATCTCCAACAAAAAACATAGGAAGCTCGAGAGAGGCAAGGGAGATGCCTGGGTGGTGTTCTAAATCCTCCACGGGTCCTTCCTCCACTATATCTTCATCAGTCGATGTAGATTTATGCTCTCCCAATATTAGCACATGAAGGGTTTTGTTGGAACAAGTGTGAAGGGGGTGGTAAGGTTGTTTACACCTGAAGCATAATCCCTTGGATCGCAAATCCATGAGTTCTTGGTGGGACATTTGGTAGAATGACCTAGTAGGCATGTTCAAAGCAGCTTGTGGAGAGCTTGAAGACGAGGAAGGTCGTTGAGTGTTGGGACTCTCTCTAACAAGAAACATGTTATAAGGAAATTAGGTTTGGGTAAGTGGCTTTGGGTTGTATTGAGTGGTGGATCCTCCATGGGTTAGGTTTGTCCTGCCCCATTTTTGAGACCCGGTTGAAATATGGGTGTCATCCCATTTTCTCGAAAGAACCCCAATTATAAAGAACCCATTCTCATATTCAATTTCTAGTGCCAATTTCAAGGTTTGAAAGAGAAAAAGGGCTTCTTGTGAGTAGATTTGCACGTGAATTTCATCTTTGAGACCATTGAGAAAAAGCCCTAGATGGATCGGAGAACTCAAACCTTGGACAAGCATAGCTCTAGCCACAAATTTGTCGATCTAAGTGTTAACAGTCCCTATTTGCATCATATATGCAATGGCTTCAAAGGGGTTTGCAGAGAGTCCACCAAAATGTTCGAATAGCTTTGAAGTTAATTCGAACCAAGAGAGCGATGGGTTTTAAGCGAACAACCATTGAACCCAGTGTAGTGCCAGACCGTGTAAGGAAACTATGGCCATGGTGACTTTCATCTCATTAGTAAAATGGTGAATAGCGAAGAACTATTCAGCTCATGCAACCCATGTAATAGGATTGTGACCATCAAAATAGGAAGATCAATTTGTCACAAAGCCATGTGGAAGTTTTCTTGAGAGGGAGTTTTAAATGGAGGTTGGGTTGGCATATGAGCTCCATGAATGGGAATAGAGCCAATTTTAAGGGAGGGATTGATGTGAATCCTATTATGAACAACGGATGAAGACCCTACCTCATTGCGTTTGTCATGTTTTTGGTATAGGAATGCCACTACTAAGTCCTCCAATGATTCCATCTTCTCTAGTTTTGTACGATGGTAGGTCATTTCTTCAAGCAATATTATGACTCTCTTGCCAATTTTTGCGATGCGCTTTTCTAAGGACTCCAATTTAGTCTCCATTCTCGTTGAGTCATGAAGACTGTGGTAAAACCAAATATGGAAGATGAAAGAGGGGAAAGAGAGAGAAAGTGGGAGAGAGTGGCAAGTCGAACCCAAGGTTATGGAGTTAATCTGATATGGAGGAAAGAAGGGAAAAGGATTGAGAAAAAGTGCTTAGCAAGGTAAATGAACTCTCTTCATTCAAAGAAAATGTGATGTTTGATACAAAAGGAAATATATCCTTCATAAAAAGTCTCGCGACCCATACTTTCAGCCTATAGCTGAACTATTTAATACAAAGAAATAGTTAATTCCATATATTCCAGTGATGCCTCACACTTATATATTTTCTTTATCCCATATTCCTCCCATAACCACTCTAGATTCCCTTCTAGAAGTTGTCTACTATATAACAGTATTCTGCTATAGCTTCGTCCTGTGTTGGTAGACCTTTAGCCCCTTAGGCTCCACCTTATCAACCACACATTTAGCTACTACCACCTCTTCATCCAGCTGGTCCCCTGCAACATGTTTCATAATAGAGGGAGTGTCACGCCCTGACCCACAGATCGAGCATACGACAACCGTCATGATATCTCGATATATGGATAGAACCTCCCCATATATCGGGACACCGCAAGGCTATCAAAATTAACCTGTAATCCTGTCCAAAAATCTGTTTTCCACAAAAACATTTTCCCAAGTAAAAGTAAACTTAAAACACGACACTTTGTCTCAATGCATGAATAAACAACGATTCGAGAGTTTCAAATACATTCACATAACATAAATACAGTTATCCCAAATAAATATAAAATAGTCATGCTATAGACCTCAGATAAATGTACATTATCATCAAACTTCATTGCGGAAGCATAATCAGAACCATACCCCGGCTCGTAGTCTCCAAATGAATGCTAAATGTGTCGAAAGACTCGACACGTCTCCTTACCAATCTATATCTGGAATTATGGAAAATGAGGGGTGAGTATTATGGAGAATACTCAGTGAGTGAGGGGATCGACAATATGTTATCAATCATATGTTTGAACACGGAGTGTCAAAGCAAAATTTTAAAATGTGATGGCATTATAAAACAATCATGATATTTCCACAAATCATAAATCATATGTCACACATCATGTTATCCACAGACGCATCCGTCAACGTTTCAAAATCATATAGAGCTGGCCAATAAAACATCCCTAACAATGATCTACCGTGACCAATGACAGGCGCATTGGGAGTGTTTCATATGTAAGTATAAAGAAAACATCAAGCTCTCTTCCCCAATGTTGGCCACGGGCCTCAATAGTATCAAGCACTCATAATCAATCATGTATAGACTCCCGCCTGGAGCTAGACAGTGGCGTTACAAACGCCCTCCCCTATATGGTTCATCCGGCCACAACTATACATATGGCGTTTGGGGATATCTCCGGCCGAAGCGTATCCGGACACAATGGGTGCCACTGCCAAAGCTCTTCGTAGCTACAGAAGTCTATCTTGGACATCATTACATCATCATATCACAAGTGGGCATCTGACCCACGCATTACAAGTAAGCGATTTGGACCATAACAATTTATTAAACCAAGTCAAATAAATGTGCCAATACAAATGGAAGTATGTAAATCATGTCAAGTTCACAAAAGTGGCACAAAGTCATTTCATCACAAATTTCATGGATGCATATCATTTAAACAATTCATTGTGACACTCTAATGATCACAAAAAAAAAAACATTTGTAAAAATATATCAATCGCAGGCTTTCACACACATCATAAACCATGTCATTTGACAAGCCTTAAAAAAACATGAATTTGTTTAATCAATAACACAGTGTCTACAGTCCCACTCAGTATATGGGAGGGTACGTCACTCCCTAGAATACTCCACAACAAGCAGAAAAATGGCTCCCCTCGTTCAATCACCAAGCAAGATGCTAAAATGCTACATATAAACCACTCAGCTCATCACCTTCACATTATAAGTCTTGTATACACAAAACAGTCCGCATGCAAAACATTTCCATTCTTTATATCCCAAACCAACTACCAAACTAACACAACTTATTACCTTACTTAATACACCTATACTTACTATAAAACAATAATTCTTAACATCTTCAGCCTAAACTTACTTCAGATACACAAAGGCATGAAGATTCATTCTAAGAAATCTGGATTGCAATATTTCTAATCTGTGCAGTCATAAAAAACAGGAAGTAACTTTCACTACACATATCCAAATCACATGATTCTTATCTCAAATTAAATATAAGACATAATCTACAAATTTCATAACTGGAGCTTGGGTTGGTTCAGAAGAGAAGATATCTCAAAATTGAAATCAACTCCACGGCCAAAACAGGACAGAATAGGGTATTTTACTGCAGAACATCTAACTTTGAAAATCACTAAAAATCCAATTCTCTTCAGAATTCAACGAATCTTATCTCATTTTAAAGCTATGGAAGTCTAGTTTCATATGTAGAAAACCTTACTTAATTTGAATTTGTATAGAGAAAGTTATTGTAGAAAGATTACAGGCTGGTCAGTTTGCCCTGTTTTGCAGAAATTTAAAGTTTCAATGTTTACATCAAATCTTTCCTTCCTCATTCAATTTCAGACCACCAAAGCTCATATTCAACATGATTTATATGATGATTAAGAGCTTAAAAACATGGACTTAGAACATACTTTTGACTAGACTCAAGGATCCTTCAAAACAACTAACCAAATCATTACAAGTTCATAACCAAATCACAAGATCCATAACTTTCAACAAGTGCAGAATTTTTCCTTACCTCAAAACTTGATGTTTCAAGCCCAAATCTAAACTTTCCTTCAAGGATCCTTCTTCCTTCCTCCTAACTTTCAGCCATGGTTGATTCACATAGTTAGGCTTCTCCTTTTAACCCCAAATTAAGATATGTTGTGACATAGAATGAAAGGAAATGTTCTTACCTTATGCGTCCGGTTGAAGCTTTGAAGAAACTAGATTTACTCTCTTTCTTGGACTCTTGGCCACTCTAGATCCACCAAGGTAGAGTTCTCCTTTTGGTCTAGTTTTTAGATATGTGATACTAGGGCTTGAAAGGAGAAGATCTATATAAAAATATTTTGGGGTTATGTGGAGAAATCATCTTCTTCTTCAAGGTGGAGTTCATGGTTTGAGAGAAGGGAAAATGGAGAGTTTTCATCCTTGTTTTCTCTCCCACGTTTTTGAGGTGAGTGGAGGCTAGGGTTACTTTGGCTTGTTAAGTTTACTCAAGCTTAATCTTGGCCATTCATTGATTAAAAATTAATCCTAACCCTTGAATTACATTTTAGAGAACAAGACTTATTTTATTTTATTCTTTTTTTTTTTCCTTCCTCTCTTTCTCCCTTCCCCCACGGTTTTGTCTTTCTCTTCCTCTCTAAAACCACTTGTTTAATGTTTGGTCCTAGGGTTTGAAGAAATCAAATGTGACTTGCCTTTGTTTCTTGGCCCTTGATTTATTCCTTAACAAATTTTCACCGTGGATTATTTTACCTTTTTATTTTGTTTTACTCCTCTTTTACTTCTTGATTTTTCTTCAAGGTCTCTTTCACTCTGTACAACTCACATTCTCATTTAATGTGTGGGTCCCATGTCAAGATCCTAGGGCTCTCATTTGTCCAACATACCACAAGCACCTCCCCACCCTTGGATTAAAATTCAAAGGTCAAAGTTTTCAACTCTCTTTTATTTATATTTGTGTGTACTTGTTCAACTTTTGAGCCAATCACATTCTTCCCTCTCTCTACAATTGTCCAATTAGGGTTTTAGGAGAATAAAATTAGTAGATTAATTCTAAGCTATTGTAAATTGCAAACAAGTCCCTCAAACTTTGAAAATTCCATTTTGACTCCAAAATTTTTCATACTTGCACACTAAGCCCCTTACCTCATATTTGGTCTAACTAAATTCATTTTGCATCGAAATGCAGTTATTTAGTCTTTTCGGACGATCTCTGTCCCAAAATTAGCGTTTTCGGGCAATTTTCAAAAATTGGCGGATTTAGCACTACGAAGCCTGATTTACCCTAATTTGAAGTTCTTATACACTCTAGAGTCATTCTGATTAGATTTGGACCATCGGTGATCATTTTGGAAATTTTTAGTTTCTAGCGATTTAGACCGAAATCTTTTCTGAGGCGGTTTTAGCGAAAAAATTTCTTAGTGGATTTTCTATATGGAAACATGTGTGATCTCATATATGAAATGAAGAATAGTACAAGAGTGAATACACCAAGGTGTCGGTGTTATATTTTCTAGCCACTTAAAAATAAGTTTCGTCCTCGAAACTAAAAGAAAACTGTGCAGAGAAAAGTTGAGGGTACTGTCTCCTCATAGGTTCCTTGGGTTCCCAAGTCTCCTCCTCGATCTGGTCTCTCCTCCACAAAACTTAGACTAGAGGAACTTCCTTGCTCTGTAGCTTCCTAGTTTGTCGATCAAAAATTGCCATTGGCTGAACTGGTAAACTTAAGTTCTCACGCAACTCAATTGGCAGAGGCTCTAGAATGTGAGATGGATAACGTAGGTACTTTCTAAGTCCCAAGACATGGAAAACATCGTGGATGTGTGAAAGCTCATCTGGTATTTCCAATCTATATGCCATATTTTCGACTCTCTCAAGGATACGGAAAGGTCCAATATACCTTGCGCTCAACTTACCCTGCTGCCTAAATCGAATCACCCATTTCCAGAGTGATATCTGTAGAAAGACCATGTCTCCCACCTCGAACTCAAGTGGTCTCCGTCTCCTATCCATATAAACTTTCTGTCGGTCCTGAGCAGTATTCATCTATTCACGGATGATCCTCACCTTTTCTTTAGTCTCCTCAACAATCTCAACACTGCTGAGTTGCCTCTCTCCTACCTCATCCTAGCATAATGGAGTGCGGCATTTCCTCCCATACAATGCCTTAAACAGAGGCATCCCAATGCTGGCCTGATAGCTGTTATCATAAGCAAACTCTACCAATGGAAGATGCTGATCCCAGCTACCCCAAAAATCCATCACACATGCTCTTAGCATGTCTTTTAGAGTCTGAATGGTCCTTTTTGACTGACCATCAGTCTGGGGGTGGTATGCTATGCTGAAACTCAGTCTAGTGCCCAAAGCCTCCTGCAGTCTGGGCCAAAATCGAGATGTAAATCTGGGATCCCTATTTGAAACTATCGATACAGGTACCTCATGAAGTCGGACGATGGTGTCGATGTAGAGGCATGCCAATGCCTCCAAGGAATGATCACTATGAATAGGAATATAGTGAGCAGACTTGGTGAGTCTATCGACGATCACCCATATGGCATCATGTCGTGCCAAAGTCCGTGGTAGCCCTATCACAAAGTCCATCGTGACATGTTCCCACTTCCACTTAGGAATGGGAAGAGGCTGTAATGTACCAGCAGGTCGCTGATACTTGGCCTTGACCTGCTGACAAACCAGGCATCGAGCAACAAACTCTGTGATCTCTTTCTTCATATTGGGCCACCAATAACTACCCCGGATAGTCCGGTACATCTTCGTATTGCCCGGATGCAGAGCATAAGCAAAGGAATAAGCTTCTTCAAGAATCGCTCTCCATAGATCGCTGTCAGCGGGAATGCAAACCCGCTCTCGATAAACCACAAGTCCGTTATCACGGACTCGGAAATCTCTGCCATCACCTCTGCGGACCCTATCAAGAATACCCCGGAGTTCTTCATTTGATCCCTGGAGCTCTCTAATATGGTCGAGCAAGGTCATCCTAACCTCAAATCGGGCTAGAAGTGCTCCTCGATCATCACTAGCCAAGCTGACTCCTAATGCATGGAGTCCCACCAAACAAGAGAGATAAGTACTCTCTGTCGTCTGAGAAGAAGATGATGATTTTCGACTCAAGGCATTTGCCACAACGTTTGCCTTTCCCGGATGATAATCGATGATAAGATCATAATCTTTCAATAACTCCGACCGTCTTCTATGTCTGAGGTTTAATTCTCGCTGGGTGAACAAGTACTTCAGGCTCCTATGATTGGTGAATACCCTACAGGTCGCTCCGTACAAGTAATGTCGCCATATTTTCAAGGTAAAGACTATGGCGACCAACTCAAGATCGTGTGTCAGGTAGTTTAACTCGTGCTTCTTCAACTATCAAGAAACATATGCAATAACCCAACCATCCTGCATTAGTACGCAACCCAATCCCTATCGCTGGTATCACTGTATACCACATACTCCCGACTGCTAGAGGGAAGGGCTAATATCGGTGCAGATGTCAGTCGTCGTTTGAGCTCATGAAAGCTCGCCTCATAACGATCATCCCAATAAATTTTGACATCCTTCATCGTCAACCTAGATAATGGAGTAGCAATCCGAGAGAATCCCTCTACGAACCACTGATAATAACCTGCAAGACTAAGGAAACTTCGAACCTCAGTCACAGTCTGCAGCTGCTCCCACTTCAGTATAGCCTCGACTTTCTGCAGATCAACAAAAATACCTTCAGCAGAAACAATATGCCCCAGAAAACCAATCGGCGACAGCCAAAACTTACACTTGGTGAATTTGGCATATAACTGTCTCTCGTGAAGGATTTTTAAAACAACCCGAAGGTGCTAAGCATGCTCCTCATCACTCTGCGAGTAGACTAGGATGTCATCAATAAACATAATGATGAACTGATCTAGATAGTCATGGAAAACCCAATTCATCATGTCCATGAATGCGGTTGGTGCATTGGTTAGCCCAAATGGCATGACCAAGAACTCAAAGTGTCCGTATCTGGTACGGAATGCGATTTTGGGCACATCCTTGGCCCTAATCCGCAACTGATGATAACCTGACCGAAGATCTATCTTCGAGAAAACCCTAGCACCCTGAAGCTAATCAAACAGATCATCGATGCGAGGCAACGGATATCGGTTCTTGATAGTGACTTTGTTCAATTGCTGATAATCCACACAAAGTCGGAGGGTACCATTCTTCTTCTTCACAAATAACTTCGGAGCACCCCAAGGTGAAGTGCTCGGACGGATAAATCCCTTGTCCAACAATTCCTGCAACTGAATCTTGAGCTCTCTCAGCTCGGCTGGAACCATCCCATATGGCAGAATAGAGATAGGAGTAGTCCCCGGGATTAAATCAATTTCAAAGTCCAACTCCCAAACTGGTGGTAATCCGGGTAGCTCATCGGGAAAAACATCAGGAAACTCCTATACCATCGAGACCTCATCGAGTCTCGGACCCTCTCTGGTGGTATCTATCACATGGGCCAGATATGCCATGCATCCTTGGCATATCATCTGTCTAGCCTCCATACTGACACTATACAATGGGGCAATATTCATCTCTTACTTGCAAACATCAGTAGTGACCCTTCGGATCTCCGGAACTCAACTTCCTTGGTAAAACAATCCACAGAAGCCCTGTGAGTGCTCAACCAATCTATCCTTAGGATGGCATCAAAACTCGTCATGTCGAGCGGAATCAGGTCTGCTTCTAACACTGTCTCCTCAATCATGATATTGCACCCTCTATATACAAAATCCCTAATCAACTGCTCGCCAAGAGGAGTGATAACCACTATCTCCTTGTCTAGTGGCGACAGCAGCCTACCCGACTGCTGGGCGAAAGAAGTTCTCATATAAGAATAATTCGACTCGGTGTCTAGAAGAACACGGGCGTCGACTCTAAAAATTTTCATGGTACCTAAATGCGAAAAATTGAACGAAGAGTCAATTTAGGATGCGCAAAAGATATAAGTATATATATATCAAAATAGTTAAGCCTCTAGGGCTTTCACTAGTCATGTCCGTACATAGTTATCATGATATACGTGATTTCTAAAAGAAAAGTACATATAAATCCATGATATATATGGTTTTGAAAGAAAAGTACATAAAGGCTCCTAATCAAGAGGGTCTGTAGGAGGATTACCCATGATCACATCCGAATTCGTCTGAGCATACTCCTGTGTCATCGTGTATATGCAGGCTTGTGCCCTTGGCTGCTGCCGTGAAGGACCAGGTACAGTGTTGCTCTCGACAGCCGTCCTTGGAGCTGTGTGACTCGAATGTGCAGGTGCTCCCTATTGTCCTACCTACGGTCCGCTCGGTCGACTCATAGTCGCCTGATCTCTAAACCCCAAATCAGGGCACAAGCTCCTAATATGTCCTGGTTTCCCACACTAGAAGCAACTGATAGGCGTCTTGCAAGCTCCTAGAGCATGGTGCCTACTATATCTACAACAAGGAGGGTGCTGCTGAACAGTAGACTGACTCGTAGCACTGGGGGTTGGTGCTCCAAACCCCTGGGGACGTGGTCTCTATCCGAACTGTGCTGACCTAAAGTGAGAGGGGCCTCCTTGAAAACCAGACATCCTACCTCCCTTCGAGCTCTGACTCGCATGTGTCCCACCCTCTTCTTCTTCTGATCTTTACTCTTTCTCTGCCTACCCTCAGCGTAGACAATCTCCTCGACCCGGTAAGCTGAATCAACTATCTCTGCAGGAGAGAAGTTGGGTGTGATTGTCATGTATCTCCTAATGTTCAAGTTGAGGCCGTCCTCAAACTTGAATCTTAACTACTTTTGCGTCACAAGATCGGGGACAAAGGCTGCTAGTCTTCTCATCTTAGCCTCGTAGTCTGCAACCGATCTGGTCCCCTGTCGCAGGTGATGGAACTCTGTCCTCTTACGGTTCTGCTAAAACTCGGAGAAGTATCTACGGTCAAACTCTCTCAGGAAGTCCTCCCACCACAGTAGCTCTGTAGCATCATCACAATGGCCTCCCACCAAGTGAGAGCATCACCATCCAACAAACTCTCTGCTACCCACAATCTATACTCCTCGCTCAACCCCAAATCTGTCAAAATCCAGCGGGTCCTGTTGACCTAGTGCTTAGCCATAGTGACATTACCGAGTCTAGAGAAGTCTGTGCATCCTAACTGTCGAGCATCCTTGACCAGCTGGGTCAGGTCATGGATAAATCTAAGTGTGGAAGAGGTAGTATCACTCGGATCGGATACTGAAGAAGGATCAGCTACCGGTGGAGGTTCTGGTGCCACAAGAGTAGGTACTGCCACTGGAGTCGGCGCGGTCATCGGTGCTAGAGGTGGTATCTGAACTCCGTGTGCACTGTACCACTCAAACACCTGTCTAAAAGGCTCGAGTGGTGGTGGTGGAACCACGACTATAATAGTCAGCTGAGGAGGTACTGGAGTAGGCGCATGTGACGAGGAAGCATCGTCGGGTGCTCTAGGTGGCTCAGTAGGTGGCTCAAGGAGTGGCTCGGGGGGTACAAACCTAGTGCTCTACCTAGTCCTCATAATTTACAAAGTGACTAACCCCCTAAATTGAATGAAATTATCAGTTTAAGAACAGATGAAAGTGATATGTTAGGTTAAATACAAACCGTATCTAAACCCCTAAAAATAAAAGAACTCATATGCCTAAAACCATGTACTGAGATTTCATGACCGTAATAAAACTCTCATATGCTTTGAGAACTTTTAAAATATACTTAGGAATATTTTCAAAACTCTTTTTATAAAAACATAGCTCTCAAACCTAGAGCTCTGAAACCAATCGAATTGTCACGCCCCAACTCAAGGATCGATCACGCGACAACCGCCGCGATATCTCGATATACGGGCAGAACCTCCCCATATACTGGGACATCACAAGGCTATCAAAATCAACATGTAATCCTGTCCAAAAACCCGTTTTCCTCAAAAACATGTTCCCAAGTAAAAGTAAACTTGAAACACGACACTTTGCCTCAATGCATGAATAAACAACGATTCAAGAGTTTCAAATACATTAACATAACATAAATATAGTCATCCCAAATAAATATATAATAGTTATGCTATAGACCTCAGATAAATGTATATTATCATTAAACTTCATCGCGGAAGCATAATTGGAACCATACCCCAGGCTCGTAGTCTCCAAATGAATGCTAAATGCGTCGAAAGGCTCTCGACATGTCTCCCTGCCAATCTATATTAGAATCATGGAAAATGAAGGGTAATTATTATAGGGAATACTCAGTAAGTGAGGGGATCGACAATATGTTATCAATCATATGTGTGAGCACAGAGTGTCAAAGCAAAACTTTAAAATGTGATGGCATTATAAAACAATCATGATATTTCCACAAATCATAAATCATTTGTCACACGTCATGGTATCCACACACGCATCTATCAATGTTTCAAAATTATATGGAGCTGGCCAATAAAACATTCCCGGCAATGATCTACCGTGACCAATGACGAGCACATTGGGGGTGTTTCATATGCAAGTATAAAGAAAACATCAAGCTCTCTTCCCCAATGTTGGCCACGGACCTCAATAGTATCAAGCACACATACTTAATCATGTATAGAATCCCGCCTGGAGCTAGACAGTGGCGTTACACACGTCCTCCCCTATATGGTTCATCCGGCCGCAACTATACATATGGCGTTTGGGGGATATCTCCGGTCGAAACGTATCCGGACACAATGGGTGCCACTACCAAAGCCCTTCGTAGCTACGGAAGTCCATCATGGACATTATCACATCATCATATCATAAGTGGGCATCCGACCCACGCGACACAAGTGATTTTGCCCATAGCAATTTATTAAACCAAGTCAAATAAATGTGCTAATACAAATGGAAGTATATAAATCACGTCAAGTTCCTAAAAGTGGCATAAAGTCATTTCATCACAAATTTCATGGATGCATATCATTTAAACAATTTATAGAGACACTCCAATGATCACAAAAGAAATATTTGTAAGAATATATCAATCGCATGCTTTCACACACATCATAAACCATGTCATTTGAAAAGCTATAAAAAAAACATGGATTTGTTCAATCAATAACACAGTGTCTACAGTCCCACTCACAGTATACGGGAGAGTACGTCACTCCGTAGAATGCTCCACAACAAGCAAAAAAAGGGCTCCCCTCATTCCCCTCATTCGATCACCAAGAAAAACACTACAATGCTATATATAAACCACTCAGCTCATCACTCTCACATTATAACTCTTGTATACTCAAAACAGTCCGCATGCAAAACATTTCCATTATTTATATCCCAAACCAACTACCAAACCAACACAACTTATTACCTTACATAATACACCTAAACTAACTATAAAACAATAATTCTTAACATCTTCAGCCTAAACTTACTTCAGATACACAAAGGCTTGAAGATTCATTCTAAGAAATTTGGACTGCAATATTTCTAATCTGCAGTCATAGAAAATAGGTTGTAACTTTCACTACACGTGTCCAAATCACATGATTCTTATCTCAAATGAAAGATAAGACATAGATCTACAAATTTCATAACTGGAGCTTAGGTTTGTTCAGACCAGAAAATACCTCAAAATTGAAATCAACTCCACGGCCAAAATAGGACAAAATAGGGTATTTCACTGCAGAACATCTAACTTTGAAAATCACTAAAAATCCAATTCTCTTCAGAATTCAACGAATCTTATCTCATTTTAAACCTATGGAAGTCTAGTTTCATATGTAGAAAACCTTACTCAATTTGAATTTGTATAGAGAAAGTTATTGTAGAAAGATTACAGCCTGGTTAGTTTGCCCTGTTTTGCAGAAATTTAAAGTTTCAATGTTTACATCAAATCTTTCCTTTCTCAATCAATTTCAGACCACCAAAGCTCATATTCAACATGATTTATATGATGATTAAGAGCATAAAAACATGGACTTAGAACATACTTTGGACTAGACTCAAGGATTCTTCAAAACAACTAACCAAATCATTACAAGTTCATAACCAAATCACAAGATCCATAACTTTCAACAAGTGCAGAATTTTTCCTTACCTCAAAACTTGATGTTTCAAACCCAAATCTAAACTTTCCTTCAAGGATCCTTCTTCCTTCCTTCCTTTTAACTTTCAGCCATGGTTGATTCACATAGTTAGCCTTCTTCTTTTAACCCCAAATTAAGATATGTTGTGACATAGAATGAGAGGAAATGTTCTTACCTTATGCAGTCCGGTTGAAGCTCTGAAGAAACCAGATTTACTCTCTTTCTTGGATTCTTGGCCACTCTAGATCCACCAAGGTAGAGTTCTCCTTTTGGTATAGTTTTTAGATATGTGATACTAGGGCTTGAAAGGAGAAGATCTATGTAAAAATATTTTGGGGTTATGTGGAGAAATCATTTTCTTCTTCAAGGTGGAGTTCATGGTTTGAGAGAAGGGAAAATGGAGAGTTTTCATCCTTGTTTTCCCTCCCACGTTTTTTAGGAGAATGGAGGCTAGGGTTACTTTGGCTTGTTAAGTTTACTCAAGCTTAATCTTGGCCATTCATTGATTAAAAATTAATCCTAACCCTTGAATTACATTTTAGAGAACAAGACTTATTTTATTTTATTCTTTTTTTTTTCCTTCCTCTCTTTCTCTCTTTCTCCCTTCCCCCTTGGTTTTGTCTTTCTCTCCCTCTCCAAAACCACTTGTTTAATGTTTGGTCCTAGGATTTGAAGAAATCAAATGTGACTTGCCTTTGTTTCTTGGCCCTTGATTTATTGCTTAACAAATTTTCACCATGGATCATTTTATCATTTTAATTTTTTTTATTCCTCTTTTACTTCTTAATTTTTCTTCAAGGTCTCTTTCACACTCTACAACTCACACTCGCATTTAATGTGTGGGTCCCACGTCAAGATCCTAGGGCTCTCATTTGTCCAACATACCACAAGCACCTCACCACCCTTGGATTAAAATTTAAATGTCAAAGTTTTCAACTCTCTTTTTTTTTTATATTTGTGTGCACTTGTTCAACCATTGAGCCAATCACATTCCTCACTCTCTCTACACTTGTCCAATTAGGGTTTTTGGAGAATAAAATTTGTAGATTAATTCTAAGTTATTGTAAATTGCAAACAAGTCCCTCAAACTTTGAAAATTTCATTTTGATCCCAAAATTTTTCATATTTGTACACTAGGCCCCTTACCTCATATTAGGTCTAACTAAGTCCATTTTGCATCAAAATGCAGTCATTTAGTCTTTCCGGATGCTCTCTATCCCAAAATTAGGGTTTTCAGGCCATTTTTTGAAAATTGGCGGATTTAGCTCTATAAAGCCTGATTTATCATAATGTGAAGTTCTTATACACTCTAGAGTCATTCTAATTAGATTTGGACCATTGATGATCATTTTGGAAATTTATCGTTTCTGGAGATTTAGACCGAAATCTTTTTTTAGGCGATTTTAGCAGAAAAATTTTTTAGTGGATTTTCTATATGGAAACATGTATGATCTCATATATGAAATGAAGAATAGTACAAGAGTGAGTACACCGAGGTGTCGGTGTCATAGAGAGGGAGAGAGAGAGAGAGAGAGAGAGAGAACTTCCAGATTCATCTTCCTCCATGATAAATTTTCTTACAACATGACAAGTACTCTACTCTGATAAAATATCCAGTAGTCAATTCCCATTTACATAGCCTAATACTTAGATGTAAGGCCACCATGAAATATCTTCTCATTTCCATCTTGATTTTTTATGAGATTCTAGCAAATTTTAGCAGCAAATATTAGCATAAACTAGGCTGACATCTATGATTTGGCAATGCATTCTTGTCCCTTTCCCTTCTCCAGACGCCTTCATTAATTTAACCAGCTAACAAATATGTAAAACTTGATCCATTATAAATCCATTAAACCTCCTTATACCATGGAAAAAGTTTATCCTTCTTCCACTCCCCACTTCCAATGTAGCAATTTACAAAAGCCTTGCATTCACTCAAGACATTTGACAACCCAAACCATTAAGGTACTGTTCCAAATAGAAGTTCATTTATTCATTTGTTCTACTTCCTTTCTATTAAGATATAAATAGTAAACATATCTTAAACTATTGGAATAGCTGGTATGGTTCTCTCATAGGCTAAGTTTAAACCCACTTTGTATCCCTTATCCTTAGGTCCATTTATAAGTCATGAAGGCCCAAAGAAAAGGAAAGCATTAAGATGTGAAATAAATAACATACAATACTCAGCTTAAGCATTTGACAAGGGTTTCATATTTTGATTCTCACGCATTGGGGCATTTCACTAGACAATTTTAGCCATTAATCAGAGTAGCAAGAATAAGTTACAAATCTAACTATTATGAGAATATACTACAAGAAGCATAATCTATGTAAAGTGATTGACTTTTTTTCAATTAAACCATAAACCAATCAGCTAAATAAAGCTTAAAGAGCACAAATTTTCAATCTTCACAAATACTGTTGCAACATTCATAACCAAAAGTTTAAGATAGTAATTGGGAAGCTTGTTTGTTGCACTCTACAAACAAGTTGAGCCCCCTTTTATCCAGTTTCTTCTTTTTTCTGCACACTAATTTATTTATTTTTTTGTTCAGCTTGATCCAACAAAGAGCCATTAATGTAGAACCCAATAGCAATCATAGATATCTCGTTGGCAAAGTTCAAATTCCATAACACAACAATTGTGCTCAGTCTGTCATTTGCACCATCTCACTCATCAGAACAACAAACTCTTAGAGTTTGTAAACAATAATTGATGATAAAATAGTTCGATGTTTCCTCCCTCTCCAACCCAAGATGAAAACCTTTTTAAAACCCTTTCAGTCATGACATTAACTATCTTGAAAACCAAAATGGACAAAAGGGTCCCCTCAAATTGAAAAAGAGTTTTAAAAGAATATAGGTGGGAGATCCATTCAGCATAACATAAAGGTTTTCCAATGGATATGCAAATAGCTATTTCAAAGTAGACAATGAACACATGCACAACTAAGATGATGAATAGCCATACCAATATAAATTTTGGCATTCAAATTTCAATTTTCTTTTAGGCATTTAATAAAATTGGCATAGAGCCCGATTTCCCACTAAAATTCTAATATTTCTGATAAAATCTTTTTCATGCTTCCCATGAAGATTATTGCCCAAAACGCCTTATCTTCTCAGCAACAAACCACTTTAGCATCAATGACAGAAGATCGTGCACAAAGAGAGAGAGAGAGAGAGAGACATTATGTCAACAAAATATCATTTTTGTTGCACATTTTGAATCTTAGCATAAGATTACAATCAAAGAATAGTAAACAAAGAATGAGATAACTTCCTAAAACTAAAAGAAGAAGAAGAAGAAGAAGAAGAAGAAGAAGAAGAAGAAGAAAAGGATCAAGACCCTACCTCAAAATTTGTCGATATCTGACCAATATCACTTTCTTTCTCTACTCATTCTCCACTATTTCAATGCCACTGAATGTGTTGTTTAGCCGAAGAAAGGAGTTCGTTAGTTTGTTTAGCGAGTAAATACTTGTCAAGTCCCTAAACTTTAGCCCGAATTCACAAATTAATCCTTGAATTTCAAAACGCAACGACTGAAGACCTAAAATTCAGAATTCATAACACAATTAGTCTTTCCATTAATAACAGTGCCAAACTGGCCGCTAAATGCTGACTTGGATTGACATGGTAGATTATATGGTGGGACAAATTCTGAGTTGACTTCTATCTTCGTAAGAATTGCTGACATATCATATAACACGTCAGCACTATGTACACACAACATTGCCATGTCAATACTAATACTGATGTAGCAGTGTCATGTCATCATCCTAAATTAATAAAAATTAATAAAAAATTAAAAGATTATTTCTAAAAAAAAAATTAAATTTTTACTCAATTAAATTAAAAAAAAAATCATCTTCTCACTCCTCTCATCCCCCTACTCTTTCTTCTCTCTCTCTCCTTTCCTCCCCCTTTTTCTCTCCTTTCCTCTACCTCTCTCACTGGAAAAAAATGGAAACATTCTTCTCTCTCTCTCTTCACTCCCCTCCCCTCCTCTCCCCTTTCTCTCTCCTCCCCTTCGTTTTGGTGGTCTTAGTAGCTTGTTTCTCTTTCTTCCTGTTTTTTAGTAGCTTGACTAGATGGGCCAATCAAGTTTTTGACTTTTGGGAATATACAGCCAACAGCCCTTTATCCCAATACCATTCCTGCATTCCAAAATCTAAAAATTTCGTATTTTCAGAAAGAAGTTGATGACTAAACCATAGGAAGCAAATCTATAGAGGCAAATTGATAGATGTTGCATTAATATGCCCTAGAAATTTATTTTTCCATTCCTCAACACTACATGAGGACTTGTTCAACTAGCTGCAACAAAGCTTCGTAAAGGGCAAAAGGCACTTAAACTTTCCAATTACTCCATTTGAAAGTAGACTAAATGCACTTTAGAACCTTGATAGCGGAAGGAAAAGATAGCAAGATTAGGTGTCATAGCTTGAAACTGTCGGCTGTAAACCCAAAAGGGTGAAGGCAATACCCATGAAATGAACCATAATCCACCATTCAAAACCTAACTCTGAAATCATCCCATCTTCAAAATCCATCAAAATCAAACCAAACTCATCTGAATTCTCTCTCAAATTATACTACCTTAAGTTAGATTCAATCTCAAGAGCCCTTCTTTCTCCAACAGAATCCCAAATTTTAAAGCAATAAGAAGAACAAGAAGATGATGACCCAGAAAAAAATGACACATAATTTTTCTTCTCTATTTCCTATCTCTGCTCCGTCATCAACCGATGGCCCAGATTGCTCATCTGCAGTGTCAGAAGATGCCTCTGACCCACCCTTCCTCCAAAGCATTGGCATATGTGAGTTGAATTTGAAGAACTCGAAGTGGGGTTAATGGGTACCAAAATTTTGGGGCATTTGGGTAACTTAAAACACTAAAACAAAAAATTCAACCTACAAATCTGCAAAACCACAATAGATCTAGTCTATCTATTACTTTAAAGGTTGAAACTGAATTATCACCAAAATGCTATAACCTCCCAATCTTGGTGTATCAAGAAATACATCATTGATGATGTCATTTGATGGAAAATCGATCGAACTCCAATTGTGATAATCTCTCAAGCGACTTGAAGTCATGGATCTTGAAACGTAAAATAATGATGTTGTAGGGGATGAAGAGCAGAAGCGAGGAATGAGATGGTTATTGCTGCTGTTGAAGAAGGACGAAGAGGAGAAAGATAAAGAGAATGGGACAGATAACTTATGGTGAACGAAGGGCAAACCATTTCGTCCTCGTGAAGATGAAGCCACCATTGACAATGAGAATTTGAATGTGTTCTTATAGGTGAAGTGAAATATGGTTTGAGAAACTTGGAAATTTGTGAAGAAGAAGAAGATGAGGTGAAGAATCTATAGGGAAATCACATGGCCAAGAAAAGTAAGAGTCAATGACTTTATTCTTGTTCCCAATTTTTTTACTTCACTTTGAACACTTAAAGTAACCTATGGAGAGAGAAGGAGATATGGTGGTTGATTTTGATCTGCTCTCCCTGAAAATTAACGTGTGAGAGAGAGAGAGAGAAAGAGATTTTGCCACATAAATGATAAGGATAACGTGTATGCCACGTTAGAACTATTGTTGTCATGGCACTGTTTTGAGTTCACAATGGTGTTGTGTAATTGACACGTCAACAACTCTTGCTAGGATAGAAGCCACGTCAGAAACTATCCCACTACATCATCTGCCACATAAGGTTATGTTAGTATTTAACGACCAATTTGGTACCGTTAGTAACGGAAGGACTAATAGTATTACGAATTTTAATGTTTAGGTTCTTAGTCGTTGTATTTTGAAGTTCAGGGACTAATTTGTGAATTTCGAGTAAAGTTCAGGGACTTGACAAGTAATTTACTCTTTGTTTGGCAGTGGGTGATTATTTATCAGAAGAAAAGATCTCAATAGGTGTACCATATGCATTTAAAATTCAAATTCCCATTACTAAATTATCAAGAACGCCTATGACAAGCTAGCCCAATAGACTTAAGCTAAAATTAAGTGACAATATAGTTTATTTCGATGAGCAGATATCAACCAATGACCTATATGGAATGCTGGCTCAAAAGTCATTATAATAATAGAAATAGTATAAATAATCTTTTTTTTACCATTTTTACAATATAGGATGCTTGTCATTACTTTGTTTCCACCACTTTAATATAACAAAATCTGAATTTTCTTTTAATAACTCACTCTTCCAAAAAATTATCTAATTCTGATCTTATCTTTGCCATTAAATCAATCTATATTTCTTTCTTGGTAGATGTATCCAAATCTTCCAATGTATTTATGGGAGTTAGTGTACTTGTAATGCTAGATCAATAAGAATCATGATTCACCATATATATATTTCATAACCAGCAAGTAGATCATAAGATACATGCAAAATATCTTCAATCTATTCCTTTGCCTTATCTTTATAAATTTTGTGAAAATAATTTTTCAACATCACAGTCTTAGGCACTAGATACCACACTTTATTTCTCTCAAATTGATTTAATTCTTCTTACATAACTGAAATCTAATTCCCATCTCCCAAAGCTTTCTCAATGTTCTTAGGTTCAATTTGATAAACGAAGACTCCAAATTCGTATTAATTTTGTACTACAGATCTAATCTTTATCCCTGCTTTTGTGTTACCTATTACATTCTTCACATTCACACTTTCTCTTACTATAGGAAACTTTATCTCTTGAACTTCATGAGTCTCTTCATTTTTTGGATTTTCTTTTTCTGTTTCAAAATTTTGCCATGAATCTTATTTTCATCGCTAAATTTAGCGACGAAAGTAGATTTGTGGCAAAATTTGTTATTAATTAGCTACAAAAATTTTTCGTGGCTAAAGTTATCAATAATTACCAATGAAAATATTTTCATTGCAAAATTTAGCAATGGACTCCGATATCCATGGCTAAAGTCGTCACTAATTAGCCACAAAAAATATTCATAACTAAATTCGTTACTAAATTACATATATGCTTAAAAATGTATGACTAATTTCGTGGCTAAATTCCTTTTATCAACCGTATTTCTCTTTTCGAACCTTTCTGAATAACAGAATCAAGTTAAATATATAGTGAATGTTACAATTCTCATCAAATTAACTATATTACAATTCAATCAATCTCTAACTAACAATTTTCTATCAGTCGTTGTCGTCGAGTTCATCCTTCATGTTTTTTGTCTTCTATGCCCATTTACTTCTCTTATTAATAGTTCAATCATTTATGAAATTTCAGCCATTCATCTTCTATTATCATTATCATCAGCAAGGAAGACAGTAGATCAAAACTCTACACAAAGTTTCGAAGCGATTGGACAGTAAAGTGAACATCCATATCCAGTGATCCATCTTGTTTAGTAAGTAGATCAAACAGTAGTTTTTAGGGGATGGTAGTAGTGAGATGGATGGCTACTTAGAGGCAGCCATTAGTTTACAAACTGTTCCAAGGTTTTAAAAAAATATAAAATAAAATAAGAAAAAGAATAATAAAGGGATAGTGGTAGGGTGACTCATGGGGAGCTTGAGTTGGCTTATTAAGGGATTACAAGAAGCATGGGTCAACTTAGCAAGGGATGGGATGACTTGTGAGGGTGCTAGGAGTGCATGGGATGCCTCATGCATGAAATGGGTTGCCTCATGCTTACAAAAAGGGAAGAATGGTCAACTTATAAATGGTAGAGGACATCTTGTGCAACAAATGAGACACCTTAGGGCATGAATTATCAAGTATAAGTCACCATATGAAGAGAGAGGACAACCCAAAGTGACAGGAGACTAAGGAATCTAAGAGTGGTACACCTTGGGTCACCTTGTGCCCAATTATAGGACGACCCAAGGAGTGTAAAATTTAGGAAATTCTAAGATGGTGTGCTTATGGATTGTCTCATGCAATGCTTGGGTCGCCCTAGGAGTGTGAATTTAGGGAGCAAGATGCCTTGTGGGGGAGAATGAGTCGCCCTCAGAGTGTGGAGAAAGGGAGTAGGACATCTCATACATCTGTTGGGCCGCCCTGTGCCTAGAATGGGTTGTCCTGGACAATTGTAGGGTGGGAAATCTAAGGCTTCACCTTATTAGGTCACCCTGTCCAAATCCTTGGGTCTGCCCAAAGTAAGGAGCTTTTGAAGAATGGGTTGTCTCAACCTATGTTGGGTCACCCGATGTGTTTTATAGTGTTGAGTTTTGAGACTTTGCAATAGTAAGGCGCCTTGTCTCTTGCATTGGGGTGACTCAAGACCATGTAAAGTGTTAAATTGAGTCACCTTGCCTAACTTTGAGACGCCTTACTCCTATTAAACACAACCAACAGGACGTCTTGCCCAACAATGAGTCACCTTGCTAGTATTAAACCACAACATGCAAGGCGCCTTGCCCAAAGGCCAAGTCGTTTTACCCAGCCGACTATTCCTAAAAATGAGATGTAAAATGACCAAGATGCCCTCAAATTTCAACTATAACTTAAAACTTGAGAGGGGCAAGATGGGACTTTCACTATCCATTATATCAATGCTTGAACAATGCTTCAATTTTCATTTTCCTTCTTGTATTTCTCGAATACTCTGTCCTCTCCCTACATCCTCACACTCTCTCTTCCTTATTCTTGATTTCTCTCTCTAGAAAATTAAATACCCTTTATTAGATCACTCCAATCAATTTACAAATATTCAAGCAACTCAAGGAAGGGAAGATTTAAAGGATAAATTAGGGTTTTCCTCTACGAAGGGAAAGTTAGGGTTTTTGAAACCCAACATGCAAAATCCAATCCAAACCCAAAATTAAGGTAATTTTTCCTCCCTAATCTTAGGTTTAACTTCCTTATTACGTGATTGAATTGTATTGTTGAGATTTGATTGAATTTCAATTGGAGTCCTAAAATTTTAGAAATCGTGAATTGTGAAATGTGGGGGGAAATGAAATAAAAATGATATTTAGATGATAATGGCATGTAAATGAACTAATTAGTGAATTTTGAACATAGATTCTTTGAATGTGAGAAATTAGGGTTTGTGCAAAATAAGGAAAAATATATAATCCCTAGGAATAATCACGAGTTGACATTGAAATTTTAATTGTTGGTTTATGACAACCAAATGGAATTTAAAAAGAGATTTTGTTTGATTAAATTGTGGAATTGGGGGTGAATACCCTCCCAAGAAGTGAGCGGATGGTTATGTTGCATATGAATGAGAAAATTAATTTAAATTGTGAGTTATAAGTTGAATTTTCAAATGGATTTGAAATGGTTTTACATTAATCTGTGATTGTGGTGTGCCCTGAAATGAGATTGTGATAAATCCATGACTCTTGATGTTGATCATTGAATTATTTGTGCCATGTTATATTTGAACACTGGGGTAAACTCTAAAAATTTTACTTTACCTTGGAATTAAGCATGAATTGATTGATGGATTGAATTTGAAAATATGGTGTTGGGAAAATGACTATAGTCTAAGTTTTGTCACGGATCGGGATGATGTGGTTAAGGCTGGTTGAAAATTGGCTTAGTGCTAGGTGGGTTGAAGAGCCTCCTCTAGCCATCGTGATAATGTGGTAGCACCCTACGGAACTTCGGGCCAACACCAAAGTGAAGGGGATTTTATGAAAAAATTATGAAATACCCCTTGGCGGATCCTACCAACGGCCATTGATAGGAAAGAGGTTTCAACAAACCCCAAATATTTGGAAATGGAAGTTTAAATTTGTTTAATGATTAAAACAAATAAGTCATGGTGAAATGTGATTTAAATTCCAATTTATGTAAATTTGTTTAATGATTGAAACCACCCTCACCCCTCATTTACTATGTATTTTAAAATACTCACTCCCCTCTCTCTCTAATTCTTTTCAAGCATAGATTTGGACCAGTGCCAGTTGGATGAAATCTTTTGGTGACATTCAATAGGTAAAGGAGAAATAATTTTTATTCTTTTGTGATCTAGATCATATGAACCATGGAATGGTAATTTTGTATATCTCTCTATTTCTCTCTCTATATTTGGATTTGATTGATACTTGTTTTATTTCTCTTTGGGGCAAGTATTGGTAAAATCCTTACTTGGACAATATGCAAAATTCTTTTTTTGCAAAACTTATTGCTTTTGTTGGGACATTTGGATTTTATTATGAATTTTGAGATATATTTTGAGTTTGTAAATTTATGAGAATGTTTGGAAGGGTTGGCCAAATTGTATGCGTGTTTGAATAGAGACGGATCAGGTCGATCCTTGATTGTGTGATGAATGCATGCTAAATTATTTTGTATGGTTACATTATTTTGGAAAATTTTTGGATATTGATAAATGTCTTGTTGACGATTGTCGTGTGCTCGATGGGAGGGTTGGGACATGATACTTCTATTGGTATCAGAGTTTAAGTTTATGATTTTAAATGTTTAAAGGTTTGCATGTCTCCAAATGTCCCTAAAAGTTTTCGAAAGACTTTGAAATGTTTGCCTTTTTAAAATTTTAGAATTTTAAAGATATTTTAAGAGATGTACAAAAACCTTCTGTGGATTTTAAGGACTAAGACTCAATTTATATTTAGGGGGTTAAGTGTCTAGTCCGAATCCTAATTTAGAGAGCTAAGGATAGTGTCTCTTCTTATAGGAATCATGCCTCCTGGGCCAAGGATGAGGAATGTTAGTGAGATTCCTCCTTCTGAACATGAAAATGAATCATCCTCACATGCTCTGACTTCTCCTTCGGTTGTAACTAGCACTCACTCGGCACCTTCAACTGGGATTCCTCCACTATCACTCAACACACTCCGGCTACGGACCGAGTGGTGGAACACCTATGGCACTTATCTTCAAGCCCCTCCTTAAGTGCCAATCACTCTTCTACGGAGTCTAACCATTCCACCTACTTCTCCGGTAGCGCTAGTTGCTCCTCCCACTTTAGTGGCTGCTCCCATCACCTGTCCAACCATCTAATTATCCAAATTGATCAAAAAAGCCCGACAACTTGGATGAGTCACCTTTATGGGGACAAGTGATGCGATGGTAGCATAAAATTGGATTAATTGGGTTTGGGAGATGGTGATCGATATGAGGCATGACGATGAGTTGAAGCATATGGTGGCTATGAAACTATTAGATGAAGATGCTCGAGTATGGTGGGATAGTCTTAAGAAGAGATCCATACCACCTATCTCTTGGAATGAATTCCTTAGGGAATTTGACGAAAAGTACTATACTCGATTCTTCTGAGATTTAAAGAGAAAGAAATTCCTTCACCTCCACTAAGGCAACAAGTTAGTGGCGAAATATGAGATGGTGTTGAGGAAACTTTCCTTATTTGTTCCGAAGTTGGTAACTTTCGAGGAATACCTGGTTTTAGGATTGAAGAGGGCCTAAACTTAGCCATTAGGGAGAAGATGTCTGTGATCTCGGCTCACACTTACAAAGATGTTTTAGAATTGGCACTAAGGGCCAAGAAAATGGTCACGGAAGAGGAAGGACGAGGAAATGACAAAAGAAGAAAAGGAGGTCCAACTATATATCGGGCCGAGACTCAAAGCAGAGTGAGAGCACAAGCTCCTTCTGTCACCGGATCCGTTGGCATTCTATAAGGCCAATGCATATCCCATCTTGGGAACATCACCTCTTAATGCCACATCATAGACGGGGACTGGGAGTAACACAGTGGCTGCTCCAACCCAGCATCCGTAAATAAGGGCTCAGACCAGAATCTATTCAATAACCAATGATGATGCAAAGAACAACCAGACATAGTCATAGGTAAATTTTTTAGAACTTGAATTTGATGATTTAGAAATTTGAATATAAACATTATAACATCATGATTGCATGGTTTTGAATTTGAGGCATATTAGAGATATTGCATGATACTAAGGTGATTGGAAATGATTTTGATGTTTGATAATAGCTTTGGTGGCATTGAGGATTATAAATTTTGATTGAGTTTGGTCAGATTGAAAGTTAATTCATATTTTTCGCATATAGGTGCGATAAAATTTTTTTTAGTTAACGTTTGTGTATTGATTGATATTGGGTCTAATAACTCTTTTATGAGCATGGAGTTTGGAAAACACTCAAATAGACCTTTGGCCCCACTTGAAGAGGAGTGATTGGTTATCACTCTTTTAGGAGAATGGTTGAACAGAGACATCAGGTTCAAGGCATGTGAAATAATTGTAGAGGGTGAGATTCTTGAAGCGAACTTGATTCTGTTGGAGATAAGGGACTTTGACATTATATTGGGCATGGATTGGCTACACCCTCATAGAGCTTCAGTGAATTATTTTACTAAGGAGGTGGAGATCAGTAGACCAGGATTTCTTCCACTTGTATTCACTAGTGAATGGCAAGTGTCACCGAGCTATGTAATCTTTGAATTGGAGGCACATAAATTAGTGCATAAGGGTTGTGAGGCTTACCTAGCCCACATTATTGACACCACGATGGGAAGTCCAGAGTTGATGGATGTCCTGATGATCAATGAGTTTCCGAATGTTTTCTCAGACGAGTTGCCAGTTTGCCTCCAATTCAAGAGTTTGACTTTGCTATCGATTTGACTCCTGACACCAAACCTATTTCGATCTCTCTTTATAGGATGGTGCCAGCAGAGTTGAAAGAATTGAAGGTCCAAGTTCAAGAGTTGCTGGACAAGGGATTTATTTGACCAAGTACCTTACCTTGGGGTGCTCCAGTTCTATTTATAAAGAAGAAAGATGATACCCTTTGGTTGTGTATCGACTATCGACAATTGAATAAGGTGATCATTAAGAATAAATGTAACGCCGACGCTACGGTACCGAATTTCTGTACTCCCATTTCCTGAATTTAATAAAATAATCCTCAATTTATATATATAGAGAAAAATATTTAATTTTATTAAATTTTGATTTTTGGGGTTTTAATTCAAACCTTTGGTATATTAAATTTTTCAAAAAAAAATAGAATAATAAAGTATATATATATAAATATATTATTCTTTTCATTTATTAAATTTTTTTTTATATCCTCATTTATTTATTTCCAAATTTATCCATATAAATATATATTAATAATAACAATAATAATAATAATAATAATAAAAAAAAAGAAGAATAAGACGGGTTAGGGTTAGAAAACCCTAACCCTTTTCACACACTCTCTCTCTCTCTCCCTCTCTCTCTTTCTCTCCCTCGCCGCCTCTCCCTCTCCCGCTGCCATTCCCTCCTCCCTCCGCCTTGTTCCGCGCCGCTGTTCTCCGCCACCGCGGCCCTCCACCGTGCTCCGCCACCACCCACGGCCATCCAATCGATCGACCACTCTCTCTCTCTATTTTTCCCCCTCGGTCTCACTCTCTATCGCTCTCTTTCTCTCTCTATCCCTCGCGGTCTCGCGATTCAATCTCTCCCTCACCCGATTCATTCGCCACCGCCGCCTTCTTCCTCCGCCGTCGCGACCGCCGCGGGTCGCCATCCCTCAGTCTCTCTCGCTCTGCTCCTCCCTCCTGCGCGCGACTGCGCGCAACAGCGCGCGCGACTGCGCCTGCCTCAGCGCGCGTCTGCTCGCGCAATACTGCCCAGCACGCGCGCGGCTGCAGCGCTGACAGCCCTCCTGCGCGTGCTCTAGCGCGCAATAGCCCTTCCTGCGCGTGCTGCTGCAGCTCCTCCCTGCTCACGCGCCTTCTGCCACCTGCGGAAGCCTCAACTGAAAGCCCTAAGTCGACCGTGTTGTGTTCACTGCATAGGTAAGATCAAACCCTAACCCTAATTCTAGGGTTTCAAACTTTCTTAGGAAATTTGGTTTAGATTACTAAAATTACCTTAAATTGGGAGTTTTGCAGGTCTGAAAATGTATTGAGGAGACGATTTGGCAAAGGTTACGAACTACGAGAACAACCCTAGGTGAGGGATCTTCAATCCCTTAAATAATTTAAACCGATTTTGTTAAATTTTGGTAGAAATTATATAGACATATATCCTGAAATGTATTGGACGCGAAAGAAATGTGGTTCCTCTAAGGGTTTGTATGAAATTGTTAGAGTTAGGTCTAGGATTTGATGTAAACTGGACTGCGAAGCATGTTAGAAATGTCGTAGGTAGCATAAGAGTTTTATTTGATCGATTTGTGTATTTGTCCTTGGGGTATGAATTGGAATTGATGGGAATTAAATTAAAATTATGTTATTTGGGAGAAAATTTGGTAAAATCGAGGAATATTGTAAATTTAAAGTCGTTGGTGATTGAAATGATCTTAGGTTGATGAAATGAAAGTTTAGGGAAGTAATTGTGCAAATTTAAGCTCTTTTAAATAGAAGGAAATTTGAAAACCCTTTAATAGGGCTTTAATTGATGATTATCCGTATTTATTGGTCTAGGTTGACCTTTGGAGACTCAAGGAGAGTCCTTTTGATTTGATTTCAGAAACAGGGAGTGGATACCCTCCCTAGAGGTGAGTGGGACCCTAATCTCTTGCATGAAATGGTGAAAATCCGATTTTACCGTGTTTTAAATCAAAACATGCTTTGATATGCATTGATTTGACGTATGATATTAAATCTCAAAATCTGTTTTGTGACTATTGGAGTGTCGTACTTATGTTGTCTGCGATTATGCATCCATGTTTGAAATCAAATGTAATTGTGCCATGATTTGAGAAATGAAATGTTTTCTATGCTACCATTGATCGGTTGTTGATTTGAAATGACTTTGATGAAATGTATCTGGCACACGAATTTGAAATGTTTTGATGAACTGTGAGGGCATCGGGATGCCCACTTGTGATGAGATACTATGATGATGACATTGATGATTCCGTAGCTACGAAGGGACTTTGTAGAGGCACGAGTTGCCCGGATACGCTTCTGCAGGAGGTATCCACAAATGTCCAGTTTATATAGTCATAGGCACGAACGGTTGAACCCACATCGGGGGAGGACGTGTGTGACGCCACCGTCTAGCACCGGGCGGTGACCTAGTGACCAGCCAGTTTGTATATTTCGTAGGCACGAACGGTTGAACCCACATTTGGGGGAGGACGTGTGTGACGCCACAGTCTAGCACCGGGCGGTGACCTATTGACGAGTCTGGGTAAGCAAGGGCTAATCCCACGGCCAACGTCGGGGTAGAGAGCGATTTTGAACACTTTGCATATTAAAACCCCCGATGCGCCTGTTCTCGGTCATGGTTGACCTTTGCCAGGATTCTTTCGGCCAGCTCTATGATATACTTGATTTTTAAATGGATGCATATATGTATGATATCGTGTGATTGGATAAATGAGATCAGTTTATTGAACATATCATGATTTATTCCGAAACTTGAGTTATTGTTTATGAATGATATTATTTGACACTCCAATATTCACCTACACTATTAGTACTTGAGATTAATCCCCTCACTCACTGAGTATCCTCCCATAGATACTCAACCCTCTCTTCTCCCTCCTCAGACAGGATCATTGCGATAGGGCGACGTATTTTTGCTCGAGGGCTTGATAGATTGCTGGTGGATTTGGTTATTTTGGACGGTGAGGTTTTAAGTTTAAGTCTAAACTTGAATTACGTATTTTATTTCGACCCTGCGAGGTCTTGTTGAGGTCCGTAGTTGGCCGTGTACTTATTTTGGGATGACTGTATAAATTATGTATATTTATTTGCGAAACTCATTTCAATTGCATTGAGGCGATTGTATGTATTTGAATGTTACTTGGGAAGTTTGTTATACATTTGTATAAATTAGGTCCGCTCAGTGTGGCGGCTGCTCATGCTCTAGTTGGGCATGACAGTAGAGGTCTGTGTTTAGGTCTGCTAGGGATTTTATAGCCTTGCGTTGTTCTGAATGTTGGCTGTGGGAATTGATTGATTTTGGAGAGGCGGGGATGGCCATTTGTTTATTTTATAGCATGATTTGAATTTCACAGGGTTAAACAGGTTATTTGTACATGGGAGACCTCCAATTTATGGGGAGGTTCTGTCCAATTTTCTGTAAAAATCTAGTCAACATTCAGGGCAACGGGCGGCTGTTCACGTCTCCGATTCGGGGCGTGACAATAAATATCCTTTGCCGAGGATTGACTACTTGTTCTATCAACTCCAAGGGGCTAGTGTTTTCTCGAAAATCGATTTGAGGTTGGGCTATCATCAATTGAGGACAGAGGATGATGACGTCCACAAGATTACATTTAGGACGCAGTATAGGTACTATGAATTTTTTATGATGCCCTTTGGTTTGATTACGCTCTGTAACTTTCATGGATCTTATGAACCGAGTCTTCAATTCTTATGTCGATATGTTTGTTATTGTTTTTATTAATGACATCTTGTTTATTCCAAGAGCGATGAGGAATACTCAGAACATCTTCAGATTGTGCTACAAACTCTTTGAGAGAAGCAACTATACGTCAAGTTCTCCAAGTATGAGTTTTGGCTTAGGGAGTTTGGCTTCTTAGGGCACATTGTATCCGGAGATGAGATATTTGTTGACTCAAAGAAAGTAGAGGCAATTCTGAGATGGGAAAAACCCAAGAATATCACCGAGGTGAGAAGTTTCCTCAGATTGGTAGGCTATTACCGGAGGTTTATAGAAGGATTCTCAAAAATTGAAGCTCCATTGTTATATTTGACTCAGAAGGGAGTTAAATTTGAATGGAATGATAAGTGTGTATAGAGTTTTCAAGAACTCAAGAGAAGATTCATATCTGCTCCAATACTTGCTCTTCCTACTAGCGGCGACTACTTTGTGGTTTATAGTGATGCTAGTAGAGTTGGGATGTGTTTTAATGCAAGGTGATAAAGTCATCGCCTATACTTCTAGACAGTTGAAGAAACATGAATTGAGTTACCCTACCCGTGTAGAACTTGCAGCCACTGTATTGGCTTTAAAGATTTGACAACATTACTTATATCAAGCCACATGCAAAATCTTCACCAACCACAAGAGTTTCAAGTATTTGCTCACTCAGAAAAAGCTCAATTTAAGGTGAAGTAGATGGTTGGAGATGATCAAAGACTGGGACTTGGTGATTAACTATCACTTAGGCAAAGCGAATGTGGTTTTCAATGCTCTAAGCCACAAGTCCTCATCTTCCTCTTTATCTTCTGGGAGTTCTCATCTCTCATGCCTAATAGGACTCCGTACATGTCATGCCCTGATCTGAGGCCATGAATAGCTGCTTGTTACCCAGTACGTTGCCCATCATAGGATACACATACCAAGGCAACAAAGGCTAAAACAATCACCTGTTCAAAACTGTTTTAAACCTGTTTTTCCTCACAAACACCATTTCCCAAGTAAAGGATGTAAAAATGGAAGAAAATACCTCAATACATAATTATATAACACTGGTGAGAGTTTTAATTATATTACATAACCAAATTACAGTCATACCAATATAAGTATACAATGGTCATTCTATAGACCTCAAATGTACATCATTATCATCAAATGCATTACTGTGGAAATATAGCTGGTTCCATACCCAAAGCCTAATGTTACCAAATAAAGTCAAGTGTGTCGAGCTCTCTCGACACTTCTTTCTACCAAGTCTATAACAGTAATCAAGGAAAAGTGATGGGTGAGTATTATGGGAAAATATTTAGGGAGTGAGGGGATTGACAATATGTTCTCAATAATAAGTCTGAACAAGGAGTGTCAAAGTACATTTCAAAACCATAATGACATCAAAACCAAGTATGTCATTTCCAGAAATCAAGTGATCACATATCACACGTGATAGTATCAAAGTATGCATCCATTTATATTTTCGAAATCATTTAGAGTTTATCAATAAAATAACCCCAACAAAAGTTTACCTCGACCAATAATAGGCGCATTGGGGGTTTTTATATGCAAGTATATAAAATTAGCTCTCTACCCCAACGTTGGCACATACAAGCAACTCCCAGTGGTAGACGGCCTATATGGATGAACCTCCCCATTACATGATTCAACTGAACCCATACAGATATCATAATCAACCATGTATAGAATCTCGTCCAGAGTTAGACAGCGGCATCACATATGTCCTCCCCGATTTGGTTCAACCGGCCGCAACTATATAACACTGACATTTGGGGATACCTCCTACAAAAACATATCCGGACGCAATAGGTGCCTCAACAAATGCCCTTCGTAGTTACGGAAATCCATCAAGGATATATCATCATATCTCAAGTAGGCATTCGACCCACATATATCATCAAATCATATCAAATTTGTGTGCCAATATGTTTCATCAAAATATTTCAAATCAATGTGCCAATGCAATGGTAGCATATAAATCATGTCAAGGTTTCAAATAGTGGCACTATATTATTTCATTTCAAACCATGGATGCATAATCATTTGAATCTCAATCATTTGGGACACTCTAGTGGATCACAAAAGAACATTTATCAAACATAGTCCAAAATCATATGCTTTCACACATGCTATAAAACATGTCATTTAAAAAGTTGAAAAACATGAATTTGTTTAATCAAAAACATAATATCAAAGTCCCACTCACTGTATACGGGAGAGTATATCACTCACTGAAAACACCACAACATATCGAAAATGTGTTTCCTCGATTAATTCAACAAATGTATCACTACAATGACAATACAAATAATATATATAAGAGTCATACCATTGAAAAGTTCAATGTTACATTTTATTTTAACCAATTCTTCATCTAAGATCAAAGTTTAGAGCATCAACTGCATGCTCCTAGGGTTCACATGCACTATCCCCTTTACCATCACTAATCTAACAACTTCCAATGCCCACTTCTAATGGCACATTTCAACAAAATAATGTCTCTTTAATCCATCAAATCATCACTAATTATAAGGTTTCACATCTTACAAATATTACATATGCACGTGTTCATACTCTTAGTCCAAAATTTAGTATACACACACTTGCAAATCCTCAGTCAAATCTTCCATTCCTTACACATACACATACACCAATTCCTACACATTTCTTCACATCACCCTAACACACATACCTATAACTCATTAACCAGAATTTTGGCACACATACACATTTTGCGCAGTCTTTGAAAAATGGCCATAACTTCCACTACACATATTAGATTTAATTGATTCTTATCTCACATTAAAGATAAGACATAGATCTACATTTTTCATAACTAGAGCATAGTCTAATTTGGTCTTGAAGACAGCTCAAAACCATAGTGAAATCGTGGACAGAACAGGGCAAAACAGAGCATGATTCTGCAGAACTCCCCACTTTGAAAAATCATTAAAATGTTGATAATCATCAGAATTCAGTGAATGATATGTCATTTTAAAGCTCTTGAAGTCTAGTTCTAGTAAAAACTTGACCTAGTTCAATTTACAATAGTGCAAGAAATGTTATGATTTAAACTGTGCAGCAAGGTCATATGTCCAAAGTTTCAAAAATCAGATTTTTCATCCTCATTCCTCATTCAAGTTCTAGGCCAACTCAAGGTTCAAGCTTTCTTGCACACAAGTCTCATGTTCTCTACATCAAAATGTGATCATTTTAAGCTTAAGCTAGACATCCAACAACCCAAAATTCTGCACACAATGTTCATGGTTTCTTGCCTCCAAAAATGACCAAATCAAGCTTGAAACAAGCTTTCCATAACTGAAAATTTCTGCACACACTACCTTGCACTTCGGCCACTAGTTTGCTCCCTAAACTTGGTTACAAACATCACATTAGGACACTAGCATAAGGTTCTCAAGTCTTCACTCAAGTGTAGAATATTTTCTTCCCTTTTTCCCTTAGTTTCGGCCATGGTTGGTTCACATAGTTAGGCTTCTCCTTTTAACCAAAAATTAAGATATGTTGTGATATAGAATAAGAGGAGATGTTCTTACCTTATGCAGTCCGGTTGAAGCCCTGAAGAAACCAGATTTCCTCCCTTTCTTGGACTCTCGGCCACTCTAGATCCACCAAGGTAGAGTTCTCCTTTTGGTCTTGTTTTTAGATATGTTATACTAAGACTTGAAAGGGGAAGATCTATGTAAAAATATTTGGGTAGTGTGTTGGAAAATTTTGGAGTTTTCCTCACCAGCAGCTCACGGCCATGGAGAGGATAAAAACAGGGGAAAGCAAGCTTCTTTGTGTTTTTTTGCTTGAATACACACGGTTTTGGGAGAAAGAACAAACAAAGGCTAAGTGTTTTGTTTTGTTAAGCCCATTTCATTCAATCCTAGCCCTTCATCATTGCTCAAGATCAATCTTAGACCATTGGATCTCCCTCTCTCACAACAACACTCTTGTCTTCAATTAATGTTGTGTCCCCCAACAACCAAGATCCAAAGGTCCACAATTAAGAATCCATTTCTTGGGCAAATCCTCACCATTGATGTGTTTTCAAGAAAGCTTACTCTTTTACCCAATGGACAATATTTTGTCTCCCACTAACTAGATCCAAAGGTTCATATTAATTCATCCCTTACTATTTAATCTCCACTATTGGATTTTGGGTCTCAAATGTCAATCCATTTTCCTCTCTTTTCCCCAACAATCGACTAAGTCACTCTCCCAGTTCTCCACACATGCCTTGGTCACATTTTTGGGGGAAAGACACAATTGCTAAATGCCTTCTTATCTCAACCATTGATTTCTTCAAGATTTAGTCCTAACCCTTGGATTATTTTTACCAAATAAAGTCATTTTCACTCTCCTTTCTTCAAATCTTTAATTAAAACCCAATTAAAACCCAACTCAAAACTCTAACCATCCACTTACACCCCAATTCCATTGGTTTCTTAGTTTTCTTTCCATTTCTTAATTTTGTTTACTAATTTCAATTGAGTCCCTAAACTTATAAAAATTTTAAGTTGACCCCAAAATTTTCATAATTGCACATTAGACCCAAAAGCTCATTTTAGGCTTAGCTTAATTTATTTCGCATCAAAACGTGATCGTTTAGCCTTTCTGAGTCGCAATTGACCTGATTGGGGTTTTACCGGTGATTTTTCAAGAAATTTGCGATTTAGCTCTACAAAGTAAGATCTATCCAAATTTGAGGTTCTTGTATGTTCTAGAGTCATCCTCATTATTATTGGACTCTCTGTGGTCATTTTGGAAATTTTTAGTTTCCGACGATTTGGACCGAAATCTTTTCTGGAGCGGTTTTTAGTGAAAAAATTTCTTAGTGATTTTTCTATATAGAACATGTGAGATCTCATATATGAAGTGAAGAGTAATACAAGTATGAGTACACCAAGGTGTCAGTATTATATTTTCTAACCCTCTAAAAGTAAGTTTTGTCCTCGAAACTAAAAGAAAACTATATAGAGAAAAGTTGAGGGCATTGTCTCCTCATGGTCTCCTCAGGCTTCCAGGTCTCCTCTTTGACCTGATCACTCCTCCATAAGGCTTGGACTGGAGGAACTTCCTTGCTCCTCAGCTTTTTAGTCTGCCGATCAAGGATAGCCACGGGCTGAACTGGTAGACTCAAATCCTCATGCAACTCAACTGGCGGAGGCTCTAAGATGCGTGATGGATCAGGTAGGTACTTTCTAAGTACTGAAACGTAAAAAACATCGTGAATGCGTCAAAGTTTATCTGGTAGCACTAACCTGTAGGCCATATTTCTGACCCTCTCAAGGATATGGAAAGGCCCAAATACTTGAGGTTCAACTTATCTCGCTGCCTGAATCGAATCACCCATTTCCTAGGAAATATCCATAGGAAAACCATGTCTCCCTCTTCGAACTCAAGTGGTCGCCACCTCCTATCAGGTTAACCCTTCTGTCGGTCCTGGGCGATCTTCATCCGCTCGCGGATGATCCTCACTTTTTCTTTAGTTTTCTCAACAATCTCAACACTATTGAGTTGCCTCTCTCCTACCTCATCCCAGCACAACGGAGTACGGCATTTTCTCCCATATAATGCCTCATATGGTGGCATCCCAATGCTAACCTGATAGCTATTATTATATGAAAATTCTAACAGTGGGAGATGATGATCCCAGCTACCTCGAAAATCCATAACATATGCCCTCAGCATATCCTCTAGAGTTTGGATAGTCCTTTCTAACTGACCATCGATTTGGGGGTGGTATATTGTGTTGAAACTCAGTCTAGTGTCCAATGCCTCCTGCAATCTAGGCCAAAATCTAGAGGTAAACCTGGGGTCTTTGTCTAAGACTATCGACAGAGGTACCCCATGAAGTCTGACTATAGTATCGATATAGAGGCGTGCCAACATCTCTATGGAGAAATCAGCACAAATCAAAATGAAATGTGCAGATTTGGTGAGTCTATCAATGATAACCCATATAACATTGTGCCGTGCTGAAGTCCATGGTAATCCCATCACAAAATCTATCGTGATGTGTTCCCACTTCCACTCAGAAATGGGAAGAGGCTGTAAAGTGTTGGCGGGTTGCTGATGCTCGGCTTTTACCTACTGATAGACTAGACATCGAGCAACAAACTCTGTAATCTCTCTCTTCATACTGGGCCACTAGTAACTACCTTAGATAGTCCGATACATTTTCGTACCGCTCGGATGCATAACATAAGTGGAGGAATGAGCTTCTTTAAGAATAGTTCTCCAAAGATTGCTGTTGGCAGGAATGCAAACCCATCTCGATATACCACCAGTCTATCCTCTTGTGGTCCTATTGGAACTCCGTAAAATATCTGCAGTTGAACTCTCTCAAGAAGTCCTCCCACCACAGTGGCTCAGTAGTTTTGTCACAAATAGCCTCCCACCAAGTGAGACCATTACCATCTAACAACCTCTCTGCTACCCACAGCCTATACTCCCCGCTCAAACCCAAATCCATCAAACGCCGATGGGTCCAGTTAACGCAGTGTTTAGCCGCAGTGGCATCACCGAGTCCTGCAAACTTTGTGCATCCCAACTGTTGAGCTTCTTTGACTAGCTGAGTTAGCTCGTGGATGCGTCTACGTATGGAGGAAGTAGTGTCACTCGGACTAGAAATTGTAGAAGGAATGGCCACTGGTGGAGGATCCGATGCTGCAGGAGAAGGTACTACTGTAGGAATAGCCACTGCCATAAGAGTCGGCGCTGCCATTGGTGGTGGTGGGGGTGGCATCTAAATCTTGTATGTGGTGTACCACTTATACACCTGCCTAAATGCTTTGAGTGGTGTTGGTAGAATTACGACTGTAGTAGCTGGCTGAGAAGGCATTGGAAGAGGCGAACGTGATGAGGATGTATCCTCGGGCACAGTAGGTGGCTCAGAGGGTGCAAATCTAGTGCCCTGCCTAGTCGTCATAGTTCTTCAAAGGAATAATTTTTATTAGGTATGATTCAAAAATTAGGGTTAGTGACGAAGTAACTAACCCCCAAAAAATGAATGAAGTTATCGATTTAAGAACCGATGGAAATGACATGCTAAGTTAGATACGAACGATATCTAACCCTCTAAAAATAAAAAAAAACTCATATGCCTAAAACCATGTACTGAGATCTCATGACTGTAATGAACTTTCATATGCATTGAGGACTTTTAAAAATGCACTTGGGAATATTTTTAAAACTCCTTTCATAAAACATAACTTTCAACCTTGAGTTCTGATGCCAACCAAACTGTCACGCCCCGATCTGAGGTCGTGAACAGCCATCTGTTACCCCGTACACTGCCCATCACAGGACACACATACCAAGGCAATGAAAGCTAAAACAATCACCTGCTCAAAGCTATTTTAAACCTGTTTTTCCTCAAAAGCACCGTTTCCCAAGTAAAGGATGTAAAAATGCAAGAAATTACCTCAATGCATAATTATACAATACTGGTGAGAGTTTCAATTATATTACATAACCAAATTACAGTCATCCTAATATAAGTATACAACGGTCATTCTATAGACCTCAAATGTACATCATTATCATCAGATGCATCACTACGGAAATGTAGCTAGTTCCATACCCAAAGTCCAATATCACCAAATAAAGTCAAGTGTGTCGAGCTCTCTCGACACTTCTTCCTGCTAAGTCTATAACTATAACCAAGGAAAAGTGAGGGTGAGTATTATGGGAAAATACTTACTGAGTGAGGGGATTGATAATATGTTCTCAATAATAAGTGTGAACAAGAAGTGTCAAAGTACATTTCAAAACCATAATGATATCAAAACCAAGCATGTCATTTCCAGAAATCAAGTGATCAAATATCACACAACATAGTATCAAAATATGCAACTATTTACATTTCTGAAATTATTTAGAGCTTTCCAAGTACATAAAATTAGCTCTCTATCCTAACGTTGGCACGTACAAGCAACTTCAAGTGCTAGACCGCCTAAACGGATGGACCTTCCCATTACAAGGTTCCACTGGACCCATATGGATATCATAATCACATAATCAACCATGTATAGAATCTCGTCCAGTACTAGATAGTGGCGTCACACATGTCCTCCCCGATTTGGTTCAACCGGCCGCAATTATACAACACTGACGTTTGGGAATACCTCCAGCAGAAGCATATCTGGACACAATGGGTGCCTCAACAAACGCCCTTCGTAGCTACAGAAATCCATCAAGGATACATCATCATATCATTATATCTCAGGTAGGTATCCGGTCCACATATATCATCAAATCATATCAGATCGGTGTGCCAATATGTTTCATTAAAACATTTCAAATTAATGTGCTAATGCAATGGTAGCATATAAATCATGTCAATGTTTCAAATAGCGGTACAATATTATTTCATTTCAAACCATGGATACATAATCATTCGAATCTCAATCATTTAGGACGCTACAATGGATCACAAAAGAACTTTTATCAAACATAGTCCAAAATCATATGTTTTCACACATGTGCTATAAAACATAAATTTGTTCAATCGAAAACATAGCATCAAAGTTGCTCTCACTGTATATGGGAGGGTATATCAGTCCTTGAAAACACCACAACGTGTCAAAAATGTGTTCCCCTCGATCAATTCAACAAATATATTACTACAATGGCAATACAAATAATATATATAAGAGTCATACCGTTGAAAAGTTCAATGTTACATTTTATTTTAACCAATCCTTCATCTAGGATCTAAGTTTAGAGCATTATACGCATGCTTCTGGGGTTCACATTCACTATCTCCTTTACCATCACTAATCCAACAACTTCCAAGGCCCACTTCTAAAGGCACATTTCAATAAAATAATGTCTCTTTAATCCATCAAACTATTACTCCTTGTAAGGTTTCACATTTTACAATTATTACATATACACGTGTTCATACTCTTAGTCCAAAATTTAGTATACACACACTTCCAAATCCTCAGCCAAATCTTCCATTCCTTACACATACACATACACCAATTCCTACACATTTCTTCACATCACCCTAACACACATACCTATAACTCAATAACCAGAATTTCTGCACACATATTCATTTTGCGCAGTCTTTGAAAAATGGCCATAACTTCTACTACATATATCGGATTTAATTGATTCTTTTCTCACATTAAAGATAAGATATAGATCTACATTTTTCATAGCTAGAGCATAGTCTAATTTGGCCTTGAAGATAGCTCAAAACCATAGTAAAGTCACGGATAGAACAGGGCAAAATAGAGCATGGCTATGTAGAACTCCTCATTTTGAAAAATCATTAAATTTTCGATTCTTATCAAAATTCAGTGAATCATATGTCATTTTAAAGCTCTTGAAGTCTAGTTCTAGCAAAAATTTACCTAGTTTAATTTGCAGTAGTATAGATAAATGTATAATTTAAATAGTGCAGCAAGGTCATATGTCCAAAATCTCAAAAATCAGATTTTTTTCCTTATTCCTAATTCAAGTTCTAGGCCAACTCACGGTTCAAGCTTTCCTGCACACAAGTCTCATGTTCTCTTCCTCAAAATGTGATTATTTTAAGCTTAAACCAGACATCCAACAACCCAAAATTTCTGCACACAATGTTCATGGTTTCTTGCCTCAAAAAATGACCAAATCAAGCATGAAACAAGCTTTCCAAAACTGAAAATTTCTGCACACTCTCCCCTGCACTTCGATCACTTGTTTTCTCCCTAAACTAGGTTACAAACATTATATTAAGACACTAGCACAAGGTTCTCAAGTCTTCACTCAAGTGCAGAATCTTTTCTTCCCTTTTTCCCCTAGTTTCGGCCACGGTTGGTTCACATAGTTAGGCTTCTCCTTTTAACCCCAAATTAAGATATGTTGTGACATAGAATGAGAGGAGATGCTCTTACCTTGTGTAGTCCGGTTGAAGCCTTGAAGAAACCAGATTTCCTCCCTTTCTTGGACTCTCGGCCACTCTAGATCCACCAAGGTAGAGTTCTCCTTTTGGTCTAGTTTTCATATAAGTTATATTAGGGCTTGAAAGGCAAGATCTAGGTAAAACTATTTGGATAGTGTGTTGGAAAATTTTGGAGTCTTCCTCACCAGTAGCTCACGGCCATGGAGAGGATACAAATAGGGGAGAGCAAGCTTCTTTGTGTTTTCTTGCTTGAATACACACAGTTTTGGGAGAAAAAACAAACAAAGTCTAAGTGTTTTGCTTTGTTAAGTCCATTTCATTCAATCCTAGCCCATCATCATTTCTCAAAATCAATCCTAGACCATTGGATCTCCCTCTCTCGCAACAACACTCTTGTCTTCAATTAATGTTGTGTCCCCCAACAACCAAGATCCAAAGGTCCATAATTTAGATTCTATTTCTTGGGCAAATCCTCACCATTGATGTGTTTTCAAGAAGGCTTACTCTTTTACCCAATGGACAATGTTTTGTCTCCCTCTAACTAGATCCAAAGGTTCATATTAATTCATCCCTTTCCATTTAATCTCCACCGTTGGATTTTGGGTCTCAAATGTCAATCCATTATCCTCTCTTTTCCCCAACAATCGGCTAAGTCACTCTCCCACTTCTCCACACATGCCTTGGTCACGTTTTTGGGGGAAAGACATAATTGCTAAATGCCCTTTTATCTTAACCATTGATTTCTTCAAGATTTAGTCCTAACCCTTGGATTATTTTTACCAAATAAAATCATTTTCACTCTCCTTTCTTCAAATCTTTAATTAAAACCCAACTAAAAACTCAAACCATCTACTCACACCCCAATTCCAACGATTTCTTATTTTTCTTTCCATTTCGTAAATTTCTTTTTTACTAATTTCAATTGAGTCCCTTAACTTTAAAAAATTTTAAGTTGATCCCAAAAATTTCATAATTGCCTATTAAACCCAAAATCTCGTTTTAGGCCTAACTTAATTTATTTCGCGTCAAAACGTGATCATTTAGCTTTTCCGAGTCACATTCGACCTGACTGGAGTTTGACTGGTGATTCTTCAAGAAATTTGCGATTTAGCACTATGAAATAAGATCTATCCAAATTTGGGGTTCTTATACACTCTATAGTCATCCTCATTATTATTGGACCCTCAGTGGTCATTTTGGAAATTTTTAGTTTCTGGTGATTTGGACCAAAATCTTTTCTGGAGCAGTTTTTAGTGAAAAATTTTCTTAGCGAATTTTTTATATAGAACATGTGAGATCTCATATATGAAGTGAAGAGTGGTACAAGTATGAGTACACCGAGGTGTCTGTGTTACAGTACACTTGGCATCAAGTTGGCCAACGATGAGCATGGTGTACTATTAGCCAAGTTTGAGGTGTAACCAACTTTAGTGGACCATATTAAAGAGCTCCAAGCAATCGATAAGGAGCTAAAGAGCATAGTGGAGAAGGTCCACAAGGGTGAAGGTGGTGATTTCCATGTTCGGGAGGATGACATGGTGATTTATAGAAAATGAATTTATGTTCTCCAGAATGATGAGTTTCGAAGAGCAATAATTGAAGAGGCATACACTTCGGCATATGCCATGTATCCCAAGAGCACAAAAATGTGCCAAACTATCAAGGAAACCTAGTGGTGGTTGGGATTGAAGCAGGAGATAGCCGAGTTTGTGCCAAGGTGCCTTGTGTGCCAACAAATCAAGGTTAAATATCAGAATCGATCGGAACACTTTAACCATTGCCTATACCTGAATAGAAATGGGAGCACATCACCATGGATTTCATGGTGGGATTGCCATGTACTCTGAGCTATTACGATGCAATTTGGGCGATAGTTGACCGGCTTACTAAATTAACACATTTTCTTTCAATCCAGAACACCTACTCATTGGAGAGGTTAGCTAAATTGTATATTGATGAGATTATCCAACTTGACAAGGTTCCAATGTCAATTGTATCAGACTGTGAACCTCGATTCATGTCCCAATTTTGGCCTAAGTTACAAGAGGTTTTGGGCACTAAGTTAAAATTCAGCACTGTATTTCATCAACAGACGAATAGATAGTCAGAGCATACAATTTAGTCATTGGAAGATATACTGAGAGCATGTGTTATGGACTTCCAAGAGAGTTGGGATAGACACCTCCCGTTAGTTGAATTTGCCTATAACAATAGCTATCAAGCTAGTATTGGGATACCTCCCTACGAAGCTCTCTACAAAAGAAAATGACGAACACCTTTGTGTTGGGATGAAGTTGGAGAGCAAAAGATTGAAAGTGTGTAGCTCATTGAGACAACCACAGAAAAAATGAAAGTGATTCGAGCAAGGATGAAGGCGACTCAAGATAGACAAAAAAGTTACGCCAACAAAAAAAGACGACCATTGGAATTCGAGGTTGGAGACAAAGTTTTCTTGAAGATATCACCCTAGAAAGGTGTAATCCAATTTCAGAAACAAAGAAAATTGAATCCTCGGTACATTGGTACATTCAAGATCCCTGAGAGGATTGGAAATGTGGCTTACAAGCTAGAATTACCCCCAGAATTGGAGAAAATTCATGATGTATTCCATGTCTCAATGTTAAAGAAATATTTGCCGAATCCCTCTCACATTTTAGAAGCTCCTCAGATATAATTAAATCTAGACTTGAGTTTCAAGGTGCAGCCAGTACAAATCCTTGATTGACAACTTAAGCAATTGAGAAGTATGTACATCCCAATGGTTAAGGTGTTATGAAGAAACAACCAAGTTGAAGAGGAAACTTGGGAGATAGAAGAATCAATGTGGAAACAATACCCGCACCTTTTTGATGTATAAATTTTGTTTTGAGATTTCAAGGACGAAATTTATTTTTAGTGGGTTAAATGTTGTAACATCGAAAATTCGGTATTAAAAAATTTTTATTTTAATTATTAAATTTTCCTTGTAAAATACCGGAAGAAATCGGATTGCAATCGAATTCGGAGTTTGGATGTAACATAGAAAAATTTAATGTCTTGATTTTTCCATCTCACTTAAGTGCCAAGGGTTGGAATTTTTTCAAATTTTGTGCTTTTGAATAATTCTAAAATAATTGGTAAGTGAATATATAAATTATTGTTCATATAATTAACAAAGAATGAATTGGCTTAGTGGTGTATGTCTTTTTAGAGAATGTTGGAGTCATGGGTTCAAGACTCCCTTGAGGCAATATGTAGGATTTTTGAAGAATTATAAGGTCTTGGGTTGGCTTGTCATGGAGTAAGGTGACTTACGAAATTGAAGATTATGAGAGGGAGGGTGGCTCGTGAGAAGTTTGGGTTAACTCATACATATAGAAATTGTGAGAATGAGGAAGTCTCATGCCTTGCTTGGGTTGGCTCATGAAAATGGATGTTGTGAGTGGTAGGGTGACTAATGGGGAGCTTGAGTTGGCTTATGAATGGATTACAAAAAGTATGGGTCAACTTAGCAAAGGATTAGATGACTTGTGAGGGTGTTAGGAGTGCATGGGATGCTTCATGCATGAAATGGGTCACCTCATGCTTGCAAAAAAGGAAGAATGGTCACCTTATAAATGGTAGAGGATGCCTTGTGCAACAAATGAGATGCCTTGGGGCATGAATTATCAAGCATAGGCCACCTTATGCAGAGAGAGGATGATCCAAAGTGGCAAGAGACTAAGGATTTTGAAAGTGGTATGCTTGGGTCACCTTATGCCAAATGATAGGACGACCCAAGGAGTATAAAATTTGGGAGATTCTAAGATGGGGTGCTTGTGGGTCGTCTCATGTCATGCTTGGATCACCCTAGCAGTGTGAATTTAGGGAGCAAGACGCTATGTGGGGAGAATGAGTCGCCCAAAGAGTGTGGAGAAAGGGAGTAGGACATCTTATTTATCCATTGGGTGGCCGTGTGCCTAGAGTGGGTCGTCCTGGACAACCTCAAGGTGGGAAATCTAAGGCTTCACCATATTGGGCTGCCCTATCCATATCCTTCGGTTGACTTAAGGTTAGAAGCCTCTAAAGAATGGGTCATCTCAACCTATGTTGGGCCACCCTATATGTTTTGTAGTGATGAGTTCTGAGACTTCGCAATGGTAAGGCGCCTTGTCTTTTGCATTGGGATGACTTAAGACTATGTAAAGTATGAAATTGAGTTGCCTTGCATAAATTTGAGCCGCCTTACTCCTATTAAAACACAACCAATAGGACGTTTTGCCCAACGGTGAGTCACCTTGCGAGTATTAAAGCACAACTTGCAGGACGCCTTGCCCAGTCGACTCTTCACAAAAAAGAGATGTAAAATGACCAAGATGCCCTCCAATTTCAACTATAACTTATAACTTGGGAGGGGCAAGATGGTAATTTCACTATCTATTATATTAATGCTTGAACAATGCTTCAATTTTCATTTTCCTTCTTGTATCTCTTGAATACTCTCTCCTCTCCCTACATCCTCACACTATCTCCTCCTCACTCTTGATTTCTTTTTCTAGAAAATTAAATACCCTTAATTAAATCACTCCAACGAACTTGCAAATACTTCAAGCAACTCAAGGAAGGGAAGATTTAAAGGAAAAATTAGGGTTTTGCTTTACGAAGGGAAAGTTAGGGTTTTTGAAACCCAACCTCCAAAATCCATTCCAAACCCAAAATTAAGGTAATTTCTCCTACCTAATCTTGGGTTTAACTTCCTTATTACTAAATTGAATTGTATTGTTGAGATTTGACGGAATTTCAATTGGAGGCGAAAACCCTAGAAATTGTGAATAGTGAAATTTGGGAAAAATGAAATAAAAATGTTATTTAGATGGAAATGGCATGTAAATGAACTAATTGGTGAATTTTGAACATAGAATCTTGGAATGTGAGAAATTAGGGTTTGTGCAAAATTAGGAAAAATCTATAAACCCTAGAAATAACCATGAATTGACATTAAAATTTTAATTGTTGGTTTAGGACAACCAATTGGAATTTAAAAAGGGATTGCATTGGATTAAATTGCGGAATTGGGAGTGAATACCCTCTCAAGAGGAGAGTGGATGGTTATATTGCATATGAATGAGAAAATGGATTCCAATTGTGAGTTATAAGTTAAATTTTCAAATGGATTCGAAATGGTTTTATATTACTTTGTGATTGTGGTGTGCCCTGAAATGAGATTGTGATAAATCCATGACTCTTGACGTGGATCATTGAATTATTTATACCATGTTTCATTTAAACACTCATGTGAACTGTGAAAATTTTGCTCTACCTTGAAATTGAGCATGAATTGATTAATGGATTGAATTTGGTAACATGGTGCTAGGAAAATGATTATAGTCTAAGTCTTGTCACGAACCAGGCCATTGGGGCCGCATGGCTAAGGCTGGTTGAAATTTGTCTTGGTGGTAAGTGGGTTGGATAGCCTCCTCAAGCCATTGTGATAACGTGGTAGCACCTCACAAAACTCCAGACTAATGCCAAGGTGAAGAGAATTTTATAAAAAAATTGTAAAAAACCCTTGGCAGAGACTACCAATGGCTATTGGTAAGAAAGAGGTTTCGGCAAACCCCAAAGATTTGGAAATGAAAGTTTAAATTTGTTTAATGATTGAAACAAATGAGTCATGGTGAAATGTGATGTTTTATCTTTTGAAATGAGATAAATTTGATGATATATGTTTGGCACCACCACCCTCACCCCTCATTTATATGTTACATGCCATTGCATTCCATTCACTGAGTATTTTTAAATACTCACTCCCTTTCTCTCTAATTCTTTTCAGAGGAAAGTATACATTTGGACTAGTACCAGTTGGATAAAATCTTTTGATAACAATGGATAGGTAAAGGAGATGTAAATTTTATTCTTTTGGGATCTAGATCATATGAATCATGGAATTGAAATTCTATACATCACTCTATCTCTTTCTCTCTCTATGTTTGGATTTGATTGATACTTGCTTTATTTCTCTTTGGGACAAGTATTGGTAAAATCTTTACTTGGACAATATGGAACTTCGTTTGATTTTGCTTAAAATTCCTTTTTGCAGAACTTATTGCTTTCATAGGGTATTTGGATTTTATTGTGAATTTTGAGATATATTTTGAGTTTGAAAATTTATGAGAATATTTGGCAGGGTTAACCAAATTGCATGCATGCTTGAATAGTGACGGATAAAGTTGATCCTTGATTGTGTGACGAATGCATGTTAAATTATTTTTTATGGTTATATTATTTTGAAAAATTGTTGGAAATTGATAAATGTCTTGCTCTATCTTTGTGTACTATAGGGATTATATGTATGCTGAGATAACGCTGTAATTGTCGCGTGCATGATGAAAGGGTCAGAGCGTGACAAAAATAATAAAATAAAATGAAAGAATAATAAAATAATAAAAGAAAAGAAAAAATAATAAAATAAAATGTAAAATGCTAATTTTTCTAATATATATATAAAAAAATTAGTGACGAATTATGCGATTCGTTGCCAACTTAGTGATAAATACAATAATCCATCGCTAAAATTGGTGATGGATTTTCTATCTTTCGCTAACTTAGCAACGAATTTTAGATTCTATCTCTAAAATTTAGTGATGGATTTTTGAATCGGTCGCTAAGTTAGTGATGGATTAAATCCGTCACTAAGTCTTTTTATATTAGAACCCCTAGCCCTAATATTTTCTCTCTCTTCTCAACACCTCTCTTCTCTTTGGCTAACCGCTTCATCAATCTCCTTACAAGCCTTTGTTCAATCACCTTCCATCAACCGCTGCATCAATCGATGGAAATCGATGGTACCCTATCTCTCGCTCTTTCTCTTCTTCCAATTGTTGACAAAGTCTTTCTATATGGGCTTTTGTTTTCAATCATCGACTCCTCACTCACTTGTTTCAATTGCCTTAGTCTGTTGGGTTTTCTTAATCTTGACTAGCTCGTAGTTTTAATTTATGGACTTCTGTTTTCAAGCACAAAGATCTTTCCACACATGTCCTCTCAAAGTCTGTCTCTCTCTCTTTGTCAACTTTTGATTTTCTCTTAGCTCTTCAATGGGGTGATCCATTTTGGACCATCAATCAATTCTCAATCGCCATTCTTGACCGTCGACCCATTTTCTCTCAGCTCTTTGATAGCCTCTCAAAGTCTCTCTCTTGTTTTTATCGCCATTGTACAGGTAATGGTTGAATTTTGAAATTTGTTTTGCTTTTCTTTGTTATTTGAAATTATTTTCTGGATGATTATTTTGATAGGGTTTGGAATTTATTTAGTCATAATTGACTTGTTATTTTCAATGCAATTATCTAGGCTTTTGTTAATTGGAATCGAATGTGTTTGCTTTCAATTACCATCGATCCTTTTAATTACTATTGATCCTTACAACAGGTTATGCCTTTGGAGCTTTTTTCATGCATCCTTCCCTTCCCGGTCCTTCGATATGTCACTATACCATTTATTTGGTTGTTAAAGCATTCTACAATTAGCAACTCTAACTACCATGAGTGACTCAAGCATTACTTAAAATACATGTTTACAAATTTACATGCCAAATTTGCCCATGAGATTCCTTAGACAACTTTATAGTTTTGAATTCAAACCACAAAACTACTCCTGAACAACATCAACTACCATGTTATGTGTCCTTGTCTCTTTCTTGTAATTTGAATCATGCCGACAGCTTTCTTTCTTCATTAGGACAACATTTGAATGTTCCCTAAACTCCCTCTCAATCGCTAGTTGAGTCCTAATTTGAATTTTAAACCCTTTGTAACTTCCTCAGACAAACATAACTACTGTGTCAGCATAGTGCTCCTATGTTTGAACCTTGCTCTCCAAGATTAGTCCTCTATTCCTCCACGAAATGAAGCCATTTTAAGTCTCCAAGAGCCTTTTGTAAGGAACTCTTAAATGCTTGAGTAAGAACTAGCATCTTTTCTGAAATTCCCTAACATTTACTCTAAAATATCCATTTTAACATTACAAATGACATTGTGTCACACCCTAACCTGTAGATCGAGCACGCGAACAGACCGTCGTGACTTCTTGAGGCATGGGTATGCCCTTCTCGCACATTGAGGTGACACACGGCTAAATACGTGGCGTTGTCTTACCAAATCCAAGTCTTAAAGGAGACCTTTGGACCAGTAGTCCGCAAGTTCAGATTTCTAGCCTATATACTTGACCAATATTATGACCCTACTCGATATCACCAAGTTAAAATTATACAGTGGAAGATTTGAAGCAAATAGTTTTCTAAAAAAAAAATTTCTTTAAAACATTTGCCTCCAATTTATATATAATATTTATATGCATGGTCCAATCATAAACAATGATGCATATGAAAAAATACCCGATAACGTCTCTCATAAAGCTCATGGAATAGTATCTCAATGTAAGTTAAGTATAGTATAAGCTGAAAATGTAAATATGAGGAGTGAGTATAATCCACATACTTAATGAGTGAGGTACAAGGACTATATAATGATAATAAATGAATTTACGAAAGTGGCAAGTCAAACCATCGTTTTCAAATTATATTTAATTCATTTGTAAACATATCATGTAATTCAAAATAATATGCATCCTTATCATCAATCATGCATCATGGGGTGTCAGTCATTAATAAAACGCATTCTATCTATAGTTTGGCCTAATTAGGGTAAAATCCACCAAGGGGTCACTATAATGTCATATGAATGAAACATATACATTTTTCCTTTAACCACTTTCCCTTGGTGTTGACATGGTCCTCACGTGGTGCTTGTCTATTGGATCTGTTGGTCAGAGATAGGGGGCTCTAACCCTTGCTCCCGTGTTACCCCACGACGTCATCCCGTCAGGTAAATGCTCAATACCATCGTAGGGAGTGCACTATAGCCACTATACACCATCCCATAAACATACATATGTATCATATGTTATCATTCATAAATCTTTACTCGTAAAAAATAAAACATAGCACTATCAAGTCATCATAATATCAGGATGCAATTATCATAGAATATCATTTTAAGACACGCCCCAAATACTAAATCATTTCAAAATCATATTTCAAAATTTATTTATAAAATTATGATTGAACCTATTTTTCATTTAAAGTCAGAAATAATTTGTTCCACTCACATTGACTGGGGATGGTACACCACTCCCCCTAACTATCCTCATTTCTCAAACGAGTCAGCTCTCATATGAAAGCTAACCCTATGCCCAAGTTAAACAATACGTATATTTTATCAATTTAATTATTTTGACAATATTATATCATCAGACTATAAAACATATATGGAAATGTTTTTTTTCATAAGGTAAAATCTCAAATTTCCATACTTAGAGAAAAATTCATACAAAACCTACCACGTGTAGGTTTAGTAAAATCGCGATATTTTCTAAAATTTTGATCAGATTCAAACAATTCAAATTTTTTCTTAAAGCTAAGACATATATCTCCAACTTTTGTGTTTAGACCAACTTCAAATTCTGACCACACGAATTTAGAAAATTTTATAACTCTTTCAGTCTAAATTCCTAAAATCAACTCTGCACAGTTTTGGGAGAATTTTCATATCTCCCTGTTATGCGATTTTTGTGTATCATGATTTCAGGCAAGTATACCCTAGTCGAATATTGTGTATAGTGCGAAACAAGTGTCGTTCCTATGAAGTTATTATGTATTATCAATTATAAAATATCCTATCTAAGTTGGACAAAACAAATCAAGATTGCAAAGATATCAAAACTATGAAAATATTGAAAATGAAATATTGATTAATGAAAACCCTAATTTTATAAAATCCTAGGACATCGATTTCGTCTGTCTCCAATTTTTCACACGGTTGAATTCTTTCAAATCCCTTAAAGTTTATTGACTAAAGATTCATTCTTCATGATGACAGATTTTCCTAAATTAGATTCACCCAATGGTCATGCAATGAAACTCTATTTTGACTAACCAAAACTCAATAGTCATGCAATCTTAATTAGGCCGAACTGCATTAAGATCTATGAAATATTTGTAATCTAGAGTTTCTCCTAAAATCCCCACGCACAGAGATAATCATCTGTCGATCTCATTACCCTATATGAATTCTATTGTATTGGTCAGATTTTATGCAATATTCTCTCGATCTCATGCATGTAATCGCAAATCATCAAATCGTAGGTACCTACACGAATGAAGCATTAAGTTCAACAATGAAATCTCATCAAAGAAAGAACATGCTACTAAAGATTTTGAGGGAAAGAAATAAATTAAACCATGCTTTAATCAAAGAACAAAATCCATCGAATGCTAGGAACAAGAAATCTAAGTAGACATGATAAAGAAAAACAAGAAAAGTAAAGAAAACATCCCTAGATGGAAGAATCCATCCAAGGAGGGGCTGCTAGGGTTTCTCCCCTCTCTTCTCTTTATAATCTAATTCCTAAGAGTTCTAAATGACTTAAAATTCATGGGTATTCATAATAGCTTGATATTTCACTTGAACTTGGGTTTTTAGAACTTATGGGCCTTGATTTCCAGCACTGTAGTAATTTCAACTTAAATTTTGTATATCTTCTGGTTTGACCCAGCCTCTAATGTCTGCATAAAATTTGTAGGCCTTGAAATCTTCTTTTCAACCTAATAAGAATCAAGTCAATCAGATATCGGAGTAGAAAGTTATGCGCAAAATAATAACAACTGTTTGTGTAGTCCAATATCCTTAAATAAGCCCAATAATCCTAAAATAAAATCCATGAAAATAATCAGTATAAAATCATGAAATAAAACCTAAAAATAGTCTTAAAAGTCATAAATAAAGTCTGAAATAAAATAAAATAAAATAAATTCAAGTGTATAAAAATATCACTATCAAATACCCCCACACTTGAATATTTATTTGTTCTCAAGCAAGAATAAATTCTCTAAAACCAATTCAATCTCCCAAGTCCCTAGCCATGTATATGACCAGTTTAAAATGGAATTACAATCAAGACAATCAATATTTCATAGTATCCAATACTAGAATAGCTATTACATCTTATATAGTCTTATTGAAATCAAGAACAATGCAAAATTTAACCACCCTCACAATCAATTCACTTAGTAGAATGAAGGAAAATACTAACTAACTACTCAAAACATTTATTTTATGTAAGGGTATATGTATCACTCAAATCAACACAATGAGATGACATTATCATAAGTTTGCTCATATATCAAATCTCCATCACTTATATATGAAATCCACACACCAATCAAATGGTCTTTTATTTGGTTGTAATGGAGTTAAGGTATGGGATATGATAATGGATAAGATGTATGGTTAAAATGATTCACCAAGTATACCTAAATATCAAGACATGATATTGTTACATCAAATCAAAGAAAATACTAACTCTAACCAATGTGATAAATCACGTATTCAAAGCAAATAAGAATGTAAAGAAACTTCACTATAAGAGTGAACAATAACAAGATTGAAAAATGTTTTTTTTTTTTATTTTTCTATTTATTTTTCTATTTTTTGACTTTTTCTTTTCCTTTTTTTTTCTTTTTTTCTTTTTTTTTCAACTAGTACTTTTCTTTTTCTTTTTTTATTCATTTTTCATTTTTTTGCTTTTTTTTTTTCATAACTCAATCAACAAGACAATGACTAAAAGCATATATAAAAATCAAACAAAACAATAATACCTAAAAACATAATATCATGCTATCAACTATAAGTATATTAGTGAATTCGGGTTCAAATTCTAGAGTTAGAAAAAAATAGGTCATAGGGTAAATAGTATGGATAATATATGAAAGAAAAGGTTTTTAAGCACAAATTGGTTAACTAGGGGACAAAAAAGATAGGTATGGAATTTTTCGAAAGCCAAAAATATATAATCCTAAGTGTCTTAATCATTTTGGTATATGAAAATCATGAATATGGTCTCAAAATGCATAACAAAGCAAATTCTAGAATGACCAAATGTGTGATATAAGCTTAGCAAGAAAAATGATGAAAGCAAAAAATTGCTGTATAAGGCTTAAATCCTCACTAAGGTAAATTCAGTATTAAATCTTGCATGTCTATCCTTCAAATCAACCATAAAAAGATGAATAGCCACTCATGTACCAAATAACTACTAATACCAATCGTCTGTCATGCAACCCAATTCAAGACATGTAACATACAATAACTAGAAAACTCGAGAAAATTTAATTGGTATGGAAAAAATATTTTCAAAGCTCAAGAAATTCAGCAAAAATCAATATTTTTAAATAAAAATGTTCTAATTCCTAAAAAAATGTCCTAAAAATCAGAATGAAAAAGAAAAACACCTAAAAATCAAAATGCAGCGCATTCCCCCATACTTAATCCAAACGTTGTCTGCAATGTAAATCAATCTAAAATCAAGAGAAGAGAATAGAAAGACTCCCCTAATAAGGTTGGGGAACTTGCAGTTTCCTCTTTAGCAATTTATTCTCTTCTCATAAATCTTCACAGTGTGTCCATTTATTGCATCATGCCATGCATTTGTCATTCTCTTGTCAATTATCGCATTCTCATATGTAAACTTGACCTTTGAAATCTCTTCAAGTTTCCTCTTGTTAATGATCTCTTCCTTGAGGAATTCCCCATATCTCAGCACTTGTTTGATGACATTCAAAAAAGAAATATTAATGTGTAATTTCTTAAGAATTTCTAAAAATTTTTCAAATTGTACTTTTGCATGTAACGTGTGTCCAAGAAAAGGAAAAGAGTTTTAGAATCACTAAAACATAAAACACCTCCCTATTTAGAATCTGGTGTCTCAGCCTCCTTATTCGTAGATTTTTGGATCTCTTCCTTTGTCTCTTGTTTGTCCTCTTCATCCTTGGATAGATCTGGTACCTCTTGCAATTCTTTCTCTCTTATCAATGAGATTGCATTAACCTGCTCTCTGGGGTTCGTCTCAATATCACTTGACAATTTATCTGGCACACAAGAATGAAAGGCATTAGTTAATTGATCAATTTTATTTTCAAGCCTCTCAAACCTTTCATTTGTTGCTGTTGCCAAGCGTTCAATTTCTATCTCCCACGATGCCTTTCTCTCTCTTGGTTATGGATTCCCTGAATGAAAATCTATTGGATTCACTCTCTGTGGTTCTTCTTGATTGCATGAAAAATTGATATGGTTCCTCCATCCAGGGTTATACGTGTTGGAGTAAGGGTTATCTTGAGGTCTGCCAAAGTTAGAAATGTAGTTTGCTTGCTGCTCCCGTGGACACTCAAAAGATACGTGAGTAGAATTACCACAATAATTATAATATAAGGCCTGATTAGACACAACATTAAGTTGATTAGTTTTCATGCAGTTAATCAAAGAGTCAATTTTCGTATTAAGAATGGTAAAACTATCAACCTCATGCACACCGGCCTTTTGCCTCGAAATCTCACTCTTACTATACCAATCATATTGGTCAGAAGCCATACTATCCAATAATGACCATGTCTCATTATTTGATTTGCTCATAAAAACATCCCCTGCCGTAGCATCAGTGGTAATTTTGACAGAATTTAAAAGGCCACCATAAAATATTTACAAAATCAACCGGTCAGGAATACCATGATATGAGCATTTCCTAATCAAATCCTTATACCGTTCCCAAGCATTATATAAAGATTTACCCTCAAATTGCCTAAAACTACTAATGTTATTACGTAATTTAGCTGTCTTACCAGGTGAAAAATATTTAGCTAAAAATGCTTGAGAAAGAATCTCCTAACTCGTAAAATGATTAGTAAGGAAGGAGTTCAGTCATACCTTTGTCTTTCCCTTAAGAGAGAAAGGAAATAACCTTAACTTGATGGCATCTGCGTTAACTCCATTTAACTTAATGGTATCGCTAATCTCTAAAAAATTTTTCAAGTGGTTGTTTGGATCTTCGAATGCTTCACCACCAAACTGATATATTTGCACCATTCTGATGAGACTTGGCTTGAGCTCGAAATTGTTTGCCTCTACAGTTGGCCGTGCGATACTAGTCTGAATGTCCTGAAGTCTAGGCATCGAGTACTCTCTCAATGCTCTGTTCTCATGGGCCATTGTTTCTTCCTCAACTTCTTTGACTTGTCTACGAATGGTTTGTAATGTTTTTTCAATCTTAGGATCGAAATCAACTAGGCCAAGGCTCTAAGATCACAGCATGCACTGTACGGATATAAAAAATAACACAAAATTCAAACTTCAAAACCAATTGCAAGAACCACTCAAGAAAATCTATAATGCCTATATAAATGTAGAAATTACAAAAACACAGCAAAATAATGCGAAAAGATAGTCAAGAAGAACATTGAAAAATTTTAAAAATTCACGAAAAAATAAAAAAAAATAGAAAAACATATGAAAATGTTGAAATTAGACGAAAATAGGTTGGTGGACGTAGCTAAAGCTACGGGTTTTGTTCAGCAAGCCGAAATAATTCAAAATAAATAGTCACTTACCCTAATTCCTTAATTCGTTTTCAAACAGCCGAAAAATAAAAACCCTAAAAAACCTAATTCTATATGGAAGAAACAAAAAATATATGAAAAACCCTAAAATCTGTATGCCCTATTTACCAAGAACAAGAAAGAGACAAGAAATAAAAAATAATAATATCCAATCTCAAACAAGATGATTTTTATCGATATGCATGAATATCCCCGGCAATAGAGTCAAAAACTTGTTACGCGATTTTTGTGTATCATGATTTCGGGCAAGTATACCCTAGTCAAATGTTGTGTATAGTGCAAAACAAGTGTCGTTCCCATGAGGATATTATGCATTATCAGTTATAAAATACCCTATCTAAGTTTGACAAAACAAATCAAAATTGTAAAGATATCAAAACTATGAAAATATCAAAAATAGAATATTGATTAATGAAAACCCTATGACATCGATTTCAGTTGTCTCCAATTTTTCACACGGTTGAATTCTTCAAATTCCTTAAAGTTTATTGACTAAAGATTTATTTTTGATGATGACAAATTTTCCAAAATTAGATTCATCCAATGGTCATGTAATGAAACCCTAATTCAACTAACCAAAATCCAATGGTCATGTAATCTTGATTAGACCGAACTGCATTAAAATCTATGAAATATCTATAATCCAGGGTTTCCCCTAAATTCCTCACACACAAGCTTAATCATCCGTTGATCTCATAACCCTATATAGATTCTATTGTATTGGTTAGATTTTATACAATATTCTCTCGATCTCATACATGTAATCGCAAATCATCAAATCGTGGGTATCTATATGAATGAAGCATTAAGTTCAACAATAAAATCTCATCAAAGAATGAACATGCCAGTAAAGATTTTGAGGGGATGAAATAAATCAAACCATGCTATTAATGAAAGAACAAAATCTATCAAGTCCTAGGAACAAGAAATCTAAGTAGACATGATAAAGAAAAACAAGAAAGGTAAAGATAACAACTCTAGATGGAAGAATCCGTCCAAGGAGGGGTTGCTAGGGTTTCTTCCCTCTCTCCTCCTTATAATCTAATTCCTAAGAGTTCTAAATGACTTAAAATTGATGGCTTTTCATAATAGCATGATATTTCACTTGGACTTGGGCTTTTAGAACTCATGGGCCTTGATTTCCAGCACTGTAATAATTTCAACTCAAATTTCAGATATCTTCTAGTCTGATCCAGCCTCTGATGTTTTCATAAGATTTGTAGACCTTGAAGTCATCTTTCTAACCCAACAAGAATCAGGTCAATCGGAAAGCTGAGAAAAAATTTATACCCAAAATACTAACAACTATCTTTGTAGTCCAATGTTCTTAAATAAGCCCAATAATCTTAAAATAAAATCTACGAAAATAATTAAAGTAAAATTATGAAATAAAACCTAAAAATAGTCTTAAAAGTCATAAATAAAGCTTGAAATAAAATAAAATAAATTCAAGTGTATAAAAATTTTGCTATCACTCCCTATGTACTTCTCCAATTTAAGTGATTCTTGTCTCAAATCGAAGAAGACATAGATCTAAAACTTTCTAGTTTGGACCATCCTCAGATTTTAACTGTATAATTTTATAAAATTTCATTTTTATCTCAGTTTCAGTTTTAAAACTACTTCCACACAATTTTAGTGAAAATACCATAACTTTCTGAATACTACTCCGACTCAAGTGATCTTTAGCTCAAATTAAGGATAAGACAGAGACAACAACTTTCATATTTTAAGTTTCTCCAAATTTTGTATAGAAGACATCTTAAAAATTGGCACAATGTACTAGCCGTACACAGAGTATGAAATAGAGCAGGTAAAACATGCTAAATTTCCAAAAATCACTAAAAATCGATTCCTTCATGAAATGTTTCATATAATATACCATTTTAAAACTTAAGAAGTCTAGTTTACACAAAAATAAACGGTGATTCCTATAAAATGAGATATCACAATAATACTACACAAGACTCAAATCTAAAAATCTATATCTAGCATGCTAGTATTGGCATTAATGTAACTACTTATCAAATAATTTAATCCTTGCACGAGTTAGAACATGTTACCTCCTGTGTAAGATCTCTTGCTAATGATACATACCAGCACCTCCTTTAAATCCTTAAATTTTTTTAATCACCTTAACACAATCAAATCACAATAGACATGAATTCCATTACAACAATTCTATACTCCTATCTTGAAATTCAAAAATTTTAAACAATGCTCTTACCCAGGCTTCACGGTTGAACTTAATTTTTGGATATGAAGTCTAGATCCTTGGCCAAGGAAAATTGGGTGAAGAAAATGAGCCAAGTTTTAATAAACAAGTTCTTTTACAAACTTAGCAAAATGCCTTTGACTATTGGATCATCCCATGTATCATCTCAATATACATTTGTCCAAGCACTCAAACCATGCAATTGTTGACTCAAGCAAGCTCCATGCACTCCATTTGATGTCTTGTTGGCTAGCCATGTCAAGGAGAAGTGTCACAAGCTACTCCATTTAGCTTTCATGCATAATTTCCCATCCTATGAGATTTCATGCATAAATTCCCATCCAATGAGATTTCTTGAATGTGGAACCATCTCATGTGGCCATGAACCAGCCTTGATGCCCTCTTGACTAGTTATTTGGCTCCAATTGTCTATCTTTGAGTAGTTTGCAATCTAGTCCCTTAACTTTCCTTGATTACATTTAAGCCCCTAACTTTTAACAATTTGCATTTTGGTCCCTATGCAATTTTTGTTTGAAATTTATTAAAAATGTAAAATTTCACTTAAATATCTTTATTTAAGTCTGTAGGCCTTTTCTTAACTATTTTTAATTTTTTTAGGTGTTACCGGCATTTGCCGAGAAGATTTTCAGCTTACTGATAAAATTTTCAGTTTTAGCGATTTTGAGGTAAAACCTCAAAATAAATAAATAATAAATGAAATTTTATTTTAGATATCTCAAAAGAATGTTAATATATATATAGAATTATGAGAAGTGGTATATGATACATAGTCACCAAAAATCAGTGTTACACATTGCCTCATTTCTATAAGGCAATCTCATAGATAACACCTCTAACTACCTAGGGAATTAAAAGGAAACCTTTCATAAATAGAGATACAAATTTAAAATGAGTTTTGCTTATTGGAAAATCTTCTACCAGTTGCCATATTCAAATTCAAATAAGAAAAACTTCCCAAGACATTGTTAATAGGAAAAACTTCCCATGACACCACTTGGAGTAGAGGAAGGTACCTAAATAGATCCGAAAGCATTCTTGGTAGCTATGTTGTAACATTCACAATAAGTTTCATTTACATTTCGTAATTGATAAAAACATGTTTGATTTTAATATGGTTTATTGATCTTTGTAGGCAAGTTTATATCTCCTACCATCATTGAGTTGAGCAGTAAATATCCTCATGTGACCACATAAAAGATTGACATTGACCTGGTTTGGAAGAGGATTGTGCCAAGTGTGCTTGTTTGTTTGTTCAACTCTTCTGTGCATTGGCTAATTTTCTTCTAAAAAAGCATTTCAAAATATGAAACTGTTGAATAACTATCCTCAGTCATGTTATCTATTTTGTTATTTAGTTTTCTATTTTGTTAATTGGCCTGATTAGCTTAAGTGATATTTGATATTGGTGATAGAGCATTGTCCTTAAGTTTTGTTAATTCGTTTTTTCTTTTATAAGCATGAGGATTGTTAAAGAAGTCTTAATTCGTGCTTACTAATCCTATAATATTTGTAATATTAGTGCTTACTAATCCTTCTTACTGGTTTAGATTATTAATTTGTTCTCTCTAATTTTTTACTAGGTTTTTGCTAATTACTAAAGATTTGTGTTTGATTTGCTTAAATATTGTTAGGATAAATCATTTTTCATTTTCTTTCTTTCCTTTTAATTTTGTTTACATTATTGTTTAATTGTAATGATAATATTGCTGATTTTAGGTATATTCTATTTCTCTGTAATTGTTCATTCTTATTGTGATGATAGTATTATTATTTTGATGAACTTGTAATCATTCATCCTTATTGCTTTATTTTACTTTCCTTTTAATTTTCATCATAATAATGCAAGAGAAATATAATGAACTTCTATTGACTCATTTTAGTAGTGCTGACAATGGTGCCTCATCTAGGCTGTCCATTGATAGTTTCGCTTTGTGGCTAGAGGCATCTGGTGAGATAAGAAAAAGAAGAATACTTGCGATGGGATCGTTGAGCAAAATGTATACACCTGGCCCATTTTCTGCCACTGTATCCGCTTCAATGAGAGAAGGGCAATTAGACAAAGAAGTGTATAACCTCAAAGTGCAACTTGTAAAGAAAGACGAAGAAATCAATGAAATTAGACAATGGCTTGAGGTAATGCAATGACTTATTTTACAACACCTCAAACTGAATGCAAGTCAATTTCTCCCCTTGCAAAGTCAGGTTGCCCCTTTTATACCTCCTACTAATGATCCTAACGATGATGAGCATGAAGATGATTGATGAATGTTTGTTGGATCTCATTATTACTATCTTCTTGGATTTTGAATTTTGAACGATATTGATGTTATTATTATTATCTTCTTGGATGTTGGATATTGAAGTATATTGATGTTTGTTTGATTTTGTTCGTATTGACATTTTGTTGGATGCACCAAAATTTATGAACATTGTTTATTGATTTTGTTCCTATTAAATATTATTGATATTTTGGAATTTGATTATTATGTTAGTTGGATTAAAAAATTTTAAGTTTTATTGGATGGATTTTGATGGTTTATTGGTTTATTCGAAAAGATATTTGATGGATATTGATGGTTTTATAGTTGGATTAGATATTGATAGTTTATTGGTTGGATTCGAAATGTTATTAGATTGGATGGATATTGATGGCTTATTTGGTTAGATTGGATTGGATTGGATATTCAAAAAGATATTAATTATCATGAGGTTTATGTTGACTAGACAGGAAATTTTTCTTAATAGGGAAAAACATAAAAAAGACCAATTTTTTTTTTTACTAAATTTATAGATCTATCACTAAATTCATTGCTAAATTTCAAATTCGTCGCTAAATCTGTCACCAAATCATATTGTTTTCATGACTAAAATTTCTAGATTCGTCGCAAAAAAATTTGTTGCTAAGTTCATTACTAATTTAGCCACGGATAATAGTGTCCATCAATAAATATTGGGTCATCTTAGCAATGGATGTCATTATCCATCGCTAATATTAGTGGATATTTGCGACAGATGAGGATTTTTGTTGCTAAATTTAACGACGGAATCATCATTTTTGTCACTAAATTTAGCTATCAAAATAAGTAACGAAAAAATTTTGTCGCTAATTTGATAACAAATTTCTACTTTTTGTCACTAAATTTTTGTGATGCAATATTAGCCACGAAAAGCTTTTCCTCACTAATTCCATTGCTAAATAATTGAGCCATGAATTTTTCTAAAATTTATGTTGCTAAATCTGTAGCTAATTCTATGTTTTTTGGTAGTGAAAGATGGCTTAAAAGAATCGAATTCAAAATCTCAAAAATGTTTTAGATAGAGGGCAAGTGATAGCTCCCAAATGTCATTTTAGTATGACAAAAGTGCTCTCTTTTTTGGTTGAGGAAAATGGTTAGTGAGGTCCATGATTTTAATGAAGGTGGCAAATCTCAACTCCCCGACATGCACTTAGAGTCTACAAAGGTTTATATTCTCATCTTCTTTGATTTAGTGGCAAGGTTATAGCTGCAACCGTTCCCCTTACTCATTGTTTATGTTAAAATATATTATATAGCAAAATCCGAGCCACTATAAGAGTGAAAGCAGGATCAAATGCCAAAGCTATATTTAACTATCTTCAATATGACTTAAAGTTAGAACTTAAGACAACCACTCACACGTCTATATACATTTTCAGAAGACTCCTAATCCATTATGGAAAAAACAATCCTAGGATTTTAGATCCTCTATTCAAATTCTCTTTCAAACTAAGTAGTTTTTATTATATCTCATTAAGTTTGAGAGTAGATATTAGAATATATTATGTGTTAAAATTAGAGGCAGAACTAGAGTTAGAGCCAATGTCAAAGCTATGTTCAAAATTTCTTCTTAATAGTTTAGATAAAAGGATACAAAGACATTCAAATATCTTTATACACCTAAATTTTGTTATTCTTGGTTACATAGGTTTGCTTCATTTAATACTTGCAGTTAGGTTCAATGAACTTCAATTCCTTGTGGCACCTAAAATCTCAAAACAAATTAAAATAAAATGCTTCATGTGGTTGGTTTCCCAAGGTAGAATTATGTGTGATGCTTTGAAAGTTAAATATTTGTAGCTCCACTATCATGTCAATGGTGTAATCAAGTCTCTTGAAATAATTAAACACCCTTTCATGGAGTGCCAAAAGGCCAAAAGGATATGGGACTTCTTTTCACATCATAGGGATTTTTCATTCTATTCTTTATTATGCTTGAGTTGCTAAAATATTCTAGCTTGGACATGGAGCAAGGCCCCGGTTTTCGTGGTGATTTATTGGGGCATTTGGAAGCCGTCATGAGCATTGGCGAATCCAGGACCCAAAGGGCAATGGGGGCAAATTTCAAGGATGAGAATACAAATAGTTTGACTTGAGACATTTGATTGACATGTACAAAATAATGGATTATTTTGCTCTTGGGGGCCAGTAGCCCACCCTCCTATACATGTGGCTCTGCCACTAGTCAAGTGATCTTTCAAAAGAAATCTCTTCATTTCCATGGACTACCAAAAAGGTTCTCAAGATTCTCAATCACTCTTTCAAGAAATACAGTACATCAAAACTAGATTTTCAAAAATAAATAAAATAAATAAATAACTATTAGAAAAATGGATACTCGGTCATCCATAAGGGATTAAACCAACCCAAGTTATTTGAATTCAAATATGATAGAGAGAGATAGAGATAGAGAGAGAGAGAGGAAGAGAGTAGTTTTCTATGGAAAAACTAACAGTGGACTTCTCTCCAAATTTGAATTTAAATTAGTGGTCTTTCGAAAAGATAATAATGAATTAATAAAGAAAGAAATATAAAATCCACTTATTAGATATCGCGGGTTAAGAAAGGAAAACATTGGTTTTCATGATGACCTGCTAAAATCTCATAGCTTGGACATAGAGCAAAGTCTGGCTTTGTGGTGATTAGTTGGGGCATTAGAAGCCATCATGATATCTTTCAAAAAAAAAAAATATCTCTTCATTTCCATGGACTATCAAAAAGGTTCTTAAGATTCTCAATCACTCTTTCAAGAAGTATATAGTACATAAAAAGCCTGATCTCTTATTGTGTACTAGATTTTCAAAAAAAAAAATGTTAGAGAAATGGATACTCGGAAAAACTAAGAGAGAGAGATGAAGGAAGTAGTTTTCTCTGGAAAAACTAACTCTCAACTTCTCTCCACATTTGAATTTAAATTGGTGGTCTTTGGAAAAGGTGAGCTTGATAGTTTGTTTTCCTAATATATATATATTTTTTATGTTGGAAAATGATATAAACATGTATGCAAATGTCATTTTTGAAAAACAACCCGAATGCATGAATTCTTATGGGTGTTAATGGTGACTTTTGTTATAGTTGACAAAATACTCACATGTTTGCTTATGTCATGAGAAATGATTCTATATAATATCATGCTCATATGTTTAGTATTTTGAGAGATATTTACGACCCTAACCAAAACTTAAAATACTCATATCTTTTTCGTATAATACTTTCCATGGTCTTATTTTTATTTGTTTAGATTTTTATGAAAAATGCTTTCTGAATATATAATGAACATGAAAAATAGTTAAGAAATAAGAAATATATAAACATCTGAATTTAGAAAATAATTTTAGGGAAATTTTGAAATTTTGAAAAAAAACAATAACTCTATTACTTTCTTACTCTCGACTACATGCGTATAAGACTCAAACCATAGGCCAGAGGTATCTGATTAGCCAACATCTCGTCGTCGAAAATCATTGGTGCCATGCACCAACAAGGGCTTGAGGGTGAGTGAAATGTCCATGGTTCACACCAAGAGAGCCCACAATGACGGTGCATGGGGGTGCTTTAAGCATTTGATAAGCTGAAATTTTTTTGAAAAAATATATATATTTTTTATTTTATTATGGATTCTCTCTAATTTTAATTTACTTTTCAAAGTTGAAAAATAATTTTATTGATTTTTTATATTATAACTTTTTTAAAATTACAGAAAAATTATTTTCAGTCCTTAAAAATTTATGGAATTCTTTTTGAGTCAAGAAAATTATTTCCTTATTATTGGCAATCTGAATTTAAATTTTTTGTATGCTTTTGGTCTTATACTCATTTATTTATATATGAGTAATTAGTTTTTTTCAATAAAACATCAATTAGAAATTAAGCATATTCTTTGAAATTCGTATTTTATATTTTTGCTTCAGATTATGGTTGGTTATGTGTCCAATCTAATATTCATTTCGATTTTTTTTTTTAAAACATATGAGAATTAAATGCACTCTTAACATTCTTCAGGTGTGAGTTATAGATTTGAGGACTCTAGAGCTTTTGATAACGTTAAACATAATAATGAAGAATAAGATGGACCCCATGCATATTTTATCACATCTCTTGGACATTATGTAAGAAAAACATCTAAAACTTATTATTTGAGTCATTGACTTGCAGATACTAAAACTAAGATTAGTATGATAAAAAAAATGCCTCTCCGATTTGAAGATCACATTAATTAAAATCTGGAGAGTCAAGAACATAGAAATCAAGATTAATAAATTATTATCCTTTAGGATAAATGGTTTTAGCCCACGTGCCATAAGGAAGTTCACTCCCACCGATAAACTTTCGACAAAAATGATAAATATGCTATCTCACATATCTATTCTTTATTGAGAGAGATTTTCATTTGTATTTACTTCCTATGAAAGATAATTAATAATATACTATGATCATGTTTTATAGAAACTTGTGAGCATGGCATGTAAATTTTCTACTTTTAAATATAAATTGAGAATGTTTACTTATATGCATGATTTTAACATTTTGATAGAAATATATACTTATATGATCATATATGCATGTAGAAAAATGTGTTCTAATATCACTTAATTCAAATACTTTATGTATTTGGGTGAAAAGTTTTAGATCGGAAGAATTTGTTTTTGTACATAATGGAGGTTCAAACTTGAGACCTCTAAGGGAAGGGTATTGATGCCAGCTGAGCTATAGATTATTGGTGAATTTGAGTAATTCTGACTTAAAACTTATTGAATTTTTGTAGCTATAAATTAAATTTATGGTAAACCAACATTTGAATCATAGGTGATTATTGGAAACTTTGTGAACTTTCAATTCTATACTGATTCATCACAAATGTTAATTTTTAATACAAAATTATGTGTATATTATATAAGTATTAATACTTAATGATCACCTCCTAAAAGTCCAAACCATGGTATCAAGATCTATAAAAGCGGACCTTAATAAAGGTAACAAATTGAATGGTGACAAATATGATATTTGACACCATAAAATCTAGTATGTGCTGGAAGAGTAAAATGCCTTAGAGAGTATTAACCAAATCATGCAAGACCCTGGCATGGGTAACATTGCTCAATAGAGACGGGATCAAGAGACTTACCAGGCACAGAAATGAAAGATTCCAGTACATGTGTTATCCTAGTTAGCTCTATAATTGGTGATCTCATTCACATGCATGAGCGATACCCATTGCTCATGATAACTGGGCGTACCTCAAAGAGAAATGTGAAAGTACCAATGTGACTTGTTTAAGACAGTTGACTATGAACTTTGATATTTACAAAATGATACGATCATAGTATCAAATAGCATCTAAGGATCATGTCAAAGATGATAAGGGAAGTAAAGTTATTTGGTCATGTCCTCTTTAATGAGTAGCAAGTTCAAACTTTGATCCAATCCCTTCTTAATAAATCCGAGCACTTGAAAGTCAACTTGATTCCAATGAAAATATTAAGACTTTCTCTAATGTACTCGCCATAATGAGCTTGAGAATGAGTAGCTTGATGTTGTAAAATCCTTTGCTAGTGCTATTGTGATTGATTCTACTTCCAAGAAAGATTTGGGATTTAAGCATAAGAGGTACTGAAATAATGGTAAGAAAAGGAACGTGATTCAAGAAGGGTCCAAGAAGAACAACCCCAATTACAAGAACAAAAGTAAGGAGTTTGGAAAGAAAAAGAATAAGGGCAATTTGAAGTGTTATAATTGCCATGTTTTTGGTTATTTTATTCATGAATATCCCAAACTAAAAAAAGGTAGCACTTAATAATGCTTTTTTGAGTGTTGTATGTGTCTTTAGTACTGTTTTACTATTTGAGTTTTATCTTGTAAAGAGAATTTTTGAATATCTGAAAGGAATAACACACTATCTTTATTATCAAAGAAAAGATCTATCAATGAGAGAAGATGCTAATTGAGGTGATAATTTAAACGAATATAAATCTACATCTAGTTATATTTTCTTGTTAAATGATGTTGCTATCTCTTAGAGTAACAAGAAATAAACCGATATATCTTTATCCATAATGGAAGCATAATTTATAGCATAGTTCAAAAAGATGTTTAGTTGAAAAGATTTTGAATATTTGGAAATCATAAACAACTCAGTGGGAGCTGTGACAATTTATTATGATAATCAAATAGATATTGTTTACACTAAAAATTTGAAATCTCTTGGTAAAACCAAACACATTGATATAAATTTCAACTTTGTTAGAGACATTATTGAGGGAAAAAAAGATGTGACATTGAAGAATATTGGTGGTTTATCTTTTCACAAAGCCAATATCCAAGGACGCATTTATGAAATATATTATATCTCTTGAATTATGTAGGATGTAATTGCAATTAAACATAAAGTAATAGTGATGTTATGCTCATATTTCATGACATTTGGATTTGTTCTGTATTCATAAGTTCTTATGTCTTAATTTAAATGTATATTAGATAAGTTTTGAGATTAACTCTATTACATAAACAATCGTCTTTAATATTTTGTAGCATGTAGAGATGGGGGTAATATTGATTTTTGAGAATGACTAATATTTATGTCGTTTTAATAAATTACTAAGATGAGATTGCGATTTATGCATTTTCTAGATGATCGAAATGGATTTCTTACAATCTATTAAATTTAAGTAATAGTTAGGCATGAGTTTTCTTGAGATTGTGAAAATAAGAAGAAAACTAAAGTCAAGTATTGTGGTATACTTAAACTAAGACTTGTATGACACATTATTTTAGAAAAGGAGACATAAGCTTCTAATTGAGAAAAAAAGTATTGTAGTACGTGCTTCATACTACGTGTGTTTATATGATCATCTGGTATTTACAGGCTAGCCAATTATATTTTAACTTATTGTTTTGAAACATACCGTGAATATATAATACATACTATGAATATATAATTTGAATAAAGTCAAGTATGCTCTTATTTATATTATTAGAAAGGTAAGAGAAATGTTGACTATGTGTAGTAAATCTAGGGTATAACAAAATATGATGTTCTCATTCTATTGAAAAGTAAGTCGTTGTATATCGCTTTAATCAGTGTATAGTTTTGAAATCTTGGTATACTCATTGGTCATGCAAGTCATTTGCTTGTTTGAAATTGGTGGTATATGATAATGATCAGACTAAATACAGGTTTAACGCTCATGAATGAGTAAGAAATATTAGAAAAATAGGTACCGGGTCACCCATAAGGACTTTACCCTACCCAAGTTATTTGAATTTAAATAAGAAAGAGAGACAAAGGAAGTAGTTTTCTTTGGGAAAATAAACCCTCAGCTTCCCTCCATATTTGAACTTAAATGGGTGGTCTTTTGAAAAGGTAAGAATGAATAAATGAAGCAGGAAATATAAAATTCCCATATTAGATATTAAGGGTTAAGAAAGGAAGACATTGGTTGATCATTTTACGAGAATTACACTATAATTAAACGCACTTGAATCGTAAAAATTGAAGTTGATTCATTTATGACGGTGTCTAGACCATTTTCATACCAATATATAAAAAATGTTAGTGATTCAATTTTAAAAATATTGAGAATAACATTTCATTTATCTATGAAAATACATGAAACAAGTTTAAGTACAGTAATAACTATCAACAACAATGAATATGATCAAATGTGCCATGAGTATACCCCCTCTTGTTAATGCCATTAAATTAAATATGAACCAAAGTTCTATTGAAGACCCTCTAGGAACTAGTTTTGGTAGTCTAATTCAAGATGTTTTGGGATTAAAGTGGGTCACTCCTCAGTTTTGGCTCTAATATGTATCCAAAATTGATATCAATTTTGAAATGGTCTAAGGTTTGTTTAGAAAAATGACACTCGTGCTCTGATTTTGCACTCAGACTGGCTTGAGGGTTTAAAGCTTTTTTCCTCATCTTGTTCTTAATGGCACTCATATAGAGCTTTGGGATTGGAATGTGAAGGTATGCCATACAAGGGTAAAATTACTCACTATGGTGAGATCTTTAATGCTTGCTTACATAATGGGCATCTCCTTCAAAAGGTACTAGGCTCATATTAGGCTCATTTTATCCTTTGTAACCAAAAAAAAAAAAAAAAAGTTAGTTGTTATCATTTTATTAAATTAGACATCGATCTAGTCAGTGCAACTAGAGTTAACTAGTCTTGTTCGAGTTTACTATTAGATTGGACATGTGTAACAACCCAAGCCAAAAAAGAGGAGATTAAAGCCTCGTAGCCGTTATATTCAAAAATAACAAGAAAACTGAGCATCAAGAAAATAGGGGAGGGAAAGATAGCGATTGTTTTGATAGGTGTTTAGTTGCTAGAGCTGGATGGATTTGAAAGATTAGAGTAGGAAGAAGAGATTAGAGTGATAATTGAGCAAAAAAGAAGAAGAAGAAAGAGCAGGGTTAGAGAGAGAGAGAGAGAGAGAGAGAGGAAGAGAACACAACAATAATTTCCATACATTGATTATTGATTTTACAAAATTTACACATTTGTTCCAAAAATTCTAACTATTTTAACAACCTTTAATAGCTTTCCGTTGTTGATTGATCAATGAACTAATTTTAACAAAATTCAACTACTTGGACTAGTTGTTAATTCAAAAAGTAGTTGCTAGTTGTTATACATTTCCCTTGAAGACTATCCTTGTCCTCAAGTATGATATGTCATAAATAGTATATGAATGAAATCCATATCCTCCATGTTGAGTTGAGATTGACCCACTCGAACAATACCTGACTCATTAATTTGTTGTTCCTCCAAATCAGACGTTGATAACAATAATTTTATGTACTTAAATTATATTATTTTAGCCTGTATTTATGAATTTTGGAACTATTCTAAATCTTATTTTTTAATATTTTATTGATTAAATTTATCGATTTTGTTTTAGAAAATTTTGGACTTATTTAAGAAAATTCAGACTGGACAAATAATTGTCAGTATTTTGGGCTTATCTCTCTACCCCATTGTCTGATTGGGCTGATTTTTGTTTTGTTAGAAACTAAATTCAAGATCTACAAATCTTGTAAAGATTTCAAAAGTTAATTTAGACTAAAAGATATTTGAAAATTTGGATTAAATTGCTCAATACTGAAATTCAAGAAAATCAAGTCCTTGTTGAAGAAGAAGACCAACTGAGCTTACCTAATGGATGATTTTTGAGATAAAGTTGCTTAAAACTCCGGAAACTTCAAAATCAAGGATAAAGATGAAGTTTTCAAACTTCAGGAAAGCAAAAGATAATATCTATTATAACAAAAGCAAGTTTCCAAGTCAAAATAAAAAACCTAAGTTTTAAGAAAGCTCAAGACTCCTTGTTGATTTAGGGTCTTAGTCCTATGAATAAGAGGCATCCTAGGGCAGAAAGGGAGGATCATCACACACACATGACCTTAGGGTTCTAATATTTTCTTTTATTGTTTTTATTTAATATGTCTCGCTATTTTTTTTATTCCTAAAGCTAGAAAGATTCTGTTTTTGATTAATTATATGTCTTGATTTATATCTTTTGCTTAAAATTTATTGGCATGACTATTATTCAATGTAGTTTTATTATCGATCGTAATACTTTAAAATGATAGGATCCATGTTTTGTATCATTTAAGATTGATTATATGCATTACAAATATAATCATATGATATTAGTTTATTATAATAAAATCCATACAAAGTTATGAGAATGATGGAAAATTAATTTCGTGTATTGAGATTTAGGGGAAACCCTAGATTTCAATTTTTCATAAAATTTAATAAAATCTGATTTAATCAAACTTATATGATCATTGGATTTTGATTAGTTGAATTAAGGATTTTATTGCATGACCATTATGTGAGATCAAGTTTTGGAAAATTTGTTAGTATTAACAATAGTTCATTAGTTAATAAACTTAAGGGATTTGAAAATATTGGGTTGTGTAAAACATTAAAACAGATGAAATTGACGTCTTAGAGCTTTTATCAATTAGGTTTTTAATCAATTAAGGATTTATCAATTGATTTTAGTTTTTGTAATCTTAATTTGATCGGTCCAACTCAGATAGGTTAATTAATAGTTGGTCATACAAAATATTCTTAAGAAAATGACACCTGCTCACATTATACATAATATTCGACTATGGTATATTTATCCGAAATCGTGATATCAAATTTGCGTGCCATGTTTTTTGTACCATTGTCAAAGATATCTTTGTATATCAACCAGAATAACTTTATTTGAGATTGAATTTTGATATTTCTTGCATTTTTTCTTTCTAGATTAAGGTTTTGGTTCATACAAACACTGTTTAGGGTTTGGACTCTATCCAAATTTGGCTGGAATTTTTGGAGTCCAAGAAACAAGATTCTGTAACCACTTATTTCAAAGAATTTCGGTGTGCTGATCAAAAAAGACACTAGAGATCTATGTAACCATCTATAGAAGGAACAAAACATTTCTTACATAAGACCAAGTGAAAAAGGCGCTCATGATAAACTTAAAAAGGACACTTAGAATCTCCAGTCTTGGCAAAACCACCCACGATAATACTATATGTCACCAAACTCATTTCAACATCCTAATGTCTTTGCCAACTGTATATGCATGAATTAGGCTGCATTATATAGAATACCTTCAGTATAGGAAGGAAAAACATAACCACCAGAAAGCAAAATCTTTCTAATACCTATACCCTAAAATATATATAAATATATCAAACCAGCCTTGATTTTTCAGAGTGCTTAATGGGTTAATAATCACAATGGTGGGGAGTGGATATTATTTTTACTCCTATCTTAGGCCAACCATAATTGAATTCTATAAAGCAAGATCAAAGGTACAGGAGATGGACACAACAGATTTGGATAAGATGATATCAGAGCATTACAAAAAAATACGGGTTTAGCGATGGATTTAGCGACAAAAATTTTAAAAAAATACGTCGCTAATTTGTTTAGTGACAAATTTAATGATAAAAAAATTTCCATCGCTAATAACGCATCACAAAAAATTAGCAGCGGATTTCATAATCCGTGGCTAAATTTAGCGACGGATTTCAAATCTGTTACTAAATTTCGCATTTTATATTTTTATTTGTAGAGCCCACCCGTCCACCTGCCCACCACCGCCCCAACCCCCTGTTGCTTACGCACCCACGATGAATCCACCCTCTGCTGCTTTATTTTTTTGTAGAAAATGTGCTTTTATATAGATTCGAACCTGGATTTAAGAGGACGTTTGGAGTGTTCTCAACCACTATACTATATTAACTTATCTGAGATACTTTTTTTTTTACTTCTTTACTTTCTTTCTAACTCTTACATTTAAAAATATAATTCCCTAATTTAATAAAAATACAAAATATAAAATTATATTTAATAAAAGTATAAAATTATATTTAATAGAATTACAAAATTATTTTTTATAAAAACACAAAATTGTATTTACTAAAATTATAAAATGATATTTAATAAAAATATAAAATTATATTTAATAAAAATCAATATGCTAATTTAATAAAAATATAAAATGCATACTTATGTTTAATAAAAACAAAAATTATATTTAATAAAAATATAAAATTATATTTAACAAAAACACAAAATAATATTTAATAGAATTACAAAATATAAAATTATGTTTAATAAAAATCAATACCCTAATTTAATAAAAATACAAAATATAAAATTATATTTAATAAAAATATAAAATTTAGCAATGGATTTGAAATCCGTTGCTAAATTAGAGACGGATAATTATTTTCATTGCTAAATTAGCAACAAAAATTAATTAATGGCTAATTAGTCACGAATTTCAAGTTTGTTGCTAATTTTACCATGAAAATTTTTTCATTGCAAATTTCATCCCTAATTAGCGACAACTTCAGTTTTTGTTGCTAAATTTGTCGCTAAATAGCGACGAATTTTTCCGTTGCTAAAATCGTGTTTTTTTGTAGTGGAGATTTTTCCAAAAAAAATGATAATAAGGGGGAGGCAATACCATTAGTGTATAGAAAAATAATAATATCTTCCATGTATTATAGAATAACAATTGTCATGATCTAATCAGAAATTTGGCCTACAAATATTTCAAACCAACTAAACATTCTATAGAATCTCAAATATAACAATATGCAGGTAAAGATTTGCTTCATACTTGAGGTTGGCTTCTACAACAAAAAACCTTCTCAAATTATATCATAATAACTGCATTATTGCTTCAGTACCCAAATAATATTTGAAACTCATCGAGTGTTTGGAAAATGGTAGATTAGAAATGTCTTGTGGCACATCTACTACATATCAAGCAAGTGTAGTAATTGAAGTTATGAAAGTTGCAAGAATGACTTCCATTTGAAGTGTCTGTGTATCACTGAGAAATGAACTTGGCTCTATCCCTTTTGCTCTCATGTTTTCAAAAGCTTCACATGCATGATGTGTGGTACCAAACTCTCTTCTAGAAGGCTGAATATAAGAAAAACAAGAGGAAATAAGAAAAAGACATTAGGGTGAAACACAACAATAAATTGCTTAACAGTAAGAAACATATTTCTTCTAATCCAAGATTGCAATTCACAAAATAAACTTCCAAGATAGAACTGGAATGAACAATCCAGGGAGGGTAGTCACTCCTAGATATATTCACGACAAAGGTCCTATCCTGACCAGCTTGGCCAAACCCTTGATTTGTCTCTAAAGATCCTTCCGATTTGGGTGCCATCAAAACCCTTGATTTTTCTCCGTTGGGACAACACTATGCCCTTAGACTCTTCTCAAGATTTAAGACTAAGATAAATCTTTGAAGAGTTCATGTGTAGTTTGGGGTCTTTGATCTAAAGATTTGATGTAAATCAATTGGGATTTGGAAGAGAAGAGAAAAGTAAAAGATGAAAAGAGAATAGTCTAGAAAGGGAAATGAAACTTTGGGTTTCATTGGTTCTGGAACCTCATTTATCTTTTTATCATCAACCCATTTTTGATATTTACCTAGTGGCCCTCATTTACTTTCTATTTGCACAAAATGCCCAATATATTGTTTTTGAGTCTTTGTGAAGGCTAACATTATGAGTTGAACACCAGAAGTCATGTTCTATTAGAGATAATGTGTCTCCCAATGGGCAAAGAAGGTTGGAGATTGAAAATTGTAATATATGGAAAGTAATTTAGAAAACTTTAAAATTGAGAATATAATATAAATGAAGTATTATTTTAGCAATTTTTTTAGGAGGTTCGGTGGTAAAATTCTTTTTGGATGTCTCAAAAGTCATGGGTTCAAATCTCTTCCCAAGCAAGTGATGTTAAGATTGGAGGATTTGTAATGAATTTCAATACTTGTCTTCCAAAAGGTGTTGCAAGTGTTCGGTGAAGAGAGGTGAAGAGAGATACCGAATGGGTGGAATGGGAGTTGGTGTAGTGTCGAAGAGGTGAATTTGTAGTAGTGCGAGGTAAGTGGATATGCTCCATTCAAGTGTGACCGAACAGTGCTGAATGAAGAACACCGATAGGTAAATTTCAAATGCTCACCAACATAACAATACCAAATAGTCTCTCAAAATCAATGAAGAGGAGTTCTCACCAACATAACAATACCAAAGAGTCTCTCAAAATCAATGAAGAGGAGTTCTACTTTCCATTTTCATTACCGATAGACATGAATTTCATAATAGAAATGCAAGTATTCCACCACCAATGGGTATATTGAAATTATAAAATAATGAATATATTAACAAGTACCTTAAATTTGAAAGGGAAAGTTTAGAGGTATACTTGAAAGAATGAGCTGACCGATGACTGAACAGCCGAATAGCCATGTGATAACTGATAACTGAATAGGAAAAAGTGACCGAACAGGTAAACAGGTATATAAAAATGAGTCCAACAACATGTCGATGGTGTGATTATTTCATTACCGAATAGGTAAGATAGAGTAAAGTACCGACGGGAAAATAATTGGACATGAAAGTGTACCAATAGATATATAAAATGAGGAATTATAAATTCTATTTTTCACTATACACTTGAGGTCTCACAATTTCAACGCTGATGGGTTCTCACAATACCGATGGGAGTCTCCATACCAACAGGTGGCTAGATGACCAATAGGAGTTTAGGAACTTATTACCGATAGAGAAATAGTGCACTGATGGACTATAATTTTCATGCTACGATCAAGAAATAATACCAATGGGATTTTCACTTGTAAAATAGAAGATGGTCATTACCGACTACTTATCAGAAAAACCAAAATTTGAAGAATTTTTTACTGATTACCAAACCTTTACCGAATAGTTAAATTCTACTGAATCACAATTTAAACTTTACTGAATACCCACACTATAATAACCGATCACTTAAAATTATCAATTTGCCGATAGATAGTCTCTAAATCAAACTTCACTAAATATTAGACGCCAAACAACAAAGTTTCATAAGAAAAATCAAATCCTATCAAACACCAAACACTCAGGTAATTGATGGCTGTGGTGATCAGGAGTCTAATGATCAGTAACTTAGAAATTTTAAAATCCATCGACTAAGTATTTAAAGAATTCCTGATAAATTCTAAATGACAAAAAAAAAATTCACATTTTTATTCCAAATAATTATTTTCCACATTTTCACATATATAAAAATTTTCAAATAGTATATTTAAAGTAAACATTGTAATCCGAATGTGTCCGGTGTTACATTTATAGTTTTCTTTAATATTTGTTTTTGTTGGTTTAATTTAGGTTTAAGTTTCCATAGTATTTTATAAGTCAATAATAAACCCTTTGCATGAGAGGAAGAGAAGTTGTTGAAGAGAAGGTTGAGAGTTCACCGTCTTAATTAGGGGAGTCTTCTTATCTCTTTTCTTGATTTTAATATTTCATTTACATTGCAAACAATGTTTGGTTCAAGCGTAGAGGGATGCATTTTGATTTTTAGGAAACTTCATTTTGATTTATTTCATTCTAATTTTTAGGACTTTTTTTAAGAACTTTAACAAGAAAAAAATATCTTAAATTTTGCTGAATTTCTTGAGTTTTAATAAAATTTTTGTCATGACAACTAAATTTTCACGAGTTTTTTAACTCCTATATATTACCTTTTTTGAATTGGATTGTATGATAGAAGATTGATATTAGTAGTTATCTGATACATGAGTGGCTATTAATCTTTTTATGGTTGATTTGAAAGATAGACATGTAAGATTGAATACTTAATTCACCTTAGTGAGAATTTGAGTTTTAAAGAGTAATTTCTTGCTTTCATCTTTTTTTTTTTTTTGCAGAGAGTATATCATACATGATTTGATCATTCTATAACTTACTTTGTTATACATTTTGAAATCATAATTTTGATTTTCATACACTAAAATGATTAAGACACTTAGATTTACACAATTTTGGCTTTCAAAAATTCCATCTATAATATTTTAACCTTTAGTTAACCCATTTGAGATTAGAACTTTTCCTTTATATATTACTCACATAATTTACACCATGGTCTTCATTTTTTCTTATCCAAAATTTTGAACCCTAATTCACTAATGTACTTATCTAATATACTTATGGTTTAAAGCATGTTAATCTGTTTTTAGGCATTAGGTTTTCTTGTATATTTGAGTTTCATATATATTTTTAGGCATTGTCAAGTCAATGTGTTTAAAAAAACAACCGAAAAGAAAAAAGAAAAAGAAAAATTACTAGTTGAAAAAAGAAGAAGAAAAAAAGAAAAAGGAAAAAGAAGAAAAAGAAAAATAAATTAGAAGAAAACAAAAAAAAATCAAAAACAAAAACAAAAGAAAAATAGCTTGCATATTTTAATTGGTAGTTAGTGAAGTGTCATTACATTGTACTTTAAATTAAATAAGTGCTATATCATATTGCATATTCATAGTTAGAGTTAGCATTATTTTGCCTTAATCTAAATAATGTCATGTCTCGATACTTTGTATTTTTGATGAATTATTTTTAACTCAACATTTTACTTATTATCTTACCATTTACCTTAGCTCTATTAGTGGTGGAGATTTTATATATGAGCAAACTTATGATAATGTCAATTCATTGTATTGATTTGAATGATACACAAACCCTTGCATAAAATTGAGTGCTTTAAACAGTTGATTCATAGTTTTTTATTCTATTGAGTGAACCAATTGTGAATGTCCATGAATATTGCATTGTTCTTAATTTTGATTAGACTATAGGAGGTGCAATAGTTTCTCTAATGCTGAATGCTATGAAATATTGATTGTCTTGATTGCAATTCCGCTTTGAACTTATCATATGCATAGTTAGAGACTTAGAAGGTTAAATTGGTTTTGGAGAAAGTTTGCTCATGCTTGAGCACAAACAAACATTCAAGTGTGGGGTCATTGATAGCAATATTTTTATACATTTGTATTATTTTATTTTATTTTAGACTTTATTTATTTATTTTAGGACTATTTTAGGTTTTATTTTATGATTTTATATTAATTTTTTGTGGGTTTTATTTTATGATTATTGGGCCTATTTAAGGGATATTGGGTTATATAGATAGTTATTAGTATTTTGGGTATAACTTTCTATTTTGATGTCAGATTGACCTGATTCTTAATGGATTGCAAAGAAGACTTCAAGGCTTACAAATATTATAAAGAGTGTGGAAGCTAATTCAGGCCCAAGGATGTCTAAAATTTTTGAAAAAGCTATTACATTGTTGGGAATTAAGGCCCACAAGTTCTAAAGGCCCAAATCAAAGTGAAATAATCAGCTCTTTTGAAGACCCATGAATTCTTATTCATTTAAGACATTGAGGACTTAGTCTATAAATAGAAGACGTCCTCACACATAGGAAGGGAGAAGAAAACCTTAGCAGCCACCTCTCTTAGACGTGATCTTCATCTTCTTTCGGATGTAAAGGGGTTGTAATTCTTTTTTTATCTTTCTTGTTTTTCTTTATTTTGGCTAGCTAATTTCTTGTTCCTAGGATTTGATGGATTCTGATATTTTATTTATAACATGATTTGATTTATTTTTTTCCCTTAAATCTTTATTGGCATGATCTTACTTGATGAAATTTTATTGTTAGACTTAATACTTCAAAACATTTAGACTTGTGTTTCGATAATTTAAGATCGAATACATGTATGACCAATATAATTGCATGATATTAGTTAGAGCAATAAAATTCATATGAGATTATAAGCATGACCATTGGATTAATTTCATATATGGGATTTTAGGGGAAACTTTAGATTACAGATATTCCATAGATCTTAATGTTGTTTGGCCTAATCAAAATTGCATGACCATTCGGTTTTTGTTAATCAAATTAGGGTTTCATTATATGACCATTAGGTGAATTTAATTTAGAGAAATCTATCACTATCAAGAATGATTCTTTAGTCAATAAACTTTAAGGGATTTGAAAGAATTCGACAATGTGAAAAAATTAAAGACAGATGAAATCAATATCCTAAAGTTTTATAAAACTAGGGTTTTTATTCGCTAATATTTCTATCATAGTTTTTATAATTGTTGCAGTCTTCGTCTATTCTATCTAACTTAGATAGGGTATTTTATAATTTATAATACAAAAATTCTCGTAAGATCACACTTGCTATGTACTATACTCAACACTTGACTTGGGTATACTTGCACGAAATCGTGATACACCAAAATCATATCGCAGTGAGGGATCTTTAAATCTTGCCATAAAAGGCTTCATCAAAGCGGCATACAACTGATACAATTGACTTCGCTCAGCGGGTTGGGATCTTTCCTTCATTTGTTCTTTTTCTGAGGCATGCCTCACAAGGAGAGATGTCAATCTACAGATATGACGTTAAGGTGCCAAAGTCGGTAATCGACGTTCCTTTCTTTTCTTTCTGGGTCGACCAGGTAGTTGAATCCTTGTGATTCAACTCTTGCACCGTAGGTTGAGACCTTCTTACCTGAATCGGCTCCTAGGATAGGACCAAGTAAACTTTTTCAATGTCCACTATATGTTTGCCATTAAAAATAGGAGTTATTACCCCTCATAAGGTGGAATTCATCTATTGATGAGTAGTCTAAAACTCTTGATATAGGCCTAGCTAAGGGTCAATGTAAACAAACTTTTGATACATGTGTGAACTATCCTTTCTGTGTGGGCTGCCTAATTATACCTAAAAACCATTTCGAACTATTGATCCAATAATAGAAGTAATTTCCATATCCTAACCATTTTGCATTGGAAGTGTAATTAACTGCCGAAAATCTCTTCTTTGTTAAAACTAGCGCTTTTAGTGTATTAGGGCTGGCTTTTTGGCTCTATCATTTGAAGTGATATATAGTTTGAATGAGGATTCAAGACTATATAGAAGTATCTATCTCATTTTATAAAGTAATAGACGATGGGCATTCTTCATCCTGCTCCTTCGCCCACTAAGAGTTGTTATTATGGTAAATGCCCCATCGGGGGCTCGCCCATCAGCCTACTTTGAGGTGGCAGGAGCGCAACGACCTAGCCCAACCTACTTAAACAACCTAAAGGATTGGCCCAGTCTGAAGTAAGAAAAAAGTAGACCTTGTAGAGAAGCGGATAGGAAAGGTAGCCTATAAACTCAAGCGACCAGCTTGGTGAAGTGAAAACTCACCCCGTATTGCATGTGAGTCAGTTGACTTCGATTAGACCAGACCGACCCAGAGAGGAACGTGCCCACGAGGGCACCACCAGATGTTGTAGATGAACCTACTAAAGAAGAAGTTGAGTATATCATAGCTGACCACACCATGGGCTAGCCCATACACCCAGTGCACGAGTGAAATACTACTTGGTAAAGTAGAAGGGCCAACCTGAAAGCGAGGCAAGCTGAGAACGGGCTGAGACTTACGATTCGAAGACCAAGTCAGAGACTACTGGGCATCTCACTGAGTAACTCTCAATGAGGAAAAATGGGTTTCTCAAGCTCCTAAGAGGGCTTTTGGACAAAATGAGAACTCATAAATCAAAAGTTTTCCCAAATCATTCCTCTTCTTTCGAGTTCACTCAAAAGCCATAAAAAGGAAAGGGGTCCTAGAATCAAAGGCAATAGTGGTAGTAGCATTGTACATCAATAGGTTCTATCCCGATCTGTTTTCGATTAAGTAATTCTTCTCACTATTCATTAGATTTCCTTTGTTAATCGCCTATCATTTAATAGGTGCTATGAGAACAACCATTTGGCTTTGTATGTGATCGATTGTTGTATTGCCTATTAATCAATAGTCAATAGAACTCTTCTACTGTAGAAGTACTCTCTTACCAAGTTAAGAACCAAACTTGACTTTAAAGTGATCTCTCATGTGGACCTTCTCAATGTGACCCACGAATACCACTAGGAGTAGATCAAAAAGAGTTGTAAATATTAGTTCCATATCGAATCTAGGTAGGTGGGAAGCAATTAATGTCTAATAGCATTTAACCTTAAAGAGTCGTAACTCATGTACAAAAGTCAATTTCTTAGTTCCAGTTTAGTGTGTCCGTCTAGCTTAGACCCTATATCATTCATATGACAAAAAATGAATGAATCAGGTGCTTTACTTGATATAGAACATGAAAAGAAAGCTATACAAGAGGGAATCAACCTATTTGCCTAGTTGCAATTGTTCACAAGAACATAGCAGGTTAGGGGCCATGTCATCTATCATAAGTTATCTTGATGGCACAATAAAACCTAAAGATGCCCATGATACTTATTGGACTTAGCTTAATGTATTTGTCACATTATAGACTATCAAACTATCACCAATGATGTTCTTAGCATGATTTTAGAACCAAACAGGACTAATATAGCCCATGAACTCTAGATGTACATTAAAACCTTATTTAAGGACAATCTTAGTGCTAGAGCATTGCAATTGACTGAACAATTTAGAATCATTCACATGAGAACATTTACCATCACAAAATATTGCTATCAAATCAAATCCCTTATCGATTTGTTAGTAGACACTGATTGGCCAATACTAGAAATACCCTTGTCCTTCAACTCCTACCTGTCCTCAATGAAGAATATGGCACCCCTCTTAGTATCATCAAGTACCAAGAGTCATTATCATTGTTTCTTAAAGCTCGCTCCATGTTTCTCAATGAAGAAGCCCATCTCTCCACTATCGTTAATCCTTCTCCTCATGCTTCTTCTACCATTCTCCACACTCTCCAACCACCACATAATTCTTTCTTCCCTCATCCTAATAGTGGGGGACATCAAAATTACCACAAACATCCCAATAGAAACTACGGCTGTGGTCGATTTCATAATAATAGTAAGTGTGGACGAGATTATGGTCATGCACAAGGATAGCAAAATATGCAACATTAATGTGGTCCGACATTTGCATGGGACACCGGTATTGTCTAAGTCCCTATTTGGCCCCCTACGGAATCTCGGTACCATTTTTAATAAGAGTAATATCTCGCATGATTTTGTTGGTAATGGAACCCCTTCCCATTTCTTATGTTGGAAACACTATTCTAAACACATCTTCATCTATTTTGCACCTTAAAATTATCTTACTTGCACCTCATATCATTAAATATCTCATTTCTGTGTGCCAATTTATAAAAGATATTTTTATTCTATAGAATTTACCTAATTTGGTTTCTTTATGAAGGATTTTTGGATAAAATAGATCATACTCAAGTGCAATAGTTCAAGAGATCTCTATCTAGTAAATCCTTTTCACACTTCTTCTCCTTATACTACTTTGGTTGTTTCTTTGAGCACTACTTGGCAGAGATGCCTTTTTGTCATCAAAGAATTTAATTCCATGTAATAAAACCACTTCTTTTACTTTTTGTCAAGAGTGTCAATTAGACTTCCATATTCTACTTCAAAATCTCTTAATATTGCTCCTTTTGATATTATCCACTTTGATATATGGATTTTACCAATATCTAGTGAAAGTGGTTTTAAATACTATTTGATATTCCTAGATGATTTCTCACATTTTTTTGGTTGTATCCTTTGTATGCTAAATCCTTTGGTTTTTTGGGAAAAATTTATGCACTTTCATGCTTTTATCACACACAATTCAACACTAAAATTAAGATGTTTCAATGTGACAATCGCACAGAATTTAACAACTCCCCTTCTCTCTCATTCTATGCTAATCATGGCATCTTTTGCTGATTCTCTGGCCCAAGCACTTCTTTTTCAAAATGTCAAAGCTAAATATATGTTGTGCTCCATCAATGATATTGTGCATACACTCCTTTTTCAAGCCCATATGCCACCACCATACTTGGTAAAGGCATTGCATATAGCCGTACATCTACTTAATATTTTATTTAGAAAAGTACTTCTTAATCAAACACCGTTTCAAAAACGTTTTAACAAACCAACACTTTATAGTCACATTACATTTGCACTTTTTGGCTTTGTAAGTTATCAATCTAATACATTACTCTTTGTGTACCATTGAGGTAGGGACATAGCCATTCTCTTTCTATATATTAGCAACATCATACTAATTACATTATTTGTTACTTTGTTATACTCTATTACAACCTTTTTGTGCAAAGAGTTGTCAAGACTTATATGGTGCTGCTATACTATTTTTTGGGTATCTTCTTGTCCCACACTGGGAACGAATTGTTCCTTTCTGAGCATAAATATGATCTTAAAATTCAGAATGCACTAAAATAGGCTCTTATAATGACTCATCACTTTTGCAGATACAAAAGCCAAGTTATCTTGGTGCAATGGCGTTCTGATCTTTGATCCAATCTATGTTGTCGTCCTATCGGAGCTCTTCAGTATCTCACCTTTATTGATCGAATATTGCTTGTACAATTAAACAGGTGTGCCTTTTTATATATAATCCTTGAGAACCTCACTTTTGAACAATTAAATGCATTTTATGATACTTTTGTGGCTCACTTGATCACGGTTTACAACTCTACTTTTCACTTATTGATAGTTTAACTACTTATTTAGATGTAGATTGGAGTGGTTTTCCCCAAAGTAGGCATTTCACATCTAGCTACTGTGTTTTTCTACATAATAACTTAATTTTCTAATCATACAAACAAGAGGTCATTATTTCCCTCCTAGTGTTGAAGCTGAGTATCACAATATTGCTAATAGAGTAGCTAAAATCGATTGGTTATGAAGCCTTTTTCTTGAGTTTTACTATCCAGTATCCAAAGCTACATTAGTTTACTGTGATAATGTTAGCATTGTTTACTTATCTAATAATCAGATCAAACATCAATGCACTAAACGCATTGAATTAAACATATATTTTGTATGAGGAAAGTAGCCTTGCAACAAGTTAAAGTGTTTCAGGTACCTTCAGCTTATCAGTGTGCTGACATCTTCACAAAGGGTCTACCTTCATCACTTTTCTTTGATTTTTGGTCCAATCTAAGTGATTGACTTCCTCCCATTCCAATTGGAGGGGATGATAGAATATTTATATTTGGCCCTTACATCTAGCCTATTGTTTAGTCTAGTGATCAATCATGTATCTGTCATGTGTTGTGTATAATGGAATAAAATTGTCTAAAGTTAGGGCAAATCATTCTCTCAATAAGTCCTCTACTAACATTTTCCCTATAAATTGTCTAGGTTGTCTTTTGTTTAAATGGGAGAAAAAGGAACATCAACTTTCAGCCTTGACTTGATAATATCTCTTCAGAATTGGTAGGTTGGAATCACCGGTTGCTTTTTTATGAAAGAAAAGTCAATATGATAAAAGATGTGCTTTCTAGTATTTAACTGTATTTGTTTAAAGTGCTGGATCCTCCATTGCAAATTAAAAGAAAATTTAAATTTTTATGAGAGAAATTGATTTTGGAAGGTGATTTCATTAGTGTTTTTGGGATAAATTGTGCCAACCATTTGTTAAAAATAGGGTGAATATTCGATAGCTAACTGATGTTTCTATGGCTTATGGCTTTCTGAGTTCTCTTTATAGGAAGAACTCCTAGCATCAAAGCTCATATAATCTTGGACGTTCACCTTCACATTGTTAAGAGATGCATATTTTGCCATGATAGCCGGATTTCCTTGGGAAAATAAATTACTTATGCTAATATTATAATTTAACATTTGAAAGTCATGGAAGAACTTCTACCTGGCCACCTTCCATCCAAAGTTATTAGACAAATGGTTGATTTAGAACTTTTAGAATAACTGAGAGGATAGGATCATTTGGAATTATAATGATAATGAGAAATTTTCCATGGAATCCGCTTCCCAATCAGTAGTGCACCAATTACTTCCTAAAATTTGTCTGGTTAAAGCAACTGCATGTTAATATTTCATTCTTTAGTTGGAAACCTTTTAACAATTTTCTTCCTACTCAAATGGTAGTGAAGAGTAAGGGAGTTATTTTGGGCTTTAATGTTATTTTTGAAATAATGAAGAGATCCCAAATTATTTGTTTTGTCAATGTTTTTTTTTATTTTATTTTTGCGAGAATCATATTAAAGACACCTTTAATCTCTCACCTTCAACTCTACAACTCATCAAGCTTAGTGATAGGGTGTAAATTGGTGTAATGATTCTAGTTAATTTTACTTGATTTTTGGATAATTATCACACTTGTTGGTGTTTTTATGACATTTGGTGTCTTTTAGGATTGGTGGAGAAGGGTGGAGAAAAGTAGTGAAAAGGAGCTGATTTGAAACATTTATGTTTAAGATGAGAAGACTGTGGACACCCATGCCCTATCTTTAGTGCGTGGACATATGATTTTCAAGACTAGTTGGATTTTTGGCGCCAAAGTAGTAGCACCTTTTCTATTTGCATATGGGCACGTGGAAGATTGAAATCTATTTTGAAAATATTAAGTATATTCAACAGTTTGACTATTCCTAAAAATTTAGGAGATTAGCTTTGGAATGTCCAACTTTTCTAATTTTCTATTTTTTGGGTAGTTTATTTCTTTGACAATTCAACTAGGTTATTTAGACAAGGCTCTTTTATTTAGTAATTGCTTACGATTTCAAAAGACTTTCCCTAGAAATTGGTGATTCATTCCTATATAAAGGGGGCATTACATGTTTCCTATGGCAACAAGGTACGTTTGTTATTCTTTTTTTGGCAGAATTTTATTTCTTGAGTTCTTCTTTCTTCCATGGCTTGTTTATTATTTTCTTTTGTAGTGAAAGGATATTGAAGCCTTAATTCTTCATTGTTGTGAGATCTAATTGATTTTATTTATCTCAATAATTCATAGGTATTTACTTATTTCCTGTATTCTAGAGTTTATAAATGTTTTAGGGTTTATTGAACAGTGACCAATATTTGATAATCCTAAAATAGTTTATAACCAATTAAAACGGCAAATCTAAAATTGTTTATTTGCTTTAACATAGTGGTGCATGACATAATTTCACGGTCTCACAAGCAGTCTAATCTATATCATAGAATTAAATAATCAAATTTAAATAAAGTCACTTTTGCGTTTATAAATTAGAATTGGGTCTCTCTAGTTTTAATGCTGTTGAAACACTAAATACAATGACTTTCTCCAGGGTATTTAAGGAGCGTCTCTTAATTACGTACTAATAAAGTAAGGAGAGATTAGTTGTTTGGTAGTCATTGAATAACTATAACAAATTTATTTGATTTATTGAGTTTTTGTTTGCATCGATGATCAATTAAACGAATCAACATGGATATAATTCCTTTGGATAGATATTTAATTTTCTATTGATTTTTATTCTTCTAATTTTGTGCCATTCATTTGTCTTGAATCAATTATTTTCTTTCCTTAAATTAACTCATTAGATTTAGTTAATTTTCAACCCCTACGTCTTTGCTTTTTTAAAAGAAGTAGATCCACCTATCCCTAAGAAGACGACCTAACTCATCTTATACTCATATTGTGTAATGTAGATAATTTATTTTTGGTTGATAGACACTCACCAAAATTTTGGCATCATTATATGGGAATGTTCTTAAATGATTTATTTCTTTTAAGTTTGATTTTCTCCTTGTTTTTTATATATGTCTCATTTTTCTCGTATAGGTGAATTGGTATTTGATCCATGGATTGAGAAAATAGCTCGAAGGTTGAAGAAGGAGATGCAACAAGCAAATCAAGCATCATCTTCTTCTTTGGGGCTAAAATTGGTAGTTGACTTGTTGGAATTTGACGGTGATAGTGAAGAGGACATTAAAGAAGAAGATATGGTTGCCCAAAGGATTTTAAGAAAGTTTGCTACTCCTAATATTGATTAACAACCTCTTTGAATTAATTTTTTTTATTACTATTGATGCTCTCTATGATTTAAAATTTGAATTGATACACTTACTACCTATTTTTCATAGTCTTGTAGGAGAGGAACCTCACAAGTACCTAAAGGGGTTCCTGTTATGTGTTCGACAATGGGGCCAGAAGGGTATCTGAGAAACAATTTAAATTAAGAATTTTTCCTTTTTCTCTAGTTGATAAAGCCAAGGATTTGCTTTATTTTTGCTCTCTTATTCTATCACAACAAGGAATGACATGAAAAAGATGTTTTTAGAAAAAATTTTCTTAGCTTTTCTTGCAGCCATGATTAGGAAGGAGATATATGCCATAGGGAAATATAGTGGAGAGACTTTGTATGAGTATTGGGAGAGAGTCAAACAATTGTGTGCAAGTTGCTACCAACATCAAATTCCCAAACATTTGCTTGTTTGATATTTTTTTATGAAAGACTCATTTATTGATGGAAATATGATTGATACTGTTAGTGGATGTGCATTCGTAAATAAGATACTTGAGGAAGCAAGAAATCTAATATCTAACGTGGTAGCTAGCACACAACAATTTGGGGTAAGACAAGATGTTCCAAGGAAGGTCAATAACTTAAGTGTTTCTTTCATCAATCAAATATTAGGCACACTAACACCTCTTGTGGAGAAATTGATTATAGGGCAAATACAATAGATAAAAACTTGTGGAATTTGTTCAAATATAGGTCATGTATCCAATATGTGCCCCACTGTTCAAGATGATCCAAATGAACAAGTCAATATTATAGGTGGAATCTCATGCCAACTACAAAAGAAATATGATCCCTATTCAAATACTTACAATCAAGAATAGAGGGTTCGCCCAAATTTTAGCTATAGGAATTAACCTAAAGGTTTTAAGGAACAATCTCAAGCCTGACCACAATTTCAACCCCCCACAAACCTCTTTGAAACTAGTCCATCTTTAGAAGATATTGTTAAAATTTTGGCTAATGGTACTCAACTGCTTCAACAAGAAACTAAAAGATTTCAACAACAAACAAGAGCTAACATTCAAAATTTGGGTACTCAAATGTCACAATTCATGACAACTATGAGAAAATTTAGAGCTAATCAAGGTAAGCTGCCATCTTATGTTGAAATCAATTGAAAGAAAAATGTTAGTGCCATGATTCTTAGAAGTGGAATGGATGTGCAAAGCACATTACCAAAAGTGGAAGCATGAAGAGAGACCAAAATTAACAAAAAGTTAACAACATTAATGCTTCGACTAAAATGTAGGAATCTAATAATTTTATGTTAAAGATAGTGATCCCCCCACCTTTTCCTGATAGGTTGGCATAATCAACGAAAGAGGAGGAGAAGAAAAAGATCTTGGAAGCTTTCCATGAAATAGATAACAAAATCTTACTCTTGAAAGCAATTAGACAAGTGCCAAGGTATGCCAAATTTCTTAAGGAATTATGATCTAAGAAAATGAAATTAAATATGATGACAAGATTTTAGTTAGTGAGAATGTTTTAGTAGTTATTCAAAGGAAATTATGACAAAGGTGCAAGGGCACTTTTATGTTAACTATACCTCGTGTAATTGGCTATAAAAAGATAGAAAAAGCTATGCTTGATCTAGGAGCATCAATTAATGTTATGCCTTTGTCTATTGTAAAAATCACCTAGAGGGGGTTGAATAGGTAGTTTGGAACTTTTTGATTTTTTCAGAAAATTAGAACTTGAAAAATCAAGAACAGAATAGAGAGTAGGAGAAGTGTTGATACAAGATATTTATAGTGGTTCCATTATCCAGGAGTATATCCACTCCCATGCTCTACCTCGAGTTTCTAATCTACTATTTTATACCCAAATAGTACAACCAAGTTCCATAGGTCCAAGTCACACCTTTACAAGTGTTACTCATAGAACACTCACACTAGTTTCACGGTGCCAGTAAACCCTAACCCTTTCTTCGGCACATACTATGCCCAAACCAAGAAGATTTTTTATTCTTGGCTTCTTACAAGATACAAGGTGAAAAGAAGGATTACAAACTAGACCCTTACTAGTCTGATATGTTCTTCATGGCTCACACTGGATACAACAATAAAGACCTAAAATTGTAAAAAATCAAGATGCATAGCTAATGTACAATGAAGTTCGAGAGTTATAAAAAACTATTTGATCTTATTTCTTGTTGTATTTATAGCCTTGATGTTGATTTGAATATTGAAACTCATCTAATGTTCAGAAATAGTCGTTGCAAGTTGTTGGCTAGTCATTTAATGCTCAAACAAGCTTTTCTGGATACTAACCATTACTAATGAGATAGTCGACTTCTTCTTCATGCTAGTTGACTATAATTTGAATTATACCTATGTTGCTTCATGAGTTAGTCGACTATCTCTATCTTCCTAGTCAACTTCTTCCCGACCTCCCGACTTAGTTTAGTGGATAGCTTCAAGTACTAGTACTTCCAAGTTCAAGGATTGGTACTTGTCACTATGCTTGGCTATTTTTCTCTTTAGTGCTTGAGTGAGTTGACTGCCTACTTGTGTGAGTCGACTACTTCAATGGCTCAAATCAGATCTTGGACTTGCATAGTGCTGAGGATCGATAATCTTCTTTTAAGACTTGACATAGTTGACTCCCTCATTTTAATGAGTCAACTTGCACTTGAGCATGCTTTGATATATGTACATTGTGCATTTGAAAGATGGCTCATTGTATGTGGCATATTGTTATGGACATATGGCATGTGTTATGTGGTATTATGCTCTAGGGTTTCTTGGCTCTTAAATATATGAAGTGTTCAATATTGGGAGTAGCATGAGTCGACTTCTGACACTATGGTAGTCGACTTCATCATATTCAATACATAGGAGGATTGATCCTTTGAAATCAAAGAATCAGTAATTCACCTAGAGGTTTAGAAAAATTTGAAGTCATGATGAGGTGAGTTGACTAGAGTAAAACCATAAGTGGCTAGGCCAATTGCTATACAATGACCTTATGAAATAACATGTGGTATGTTGCTTATGTCATGTTAATGTTCATGCAACAGTTAGGTATGTTAGTTCCATGTTAGTACAATGCTCATGTCATGCTCATGCATTGCTCATGCTAAGCTCATATATTATACTAAGTGCTCGGTGCTTGAGTTGTCTATCAGTTTGGTGCAAGTCGACCAGCCTTAACATGACTTGAGCTAATCTATGTCCTTAGACAAGTAATGTCAACGTCTTATCCCTTAACTAACAATGCTAATACATGTGCTTACTTAGATCTTCTACATTCTAAGTGGGTAAGTTGACTTGGGAGTATATCATGAGTTAACTATGTTAACACAATCTTGTGTGCCATAGGCTTTATACCTTATGTCAAGACTTGTGTCGTGGCATGGTGTTGCCTGTATCGTGGTATGGTGTGGCCTATTTCATAGCATGGTTGTGTATGGCTCATGACTCATGTGAATAGTGTGAGGATTGGTACCTGAGTTATAGATTGATACTCGTTACTATAGCATGCCATATGTCCAGTATCATGGCGTATGCCATGGCATGTGTCCTATGTTATGGCATGTTACACTGTTAGGCTCATGAACAACTTAATACCACTAAAGGAATTTCAATATTTGATTTCGAGCAATATGCAATATTCCTATAAATGATTCAATAGAGAGATTTCAATCAAAGTTTTATTAAGATTTGCTCAGATGAGGAGGATGACACAAGAGTTGGCATTAGGTGGCATTTGGTTAGGAATGCGAGCACCTATGAGCATTTGTGATTATTTTGGAAAACTAATTCGAGCAATCATCAAATTATCACCACCAATATTGAGGGAATGACTACTAATGTGGACAAGTCAACTTGAGGTCCTATCAAACGAACTTTGGAACTCATAAAGTTATCTTACACACTTCCATAAGTTAACTTATGGTGTTATAATCACTTTTAAAGGTGTGGCATGTGTGTTATAGCAATTATTGATATCTAAGGAAATTAGTTAGGCATTCCTTGGATTTAGATTTGGAATAGATTTGAGCATTTAGAGGAATGTCTTAAAAATATTCAAATGTTGTCTTATTGTATGTTATTTAGCAGTTCGCTCAATAATGGCTCGTGATATGGCTGACCACATCTTTTAATATCCTATGCCTTTGTCGTATTGCTTGGTTGTGCATCCCTTTGAGTTTCCTTCTAAGTTGAATTTGGCTTATAGCATGGTGAGTTAACTAGCTTATCATTCTGTTTAAAACTATAGACTTTTTTGAACTTAGTGAGTCGACTAGTACTCAGAGGCAAGTTTACTACTTTATATCTAAGATTCATATCTATGTTTGTGATGTTAACTAGCTTATCATTTTGTTTAAAACTATAGACTTTTTTAAACTTTTTTAAACAGTGGTTGACGTCTGCACCCATCTTAGCCCTTCCCACTAGTAGTCAGGAGTACGTAGTGTATAGTGATGCCAGCCGACAAGGATTGAGTTGTGTTCTGGTGTAGGAAGGCCAGTTCATTGCATATGCCTCTCAACAGCTAAAGAGGCATGAGCTGAACTACTCGACCTACGATCTTGAGTTAGCAGCCATAGTCTTTGCGTTGAAGATATGGTGACATTATTTGTACGGGGTGACATGCAGAGTATATACAGACCATAAAAGTTTGAAATATCTATTCACTTGAAGAAAGGAGATAGTTAGAACTCCTGAAGGATTATGATCTTGTCATTGATTACCATCCAGGCAAGGCCAATGTGGTTGTGGACGCCTTGAGTCGCAATTCATCATCCTCTTCATAGTCAATCGAGAGTACATATCTCTCCTGTTTGGTGGGACTCCGTACGTTGGGAGTCAGCTTGGCTAGTGATGATCAGGGTATACTACTAGCCAGTTTTGAGGTGAGACTAACTCTGTTTGATCATATTAGAGAGCTTCAAGAGACTGATGTGGAGCTCCAGAGTATTATTGAGAGGGTCTGTAGAGGTGACGGCAGGAATTTTCGAGTCCGAGATGATGGACTTGTAGTATTCCGAGAGCGGGTATGCATTCCCGCTGACAGCGATCTCCGGAGGCCACCCACTCCTCCACTTATGTTATGCACTCGGGTGGTACAAAGATGTACCGGACTATCCGAGGTAGTTATTGGTGGGCCGCAATGAAGCGGGAGATCACAGAATTTGTGGCTAGATGCTTGGTATATCAGTAGGTGAAGGCCGAGTATCAGCGGTCGGCTGGTCCATTCAGCTACTTCTCATTCCTGAGTGGAAGTGGGAACACATTACCATGGATTTTTTTGCGGGACTACCACGGACTTTAGCACGATATGATGCTATCTCGGTGATTGTGGATAGACTCACCAAGTTTGCTCATTTTATCCCTGTTCGTAGCGACTATTCTTTAAAAGTTTTAGCCCGCCTCTACATTGACACGATAGTCAGGCTCCATGGGGTTCCTGTGTTGATAGTGTTAGACAGAGACCCCAGATTTACTTCTCAATTTTGGCCCAGATTACAGGAGGCTTTGGGTACTAAACTGAGTTTTAGCACAGCCTACCACCCGTAGACCGATGGTCAGTCAGAGAGGACCATCCAGACTCTAGAAGACATGCTGAGAGCATGTGTTATGGGTTTTCAGGGTAGTTGGGATCAACACCTTCCATTGGTGGAGTTTGCATACAATAATAGCTATTAGGCAAGTATTTGGATGCCACCATATGAGGCCTTGTATGGGAGGACATGTCGTACCCCATTATGCTGGGATGAGGTAGGAGAGAGACGACTCACCAGTGTCAAGCTTATTTAGGAGACTGGGGAGAAGGTGAGAATCATCCGTGTGTGGATGAAGGCCGCCCAAGATAAACAGAAAGCCTATACTGAGAGGAGGTGGCGACCTCTTGAATTCGAGTAGGGAGATATGGTTTTCTTATGGGTATCTCCTTAGAAAGGGGTCATCCGATTCAGGCAGCGGGATAAGCTGAACTTTAGGTATATTGGACCTTGCCGCATCTTGAAAAGGGTCGAAAATGTAGCATACAAACTAGAGCTGCCAGATGAGCTTTCACGTATATATGACGACTTTCATGTCTCGGTACTCAGGAAATACCTACCCGATCCTTCTCATATCCTAGAACCTTCGCCTATTGAGCTGCGTGAGGATTTGAGTCTTCCGGTCCAGCCCGTGGCCATCCTTGATCGACAAATCAAGAACCTACAAAGCAAAGAAGTTCCTCTAGTCTGAGTTTTGTAGAGGAGTGACCAAGTCGAGAAGGAGACCTGGGAGCCTGAGGAGTTCATGAGGAGAGAGTACCCTCAGCTTTTCACTGTATAGTTGATTTTAGTTTCGAGGACGAAACTACTTTTAGGGGGTTAGAAAATGTAACACCGATTTCTCGGTGTATGTATCATGTACCTTCTCATCATATATATATACATGAAGTTATCTACATCTCATCAGGAAAGCAAGTAGAAATGTATTTTCACCAAAACCTCTCCCAAAAATTTTCAGCAAAAATCGTCGGAAACCTAAATTATTCGAAATTGACTACGGATGACCTAGAACCATGAAACATCAATTCTAATGATCAAAGAACATTAAATAAGGGAAAATACAACTTAAAAAGGCAAAATCGACAATTTTCGGAGAAATCGCCAACAATCCCTAATTTGGGTCGAAGGCCATTTGAACTGACTAAACGACCATGTTTTGATGCAGGATAAATTAAAGTAGGCCTAGTACGAGGTTTTGGGTCTAATGTGAAATTATGAAAAATTTTGGGGTCAATTTATAATTTTTATAAGTCCAGGAACCTAATTGTAATTAATAAAAACCTAGAAGCAATTTAACAATTGCTTTTCTTCAAAACCGAGACCAACAAGGAATGTAGAGAATGGGTGTGTTGGTAGGATGTGTGTGAGAACACTTATTTTTTTTATTTTATTAATTACCTTTGAGAAGTTATATCAAGGGTTTAGATTTAAGTGAGTAATTGGTAAATTAATTTAGACCTTTGGATTTAATAATGTAGATGAGTTTGGATCAAAAGTCAAAGATGGTAGGTAACAAAGTATGGGCAAGCTATGGAGTGTTAGAAATTTTGAATTCAATCCAAGGGTGGAAATTAAATTAGGAATTTAATGAGATTGTTTGGACCATTGATCTAATAAAGCAAGAGACAATTGGACAAGGCATTTAATGCCAAAGCAAGGAAGACCTTATTACTTGTCATTTATGAGAGACATGTGAAGGAAAGCAATGCATGACTTTTGACACATAACATCAAATGGTTGGGATGCATTTGGTAATGCAGTGAAAAATTGTGACCATTGATTCCATAAAAATTAGAGACAAACAAACATGGAATGAAAAAGGCAAGCATTTATTAGAGGAATGGTAGTGATGTACAAATGTTGACTTGTGAAAAATTAAATTGAAGGTTGGGATGAATTTTTACAAAATAGATGGTAGAGATTAAAAGTGGAGTGAAGTGTGCTTGTGATAAATAAGAGGTTTTAACCCTTCATTTGCTTCACCAAGAAGTGGCCGAGAGTGAGAGGAAAAGGGAGGAGCATTCTTCATTCCTTCAAGGGCCGAGAGTGAGAATGAGAGAGAGTCCAATCTAGGTAGAGAAGATGGTGTTGGAAAATTTCTTCAATCTTCAAATCTCTAGACAAATTTGAAAACAAGGTAAGAGAAAAAATATATATATATATATATACATTTAAGGAATTCATTATTCATGTCATGTAGAAATTCCATAGGTTAATCATGTTGATTTTGTGTCTAGAAATTTTTGGAGAGGCTGAAATTGAAGTTGGTGAATCCTTAAAGAAACTAAGATCCTTGCTAAGTAATGTAAGAGTCCAGCAACTCAAAACTTCTGTTCTATGATTCAAGAAATATTTTGAGCATGCTATATAATTAATAAGCAAAAGAAAATGAAAGATGAGCATGAAACAAAAAGGGGCCGAGAGGAAAAATTTAGAAAGACCATAGGAAGAGAAAGAACTCCATTCTGCCTTGTTTTTGACAGAGAATTCCCCTAAGATTTGAGATATCTTCCTGATATAATCTGACCAAGTGCTAAACACAACGGTTGTAGCTCTAGGTCTTATCTTTCCAACAAGATAAGAATCACCTAAATCCGATTTCTGTACCAAAAGTTATAGTAGTTCTCCCGAGACTGTGTAGAGTGTTCCTCTGTTTTCAGCCATATATTAGCAGAATTTTTAGAGGCCAATTTCGATCCTCTTCTAAACATAATTAAGAAAAACTCCAAATACTAAAGTTGTAGGTCTCTATCTCATCTTTAACATATTCAAATTTCACTTAAATTAGAGTAGTGTGCTAAAAGTTATAGCACTTTCACTGAGACAGGACAGAACTTGAGTTTAGAACAAAACTGAGACAAAATTTTGAATTTCTGAAATTCTGTGTTTAGAATCTGAGGAAATGCTCAAAATAAAAGTTATAGTAATGTCTCTTATCTTTCATATGGGACCATAATTAATAAATTTGGAGTTATATATTAGGAGATATGAGAAAACTACAGAAACTGTGCAAAGTGAGTTATAAAAATCCGAACTAGACAAAATATAAAATTCTATAAATTCATACAGTGAGAATCTAAAGATGAGGTAAACATGAAACATGTAGGTAAATGTCTTAGGTTTAAGTAGCAATTTGGATCACTAAATTCCGAGTTATATAGAAAAAGTTATAGCATTTTTTCTAAGACTGCGCAAGTACAAAAATTTAAAGTCAGAAAAATTTATGAATGTTTGGGCTTGAACCACTAAGGAAAAATTGTATTGGGCCGATCCACAACACAAAATCTTAGTATTGGACCCAATTCCAATTAGAATTTTAAAGTCCAACAATCCAAGGCCCAAAATGAGAGATGAGGCCCAAAATCTAAATCTAATCAAAATTAGTGAGAGTCTTGTAAAGAAATAAAGAATTTACATGTGTATATTGTTGCCTTAGGGGAAGGCTATTATTCTACACACGAGGGGTGACTTGTTGAGATTGGAGATTGATAGGGAGTGGCATACCCTCCCTATATAGGTGAGTGGGATTTACGATACCATGTTATTAATATCAAACCATGTTTTACCGTTTTTAAAAATGACATGATTTATCTGTGTGAAAAATGATATTGTTAAAGGCTTTGAAAAATGCTTTGTGATAAGTGGAGTGTCTGAAAATGAGTTGATAATATACATCCATGTGAATTGTTAAAAAAATGATATCATGCCGTGTTTTGAAATTTTGAAATATGATTTCTAATATGACTATGCATCTTGGCACATTTGATTGATAATGATTTGGTACTTGGACTGAGAGTCCATGGAAATTGACGGATATGATATAGTCCCTAGGGGACAGTCGTAGCTACGGGCACATTTGTCGAGGCACCCCATGTGTGTTCGGATAGCCTTCTGCAGGAGCTACCCACAAAAGATGCGTACCACATGGGTTGGACCCATTAGTGGTTTTATAGATTACGGACTAGCCCAGTTAAATCGTAAGGGAAGGACATGTGTGACACCACTGTCTAGCACCTGGTGAGGCCCGTGGCTAGCACCGAGATAGAAAGCTAAATTCGAAATTTACTTGCAAATGAAAAACCCTTGGTGTGCCTGTCATTGGTCATGGTTGACCCTTGCTGGGAACAATTTTCTGGCTAGCTCTATCAGTTTCTGAAAGTGATTTGGATGCATATGAATGGTTTGATGTGTATGCGTGGAAAATAACATGTTGTTTGAAAATTTTATGTAAATTTGAGAAATGTATCTGTTATACTGATTTATACACTCCATTATTCACCACAAGTATTAATTTCGTGATATCAACCCCTCACTCACTGAGTATTTCATAATACTCACCCCTACTCCTAAAATTGTAACAGAGATAGACTAATAGAGGGACACGTCAAGAGATTTTTTGATGTACTTGACTGATCGGAGACTTAGACACGGTACTTTGCCATCTTCCGCTGAATGTATATATTTGAGGATTTTAGATTGACCATGTATGGTATGACTGTATTCATGTTATGAATTGGGACTCTCATACTGACTTGTATACCCGTATATTGTTAATTGTAAATGTTTACTTAGGAAAATGTGTTTTTAAAGAATATATTTTGATAGCCTTGCGTTACCTTGGGATACATGTCGCATTTTGGGTAGTATACGAGGTAACGGGTAACTGTTCATGGTCTCGGATCGAGGATTGGGGCGTGACAATAGGTGGTCTGATGCTAGCATTTCCTAGGAGAGGAGTAAAGAGAATGGGGGAACTAGATATGAAAGGGCAGAGTTTTTAGAATAAATTTGCTATATACAAGTGGGATTCATTACAAGGAACAAACCTAGGGTCAGTAGTTTCCATCCTATATATGCCATTCTCTCAATATTTTCCATTTCCCAACTTTGGTATTCTTTAATATGTAATGCACATATTTTGGCATCCACTTGAATCAACTTTGACATGTATGATGATTTTAATGGATAAATTAGTAGACATGTCATGCCTCGATCCACGATCTAGAAGCCTTGAATAGTTGCCCGTTACCTTGGATACTGGCCCAACCGTACCACTTATCCCAAGGTAATGTAAGACTAATCATAAAACAGTCACATATATTTTCAAAATCATTTTCCCAAGTCATTTTTTTCAACTCAAAGTAATAAATATAAAATCCTCATATATATACAAAGTACTTAGTCAGTACAAAAATGAATTTCAACCAAGAGTTCCATTACTACATATAATCAACCTGTATGATCAACTAATAACCTTAAAATACAGCGGAAGATAATTACCGTAAGTGGTCTCCGATACTACGTACATTCAAATAAGTCAACGTGTCTCTCCAGTGACTAACTCTATAGATATTTAAAAATATTGAGGGGTGAGAATAATCAAATACTTAGTGAGTGAGAAATCCGTGACATGTGAATAATAAATGAGGTGAGGATGGAGTGTCAAAGTCATATATATATATGTATATCCATGCATAACATATTATCAAAATAATAACAATTTCAACACAGTTTTCCATCCGATCAAAACATATACATCCAAAGCTCATATCATAAATTGTAGGGTCATAACAAATCATGTTCTCGACAAAGGTCTACCTCGACCAATGATGAGCCACCAAGGGGTTTTTGTATGTAAACGAAAAACAACTCCAAAACCTTGGCGTTGGCATCAAACCTTCCCAAGTGCAAGATTGAAAATTCAGTCCTCACATTTCGGTTCAACTTGGCTAGTCCGAAGTCTAATATCGTATACATGCCACCCAACCATGTGGAGTGTCTGCGTCTCGTGACATCGCAAACGTGCGACAATTTATATAAAGAGACGGGTATGCTATATCATACGAGGCGAGTCTACGCAGGACAACGCCTATCATATCATAGTATTATGGCTATAAGTACTATCCCCGATCTACGATCAAGGAGATTCAGTTACTAATGCCTGAATACCTAGTTTCCTATCAAAATCATCAATAAACCAGCTGTGCCATACATGTCGAGGAAAATCATGAAAATCTGATATAGTATATTATAGCATGTATCATCAGAGTACATTTCATGATTTAAAATATGACATATAATTTTTTATCAAAATTCATGGATGCATATTTTAAAATTTTGGGACACTTCATTTATCACAAAGTATGTTACCAGTCATTTAACAAAACTATTTTACAAATCATTTCACAAATTATGCTTTGAAAATGATAAAACATAGTTTTGCTTATTAATTACATGGAAATAGTTAGACCCACTCACCTTGACTGGGGAGGGTATGACACTTCCCCTAAATCTCCTCGTTTCTCAAATAAGTTACTCTCTGTATAACTATGGCTCAACTCCTAAGTCAATAATAAGCATAATTCATTAATTTAATCATTTTGAAAACAATGCATAGTTGGATTATGAAATGTATACATATATATACATATATACATTTTTATGTATACTCTATGTGTCTCCACGGACGTTCCCTCGTTAGGGCTTAATTTTCATCATAAATATACTAGTCTTTATTTCCTTCTTAAATATAATATAAAACCAGTCACTTATATGTTTATAGTAAATTCATAAATTCTACTTAGCAAAATAATCTCAAGTTTCATATTTTTCCTCCTATGCGGGTTTAATAAATTTATGATAACTTTTTGTGGGGCCTCAGAGTGTGTGCGTGGGTTACACGTAGTTCGAGACAACACGATAGTTGTCGTGTGCTTGGATTCGAGGACTAGGACATGACACATCTAAACTCGAATATGGGAGGCTTTTTGACATAGACTGAGTGGCTGATGGTGACAGATTTTGAGCTTGCAAGTTTGGAGAACATGTCGGCTCAAGCATTCTCAGACTTAGGGATATGTTATACGTTGACTTTGTTAAACTTTCCCATTACTTCTTAAAGTTTGGATAAGTATCTCGCCATTATCGGTTTTTTAATATCATAAGTCCCCTCTATTCGTTTGACCTCAAACTGGCTGTTGGTGATGACTCAAATATCTCAAGCTTCCAATAATTCTGTAACTATAGGCTTATTAGCAATGCCTCATATTCGGCCTGGTTGTTGGTGACTTGGAAGTCGAAAAGGAGTGCATATTCCAATTAATTCCTTTGGATCTACTAGGATGAGTCAAACTCTGCTTCTCGACAAGTTAGAGGAACCAAACATGTACAAGATCCATGGTGGAATTGACCACGCTTTTGGAGAACCGTCGATAACTGACTTGGCAAGGTTTGGGAAGATGCACTCGATGATGAAGTCTGTTAGGGCTTGCCCCTTAATGGCGGGTCCCAATTGGTATTTGATGTTAAACCACGATTTTGATATCACGATTTTGGGTAAGTATACCCTAGTCGAATATTGAGTATAAAGATGAGATCAAGTATCGTTCTCACGAGAATATTTTATATTATCAAGCATAAATTATCCTATCACAGTTGTACAAACTAAATCACAATTGCAGTCATATTAAATAACAAAAATTAAAACCCTAATTAACAAGAAACCTTAATTTGTAAAAACCTTAGAACATCAACTTTATCTATTTTTTAATCCTTTACACAGCCAAGTCTTTTCAAATCTCCAAGTTTATTAGCAATGATCTATTGTTAATGAAGACAAATTTTTCCTAAGTTAGATTCATCCAATGGTCATGCAATAAAAACCCTAATTGAACTAATCAATATCCAATGGTCATGTAGTTTTGATTAAATCAAACTACATCAAATTCTATGGAAAATTTGTATTTTAGGTTTCCCCTAAATCCCTACATCTGAAATTAATCTAATGGTCATACTCATAATCTCATATAGATTTTATTGTATTATACTAATATCTTATAATTATATTGATCATACATGTATTCAATCTCAAATCATACAAGCATAGGTACCTATACGTTTGATGTCATATCACCTAGTAATATCCTTGCCTCATTATATGACTTACTTATGAATACATCCCCAGCTACAGTATCAATATTAATCTTAACAGAACGTAAAAGACCTCTATAAAATATTTACAAAATCAACCAATCATTTATACCATGATGTAGGCATCTACTAATCAAATCATTAAAACGTTCCTAATCACAATATAAAGATTTACCATCAAATTGCCTAAAAGTAGTAATATCATTGTGTAGTTTAGCAATTTTATCAGGTGAAAAATACTTAGCTAAGAATGCTTGAGATAATTTTTTTCATTTTATAAAATGATTAGGAGAAAAAGAGTTAAGCCATACTTTACCTTTCCCCTAAGAAAGAAAGGAAACAATCTTAACCTTATGGTATCGGGGCTGACTCTATTCGGTTTGATTGGGTCACTAATCTCCAGAAAGTCTTTTATATGACTAATTAGATCTTCAAAGGTCTCTTCACCAAATTGATCTGCCTGCACCATTCTAATGACACTCAGTTTCAACTCTAAGTTGTTTGCCTCCACAGTGAGTCATGTGATGCTATTTTGAATGTCTTGAAGTTTGGACATTGTCTATTCCCTTATTGCACTATTCTCATGGGTCATTGTTTTATCCTTGAATTCTTTTGCTTGTTTACAAATGGATCTCAATGTTCTCTCTATCTCAAGATCAAACTTAGATAGGTTAGAACTTTTTGATCATAGCATGCACTATATCAACATCATAAAGAGCCCAAAATTTGATCTTCAAAATAGTCTACAAGAGTCACTTAAGAAAATCTATATTATCTAGATAAAAGTATAAATGATAAAAACACAACAAAATAATACAAAAAGACACCCAAGAGATAATTGAAAAATTCTAAAAATCAGAAAAAATCAATGAAAAATAGAAAATCCTACAAAAATGATGGAATTTGGCTAAGATAGGATGGTTTCCATAGGGTTCTATTCAATAGGCCGAAATCCTTTGAAACAAGTGGTTGCTTGACCCTTATTCCTAAATCAATTTTTAGACAATCGTGAAAACCCTAGAAAAACCTAATTTTGTATGGAGAGAAGCAAGAAATATATGAAAAACCCTAAAAACAATATAACTTATTTAACCAAAAACAAAAGGAAACAAAAGATATAAAGAAAATAATATTCAATCTCAAACAAGATTATTTCTGATTGATATGCAAATATATATCCGGCAATGGCAACAAAAACTTATTACGTGACTTTGGTGTATCACAATTTTAGGTAAGTATACCCTGGTTAAGTTTGTGTGTAGTGTGAATCAAGTGTCATTTTCATGAGAATATTTTGTATTACTAATTTTGAATTATCCTATCTAAGTTAGACAAAATAAAACCAGAATACGAAAACAATAAAGAATTGAAAAAGAAACCTAAAACAAAAATATGAAAAGAGTAAAGATTAATAGAAAATAAACCCTAATTTTATAAAATCTTAAGACATCGATTTCATTTGTTTTCAATCTTTCACATAGCTAAATCTTTTTAATCCCCTTAAATTCTATTGACTAAACAATAATTGTTGATGATGACAAATTTTCCTAAAATAGATTCACCCAATAGTCATGCAATGAAATCTTAATTTAACCAATCAAAATCCGAAGGCCATGCAATCTTGATTAAGCCAAATTGCAATAAGTTTTATGGAATATCTATAATTTAAGGTTTCTTTTAAAATCCCACATATGAAATTAATCCAATGGTTATTCTCATAATCTCATATGGGTTTTGTTGTTCATACTAATCTCGTGCAATTATAATGGTCATGCATGCATTCAATCTCAAATCATCAAAATGTAGGATCCTATACATTTGAAGTATTAAGTTCAATAATAAAATCTCATCAAACAATAATCATACCAACAAAGATTTAAAGGAAAGAAGTATAAAGAACAGAACCCATCGAGTTCTAGTACCAAGAACATAATCTATCGAGTCCTAGGAATAAGAAATTTAACTAAGCATAAACAAAAATGAGAAAATAAAAACCTAAAATCATTGTAGAGAGAATGCATGTGAGGAATGCCAATATCATGCCTGGGGTGCTCCTTTATTTATAAAACTTCAAAACCCTAATCAACAAAAGTTGTGAGTGCTTAGGGACTTCATCTTTTACTTTGACTTAAAAATTTCGGTTGTGATAATAAACTTTATCCTCTTGCTCTTCCAAAATTTGGAAACTTGATCATTTTCCTTAATTTTGAAGAATTTTGAAGTTATTAGCAATTTTATTCCAAAGATCTCTCATTGGGTAAACTCAAGTAGTTTCTCTCTTCAGCAAGGACTCCTCTTTCTTGAATTTCAACACTATATTAGATTGTTTACAAACTTTGGACATCTTTTAGCCTGAATCAACTTCTACACTCTTCACAAATTTGTAAGCCTTTGAAGTTTTATTTCTAATCCAATAAAAATCAGGTTAATCGGATATAGGAGCAGAAAATTATGCTCAAAATACTAATAACTGCCTGTGCAGTCCAATACCCTTAAATAACCCCAATAATCCTAATATAAAACTCACAAAAATAATTAATATAAAATCATGAAATAAAACATAAAACAGTCCTAAAAATCATAAATAAAGCCTTAAATAATATAAAATGAAATAATTCAAGTGTATAAAAAATATTGCTTTCAACAAAGCATTACAATCAATAGTGAGATCTCATCAAACAATAGTCATGCCAATAATTCTTAAGAGAACAAAACAAATTAAGCCAAGCTATTAGTAAAATAAAAAAAAAAAAGTCCATTAAGTTCTAAGAACAAAAGAAATTAACTAAACATACTAAAGGAAACAAGAAAATAAAACCCTAAAATCTATATAGAAAAAATCATATGAAAGGAATAAATGCCTTTGGCCACCCTAGGAGGAGTTGTATTTATACAACTAGAAACCCTAAAAGAATTAGTATTTGTAAGTTTTTAGGAAACTAAGGGTTTTGTGCTTGATTTTGAAACTCGCTACTGATGTATGACATTGATCTCTTGCTTTCCTAAATTTTAGAAACTTTCATTTTCTTGAATTTGAAGACTCCTGAAGTTATTAGAAACTGAATTCTGAAAATTCTTCATGAATATGCTCAAGCTTCCTTTTTTTAGCGTGAAATTGACTTTTCAGTACTATAGCAGCAATTTCGGCCCAATTTTTGAATAAGCTCATGCTTAAATCAGCCTCTGGACTTTTCACAATATTTGTAAGTCTCAAAGTCTTCATTCCAATGTGGATAACACAGAACGAATCATCTCAATTGGACATCAAAGTAGAAAGATATGTCAAAAATACTGACTGCTGCTTATCTAGTTTGAAATTTAGAAAGTAAACCTAATGTTTCCTAAATTAAAACCCTAGAATTTAGTTAGTGTAAAACCATAAAATAAGGTCTGAAGTAGCTTTAAAATTCATAAATAATGTCTAAAATAATATAATTCAAATACATTAAATTATTGCTATCAGATGTCGAACTTTTTGAGCTGGATGCTCCACTTGATGAGGCATCTTGATGTGTCCCTATTCTAAAGGATCAACTTTAAAAGTTGGTCGGTTAGCATTATGATCGTGTGTACCTAAAATTAGGAATGGAGGTAGTGGACAGTTGTGACGAGAGCAAATACCATCTTCTTAATAGTTCTACAGTTAATTTCTGATTCCTGGAGAACTTGACTGACGTAATACATGGGCCTTTGTGTAGCAAGCTCCTACGTCACGAGTATAGAACAGAGAGCTCGGTCAAATATAGATAAATAAAGATAGAGTTTCTTATTAAGAATGGGGTGAGAGAGAAGAGTAGTGACGAGAGGTATTCCTTGAGCATATCAAAAACTGTTTGACAATCGAGCATCCATGTTAACTTCTATGACCTCTTTAGGGTGTCGAAGAAAGGCTTGCATCTCTCTCCTACTTTAGACATGAATTGGCTTAATGCTACAATTTAGCTGGTGATGTATTGAATCTCCTTTATCATTCTAGGTAGAGACATATCTAGGATAGCCTAGATCTTTTCGGGGTTGGCCTCAATTCCTCTATTGAAAATTAGGAAGTCCAAGAACTTACCTGAAGTGACTCCAAATATGCACTTAGTTGGATTCAATTTCATGTTAAAATGCTCCAGTGTCTGGAGCATTTCTTCTAAGTCTTCTACGTGGCTCTCCTAGCTAGTGCTTTTGACGAGCACCTTTTCCATATAGGCCTCGATGTTCCTACAGAGCTTTTTGCTCAAAACCTTGTTGACCAACCATTGAAAAGTTGCTCTTGTATTCTTGAGGCCAAACAACATGAGTTTTAGTAAAAAGTACTGAATTCTACAATGAAACTAGTTTTTTCTTCATCCTATGAGGCCTTACCACCCTAATTGTAACCTGAATATGCATTCATAAACTTAGAAGCTAATGCCCTAATGAGTTGTCTATGAGCTTATCAATATTCAGCAGGGGATAGTTGTCCCAGTGATATGTCCTATTAAGGTCTGTGAAGTCAACATAGATTCTCCATTTGCCATTTGGTTTCTTTACCATGTCCATCTTCGCTAGCCAATTCAGGATATTGACCTCCGTAATAAAGTTTTTCACTAGTTATTTTTGTACTTCTTCATGTATCGCTCGCTAGTGCTTGAGTGCGAATGCTCTCTTCTTCTGTTTTACAGGCTTGCAGCTCGGATCTATCGTTAACCTGTGCATGATGACCGAGTGATGTATTTTGTGCATATCTTTGGACGACCATGCAGAAACACTATAATTTCATCTCAAACATCTAATTATAGAATCCCAAAGAGGAATTGGCAAATGAGCACCAATTTGGACAGTCTAGCCCGAAATATTTGTGTTCTGGACCTCAATTACCTCCTCATCAAACTTAGGTTTAGCAAACTATTCGATATCATCTTTGAGTTCCACTATATCTATGGTGAAGTTCTTTTTTTCCTTCTCCACCATGGAGATGCCCTTGGGATATGGGTTGCAAGTAGGTGTTGTAATACCTAGAGTCGTTCTAAATTTAACCTTCACACTTTGGTGCTCGACAAGGCTTCTAAATCGCGGACAGCCCACAAAAGCATTGTACAGATTTGGTAGCTTAACTATGTCGAAAGTAGTTGTGGTGAAAGTGTGGTTGGGTGATGTCCTCAAAGTTATAGGGTGGGAGATCGTGCCCTCAAGGTATAGCCGCTCGTCGGAAAGTTCTTTTAGAAGCCCGATGCGGGGTTGAAGATGTATTTGTTGGAAGCCCATTTGATGGAAAGCATCCTAATAAAGGAGGTTGCAATCTGCCTTTTGATCAACCAAAACTCTTCTCATAATATATGGGCCTATTCTGGCAGTGATAACCAAGGGGTAATATGGATTCCAATTGATCTCTTCTAAGTCGTCATCATCGAAGCCAATGATGAGCCTTCTTTTTTTTAATGACATGTTGGTGGGAGGAAAAGGGCATAAATTACTTTGGCTAATTAATCAAACATTCTCATATACGGTGGCAATCTGTTGAAGCTAAATTTGACTCCACAATAGATTGTCCTTCTAGCTTGAATAGGGAACCATTGAGGCTATGGATGCCGAATCATCTTTGCATGGTAAACTTGCAAAAACTCCGCCGGAGGTGGCTCCAATGGAGAAAGTCAGAAAGAGTAATAATAGGGAAAAATTGAAAGAGTCTGAATCCTATATAGTCTCTATATGGAGTGTAAAGTAAGATATGTGTGCATACCGAGCAAGGTTTCTCTATTGCGTATATATAGTCTGTGGGAGAGTCTCAATGTGTTTAGGGGTGTAGAATCCCTTCTTTACATGAGGGAAGATCATTGGAGATCTCCTAACATTGCAAGAATCATAGTCGTAGACTTCCTGCAGATTCAGAGTCTTTTGAAGAGGGAAAGTGTCCATTGTCGCTATGAAAGTCTCCATCAATAGGAGATTTATTTCTTTATTGGGAGAGAGTGCAAAAGATACGTATCGGGTTAAGAAAGATTTAGATTCATTGTCGGTATCTTTACTTGTCTAATAATTCGACTAAGACTCGTCCTGTAATAGATGTTATCTCTGTAAGATCGAGTGGTCAAGGGGCTGAAAGGTTACAGGACCTAAGCAGGTACTGAACAGTTTGCAAGAGACTGGGAGGACCCTGTCGAGAGGTTCAAGTCGAAAGGAAGACTTCAAATGAGAGAGAGGTATTCACCAAGAGACTGTCTAGCAATTTATGAGCTTTGTGCTCGTTGGCCCCCTGAGACCCTATGGTAATGGAATGTGGACCATCAGACCATGTACAATCACTGGCTATGGAAACCATCATGTTACGTGACAAACATTTACTTCCGTTGATGGGAAAATCATATTTGTTACTAAATTGAAGTTTAAAATCTCATATTTAGCATTTTAAACTTTACTACTATATTTGTCAACTACATCACAATTGAAAATCTTAAAAAGTAATTTGTTCAATTTAAATTATGGTTACAATAATCTATATTAATATTCAACATTTACCATAAAAAATTGTTTTATTATAGAAAATGTTGGAGTCTAAGTAGAAATGATATTTTTTAGTGAAGAGAATTAAATTAGCATTATATCAATATTTTTTTATATAGAGAAACTCATATATTTTATTTAACACTAAATCTTAACTTTCGCAAATAGTATCGTGTCTTCCTTTTGCCATCACACTCTTAAAGTTCAAAATTTCTTATATGTGAGTCCCGACAAAATATGTTTTAAAAAATAATAAATACTATAATATTCTACCAAAAGATTTAATCAACATATAAAAAATTACGCTGACTATTACAAATTATTTTGTTTATTAATTAAAATTGTTTTAAAAAAAGCTCCAATGTTGTTATTTTCTTTTTGCCCAGAACTTAGTCTACCATTTAGTATCTGAAGGTTCGTTTCGACTAATTTAGACCGAACCGCTGTCGGATTCCCATTTGGAGGGGGCTCTCCCAACTAATCTACATCGAGCAGCTGTTAGGTCCTCATTTGGAGAGGGTTCTCCCAATGTATTTTTTCACTACCAAAACTCAAATTCGAGCTTTAAATGTAGGGCTCTAGTGCTCTTTCCACTAGATTAACAAAATGTTGGTACCAATGTTGTTATCTAAATGAACACAGCGTACAATTCATACCATACCTAGAACTAAACATTCCATAATGGGTGGAAATCATCATGAGTAACAATTTTTTCCTTAGTAGGAAAAAAAAATGATGGAAGAAAGTATAAAAAAAGAAACAATATATTCCACAACAAAAAAATATGATTTTAGCTGCAAATTTTAGCCACGAAAAAAATTCATCGCTATTTACCCACGAATTTAATTACAAAAATAAAATTCGTTACAAATTAACCACGAATTTAGCCACGAAAAAATTTCGTGGCTAAATTCGTGACTAATTTGCCACAAATCCATTTTCGTCGCTAATTTAACGACGAAAATAATTATGCGTCGCTAATTTAGCGACGAAATTTATAATCCGTCGCTAAATAGCCACAAATTTCCCATTCGTGATAAAATTTAGCCACGAATTTGAAATTCGTGACAAAATTTAGCCACGAATTCAAAATTCGTGGCTAAATTTAGCCACGGATAAAAAATTCGTGGCTAAATAGCCACGAAATTCGAAATTCATGGCTAATTAGCCACGAATTTTTAGTCCGTGGCTAATTAGCCACGAATTTGTTCGTGACTAAATTCGTCGCTAATTTGAAATTCTGTTAAATATAATTTTATATTTTTATTAAATATAAATTTATATTTTATATGTTTATTAAATTAGGGTATTGATTTTTATAAAATATATTTTTGTATTTGTATTTTTGTTAAAGATAATTTTTTAATTTTATTAAATATAATTTTGTATTTTTATTTAATATAATTTTATATTTTATATTTTTATTAAATTAGTAAATTATATTTTTAATGGTAAAAGTTAGAAAGAAAGTAATGAAGTAAAAAAACAAAAAAAGTATATCAGATAAGTTAATATGGTATAGTGGTTGAGAATGCTCAAGATGTCCTCTTAATTCCAGATTCGAATCTGGATAAATACACATTTTCTACAAAAATATAAAATAGCAGGAAGTTAGTTCATACACGAACGGGGGCCGAGGAGTGGGCCGGTGGCCGTCGGCGGTGGGTCGGCGGCTTTTAAAATTAAAAATATAAAATGAAAAAATTAACTACGGATTTAGCTACGAATTCATCATTTCGTGGCTAAATTTAGTCACGAATTTTTGAATCCGTGGCTAAATTTAGCCACGAATTAGAATCCACTGCTAAATTTTAAATTCGTGGCCAAATTTAGCCACGAATTTGAATCTGTCGCTAAATTTAGTCATGAATTTCTAAATCCGTGACTAAATTTAGCCACGAATTCAAAAATTCGTAGCTAAATTTTTGTGACGCGCTATTAGCCACGGATATGAGTTCGTGGCTAAATCCGTCGCTAAACAATTTAGCGACAAAATTTTCTGATATTTTTGTGGCTAAATTCGTCGCTAATTCAGTATTTTTTTGTAATGTTCTCACTCTTTGTTCTTGATTTTTTTTTTTAAACAAACTATCGATATTTGGTAACTATGTTAGTCTCAATTAAATTCAGTCCAAGTCAGTTTGTGTCAAGTAAGATTCAAACTTTACACCTTAATAAAAGGATACAGGAAGGATACAGGTGTGTAGTTAGTTACTAGACCAATTAGGTGTTGCTCTCATAGTCATGTCGTCCACACTGTAGATTATAATATGTAGGTTTGTTGCAAAGAAACGTAGATCACCTGTATTGAATATTTATAACTTTCCCCATTTGCGATTTAAGTAGTCATATAATGCTTTTATTACCTTAAAATTCGAAAGTTTTGCTTACCTCCACCCAAATTTAATATGTACTCATTTCATTAAACAATGTCCTGTGATTCCATACATTAATCGCAGCCTTTGAGGCATACCAATAAACCACAACATATTAATATTCCCCAAGGTTGGGGTCAATTTCTTATGATATTTATTTGTAGAGAGAGTACTTATCTTTGCCATTTTCATTCACATGGCTCTGATCAAACGTTCTTTTGATAGGAATAGATCCTTTGGGGCAATTTTTCCCACTTCTAATGTACAAATTATATGAAGCGAAAGAAGTCATGACCAAAAAAAAAAAACAAATGAAGATATCAACCGTGGCGAAATGATAACAATAACAAAAAATAAAGAGATGTCATTATGTCAAATTTAAAGTAAAACATAGTAAGTAATGCGATATTATAATCTATATTGAGTTTAGCAGCACAACTAGCAAACAATACCCAAGAAATTTCATATACCAAGTTATGAGTTGAGAACGTCAGCATTAGAGGAATTTATTGCAAAACGGGAGTAGACATAGCTGATATCAAACTAGAAAGGTACATAACATAGACATACATGCCTTCCTGGTCCCATTTCAGACATGGAAGAGTAGCAACACTACATTAAGAACCGAGTAAACCCTAAGCATCATTTTCCTTATTATTTTTTGCTAGAATATGGGGCGGGTCCGCCCATGAGGGTAGACCCGCCCCCTTCTTCAACATTTAAAATTAAAAGGGGGGAATGGTTATTGGGGGTAACCAACCCCAACCACCCTCTCACGTTTTTGAAGAAAAAGAGGCACTTCTCCTGTTATGGCAAGCATGAACCAAAGGAGAAAAAGTTTTTTTTTTCTTCTTCTTGTGCGAGTAACGGAGAAAAGAGAGAGAGTTTTTTCTCATACTTAAGGGCTTGAGACATTGGTCATTCTCACACCATGGCATTGGGATTGTGAAAAAGTAGAAGATGATCTGAATCCGTGAGATCTTCTCGATCTAAAATACCCGTCTGTTAAAGAGATAAGTGATCCAATCCAAATTTTGATCTGGGCAATTTCCGCATGAAATATTTGTTGTAGATTTGTATGAAAATCTTCATTGGTATCAGAGCATACATGAGTTGTTTCCTACCTAATTTGGGTATTTAAAAAATTAAAAACGCCATGCATGTACTGAAAGGTTCATTAATGGCATCTTGAAATTGACTCCTCAAAATGCTCTCAATTTTATATTATAACATGCTTTTGAGATGTAGATCTAATCTACAAAATTTGGTATGCATCGGATGAGTATATTAAAAGATATTATAAATCGTAGCCGAAATAGTTAAGAAGAGAGAGATATAGCCTGTCGAAAATTTGTTTGAAATCTAGAAATTTGGGAAAGAAGATGAACAATAAAATGTTCAATCTCACTTTCGGCAACGACAAATGTAATCCACCCCCTAGACTAGAGATGTCCGATTAAAAATCTGAGACTACCATTAAACTCAGAGATATTGAAAATGGGGGGGTAGCCAACATATGGTGAACCAGAGCAGTTGGGAAGGCGGCGCGTGGCTTTTATGCACTACCGCGGGCATGTGAAAGCTATACAGAACCTTGTTTTGTTACAGTTAGGTCATTTGACACGTGAAAGCGCATGCCTAACTCGTTTTGGTCCCAATTTTCATCAAAATAAATCTTGAATTTATTAAGATTTTTCTGTGGTTTCAAATTTATTTTTTGGAGATGAAAAATATATTTTTTATTATTAAATCAATAAATGTTAGAAAATTATGAAAAATAGAAAAATCAATAAATGTTAGAAAATTATAGAAAAATCATTTCTCTGTCCTAGAAAATTCTGAAAAAATTATGGTAGGACTACAAAATTATTTTATTAATTTTGGCTACTTGAGTGTAAATTGGTTACACTCATTTTAATTTTATTATTTATTATAATATTATAGTTGGCTATGTGTCTAACCTAATATTATTCCCATTTTCAGAGAAATGGTAATAATCAGACGTATTCTTAGAGAACTTCAAAGCCTTTGGGGAAAGGAAAGAGACTTGAGAAGTCCAGAGTGTTTAATGAAGTTGGGTCAAATGTTGACGTACAAGATGGACCCATCTCATTCTTTGCCAGATCATTTAGGGATCATGGAGCAGAAATGCTTGGAACTCATTCAGCTTGTTCATTCCTTTTGGGGGGATGACGTGTATATACTAAGAAATTCTCTGCCTCCCTTTTGGGCTAATGTGGTTGATAAGTTATTTGCCAAGAATGAACATATGATTCTTGATGTTATAAGACCAATATTAATAGAAATATGAAGAATCAAGAATATAGAGACCCAAGTGAAGAAAATGCTTTCCAAAGTATGAATAGTTCCCCAAATGCTGTAAGGAGGTTCTCTCCTAGAGATAGACTATCTAAAGGAATTGTAAATATGGTATCACGAATGGATGTATTTTGAACCAGATAATTCATTTGTATGTTCTTTCTTTTGCATATAATGAATATTTGATTAGAATCATGATCATATAATAGATGAACGTTCGAAATTTTAGTTTCTTTCGAATATATGTTAGTTATATTCATTATTGATGATCATGTATGCAAAGGGACTTGAACGGTCTCTCTCTTGAATAAAAATTTTGTATTGGTAGAATTTAGCAATTCTCATCCAAAATTGAAATGTTATTTTAAATACTTAGTGTATTTAAGTAGAAGATTTTAGGTTGACAGAATTTAAGTAATTCTCACTTAAAAACTTATAGAATTTTGTAATTTCAAATTAAATTCGTTATAGTGATACATTAGGACCGTAGATGATGATTGGGAACATAGTGAACTTTCGATTCTATACCTAATATTGACCTATCATGGATGTTAATCTTGAAATGCAAAATTACGTGTATGATATGAACATTAGTACGTGTGTCTACCCTCTTAGAAAATCCAAACCATAGCAATGAAATCCTTTATTGGGGATTTGAATAGAAGTGACAATTTGAATGGTGACGATCATGAGATATGACGCCATATAATGTGAAATGTGTTGAAAGGGTAAGATGCTTTGGATGGCATGAAGCATGTCATGTAGGACCCTAGAGTGGGCAACACTGTACTGTAAGAGAGAGAACTAGATGCTAACCAGATGTGAAAATGATAGATTTCAGTACCCGAGAAATCCTAGTTAGCTTTCAGATTGAAGACATGATACCTAAGTATGAGAAATACTTTGACTGTTTATGACATTAGGGTGTACTTCAAAGAGATATAGAGGTACCAGTGACTCACTTTAGAGAGGTGACTACAAAATTTGATACCTATAAATGGCATAGTGATCATAGTATCAAACGACAATTGAGGGTCATGTCTAGCATGATTAGATAGTGGGAGTCAGTTGGTCATGTTCTCTCCAATGAATAGAAAGTTTAAAATTTTGATTCAATTCCTTTCTATCAAGTGGGAGCACTTGAAAGTCAATTTGATTCACATTACAATGTGAAAACTTTCTCGAATATTGCTTGCCACATTTAGCTTTGGGATGAGCAATTTTGTGTTGTAAGATCCATAATTGATGCTTTTACTATAGAGTCTAGTTCTAAAAGAGTTTCAGACTCTAAACGTGATAAGGACCAGAACAAAAGTAAGAAAGGTAAAGAGATTATAGACGGATCACAAAAGAACAACCTAGAATATTAGAACAGACAAAGTGGTCGAACTCTCATTCTGCATGAGGTTCCCTACGTGCTAGAAATTCGACGAAATCTTATCTATTCTTATTCTTTTGAAATTTGACTGTAATTTGAACTTTCAGAGATAAAGGGTTGATTTATATTTGAATGACATGCGTATTGATTCTGGACAGTTTACAAATGGTTTTATCATTTTGCGAATTTTGATAATGCGACGAGATATGATAGACTTGGTCACATTGGGGTAAGACAAGATAAATCAACTAGTGAAAGCAGAACTATTGGGTTCACTCACAAAAGTTGATTTACCAACGTGTGAATGTAGTCTTGACGGTAAAATGATAAGAAAACTATTTAGAAAAGCCATATGGGCTAAATTTCCATTGTATTTAATCCATTAAGACATTCGTGGTCCAATAAGTGTGAAGGCTAGACATGAAACTTTGTATTTTATTACGTAATCCAACATTGTCGGATATGAAAGATCCATGATGACGCAGGTTAACTTGTCGATTTCTTTTTGGGAAGATGTTTTGTTGACTGCGATCTTTGTTTTGAACAAAGTACCTTTACAGAAAATACCAATGATATGATACAAACTTTTGACTAGTAGAAGGTCATGTCTCAGTGACTTGAGACCTTGGGGATCAACAGTCTGTATTTTGAGATTTTTTTTGATAAGTATGGAAAATTAGGTCCCCATAGAAGCAAGAGTATTTTTATAAGATATTCTGACTAGTCTAAAAGTTAAGTATTCATTTGTGAATAAGATGATGGTACTACAGTAGAGATTAGAGTTTATTTGATTTCAAGTAGGACATCAGCACTCACATGGTGAACCTAGTAGAAGACATAGACTTAGATCCTAGCGCTTCACCCCTTTTTGTAACCCATCTCAACATACAAAGGAAATCTTGTATTTGTTTGTGGTCATATAAAGGTTCAAATCAACGTTGGTTGGTTCAGCTGGAAGGGATCTGAGTTCTTTTAACCATAGTCGTGAGTTCGACCCCCATGGGTACGGAAAAATCAAGTTGGGAGACCTCTCCCCGAAAAGAGCCCGACAGTAGGTCGATCCAGATTAGTTGGGGTGAAACTTCGGATACCGTGGGAAACTAAAAAAACAAAAAAAAGAACTAAAAAAAAAGGTTCAAATTCTCCTAAAAAAAAAAAGAATTCTAAATGATCAATTGAACGAAGCAATTAAATTAGCTTTGGCTTGGGATGATTGAGGTCGGTGCAGAAGGAAGGATGACAATGAATTTCGACTTACCAAAAAGGATTAATTGAACACTTGATGACGATGAGAATGGAGTTTTTTTTGGGGTGAGAGGGACGAAATTGGTGGCTAGGATAACCATGGTGTGAAATTAAATGTTGTAGGATATGGGTCTTGACTCAACAGATCCGGTTTCTTATGACTTGAACAGATACTCAATGAAGAGGTTTGAAACCTATAAAAGACCACTAGAGGGTGCTCCGGTAGGAGAGGATCCGACACTTAAGTCTGAAAGAGCGATTTTTGAAAGAATAAACAAACAAAGAGGAAGGAATGATGAATCTCCCTATGATTTTTGTGTGTTTTGTGTCGAGTCTAGAGAACTTACCTAGCTACAACCTATCAAAGACTTTTTTATGATGTCCCGCTAAAGTCGTATGATCTCGAGACGTTACATCCCTAGTTTCCTTATGAGGCAATCCGATAATTCCGGATCCCAAATATCAAAGATTTGAATTCATTATCATTTAGAAAATTTGATTATACTGGGAGATTCTTTCCCTTATCGATTGGATCCTCAAAGGTTTCCTTTCTTATCTAAGAGATACGTTTCGTACTAAAATAGGAAGCTCAATCAATGGCAAGATTCGGTTGAGTGTTACTCTCCGAAAGTTGAAGCGTTCAGTTCCATAGGTATTCGACAGTCATCGGTTGAATGAGAGAGATAGCCATTCGATCTTACTAAATGCACTTATAGATTGAATCGTATAGACCTCATTGAGGGCCAGCCAAACAACAGATAGGATACCACGTAGTCAAATTCCTTCGAACAGTCGGGGCGACGGAGGCCCGTTTGGAGAGATAGATCTCATCGGTAGAGTAGAGCGACCTAGGCCTATCTTAAACGTATTAAATATATTAAATCATGGGCCTTCTGCTAACTATTGAATGTGATCCATATTATGTATTGAACCTTTTGAAGAGGGTCTTATCATTTGCCCCTGACTCGTGGTGCCATGTTGTGAGAAAGGCGCCATGAGTAATAGCCATTGGGAAATGGAGAGGCTTTTACAACATAAGTCGTTTTGTATTTTGTGAACCGTCTCTAGTATTCCTTATAAGTGTTTTCATGGGAAAGGATATAGTATTCTCACTTTCTCATGCTTGTTTTTTCCTTCCTCTGAATTGTTTTAGCATATATGAGAACTTCTGTAAAAGAAATAACGAGAGGCTCTGCCCTTCTTAGCATTAACAACATTAGGAGTGTTATATCAATAGTGGAGCTCCAAGAAATTTAGACCGTCATGCTGATTGGTGGTGTGGCGACCAGTCAATCGTCCGGCCCACTCTACCTTGGTAATGCCTGTCGATCAAGATTCGGCATGTCTTTCCCCTCTTTACTGATGAACCTTTGTAACCTCTCACTTCTGATGAGGAATTCAAGCTCATCTGTGAGCTTTCTGTAGTCATCGGTCGTGTAGCCGCAATCGCGATGAAAGTGACAGTACTTGATCCTGTCCTTCTTAGGATCATCCTCTACAGGTTGAGGAGGTCTTCGGATATAAGATTGGTCCCTAATCTGGAGTAGAACTTGACTGGGGGTTTCGTTTAAAAGAGTATAAGTGTTGAACCTTCAAGGAGGTGGAGGACCTGATCGGTTCCTCTTTGGCGAGAGCCATCGAGGCGATCGACTACGTTCTCTCCTGAATGATCCGTTTTTCATTTGATCGAAGGTCTCGGTATCACACCCTAACTCTCTCGTCGAGCACGCGACAACCGCCGCGTTATCTCGGTATACGGGCAGCATCTCCGTATATATCAGGATAGCGCAAGACATTCAACCTGTCTAAAAAAACAATTTAAATATCACCTTAATGACCATCCTAGGTTATCCAGTATCAAAGGCATGCATTTTCACACAATTCAAGGATCCATTTGATCTATCCCTATTCATGCGCGCATGCAAACGAGCCAACCCGGCCATTACAGAATTCCACATAAAATTACAATCTTAAAATAGTTCAAAATTCACCATAAAATGTCCAAATGTACCAATTTAAACAACAAAGTTTGCAAAAGAAATTTCTTAGTGAAGAAAATACAATTCTTTATAGTAAAAGTATGGATTTCTCAAATATTTTCCAAAAGAAGCTAAGCAAGTATTTAACAAATCCAATCAAAATAAAATGTACAAATATTTCCTTCCAAGGATCATTCTACATTAAATCCCAAAATAATATTCACCACCAATACCTATCGTAGATAGCCAAAAGATCTCCGAATTAGCTAATACCAGCCCAAATCTACATTTCCTCTAAAACATTAGAAGAGAGGAGTGAGTATTTAAAATATCTAGTAAGTAGAGTGCAATGGTATGCAACATATAAATGAGCTGTGAAAATGAATGTGCCAAACAATCACATATTAAATGCATTTGTAGAAATCAAAAACATTTACATGAAACAAGTTCATTTCCAAACAATCATGACTCGTATAAGTAATTCAAACAATTTTCATTCACTTTTCACAATTTTGGGATATGTCGAAAACATTATTCTACCAATGGTCATTGGTAGAATTCACCAAGGGATTTTTTCACAATTTTCTCAAAATATCATCCCCTTGGCGTTGGCCCGGAGCTCTGTGGGGTGCATCCATATTATCACGGCAGCCTAAGGAGACTCTCCAACCCACCTACCACCAAGCTAAATTAAGCAGCCTTAGCCAAGTCGCCCCGATAGTTCGATTCGTGGTAAAATTTAGACTATAGTCATTTTTCAGCACCTTGTTACCAAATATCCATTTAATAAATCAAATCATGCTCAATTTCAAAGTAAAACAAACATCTCACAATTCTCAAGGTATCCAAATATGATACAATGCAAATAATTCAATAAACATACTCGAGTCCTGGAATTATTAAATCACACTTTGGGATACACCAATTTCACAAAACATTTCAAATAACATTTCAAATTCAATTTAAAATCAATTTACAAATCATAATTTAAAACAATGCGCTCATTTACATGAGGCATAGCCATCCACTCACCTTGGGAGGGTATTCTCTACCTATACATTATCAGTTTCAAAGAAAATCACCTTTCAAACTCCAATGGATTGTTCTATACCAAGAATAACAATTTTTGGGTCATTTCTCCTTAAATTCAAGGGTTTACAAATTTTTCCTAATTTTATTTAAACCTTAATTTTGAACATTTTCTAGTTTTTGTTCTTCTTTTATCAATTTGTCATTATTTGCATCATTATAAAATTCTTATTCATAATTCTCCTAAATTTTTCTATTTTTAAACAAATTTCCCCAATTTCAAACAATTTACCAAGCCTAATTTCATCCCAAATTAACATAACCCTAATTTCTCCTAATTTCCCCAATTCATGAACCAAGATTCTCATTTTATCACTTACATGTTATTGCACCACTATAACACTTCCATTTACAATTTTTTTTTCATAATTTCCCCCCAACTTAAAATAGTATATTACTTATAATCTCATTATATTGTAACATGTAATGTCCTGTGGCTGTGCTGCATAGGTTTACGATAAAAGCACAGTAGAATAAAATAGTTTGAAAAGGGACTTCGTCTCAAAAATGGAAAAACTTTTTTAAATTAAAAAGCTCCCTGACTTTCGGACAAAAAAGCCAAAAATATTACTGAGCAGGAAACAGATGGGATTACAATATACACCTCCTAGGGTTTTAATCTCAAATTGAAATTGAAATCAAATCTTAACAATATGATCAAATCCAATATTAAAGAAGTTAAACCCAAAATTTAGATCAAGAAATTAGATTGATTTTGGGGTTAGATTGAATTTTGGGGGTTAGGTTTCAAAAACCCTAATTTTTCCCTTCGTAGAACAGCATTCCCCTTCTGCTAAATCTTCCGATCCTTGAGTTTAACCGAAGTTTTGGAAGTACATAAAGTGAATTTAGGTCGAGAGAAATTAATTTGGTGGAGAAAAAGAAAAAAAATTGAGTGAAGTGAGTGGGGGACAGTGAATGCACAGAGGTGGAAGAGAACAAGCCTTCGAATGAAAAATGAAAGTGGAATTCAATGCACATTGGTTTTTCTCCTTTTCTTAGGAGTTGAAAGTACCATTTTGCCCTTGTGAATGTTTTTGGGTTTTATTAGACTTGGAGGGCACTTTTGTCATTTCACATTTCCACTAATGCTGAAATCGATTTCGGTATTACAATACTTAACCCTCTAAAAATAAATTTTGTCCTTGAAATTTGTAAAATAGAATTTATACATCAAAACGTTGCGGGTGTTGTTTCCGCATTGACTTTTCAGTCCCCCAAGTCTGTTCTTCTAATTGGTTATTTCTTCACAACTCTTTAATCATTGCGATTTTCTTATTTCTCAATTATTTGAGTTGTCGATCAAGGATTTGCACTGGCTGTACCTTAAAACTCAAGTCTGGATTCAGTTCTATCGAAGGAGCTTCTAATATGTGTGAAAGATCTGGCAAATATTTCTTCAATATCGAGATATGGAATACATCATGAATTTTCTCTAAATCCGGAGGTTATTCTAATCGGTAGGCCATATTTCCAACCCTCTCAAGGATCTTGAATGGCCCAATGTACCTTGGATTCAATTTTCCTCATTTTCGAAATCGAATTACACCTTTCCAAGGTGAAACCTTCAAGAAAACCATATCTCTAATCTCGAATTCCAAAGGTCTTCTTTTATCGACGTAGCTCTTCTATCTACCTCGAGCTGCCTTTATCCTTGCTCGGATCACCTTCACTTTTTCTATCGTTGCTTCTATTAACTCCACATTTTTAATCTTCCATTCTCCCACTTCACCCCAGCATAGTAGAGTCTGACATTTCCTTCTGTAGAGAGCTTCATAGGGAGGCATCCCAATACTAGTTTGATAACTATTGTTATATACAAATTCAATCAACGGTAGGTGCCTATCCCAACTCCCTTGGAAGCCCATCACACATGCTCTCAACATATCTTCCAATGTCTGGATTGTACGCTCTGATTGTCCATCCGTCTATAGATGAAATGTAGTGCTGAATTTCAACTTAGTGCCCAAAGCCTCTTGTAACTTAGGCCACAATCTAGATGTGAATCGAGGATCACGATCTGATACAATTGACACCGGAACCTCGTGGAGTCAAATAATTTCATCAATGTATAGCTTGGCTAATCTTTCCAAAGAAAAAGTATTCTAAATTGGAATGAAGTGTGCTGATTTGGTGAGCTTGTCAACTATCACCCAAATAGTATCGTGACGGATCGAAGTGCATAGTAATCCTACCACAAAATCCATGGTGATATGCTCCTATTTCCATGGTTGAAGTGTCCCAGCCGACTTCTGATGTTCGGCCTTGATTTGTTGACACACAAGGCATCTTGCTGCAAATTCGGCTATCTCCCGCTTCAATCCCAACCACCAATAAGTTTCCTTGATGGTTCTGTATATTTTAGTACTTCCGGGATGCATAGTATAAGCCGAAGAGAGTGTCTCTTCAAGTATAGCCTTTCGAAACTCATCATTCTTGGGAACACATACCCTTTTTCCATACATTATTATGTCATCCTCCCGAATATGGAAATCACCACTTTCACCCTTGTGAACTTTTTCCACTATCCCTTTTAGCTCCTCATTGGTTGCTTGGAGCTCTTTAATACGGTTCACCAAAATTAGTCATACTTCAAATCTGCCAATAGTACACCATTGTCATCACTGGCCAACTTGGCTCCCAATGTACGGAGTCCTAAGAGACATGAGAGATAAGAACTCCCTTGAGCTGAAGAAGAAGATGAGGACTTGCGGCTTAGAGCATCCGCAACAATATTTTCCTTGCTCGGGTGATAGTCGATTACTAAGTCATAGTCTTTAATCAGCTCTAACCACCTTCTCTATCTCACAACATTTTCCTTGCCTGGGTGAGACTCTTGTGGTCGGTGAAGATTCTATATGTGGCTCCATATAAGTAATGTCACCATATCTTCAAAGCGAACACAGTGACAGCAAGTTCTAGATCATGGGTAGGGTAATTCAATTCACGTTTCTTCAACTATCGAGAAGTATAAGCGATGACTCTATCGCCTTGCATTAAAACACATCCCAACCCTTATTTACTAGCATCACTATAAACCACATAGTTGCCACCGCCAATAGGAAGAGAAAGTATTGGAGTCGATATGAGCCTCTTCTTCAGCTCTTGGAAACTCTGCTCACACTTATCACTCCATTCAAATTTAACTCCCTTTCATGTCAAACTAGATAGAGGATCTGCAATTTTGGAAAAACCCTCTACAAATCTCTGGTAATAGCCTGCCAATCTGAGGAAATTTCTCACCTCGGTGACATTTTTTGGTTATTCCCATCTCAGAATTGCCTCTATTTTCTTTGGGTCAATAAATATCCCATCTCCAGGTATAATATGCCCCAAGAAACCAATCTCCCTAAGCCAAAACTCGCATTTGGAGAACTTGGCGTACAGTTGCTTCTCTCAGAGAGTTTGTAGCACAATTCGAAGATGATTTGAATGCTCTTCATCATTTTTGGAGTATACTAGGATGTTATCAATGAAAACAATGACAAATTTATCGAGGTGAGCATGGAAAACTCGGTTCATGAGGTCCATGAAAGCTGCCGAAGCATTCGTTAAACCGAAAGGCATAACCAAGAATTTATAGTGTCCAAAACGCGTTCTAAACGCAATCTTGTGGACATCATCATCCCTTATCCTCAATTGATGATAGCCCGACCTTAGATCAATATTTGAAAAGACACTGGCCCCTTGGAGTTGATCAAATAAGTCATCAATCCTCGACAAAGGATATTTGTTCTTGATGGTCACCTTATTCAACTGTCGGTAGTCAATACACAACCAAAGGGTGCTAACTTTCTTCTTCATGAATAGAACCGGAGCACCCCAAGGTGAGATACTCGGTCGAATAAAACCCTTGTCCAACAACTCCTGAAGTTGGACCTTTAATTCTTTCAACTCCATAGGTGTCATCCGATAGGGACGGATAGAAATAGGTGTTATGCCAGGAGTCAAATCAATAGCAAAATCGAACTCTCGAATTGAAGACTATCCAGGCAACTAATTTGGAAAAACATCCAAAAACTCATTCACCACTGGAATATTTATCAATTCTGGACTTTGCATAGTGGGGTCGATGATGTGTGCTAGGTAAGCCTCACAGCCCTTGTGCATTAGTTTCTGTACCTCTAATGCCGAGATTACACAAGTCGGTAAGACTCGTCGTTCACCAGTAAATACAAGTAGAGGACATCCCAATCTATGAAATTCTACCTCCTTAGTGAAGCAATTCACTGAAACTCTATGAGAGTGCAGCCAGTCCATGCCCAATATTACATCGAAATCCCTCATTTCCAATGGACTCAAGTCCGCTTCGAGAATCTGACCCTCTACTATCAATTCACACGCCTTGTACATGGTGTCTCTATTCAATCGTTCCCCCAAAGGAGTGATAACCAATAACTCCTCTTCAAGTGGGACCAAAGGCTTATTTGAGTGTTTGGCAAATTCCATACTCACAAAAGAATTGTTAGACCCCGTATCAATCAATATATGGGCGTCAACCCCAAAAATTTTCATCATTCCTATATACACATGAAGGATAAAATTAACTCTCGATCTAATCAAACTCATTTGGAATTTAAAGTCCTCCATGCCAACAAAACTATCATTAATCATCAAAATCATTTTTCAATCACCTCAATATCATGCAATATCTCTAATATAGCTCAAATTCAAAATTATGTAATCATAATCTCAAACTATTCATATTCAAATGTCTAAGTCACCAAGTTTAAGTTTTAAGTAATTCACTTGTGACTATGTCGAGGTTGTTCTGGGCATCTTTATTTGTCATTGCATAAATTCTGGTCTGAGCCCATGGTTTTGGACGTTGGGTCGGAGCAGCTACTGTGTTACTCCCAGTCCCCATCCGTGGAGTGACATTTAGAGGTGGAGCAGGAACGTTGGCTTCGCTGCCCCTAGATCCACTAGGATGGTCTTGACTTGCTTGGCTTCCTTGTCCCAACTCTGAACAAATATTACGGAAATGACCCTTCTTTCCACAATGGTAACACCTCTTGGGTACTTGGCAAACCCCAGTATGAAATTTTCCATAGTTTCTACATTTCTCCTTTGTATTCCCCGTTGATTTGCTTTCCAAGGATGCACTAGGAGCAGGGTTTCCAAATCGAGACATGCATTGGCTTTGAGGAATGCCAACTGATCCAGTGACAGAAGCTCCACCATAGGAGCCTATGCTCCTACTTTGTTTTAAACCTTGGCCCGATGTATGCTTAGACCTCCTTTTCTTCTTCTGTCCTTCCCATGTTCTTTCTCTTTCTTCAACTATTTTCTCGGCCCTTGGAGCTAATTCCAAAACGTCCTTGTCAGTGTGTGCCGAGGTCACCGACCTTTTCTCTCGGATAGACAAGTTTAGGCCTTCTTCGATTTTGAAGCGCAGGTTGTCACGCTCCGATCCTCGGATCGACCACGCGACAGCTACTGCGTCGTCTCGGTACACAGGCAGAACCTCCCCATATACCGGGACTCCGCAAGGCTATCAAATTTACAATAAATCATCAAAAGTATAAGATTCTTCAAAACATGAAATCATATAAACAATACACATGCAAGGAGTCCATCCGGCTCATCCCTGAATGTACAAACACACATATCGGCACACATCGGGGAGTGGGATCCTGTACATGCAATCATACATCAACACACATCGGGGAGGGGGAATCTGTACATGCACGAGTACATAGCAGCACACAACGGGGAGTGGGAACCTGTACATGCACGCATGCGATGTGGCCATCCTAGCCATCCAAAATTTTCAACACAGATAAAGCATTTAACAAACAAGAAATCCCAAAACATAGCCATCAGATTTTACCAACACTTACCCAAAGAAATCAAGTCAGTATCAGTAAAATCCTAACGGTATGAGATGTACAAAACTTCACAAAATCAAAAGAAAATAGTAAAAGCCAACAATTATAATCCAAATGTCCCAATACAGAATAAAACAATTTTCAAAAATAAAGTAATCAAAATAATAAGGTACAAATCAAAAATCGTCGGATTTTATCAATACTTGCCAAGAACTCAGCCAATAACAATAAAATCCGCACGGTATGGAGTGTACAGACTTCCCTTTTTCCATGATACTGAGAACTATGACTCTCCAAAATCCTGCATTTGCCAAATACCTATACAATCCGTGAAAATACTTCCCAAGCTCTGTCGAGTAGTCTCCCAACTAAGTCTCCTCTGAAAAAGGTGGAGAGGGGGGTGAGTATTGGGGAATACTCAGTGAGTGGAGTGTAATGGTGCAATTGTGTTCATAAACAAGGGGTGAATGTGGGACAGTCAAAGCATATCTCGTAAATCATTTCATATACATAAAATCATTTCAATAAATCACATTTCACAAATATGCATCCATGTCAATTATCCTTTCAGAAAATTCTGGGGTCCCATCGAAAAACGCTTCCGTTTTAGGGCGGCCAAACCCAGACGAAAGCCCGTCAAGGGTTTTTCTATCCAATGTCTCAAAACAAACCCCCTTCCTTGGCGTTGGCTCGTACCTCACCGGGGTGCACCAGATATAGCACGATTTCGGTAGAGGGAGGGACGTCTAACTCCCCCGCATATCCAAACCCCAAACCACGCCACCGCGTCGGGTCGCTCCGTGGTGAGAATATGACTATAGTCATCCACGACACCCTTTATTTCTCAATCAATCCATTTCTCAACAATATGCCATGATTTCCAATAAACAATCCATAATCTCATGCCAAAGCAGTTCATAGAGCAATATCAAATATCACATGGCACAAAAGCATTCATAAACACAGTGGATGCATTCGTATTTCACAATCCAGTTCAGACGGCCCACAATCACAAAACAATTTATATAAAACATGTAAAAATCTTTCAAAATCATTTTCAAAGCAATTTTAAAACATGTTACTCATTCATGAACACAATAAACCATCTACTCACCTCTGTGGAGGGTATCCACTCCCTATTTCCGAAATCAACTCAAAAAGACTCCCCTCGAGTCTCCAAAGGTCAACCTAGACCAATCAACACGAATAATCATCAATTAAGGCTCTATAAAAGGGTTTTCAAATTTCCCTTTTATTTAAAATAGCTTAAATTTGCACAACCACATTCTTACACTTTCATTTCATTAATTTAGGATCATTTCAAATCACCAACGACTTTAAATTTACAATATTCCTCAATTTTACCAATTTTCTCCTGAATTACATAATCCTAATTTAATTCATTCCAATTTCAATTCAAATCTCAAGGAAAACTACGCAAATCAATCAAACAAAACTCTAATACTATCTACGATATTATATCATGCTTCCCATTCAAATTTGTATCGAATTCTAGACCTAATCTCAATAATTTCATACAACTCTTAGGAAAAGACATTTCTTACGAGTCTAACACATTTTAGAATATATATAAATATAATTTCTACCTAAATTCAACAAAAACAATTTGAATTATTGAAGGGATTGAAAATCCCTCACCTAGGGTTTTTTGGCAGTTCGCAATCCTCGCTCAGATGCCTTCTCAGTCCATTCTCAGACCTGCAAAACTCCCAATTTAAAGTAAATTTCAGTAATCTAAAGCTATTTCCTAAGAAAATTTCAAAACCCTAGATTTAGGGTTAGGAACCAAACCTTACCTATGCAGAGAGAGACTCACAGTCACAGCTAGGGTTTTCAGAGGATCTAATGGTTACTGGTTTGGTCGTTGGCCGAAGGAGGTGCTCACAGCGTGCACCGTGCGAGCGAGCAGAGGGGTTTCACGCGCTAGAGAGAGAAATGGAGAGAGGGAAAGAGATACGGCGACCTTCCTTCGCTGTCTGCCGGCTACGGTGGTCGGAGCAACCCGCGAGAGGGTGTCGCAGGCACGAGAGAAACAGAGAGTGCGAAGGTGAGTGAGCGAGAGTCATTCAACAGAGAGAGAGAGACTGAAGACAGAGGAAAATAGACAGTGAGTAGAGGGAGAGAGACGACGGTGGTTCACGGTGGGTGAGGGTGGCGCGGCAGAGGATAGTCGATCGAGAGAGGGAGAGTGACGAACAGAGAGACCGCGAGCGAGAGGGAGAGAGTAGAGGCTGAGAGTGATAGGGATGAAGAAGGGAGGAGAAGAAAGATTAGGGCTTTTAGCCCTAATCTTCATTTGGGGGAAAACACAGCGTTTTGCTGCATTTTGTCCCACTCTCTTTTGTTTTTTTTAACAATATATATATATTAAAATAAATAACAATCATATATATATATATATATATATATTCACACCCATTTTTACTAAAATTTAAATTTTTCATAAAAATGGGATTTATTACGGTTCGCAGACACGACAATTTAAAAAATATACCAAAAATTAAAAGTAAGACCCCAAAATCGAAAATCAATAAAATTTCAAAATTTTCTATTTTATTATAGAAATGTTTACAAAACATTCGACATCAAGTTTTTGGTATTACACAGGTACTCATCCGAAGTCACCAACTCCGGAACAAAAGTGGACAGTCTTCTCAACTCTATCTCATATTCCGCCACCGACTTGTTGCCTTAGCGGAGGTGAAGGAATTCCTTTCTCTTCAAGTCTCGGTGGAACCGAGTATAGTATTTTTTATCGAACTCCCTAAGGAAATCGTTCTAAGAGATAGGTGTCATCGATCTTTCCTTAAGGCTATCCCACCATGATCTAGCATCCTCATCCAATAGCTTTGCGGCTACTAAGTGTTTCAACTCATCATCAAGTCTCATGTCTGTCACCATCTCCTAAACCCGATTAATCCAATTCTTTGCTACCATAGCATCACTTGTCCCCGTAAATGTGACACACCCAAGTTGTCGAGTTTCTTTGATCAACTTGGACAATTTTAAGCTGGACGAATGATTGGAGTAGTTACTGAAGTAGGAGGAGCAGTTGGTACCATCAGAGGAGTAGGTGTTAGTGGAACACTTGGTGCGACAGCCAGCATAGAAGAAGAAACCGGTGGAGGAGTTGTAGTTGGGTGCGGAGCTTAGAACTGTGCTCCATACGTACTCCACCACTCTATCATTTGCTGGAGAGTGGCTATAGGAGGTGCAAGAATCCCGGTTAAAGGTGCCAGGTGAGCGCTTGTTGCAGCTAGAGGAGAAGTTGGAGCATGTGAGGATGACTCATTCTCGTGCTCGGAAGGAGGAATCTCGTTTACATTCCTCAACCTTCATCAAGGAGGCATGATTCCTATAAGAAGAAGCAATATGCTTACCTCCCTAAATTAGGCAATGGACTAGGTATTTAACTCCCTAAAAATAAATTGAGTTCTAACCCTTTTGATCCACGGAACGCTTTTGTACATCTTTTGAAAATTTTTTTAAAATCTAAAATTTCAAAAGAAAAATGCTTTTAAAACCTTTAAAAAACCTTTGGGACATTTGGGTGTAGTTTAGACCTTTAAACATTTAAAATCGTGAACCCATACTCTGATACCAATAGAATTGTCATGCCCCGACTCTCCCGTCAAGCACACGATAACTGCCGCGTTATCTCAGTATACGGGCAACTTCTCCCCATATATCGGGATAGCACAAGACATTTAACCTATTTAAAAAACAATTCAAATATCACCTTAATGACCCTCCTAGGTCATCTAGTATCAAAGGCATACGTTTTCACACAATTCAAGGATCCATCTGATCCATCCCTATTCATGTGCGCATGCAAACGGGCCAATCCGACCATTACAGAATTCCACATAAATTTACAATCTAAAAATAGTTCAAAATTCACCATAAAGTGTTCAAATATCCCAATTTAAACAACAAATTTTGCAAAAGAAATTTCTAAGTCAATTAAATACAATTCTTTATCGTAAAAGTATGGATTTCTCAAATACTTGTCTAAAGAAAGCTAAGCAAGTATTTAACAAATCCAATAAAAATAAAATGTACAAATCCAATTCTTTACCACCAATATCTATCGTAGATAGCCAAAAGATCTTCGAATCAGCCAATACCAACCCAAGTCTACACTTTCTCTGAAAAATTAGAAGAGATGAGTGAGTATTTAAAATACCCTGTGAGTGAAGTGTAATGGTATGCAACATATAAATGAGCTGTGAAAATGAATATGCCAAACAATCATATATTAACTACATTTGCAAAAATTGAAAACATTTACATGAAACAAGTTCATTTCCAAACAACCATGACTCGTATAAGTAATTTAAACAATTTGCATTATCTTTTCACAATTTTTGGGATATGCTGAAGACATTATTCTACCAATGGTCATTGGTAGAATCCACCAAGGGATTTTTTCATAATTTTCTCAAAATCTCATCCCCTTGGTATTGGTTCGGAGCTCCGTGGAGTGCATCCATATTATCACAGCAGCCTGAGGAGGCTCTCCAACTCACCTACCACCAAACTAAATTAAAGTCTTAGCCATGCCGCCCTGATGGTCCAGTCTGTGATAAGATTTAGACTATAGTCATTTTTCAGTACCTTATTACCAAATATCCATTTAATAAATCAAATCACGCTCAATTTCAAAACAAAGCAAATATCTCATAATTCTCATTGTGTCCAAATATGATACAGTGCAAATAATTCAGTAAACATACTCGAGTTATGGAATTATTAAATCACATTTTGGGACACACCAAATTCACAAAACATTTTAATTAACATTTCAAATTCAATTCAAAATCAATTTACAAATCATAATTTAAAACAATTTGCTCATTTACATGAGGTATAGCCATTCACTCACCTCGGGAGAGTATTCAGTCCCTATACATTATCAGTTTCAAAGAAAATCTCCTTTCAAACTCCAATGGATTGTCCTATACCAACAATAACCATTTTCGAGTCATTTCTCCTCAAATTTAAGGGTTTACAAATTTTTCCTAATTTTATTTAAACCCTAATATCGAACCTTTTATTGTTCTTGTTTTTCTTTTATCAACTTGTCATTATTTGCATCATTATAAAATTCTTATTCACAATTCTCCTAAATTTTTCTATTTTTAAACAATTTTCCCCAATTTCAAACAATTTACCAACCTTAATTTCTTCCCAAATTAACATAACCCTAATTTCTTCTAATTTCCCCAATTCATGAACCAAGATTCTCATTTTATCACTTACATGTCATTGCACCACTATAACACTTCCATTTATAATTTTTTTTTTCATAACTTTCCCCCAACTTAAAATAGTATATTACTTATAATCTCATTATGTTGTAACATGTAATGTCCTTTGGCTATGCTTCATAGGTTAACAGTAAAAGCATAGCAGAATAAAATAGTTTGAAGAGGGACTTCATCTCAAAAATGGAAAAACTTGTTTAAGTTAAAAAGCTCCCTAACTTTCAGACATAAAAGCCAAAAATCTTACTGAGTAGGAAACAGATGGGATTACAATATAATATTGGATTTAACTTCTTGATCAAGGTAATTTCTTGATCTAAATTTTGGGTTTAACTTCTTTAATATTTGATTTGATCATATTGTTAAGATTTGATTTCAATTTCAATTTGAGATCAAAACCCTAGGACATAAAGTGAATTTAGGTGGAGAGAAATTAATTTGGTGGAGAAAAAGGAAAAAAAATTGACTGAAGTGAGCGGGGGAGAGTGAATGAACAGAGGCGGAAGAGAACAGGCCTTCGAAGGAAAAATGAAAGTGGAATTCAATGCACATTGGTTTTTCTCTTTTTTCCTTTTGGGAGTTGAAAGTACCATTTTGCCCTTGTGAATGTTTTTGGGTTTTATTAGACTTGGTGGGCACTTTTGTCATTTCACATTTCCATTAATGTGAAATCGATTTTGGTATTACACTCGGTGTCTTCGACCACGATGTACTTCTTGGTACGAAAGTAGAACTCTTGGATAGTGGAGGGAAAAGTTTTTGTAATAGATGTTTTCATGCCCAAGGGATGCAATCCAGTTAGCAACGCCGCTAACGCGATAAAATGGTCCAAGGCTAGAATTTTTATCATCTCTATTTTGAACTTCTCCAAGAAATCCCTCAGAGGTTCATCTCTTCTTTGATGTAATGACAGTAGAGAGGTGAATTTTCTCTTTGCTCCCTCACAAAGTGAGCCTCAAATTACTGCCAGAGTTGAGAGAAAGTTTTTATACTCAGCAGTGGGAGCGATTTGAACCATGTTAATTTATTTCTCTTGAGAGTGGTAGGGAAGTGTTTGCATATGGTGGCGTCTTCATGTCTCTTGAGATCATTACCATCACAAAATGTGTCGTATAATCATGAGAATCAGTTGTTCCATCATATCTTTCCATGGGAGGCAAAAGTAAATCACGAAGTATTAGTTCTGAAAAAACTTTCGGATCGAAAGGTGTAGCATTAGTAGAGTAGAAGGGGGCCTGATTTTCTAGAATATTGGCTTATTTGAGTTCATCAGCAACAAATTGCTCAACTTATCTTCTTAGGTCTCTAGGGTTATGGTGGGAAGTCACCGAGGGCTTGTAGCTGAGCGGTGGCATTCGTTGTCGAGGGCGTACATGCCTAGACCCACTTGAAGAAGACAGGCCCTCAAGCCTCATAGAGCAACTAAGGCCTTCCAACTGCTTACTCATGTCCTAAATCTTGGACTCTACTCTGTCCATTTGGGGTTGGCTAACTTGTTCTTAGGGTGCCAGCACTAAAGCCACGACTGGGCGTTCATGAGGCCTAGGTCACGAGACCTGCTTCGAGCGAGAGGGTTGATCATGAGTAGGAGGATTGTTAATAGAGCTAGTGGGTGCCACAGGATGGGATGCGTCAGTGGGGATAGCAGTATGGTCGTCCACAACAGATGCAGCCTTTGATACAGTTCTAGTTCTTCGCTTTAGAGGCATATCAATCTGGTAATCTTGAGAACTCAATAAAGATTCCATGGACGACACCAATCTATTGGATGTCGGTTTTGGCTTCACATATCCAGCTCCTTGTGACTAAAACAGATGCTCAATGAAGAGACTTGAAACTTACAAAAGACTGCTGGAGGGTGCTCTAGTATGGAAGGTTCTGACACTTAAATCAAAAAGAGTGGTTTTTAAAAGGATAAACAGACAGAGAAGAAGGGAGGACGGATCTCCCTATGATTTTTGTATGTTTCGTGTCGAGTATAGAGGACTTACCTAGCTACAATCTATTAAAGACTTTTATATGATATCCCACTAGATTCGTATGAACTCAGAGTGTTATAATCCTAGTTTTCTTATAAGGTGATCCAAGGATTCCGAATCCCAAACGTCAAAAATTTGAAATCGATATCATTTAGAAGAATTTGATTATACAAAGAGATTCATTCTCTCATCGATTAGATTCTCAAAAGTTTCCTTCCTTATCCGAGAGATAAGTTTCGTACTAAAATTGGAAGTTTAGTCAATGGTGGGATTCGGGTTGAGTGTTACTCTCCAGAAGTTGAGGCGTTCGGTTCCTTAGGTATTCGGTAGTCATCAGTTGAATGAGAGAGGCAACCGTTCAATCTTACTGAATGCATTTGTAGATTGAATTGTATAGATCTTATTGAGGGCCAACCAAACAGCGGATAAGATGCTGCAGAGTGAAATTCTTTTAGAGGGTTAAGGTAACGGAAGCCCATTCGGGGAGATAGATCCTATCAGTAGTGTCACGCCCCGATCATCGGATCGATCACGTGACAGTCGCCGCGTTGTCTCAGTACACGGGCAGAACCTCTCCATATACCGGGACTCCACAAGGCTTACAAAAACAAACAGCAATTCTTTCCACACCAATCATCAAAAAAACAGAAAACATCACATAACAATACACATGCAAGGACCCATCCGGTCCATCCCTGTACACACGAGCACATATCGGGGAGAGGGGACCTGTACATGCACGATTACACATCAACACACAATTGGGGAGAGGGAACCTGTACATGCACGAGCACGCAATATAGCCATCCTAGCCATTTCCAAGTTCACAGTATAACAAAAGCACTTAACAAAAAAATATCTCAAAACATAGTCGTAGGATTTTACTAACACTTGCCTGAAGAAATCAAGCAAACGTCCGTAAGATCCAAACGATATGAGATGTACAGAACTTCGTGAAATCGAAAGTAAATAATCATTCTCAATATTACAGACCAAATATCCCACTCAAACAATGAGTTTTTACCAAAATAGGGGAGAAAGAAAGTAAACAACAAACCGCGTAATGATTCTATCAATACTTGTTCCTATACAGGAAACAAGTATCGATTAAATCCGTACCAAAAGAATTGTACAAGTCTTCCTTTACATGGAATTCAGTTCAGACCAAAATGACTATACATCACGATGTATACCTACAAAAGCCAGCTGGTAGGCCCTTCCCAAGCTCCAATCTCTATCACAAGTCTAATCTTCCTCTAAAAAATATTAAAGAGGGGGGTGAGTATTATAAATACTCAGTGAGTGGAGTGCAATGGCATGATTGTGTAATAAATAAGGGGTGAAAGTGGGGAATGTCAAACACTACAAAAAAACAAGAATTCAGCGACGAAATTTTGCAACAAAAAAATATTCGTCGCAAATCTGTGACAAATTTAGCGACAAAAATAAATTTCGTCGCTAATTAGCCACGAATTTAGAAACAAAAAAGTATTCGTCGCAAATTTCGCAATAAAAAATATTTTCGTTATAAATTTCGTCGCAAATTTGTGACGAAAATTTTTTGATATAAAATTCGTTGCAAATTTGCGACGAAATAACAAATTCGTTGCTAAATTTCCAACGAATCCTAAAATTCGTCGCTAAATTTGCGACGAATTAATAATTCGTCGCTAAATTTGCGACGAATTAATAATTCGTCGCTAAATTTACGACGAATTCATGAATTCGTCCCTAATTTAGGGACGACTTTCTTTTTCGTCCCTGAATCAGGGACGAAAAAAATTTTCGTCCCTGTATTTGCGACGAAAAAAAAATTCGTCCCTGAATCATCGACGAAAAAAATTTTCGTCGCTGATTCAGGGACGAAAATTTTTTCGTCCCTGAATCTCTCTCACACTCTGTCTCTCGCTCTCTCTCACTCTCACTCTCACTCACTCTCTCGCTCTCACTCTGTCTCTCGCTCTCTCTCACTCTCACTCTCACTCTCACTCTGTCTCTCGCTCTCTCTCACTCACTCTCACTCTAACTCTCACTCTCACTCTCACTCTGTCTCTCGCTCTCTCTCACTCTCACTCTCACTCTGTCTCTCGCTCTCTCCCTCAGTGGTTCTGCGAAGGGATGGCGGATCTGCGATGGTGATCGGTAATCTCTCTCCCTCTCTCTCTCTCTCTCTCTCTCTCTCTCTCGGCCGCAGTCGTAGGCGGCGGCCAAGCCACCGGATCTGCGCTGTAGAAGCCAGATCCGGCGGCCAAGCCGCCGGATCTGCCCTTCGCGGGCCAGTCGCGGCAAGGGGCCGCCGCCCCTGGTGCCGGTATTTGATTTGATCGAATCATTCTTGGTGAAGAAATTGCATTTACAACCCAGCTTTACACTTCGCTTCACAGTTCGCAACCTTTACGTTGGTTAGCTACCCTCTCCTTGAAAAATTCACATCGCTCGTTGGATGGAAATTACTAATGTTTATGCCTCCTTGCAGGATTGACAATGTTGGTTGCCATCACATTCCCTTTCTTTGGTTAAAACAGAAATTGCTTAAAACAGTCTGTGAAATAGACTTAAGTAATGTGGAGGATACAAAATGAGGCATTCTTGGAAATTTGCATCAGCTGTAGAAGGTTTAAATTCTACGTTTAAGTGCAGAGATTCTAGTACAACTATGTTTCATTTTACTGCACCCAGTTTGGAATATGTCTATTACAATATCACCTTTAAGGAATGATAAATTCCACTATGTTATGTATCCAAGAGTCTTCATCCTAAGTGGTTTTAGCAGTTAATTTTGGCCCGTGGTAAACAAAAATACCATTGATAGTATTTCCTGAAAGTGGCCTTTAAAATTGTCAAGGACCATCATCATGTCCTTGATTTTTATGTATTGATAACTTTGAGCCACCGTTGTGCCTTTAAGTTGCGGATTTATATACGGTCCTATTTATTTACTTCAACGAATCATCCTAAGGCCTAACACATTGGGAGTGAATAGTATGTCGGCTTTGTTCTTGCTCCTGCTTTGAACTTATGTGTCTAAATAAGTACAATGGCGGACTCCATTTGGGGCTGTGGGTTGAGTATGTGATTTACAGTTAAATTTAGTATAATATGGAATGTTTACAAATAACATTCAAATTACTCCACATCTTGCAGATACATATGTGGTACTAATGTATCAGGCTTCTGTTTTACAAAGATCTTTATGTTTTAATGGTTCTTGGCTTTTTCCTTCTTAGTTTATGCTTGCACAGCACTATGAATGTATCGATACTTTTGGTACCGTTTGCTGTTTGAAAAGGATATGCATTCTTTTGCTCAATTTTTACACCTTGAGTTGCTAATTTGTATTTGCACTAATGGAAAAAGTACGGTCAGCCATTGCAGTTGAGAGTTCAGGCTCGGTTAGTTTATATTATTTGTTTCACTATGAACAATTGGACTTAGGATTTCATTTTGTGAGAGAAAGTAGTTGTTGTTGTGGCCAGAACCATATAGATGTTGAGGTGAAGGAAAAACCCTATAAATTCCTCTTTGATTGTGACTTGTAGTCTTTGAAGTGATATTTTGGAAGAAAGAGTCAGATACTTCTGTATTTAACCATGGACTATGCTGATCAATATTCTGTTAAATTGTAATGGGTGTGCAACTGAATGTTTTTGCAGGTCTATTTAAACGTTTTAAGTCACCTAGTTCTCACAGAAGTAGGCATGTTTATGCGAACGATTACGCATCGTGATTGAAGATTTCAAGATTAGACTAAACAAGTAAAATTTATGATGGTTTGTCGATTAAAACCTTTGATTCCAACTTCTGAAGTTGTATTAGTTATTTGTAACTGGAGGGTTATCAGTTTTTTACATATTCGAGTTGATAAGCATCGTGATCCTATCCACCTGCTATCCCTGGATGAAAATTTCTGTTTTAAGCAATACGTGATCATTATGGTTGGTTTTGCGCAGGCGGTGGCTTCAAAATTTGGTGACTTACGAGTTCTACTCTTAGATAATCCCCTACGCCACAAAAAGAGAAAATGGGTGATTTTGGACTCACAAAACAACATTCATGCCTGCATGAGGAGACCCCTTGTGGTTATACATCATTGCATCTTCAGGCCTGTCAGACACATTTTTCCTGTAGTATCTTTAATCACCAGCATTCTTTCTAGGGAGACTGGGAAATGGCCCCATCAACTTTATGGTATGTTGGTGTAGTTTCTGTCTTAGGACTTTCTTTTGTTTGGGGCATGCACAAATATTAAAATAAATTACAAAAAATGAGTGAGAAAAGGGAAAAAGAATGGAGTGTTTACATTCCTACACAGAATATGGGGGCACAGCCTTGTTTGTAGAGTCAAGGAAACTAGAATTTCTAATCTAATACCTTAAGCTCGTAACTACATACCTGACTTGAGTCTGTGCACAGAAATTTTGCAGTTGATATCTGGTAATAAGGTTTGGGGCACGGCAAGATTTCTTAGTAGCAGAATTCATGTGGCATCTTTTGGGATCTGGTGGTTAATATTGATGGTCATATGCATTGTTTTCAACAAAAGATTTTAAGCTTCCAGTAAAATCCTGAGATTATTTTTTCTTTTTGTGTATCAGAAGATGTAAATGTCTCCTCCAGTAATGAAGAGGAAAACCAAGAGGATGTGGAAGATGTAGATGATGGACCTCCTTTTGTGACGCTTGAGGGAGGGCTAAAAATCCCATAGGCCATTTTCAGCAAACTCTTTGATTATCAGAAGGTGGGAGTACAATGGCTTTGGGAGATACACTGCCAAAGGGCAGGTGGTATTCTTGGAGATGAGATGGGTCTTGGCAAGACCATCCAGATTCTGTCATTTCTTGGAGCATTGCATTTTAGTCAAATGTACAAAGCAAGCATTATTGTTTGTCCTGTTACTCTCTTACGACAATGGAAAAGGGAAGCACGAAAATGGTATCCGGACTTTCATGTGGAGATTCTGCATGATGATTTCGCTCAAGAGCCTACCGATAGAAACGGGCCAAATCTGATGAGAGTGACTATGAAAGTGAAGATTCTGTTGAATATGAGCATGGCAAGGATTTATGTTCTAAAACCTCAAAGAAGTGGGATTCCTTGGTAAATAGTGTCTTGAGATCAGATTCTGTACTTGAGATTGTGTATTGTTATTTGATTTACATTTTAATACTCGTTATATTTATTTTCTTGGTTATGTATGGTTATTGATATTTTAACATTTAAACTTGATGTTGATTTTATTTTTGATATTATTATTATGATTTATTGTTGAATTTTTAATTTATTGATTTTATTGAATAGTTAGCTATATTTATGAGTATAGATGCATGAAATTTGATATTAAAAACGATTTGAATGATTAATTGTTGATTAGGTTAGATGAGCAGGTATAAAAACAAGTTATATAGGAAAAAATGATCCAAATATATCAATAAAATTTTTAATTATCGCAAAAATACATTTTTGTCGTTAGCTACGAATTTTGCAACGAAAAAATTTTTCGTCGCAGATTTGCGACGAAAATTATGTTCGTCGCAGATTTGCGACGAATAAAATTTTCGCAAATTTGCGACGACTCATTCTTTCGTCGCAAATCTGCGACGAACATAATTTTCGTCACCAATCTGCGACGAAAGGAATTTTCGTCGCAAATTGACGACGAAAATTTTTTTTGTGGCTAAATTCGTTGCAAATTTGCGACGAATTTTGCGACAAAAAAAAATTTTGTCGCAAATTTCTGCGACAAAAAATTAGTTTTTCGTCGCAAAAATTTGCGACGACTTATTAGGGATGAAAAAAAATTTGTCGCAAAATTCGTCGCAAATTTGTTTTGGGACGAATTTTTCTCACGAATTTGTCTCAAATTTTGTTGCAAAACCATGATTTTTTTGTAGTGAAAGCATACTTCAAACATCATTTTCCATATCCAAACATTTTCAGTAATTCAACATCATTTACAAAATATGCATCCATATCAAACATTTTCTCAGAAAATCACAAGGTTCCCATAGAAAACACTTCCGCCTTGCTTTTGGCCGAACCAAGACAGAAGCCCGCCAAGGGATTTTCCATTTCAATTTTTCAAAACTACCCCCTTCCTTGGCGTTGGCTCGAACCTCACCGGGGTGCAATCCGGATAGTCCGACGTGGCAGAGCAGAGGCCGCCTACCTCTCTCGCAAATAAACCCCAATCCACGTCACCCCGTCGGGTCCTCCATAGGGGGAATGGCTATAGTCATTTCTCTCATGCACCATCATTTCACAATCATTCCATTTCAAACATTGTGCCATATTTTATCAATTCAATCCGAAAATCATGCTACAAGCATTTACCAATCAAGTAATCAAGACAAATGGCACAAATTCATGTAAAATCACATATGATGCATTCATAATTCAAATTCTCATTTCGGACATCCCACAATCACAAATCATTTCATATAAATCATGTGAAAATCATTTAAAACCATTTATCAAAGAATTTAAAGATATTTTGCTCATTTATTACACAACGATCCGTCCACTCACCTCTAGGGAGGGTATCCACTCTCTATTTTTGAAATCAACTCAAATCGACTCCTCTCGAGTGTCCAAAGGTCAACCTAGACTAATCAACATGAATAATCATCAATTAAAGCTCTATTAAAGGGTTTTCAAATTTCCCTTTATTTACAATAGCCTTAACTTGCACAATTACATTTCTAAACTTTCGTTTCATCAATCTATGATCATTTCAAATCACCAACGACTTTAAATTTATAATATTCCTCAATTTTATTAATTTCTCCTGAATTTACATAATCCTAATTTAATTCATGCCAATTTCAATTCAAATCCCAAGGAAAACTACGCAAATCAATCAAATAAAACTCTAATACTATCTACGACATTCTAACATACTTCTCAGTCCAATTCAAATCAAATTCTAGACCTAATTTCAATCATTTCATACAAACTTTCAATAATCAGGCATTTCCTACGAATTCAACTCATTTTCAATTCACATATAAAGCTTCTCATCCTTCATTCAACCTAAACTTATTTAGTTACTGAATGCATTTAGAATTTCCTCACCTAGGGTTCCACAAGTTGTAGCCTTAATCGAATGCCTCCTCAGACCATTCCAAAGCCTGCAAAAGTTCCAATTTGCATTAATTTCAAAAATCTAAACCCAATTCCTAAGAAGGTTTGAAACCCTAGAATTAAGGTTAGGGTTTCATCTTACCTTTGCAGTGAACAAGGCACAGTCGAGCTAGGGCTTTCGGTTGGGGCTTCCGCAGGTGGCAGAACCTGCTCACAGCAGAGGGAGAGAAGTGCGCGTGAGCGAAAGAACTTCCGTCACCGCGCGAGAAGAAGACTGTTCGCACGGGAAGGGTTAGAACAGAGAGAATAGAGAGTAAGAGAAGGAAAGAGAGAGTGACTACTGTAGAAAGAAGCCGTGAGGTGTGTTTCAAAGAGAGAGAGAGATGGGTAACAGAGAGAGAAACAACGTGTGTAGAGGGAGAAAGGTGGCGACCCATGGTGGGTCGCGGTGGCTGCGGGGGTCGACGATCGAGCAAAGAGAGGGAGGGTGATGGCGCGAGATTGCAGCGGGAGGGAGAGATTGCGTGAGGGAGAGAGCGCAAAGAGTGAGAGAGACGAAAGAGAGGGGAGGAAGAAAGAGGGATTAGGGCTTTTAGCCCTAATCCTTATTTGGGGCAAAAACGCAGCGTTCTACTGCATTTTGCAACAACCTTTTTTTTTTATATTTATAACAATTTATATATATTAAATTACATAAACAAATCATATATATATGTATATATATATCCACACCCCTATTTAATAGAATTTAAATTCTTCCTAAAAATGGGATTCATTTCGGTTCGCAGACACTGCAATTTAAAAATATACCAAAATAATAAAAAAAAATTGAGACCCCAAAATCGAAAATCAATATAATTTCAAAATTTTTTACTTTATTATAGAAACGTTTACAAACATTCGACTATTGAGTTTCCGGTATTACAACTCTTAACCCCCCAAAAACAAATTTCGTCCTTGAAATTCCAAAATACAATTCATACATCAAGAGCTGTGGATGTTGCTGCCGCATTAATTCTTCTGTCTCCCAAGTATGTTCCTCAACTTGGTTGCTTCTCCATAGCACTTTGACTATAGGAATATGTTTGCTCCTTAACTGTTTGAGTTGTCTATCAATGATTTTCACTGGTTGTATTTTGAAACTCAAATTTTCATTCAATTCCACTAGAGGTGCTTCCAATATGTGTGAGGGATCCGGTAAATACTTCTTTAGCATGGAAACGTGAAAAACATCATGGATCCTCTACAACTCCGGCGGTAGCTCTAGCCGATATGCCACTTGCCCAATCCTCTCAAGGATTTTGAAGGGACCGATATAACAAGGATTTAGCTTTCATTGTTTCTGAAATCGGATCACGCCCTTCCACGGAGATATCTTCGAAAACACCATATCTCATTCTTCAAACTCCAAAGGTTTTCTTCTCTTGTCGGTATAGCTCTTTTATCGATCTTGAACCGCCTTCATTCTCTCACGAATCAGCTTCACCTTTTCTTTAGTAGCCTCAATCATTTCTACACTTTCGAGCTTTCTTTCTCTAACCTCGTCCCAACACAATGGGGTACAACACTTCCGTCCATAAAGGGCTTCATAGGGAGGCATCCCTATGCTAGTTTGATAGCTGTTGTTGTAGGCAAACTCAACTAGCGGAAGATGTCTATCCCAACTGCCTTGAAAATCCATGACACATGCCCTAAGCATGTCCTCCAATGTCTGAATGGTGCGCTCCGATTGTCTATCAATTTGAGGATGAAAGGCAGTGCTGAATTTCAACTTAGTCCCTAAGGACTCTTGCAGCTTTGGCTAGAATCTAGAAGCAAACCGAGGATCATGTTCCGATACTATGGACACTGAAACTCCGTAAAGCCTTACGATCTCATCAATGTATAACTTGACCAATCTTTCCAATAGATAGGTGTTCTAAATCGGCAAGAAGTGAGCCGACTTGGTTAGGCGGTCAACAATCACCCAAATAGTATCGTGTCGGCTCGGAGTACGTGGCAAACTCACTACGGGAAGGGTTAGAGCAGAGAGAATAGAAAGTGAGAGAAGGAAAGAGAGAGTGACTGCGGTAGAGAGAAGCTGTGAGGTGTGTTTCAAAGAGAGAGAGAGATGGGTAACAGAGAGAGAAACAGCGTGTGTAGAGGGAGAAAGGTGGCGACCCGTGGTGGGTCGCGGTGGCTGCGGGGGTCGACGATCGAGCAAAGAGAGGGAGGGTGATGGCGCGAGATTGCAGCGGGAGGGAGAGATTGTGTGAGGGAGAGAGCGCAGAGAGTAAGAGAGACGAAAGAGAGGGGAGGAAGAAAGAGGGATTAGGGCTTTTAGCCCTAATCCTTATTTGGGGAAAAAACGTAGCGTTCTGCTGCATTTTGCAACACCCTTTTTTTTATATTTATAACAATTTATATATATTAAATTACATAAACAAATCATATATATATATGTATATATATATCCACACCCCTATTTAATAGAATTTAAATTCTTCCTAAAAATGGGATTCATTTCGGTTCGCGGACACGACAATTTAAAAATATACCAAAATAATAAAAAAAAATTGAGACCCCAAAATCGAAAATCAGTATAACTTCAAAATTTTTTACTTTATTATAGAAATGTTTACAAACATTTGACTATTGAGTTAAAAATGGAAACTTGGTTTCAATTAAGAAATTTCCGATTTGGAGAAACAAAAAAAAAAAGGAACTTTGTAGATTTCAATTTCCTTTCCTTTTTTTTAGGGTTTGACTTAAACTTTTCAAGTTCCAACAAAATATATTTTTTTTATTACACATCCACATCACAGAAGGAATATATATTTTTTAATAAAAAAAATATTTATGGTTCATTTTGGATCCAAACAGACTCAACTTGGGTATAAAGATTTTGAAACTCATTGGATTCAATTGAATTCATTTTTCATCCTTATCATTTTTCAATATCCCTTTTATGTTCAAAATTGGTCATTCTTTTAGTATGCGATGACATGAGACATGTTTAGGAAAGTTCTGTTAAAAAGACAGGAATAAGTCTAAGACTGGCTGGTTCTTAAGCGGTTCTAAATGAATTCACCACTTACCTGGGAACTTTCCTAGTGTCCTCTACTACAGAACGGAGATTGACCAAGTTTTGGATCAGTTGTCGACAAAATATGAAAACTTTGGTTTTATACCGACAACGAAAGTATAGGGATAGAAAAGAAAGATAAATGAGGCAGATTCAGTAAAATTGGATCATTATAGGCCCAATTTAAAGTTAATAAAATTGGGTTTTAAATAACCCAATTTTCAAGAAATTGAATCCATCAGGATAAATTGAAAATTTTTTCAATTATGGATATTTTTGTTCAAATATGAGTATGATTTTACATATATTTCGAAATATATTAATTGACACAATATGTCACCAAAGTGATTTCTTTTGTGAAAATTAATTTATTCTTGGAATATAAAAGGTTGTGTATATGCAATTCCTGTGGATACCGATCTGCCCAAAGGAAGATATGTATTTGACGGAATTGCATATACATCTTGTGGTAATAAATACGTAACAATTTTTCAGTTTTACATGTGATCAATTTATCAACCCAAAGGAAGATAGTTGGTTGAAATGTTCTTATTATCAGTGTTTGATTACTACATCGAGATACCATTTACAAGTTAACTATTTTGTCCAAAGATAAAATATTAATGGAGTTATCGGTATCTTATGATGGGGAATTCTCATATTTGAATTAATTTGGTTTTAAAGTTCCATTTAAATATATATTGATTATCGTTCACTGTTTTTTTCACAATTAACGTTATTCCCACCAACATCAATGCCCAACTCAATTCCATTCCCATGTTGAATGGCTTAAACTCTAAATCATGGCAAGAAAATCTTTTGATTGTTTTCGGAGTTATGGATATCGACTTTGCGCTAAGGACTGACTGTCCTCCACCAATTACAGATAAGAGTACCTCTGATGAAAGGAGGGAGTTTGAAAGATGGGAGAGGTCGAACTATATAAGTCTCATGATTACGAAGAAAGCCATCCCAGAAAACTTCAGGGGCAATATATCTGATGCTATTAATACAGCTAAGGACTTCCTTGCTGATATTGAAAAAAGGTTTGCCAAAAATGAAAAGTCAGAAACTGGTACACTTTTGGCAAATCTTGTTTCAATGAAGTATAAAGGTCAATGCAATATTAGGGAGTATATTATGGAGATGTCTCATATCGCTTCAAAGTTAAGAGCACTCAAACTTGACCTCTCTGAGGACTTGCTAGTGCATTTGGTTTTAATATCTCTTCCGAGACAGTTTAATCAATTTAAAGTGAGCTATAATTGTCAGAAACAGACTTGGTCTCTGAATGAGCTCATTTCTCACTATGTCCAAGAAGAGGAAAGGTTGAAGTGAGATCGGACAGAAAATGCTCACCTGATCTTGACCAAAGGCAAGAAAAGGAAGCCCACTAAGGATGCTGCAGGTCCGACACATCAAAAGAAGCAACAAAAGGTACCGAGTGAACCAGAAAAGAAAGGATGCTTCTTTTGTGGTACCGAGGGACATAGAAAGGAGTGTGCCAATTATCACGCCTGGCGTGCAAAGAAAGGTATGCTTCCATCTTTGGTTTATTCTGAGGTTAATTTAACTTCAGTACCAAGACACACTTGGTGGCTAGATTCCATTGCAACCACTCACATCAGTGTGTCTATGCAGGGTTGCCTAAATTACCGACCGCCAAATGATGGTGAAAGATACATCTACGTGGGCGATGGCAATAAGGTTCCAGTTGAAGTCATCGAGAGATTTAGATTATTGTTAAGGATCGGATTCTTTTTGGATCTAAATGAAACATTTATTGTACTATCTTTTAGACGGAATTTGATTTCTATTTCTATATTGAACAAATTTGGTTTTACCTATTCTTTTGGAAATGGAAAAGTTAGTTTGTTTCTTGATTCAATTTTAGTTGGTTCTGGTTCTTTATTAGGATCCAATAATCTTTATTTACTTGATACCGTGGCTTGTTTTAATGAATCTCTACAAACCAGTACTCGAAGTGTAAAGCGAAAATTAACCAATGAGAATTCCTCCTTGTTGTGGCACAAGAGATTGGGTCATATCTCCAGACGGAGAATAGAGAGACTTGTGTCAGAAGAAATTCTTGATTCCCTAGATTTCACAGATTTTGATATTTGTGTAAATTGTATAAAGGAAAAACAAACCAATAAAAAGAGTTTTTAGGCCAAAAGGTCTTTAGACGTCTTAGAACTGATTCATACGGATATTTGTGGACCATTCCCTTCGGCTTCTTAGAATAGTCAACGATATTTTATCACATTCATAGACGACTATTCAAGATATGGTTACATTTATCTCCTTATAGAAAAGTCTCAATCTCTGGATGTGTTCAAAATTTATAAGGCTGAAATTGAAAACCAACTTGACAAAAGAATTAAGAAAGTCAGATCTGACCATGGTGGGGAATACTATAGCAGAAATGATGAATCAGGTGAATAACGTCCAGGACCGTTTGCTCACTTCCTAGAAGAATGCGGTATCGTCCCATAGTATACCATGCCTGGCTCACCTGCCATGAATGGTGTGCTGAAAGACGAAATAAGACTCTTCAAGATATGGTAAGAAGCATGATAGCTCATTCTGCCTTACCTGAGTCACCTGGGGAGAGGCCTCAAGGCTGCAGCATACATCCTGAATAAGGTTCCTACTAAGGCAACCATCAAAACCCCCTACGAACTTTGGATTGGCAAACGTCCTAGTCTGAAACATCTGCACGTTTGGGGTTGTCCAGCTGAGACTAGGCCTTTTAGGCCTAATGAGAGGAAACTGGATGCTAAGACGGTTAGTTGCTATTTTGTAGGATATTCTGAAAAATCTAAGGGGTACAAATTTTATGATCCCACAAATATGGTCATCTTCGAGTCGGGAAATGTCTGGTTCTTTGAGAATGTTGAGTTTGCAGGGGGGATATGGTTAGAAACATTGTCATCCAAGAGAAATATGTTGATATTCCCACAGGTGTTATTGGACTTGATCAGGTTTCTATCCCTGATCCTGTTCAAAATAAATTAGAATCAGACAATGTTGGAAAACCCTCCAATTCAAAAGAACAAACTTTAGCCCCTCAAGAACCTATGCCATTAAGAAGATCTACTAGAGAAAAAAGAAGTGCAATTCCAGATGATTATGTTGTATTTCTTCAAGAACATGAGGTTGACATTGGAGTGATGAAAGATTATCCAATCCACTTCCGTCAAGCAATAGAATGTTGTAAATCTCAAAAGTGGATCGATGCCATAAATGAGGAGATAAAGTCCATAAAGGATAATGACGTTTGGGATCTTGTCCCATTGCCTGAAAGTGCAAAATCCATTGGTTGTAAATGGATATTTAAAACCAAAAGGGATTCAAAAGGCAATGTGGAGAGATATAAAGCTCGTCTTGTCGCAAAAGGTTTCACACAAAAAGAAGGCATCGATTATAAAGAGATTTTCTCTCCGGTTTCTTCGAAAGACTCTATTAAATTTATAATGGCATTAGTAGCACATTTTAATCTTGAGTTACATCAGATGGATGTGAAGACGGCGTTTCCCAATGGTGAATTGATGAAATAATTTATATGTTGCAACCATAAAACCTTGTGTCGGGAGATCCAAAGTATTTGATTTGCAAACTTAAGAAATCCATCTATGGACTCAAGCAAGCATCTCGACAATGGTATTTTAAATTTCATCAAGTGATCATCTCATTTGGTTTTGAGATGAATTTAGTTAATGAATGTATATACCATAAGTTCTGTGGGAGTAAGTATATTTTTCTAGTTTTATATGTCGATAACATATTGCTTACCAGTAACGATAAAGACCTATTGCATGAAACCAAGATTTTTCTCACTAAGAAATTTGAGATGAAAGATCTTGGGGAAAGTTCTTTCGTATTGGGCATTCAGATATACCGAGATCGTTCTCAGGGTATTTTGCAATTATCCCAAAAGGGATATATTGAAAAAGTTTTACATAGATATGACATGCAAGATTGTAAACCAGATGATACCCCTATAGCTAAAGGAGACAAATTTAGTCTCAAACAGTGCCCCTAAAGTGATATTGAGAAACGAGAAATATAGAAGATTCCCCATGCGTCAGCAGTAGGGAGTCTGATGTATGCTCAAGTATGTACGCATCCGGATATTGCGTATATAACAGAAATGTTGGGCAGATACTTAAGCAACCCGAGAATAGACCATTGGAAAGCCGTCAAACGGGTCTTGCGGTATCTACAGAGAACAAAGGAAAATATGCTTACGTATCGGAAGTAGGAACGGCTTGAAATCACCGGATATACAGACTCCGACTTTGTGGGATGCCAAGATAGCATGAAGTCTACAACAGGCTACATCTACATGCTAGCGGGAGGAGCCATTTCTTGGAAGAGTGCTAAACAGTCTCTTATAGCATCTTCTACAATGGCGACAGAATTTATAGCATGTCATAAGGCATCCAACCGTGAAATATGGCTACGAAATTTTGTCACGGGACTACAGATAGTGGCTAGCATTCACAAGCCACTCAAATTATTTGTGACAATAAATCGGCAGTCCTCTATTCTAATAATAACAGGAGCTCGACGAAGTCCAAGCACATAGACATTAAGTTCTTGGTTGTTAAAGAAGGAGTACAGAGTGGTTTAATATCTATAGAACACATGGAAACAGACTCCATGATTGCAGATCCGCTTACAAAGGGTTTACCATCCAAAGTATTCCTTGAGCATGTTGCTCGTATAGGTGTAATGCCACTTAATGATGTACAGTTTTAGTTGAAGTTTATAATATTCTATTGATTCAGTTATTATAATTAAGTTCTACAGAAATAAAGATTCAGTTTTATTCACACTCTGAATTGATATGATCTCACTAAAGATAACCAGTTGGAAATAGACATGTTAAAGATCACATTGCATGATATTTCCATACTACGCATCCATATCACGATCCATGTCATTCAGTTATATCAATTTACGTGACTATTGAGGGTTGAGTTATGAAAGAAATGTAACAGAAGACGCATTGATTCTAAGTTGATATGATTGATGGACTGGATTAGTTGAGTTTATTTAGTCGTTTCGCAATTACATAATTATAAGGTATCACAAATAGCCCAAGTGGGAGATTGTTGGATCATTAATCCAACATTGGGCTTATATGTTCAAATAATTATGTAATTGTATACTATCAAAGTTAAGTCCATATGAAAGTGATCTGGTAAATTTAGAAAATTCGGTAATTTGGGTTTAAGTATCTCAAAAGATATGGAAATAAATTAATGTGTAGATACCAATGGATATTTGGTATTTTGTGATGGGTTAAATAGGGAATGTCGAATGGTGACTTGAGAATAGCGGGAAAGTTATCTAAATTCATGTGAATTCAGTAAGGTAACTGGAATAAGCTAAATAGGCAAATTCTATTATGAATTTGGAAGTAAAAGTTATCCCTATAGTTATAAATAGGGTTATGGTCCCCGGGTCAAGGTATCACTCTTCTCCCTAATACCCCCATCATATAGAGAGATTCTGTGAGAATACTTTTGACCTGGAAGACCGACCCGAGACTCTGTCCAGACAAAGATCGAATCAATATTATATTCTATTCAATTTCGGACTATGGAATCAGGTATATTTCCGATCTAATCTAAGTTTTTAATTTCAGTTGATTAAATTTATAATTCTGATGATTTAATATGATATTTAGTATGTTTATTGTATCAAGTTATTTTTCCAACAATGACGTCCACCTAGTCCGAATACTCTAAAAACTAAATGTAGATGGGCTCTACATGAGGTAAGATCAGAAACCATATATTTAGTGAGGATTTAAAATATTGTTACTAAAATATATATTTAGTGACGATATTTTAGTGATGAGTTTTCTATCTCGTCACTAAAACTCTATTTCCATGTAGTGACATGGCAATTCAAAATACAATAGGGGAGTTTGTAGCTGCAGTGTCTTGGAGGTCAGAGCTCACTGTGGAGACATTAGCTGCTCATCTTTGTGGCTGATCATCTCCAAAATGTCTGTTAACGAATTAGGGAACGTTGTATGTGGTCTTGTTGGTCCATGTGAAAGCTCATTAGCCCATTGTCTAGTTCGTATGGTTCTTGCGAGAGAAGCAGAAAGAGTGTGGTTTGTTATGCCTCTCGATCGTATTCTCTCTCTTTCCTTATTTTAGATTCATTCTAATAAAATGGAGCCTTTTCGTAAAAAAGGAAAAAAGAAAAAAAGAATGTCCTAGTCTACCATCTTTTTACATTTTAGTATGATAATGGTAAGTATTCACAAATATAAAAGGGATACCTGAATCTTGTGATCTTTTAAAAGAGGATGATCAAATGCGGGCTGTTTATTTATATCAATGCAATCAATAGTTTCTCCATACTGAGTCTGTGAAATAAGAAAAAGCAAAGGTAAGAAGAATTTCTAAATATTATATTTAGTAGGTAATAAGATTAAAAAAGAAAACTAACTAAATCCTAAAGAATGAGGATGCAAAGCACAATACACCAAAACCACCTTATAACTTTGCAAATGTGCAAATATTGAAGATAATGTCTACAAACATTAAATGGGGCTGGTTGTCAACATTATTAACTATTATACATAGCACAAATAGTAGAGAGGATCAAGAGTTTTCACAAAATTGAAAGAATCTTTTCACTGAAAAATTGAAATTTGAGTGGTTGACAAATTCAAGATTTGTGTCTCAAGATATAATCACATGACTTATTCATTTTCTTGACAATAGAATGCCTCGCTGAAACTAAAAAGGGAAATGTGACAGACTCAATTGTTGAGAAAGGATGTAGTGTGTGCACACCAAAACCTCTAACTTTTAGAACGTGTGGTAAGGAAAAAAGGGAGTGAAATATTACTCACCAAAATTTTCACCCTATTTTACGTATGTTGCCAGAAATTACCTTCCTCCCTAAATTGGTGTGATATTATTTACTCCCCACGTGCAGGTACATGTTGTCTTAGTAAGGGTAGATGAAGGGAAGGAAAGACACCCCCCCCTCAAAAAAAAATAAAAACACACAAAGATAATAGATACTATAATACATGAAAAAAAAAATCAGGTTTTTCTTTTTTTTTTCTTCATTTTTGTATTTTTGGATGGCTTTCTTTCCTCTCTCTGTCCCTAAAAAAAGGTAAGTAACCCAAAAAAAAAAAAAAATTCTCATAATTTAGCTGTACAAGAAGAAAGAAAATTTTTTATGGGAATAAATTTTATCACAGAAATTCTCACACTTCATAATACATATGTTCAAAAGAAAATAAAATTTCATTACCAATCAAAAGAGAGACGGGGATAGAATAGCACTTGAAGGAAGTGGACCATTATGTGGATTGTGGACTGATAAATTTTCTTTTTTTTTTTTTTTTTGCTATGTCAAGTTGAAAATGACAACATATACAAAAGCAAAAGTAGAAGTTTCTTTAATGGACCTTAAAAGTCTTTATTGGAGGCTTATTGAGTTGCAGCAATTGCTGTTCCAACTCTACATCTTCTTCTCTCAGAGATAAATTTTGATCCTGCTTCGAATAAGAGCAACACAATAGACTTAGAAAAAAAACTGACAAGAAGGATATTTTGCTAGTTGCCATGACTTTTCACAAAAAATTATGAGATAGCAACCTCTTCAGGGAGCATATACAATTGAGTTACGAAGGGAAGAAAGGAATGAAGACCTTCTTATATTAGTAAGAAAGGATTCAGTGCCTTTAAAATACGAATATGTTAGATAAATTCAAATTCTTCCAATTGTTTTAACTTTTGATTTTGCTAGATGCTTTTCATTAAAAACTATGGGATAGAACAATCTTTTCGGGCAACATTCATAATTGAATTAACACGTGCAAATGCAAATATCAAAGGTAGTTTTGTGAGTTGGCAAGAAAATATTCGGCATCTTCAAAATACAAAATCATCTTATCTTGAATCATTGATTATTTTCTGAACTTCCCTTAATTATTTTGAACCTTTAATTTTGATAGTTGTCATGAATTTTCTTCATTGAATTGTTATAACATTTTTTTTTTAATTACAGTAGGAATCAAACCCGGAGCACGGACTTGGGGAAAGAGGCCTGTTGCCATTTGGTTGTTCCTTTAGGGACAAATTGTTATAATGTTGAATCATTGAATTGTTATAATTTGTCAATAGAACCTCTTCGTGCAACATATGTATGTTATTGAATTAGCAAGGCAAGAAAGGAATGAACACCTTGAAACAAGTAGTTTTCTCATAATTGTAAGAAAAAATTTAGTGCTTTTTAGATGCCAAGTCATAAATCATTGAATTGTTATGCAATTATCTTGAACCATTGATTTTGTTCGCCGCCATGTCATTGCTAAAAGTTATAGGACCGAGCAAACTCTTCAATCCTCGAAATGTTAATGTCAAATGTAGTTCCCTTTTATTGGTAAGTGATGGGACAAAGCCCAAGGCTTAATTTGAAGGGTTAGCTTTTGAAAGGCTCACATGCGAGACCTACAAAGGACAACAATCAAATGTAGTTTATCAAGCAAAGGTAACGATCCCGATTGGGTGCTCAAGTATTGGGAATTGAATCGTTGGTGCATCAAACGAACAGGTTTCGAAGACCTCCTATTGATCCAGTGGCTGATCGATAGCCAATAAGTCTAACGATTCTAAAGGAAGGTCAAAGTATCCTAATGAATCCGATTTCCTATTTGAGAGTAGCCTCTTTAGGATCTTCTGATTAAGGAAAGAATCCCACCAGAAAATGGAAGTTTCCTAAATGATAAAAATCATGATCAATTCGAAATGTTAAATCTCCGATATCTCCGGATCAGCCGATAAGGAAAGTAACGTTGAAGTACTCCAGTGGCGTACGACTCTCGCAGGTATAAGATATCTCAAATCTCTCCAAACCAGGTATGTTCTCTTGGCCTCACATATTGGGCACTCTAATCATAGAGAATCACTCCCTTGAGCTATCAGTCTGTTCTCTCTTTCATTCGAAAACCACTCTTTCTGACTTGAGCGTCGAAATCTCCTTGACGGAGCACCCTCCGGCGATTTTTGCAGGTGCCACATCTTTTTTATGGCAACCGTTCAAGTTTACAAGGAGTCGGTATCTGTGGAGCCGCAACCCACCTCCAATAGATTGACGTCGTCTGTAGGAAACAGACTAGAAAAACTTCTATCATTCTGACAACTATGCTTCTGAGAACAAGAGCATCTTAGAAAACCGCTCCCGCTGTAGAAGGGCACACCCCAATACCCGCCAGACCTATCATCCCTCCGACACCTAATCATTCAATTCACGATCATATGCTTTCTCCCCAACTGTCCTGTTCGGAGCAAATCCAGCAACCTGCGGCTTAGGAACAGTCAGTCATGGCCCCAGGGCCAGAACAGGCAAACCAGGCCCAAATGGAAAAATTGGAGTCAAACTCTAAAGAATGAGTAAACAACAAGAGGGGCTCAGTCGAGTCCAAGGGCCAGACAGCCACTCATCCGCAGCAGAGTCCGAATATGAGCGACCACCAAGACGAAAACTTCCTGAACCATCGGCGATCTCTCAATACGACCCTAAAGATCTAAAGAAGCAGATCGAACAAGTCGTGGCCACCGAGCTTAAAAGGGCGGGTTCAAAGAATAACGAAGATTCCCTATGCCCTTCAGGTGAATCGGCCTTCGATTCCAAGATCTCTTCAGAACCAATACCAAGAGATGTCCTTTTACCTCTCATAGAGCGATATGATGGAACAACTGACCCTCGTGACCATACTTCCCGTTTCATAATAGTTATGGTCTCCAGAGGCCTGTCAAACGCAATGATGTGCAAGTATTTCCCCACTACTCTTAAGGGTAATGCCTTGACATGGTTTAACACTCTCTCGCTTTTCAGTATCAAGAGTTTCATACAACTCCGACAACAGTTTGAGACTCATTTTGTAATCAGTCGGGGAGCCAAGCGGAAATCCACTTCCTTGCTATCATTGCAGCAATAGGAAAAAGAATCTCTGAGAGATTTCTTGGTAAGATTCAAGACAGAAATGCTGAAGGTCCTTACTTTGGACCACAATATCACACTGGCTACTCTTCTAACGAGCTTGCATTCCTCCGACATAAAAGTCTCTATCACAAAAAAATCTTCAGCCACCATCCAAGAATTTTACTTTCGAGCGGAGAAGTATATTGCGGAAAAAGAAGCAGAGGCATTCGACCGACAAAGAAACCGTCCTAGCAGTAAGGAACACAGTCGATCACCTCACCAACCCTCTCCGAAGAGAAGCAAACCAGGAGTTCTGCCTTTGCAAAGGTTCAACGTCTACACTCCACTAAATGAGACCCCAAGCCAGGTTTTATATTAGATAAAAAACAAATCATATGTCAGATGACCCCCTCGTCCCACGAAAGAAGATCCTAAGAAAGACAAATCTAAGTACTGTCATTTCCATCGAAACTACGACTACACGACCGATGAGTGCAAAAGGCTTAAGAACGAGTTGGAATTTTTGATTCGCAGTGGTAAACTACAGAAGTTCATCAGTATGGAAGGAAGGAATCTACCTTTCCCCGACAGACGTAGTGCACCACGAGAGAACGAGCCACCCAATAGGTCAGATCCCAGACCGCCGCATGATGAATCCGGAAGGGTGATCCTCCAAGTCTACGGCGAAGATAACTGGCATGAGCCCTATGTTCCCACTAGCATTTGTCCAGCATATGACTCGGAGTTCCTTGTGCTTTCCCTTGATAAAGATTTCGGCATTCTCCTGTTACTTATTGATAGCACGTGGCATGGGATTCTTAATGACCAATGGAGAAAGCACCCCTCCTAACTTCTAAAGTTTCTAATCGACCGACGGCCCTCAGGTGCCCAACTCTTTCGAACAAATATGTCGTAAAGTTGGGATGAAACTCTCCGAATGGGCGGACATGGCTCTAATTTCAAAAGTTTCTAATCGACCGACGAGCCTCAAGCGCCCAGTTCTTCCGAACGAATGTGTCGTTAAGTTGAGATGAAACTCTCCAAACGGAAGGACACAACCCTAACTTCTAAAATTTCTAATCGACCGACGGGGCCCGGTCGCCCAGTTCTTTCAAACGAATGTGTCGTTAAGTTGGGATGAAACTCCTCGAATAAGCGAACACGGCCCCAACTTCTAAAGTTTTTAATCGATCGATGGGCCTCAAGCGCCCAGTTCTTCTGAACGAATATATCATTAAGTCGGGATGAAACTCCCAGAACGGGTGGACACGACTCTAACTTCTAAAGTTTCTAATCGACCGACGGTCTCAGGTGCCCAATTCTTCTGAGCGAATGTGTCGTTAAGTTGAGATGAAACTCCCCGAATGGGCGGATACGGCTCTAACTTCTAAAGTTTCTAATCGATCGACAGGTTTCAGGCACACAGTTTTTCCAAACGAATGTGATATTAAGTCGGGATGAAACTCCCCGAACTGGTGGACATAACCCTAATTTCTAAACTTTCTAATTGACCGACGGGCCTCAGGCGCCCAGTTCTTCCAAACGAATGTATCATTAAGATGGGATGAAACTCCCCGAATGGGTGGATACGGCCCTAACTTTTGAAATCGAGCGTCATACGACCAGATCTTTTCAAACGAATATAGAATGCAACTCTCCAAACGGGTGGACACGGCCTTGACCTTTGAAGTTGCCAATTGAACGTCAGATCTTAGACACCTTGGTTCAATCGATCGGGCATGTCATCAAAGTGGGATGAATCCACCAAGCGAGTGGATGTGGTCTTTATATCAAAAGTCCTTTACTATATGATGAGTCCAAGTTACCCCGACCTAAGCATGGAACAAAAGGAGAAAATTCTTCATATTAGAATGATACAAAATTACAAGGGCGAAAGAGCAGTAGAAGTAATCAAGGTGGAATCCAGATCCGTTGGCTCCTCAAGAGGAGGCAGAGCCTCATACTAGACGACACGTCAGAGGATCTCCTTTGTGCACCTCAAACGCTCAAGCAACCTTTGTTGGGAAAGCTAGAGATCGACAGTATCTTTAGCAATAGATGCCTTGAGGTCGGTCATCTCTCGTTCAGTACTTTGAAGAGATTCCTCCTGAAGGCGAGCTAACATTTCAGTACCTATTAATCTCACCTCCCGAACACGTGCCTCAGCTTCCAATGTTTCACAACGCTCTCGTGTCAAAGCAAGGTCCGCTTGAAGTTGTTCAATCTGTTTGATTTTCTCCTCTTTGGCATCTTTTTCCTTATTCTCCATAGCGTCCTGTAGCGCTAACACTTGGTTGCTCATGCAGACAACTTGTTCATCACACTGTTTCCTTCATTTCGTCTGAAATTCGGTCAAGGCCAAAATCTAGGAAGAAATATACTTGTCAGAAGCCATGGGATAATAAAAACAAACATAGCCCGAATAAAGAGAATGCTTACCATAACGCAAAGAGAGTAAATAGTCTTGTTGACACAATCCGGAGGCATCGTTCGAAAGGCAAGTTTTGGAGAAAACTCGAATTGTTTGGCCAACTGAAGTGCCGCTTGTAAATCAATGAAGTTAAACTGATGGCCCCCTACATAGACCGCCACCGATCCTTCCTCAAAATCATCCTCTTCTCTAGTGAGAGACTCAACTGAAATAGGCGGTGGGATGCTGTACTCATCTTCTATATCTTGCAGAAGGTATTCGGATCCCTGAGGAGAGTGTTCCAATGCTTTCCTGGAATGGGGGCAGAAGCATGCATTACTGGAGCCTCTTCTTACCGTTGTGAATCCTGAGCTGGAGTACTCCCAGTCGCCTCAAGGAGTCCCTCGTGCAGTGCATTCCCCCCAGATCTCAAAGGGTGCATCAAGAGTCACTGGATGACCGATCAGTTAGCCCTCTCCCATTTCAGAGTGTTTCAGGGGAGGCTCATGTTCTCCAATTCCTACCGGCTCTTCCTCTCCAGCAAGTGGGCTAGGCGATCGAGCCCTTGACCTTTTTCGTTGGGACTCAAGAGAAATATCAACTGCCTTCCTCTTCGCATTCGGTCGCATTTCCTGCTCGGTGGAGATCTCGTTGAGAAGATAAGCATTTATAACCGACACGGAATCAACCAACTCTATTCCCTGTCGTTCCAGTAAGAGTGGCTTGGTGATCTGTCTCGTTTCATCTACCAGCAATTCGGACAACAGCAACATTTCATCTCCTATCAAAAGATTTACCCAAAGGCTCTCATGATGGGCCTCACAATAGCAGGCGACAACTCGCAGAAAATGAGAATGACGAATGAGATCCAAGATCTTCATGTTCAAGAAAGGTGCTTGGTTGACATCCAGAAGCACTGGAAGGAGCTCCTTGTTTAGAAACCTCATATAGAAGAACTTTTGCATCCAATGTTTATCCTGAGATTCACTATAGAAGAACCTCCAACGAGACTCCTGATGGGTTTAGAGTTTATACCAGCCATGGGTAGAACCTTTGGAGCTACATCGCCCCAAAGAAAAAAAGGCCCCCCAAAATCTCCAAGTCAAAGCGAACATGAAAAAACCCTAGCAGAGAAATCAAGACAATCACAAAATGCCAAGCGCTTGGGATAAGCAATGAATGATAGATATTCTAATATCTCAGAACCTCCGCCAGCGGGCCCGTGTGTGGAGTCCTCAAACTATACTTTATGTAATGTTTGTATATCGGGACACAACCCTCGGGGGGCATGACTCGCTTTGTCCCCTTCATCAGGCAACACTAATTCGAAGTCGCTTCTGAGCGACATCTCCCTTTGGACTTCCATCAGATCCTCTTCAGTCATGGTGCTCTGTATGCTGTCTACACCTCGCGATAAAGAAGAATCTTTTGATATTCTGTCTACAAGAAGAGATTCTTCAAAAAAAGGGTAGAAGAGCAATGAGAAAGAAAGCTGGGGTATGATGTCTTCTAATGAACGTGAATCCTTATGAAGCATACAAAAGACGATTTATGGAAACAGAAGGGACAGAAGTCACATCAAAAAGTTTCGCGCCTTTTTCAATACTCATTACTCATGGCACCTCTTTACCAAGAAGGCCATAAGTCAGGGGCAAATGATAGGATATAACCTAAGGCTTAATTCGAAGGGTCAGCTTTTGAAAGACCCACACGCATGTCTCACAAAGGACAGTAATTGACCAATGTGTGATATTCTCTATAACTACCGACCGAAGGGCCTTAGTCACCCAGATCTCCCAAATGACAGGGCCTTAGTCGCCCAGATCTCTCGAACAATACGGCCTCAATCATCCCGCTATGCAAACATGATCTGCCAACCGAACATAGTTCATCAAGCAAAGGTAACTATCCTGATCGGGTGCTCAAGTATTGGGTATCGAATCGTTGGTGCATCAAATGAATAGGTTCCGAAGATCTCCCGTCGGTCCAGTGGCTGATCAATAGCCAACAACCCTAATGATTCTAAAAGAAGATCAAAGTACCCTAATGAATACAATTTCCTATTTGAGAGCAGTCTCTTTAGGATCTTTTGGCTAGGGAAAGAATCCCACCAAAAAACGGAAGTGTCTTAAAGGATGAAAATCATGATCAATTCGGAATGTTAAATCTCCGAGATCTCTGGATCAGCCTATAAGGAAAGTAGCATTGAAGCACTCCAGTGGCGTACGACTCTCGTAGGTATTAGATATCTCAAATCTCTCCAAACCAGGTATGTTCTCTCAGTCTTACATATTGGGCACTCTAATCACAGGGAACCACTCCCTTGAGCTCTTAGTCTGTTCTTTCTTTCATTTGAAAATTGTTCTTTCTAATTTGAGCGTCAGAGTCTCTCCATCGAAGCACCCTTCGGCGGTTTTTGTAAGTATCACATTCTTCTTACGGTAACCGTTTAAATCTATAAAGAACCGATATCTGTAGAGTCGCAATCCACTTCCAATAACAAGAAAATATTGGGTGCCTTCAAAATGCACTTATGTTAGAATCGTATAGTGAATAGCTGTAATTTGTCAATAGAACTCCCCCTATTTATCTTAAGTTATTGATTTTTGCTAGTTGTTTTTCAATAAAAGCTATGGGTTGGAACACATTTATAATTGAATTAACAGGGTAAAAAAGGAAAGAAAACCTGCAAGTGCAAATATCTAAGGTATTTTTCTTGTATTCAATAGAAAATATTCAGTATATTCATAATATAGAGTCATCTGCAAATTAAATCATTGAATCGTTATAATTTGTCAATAGAGCTTCCACCAATTATCTTTAACCATTGATTTTGCTAGTTGCCATGAATTTTCACTAAACATTATAAAACGGGATAGCCTCTTGAGGCAGCATTAAGTTAATAGGCAAGAGAGGGGGGAGGGGAAGAACTAGATATGTAAATGTCATATGTAGCTTTCATCTTGCTAAAAAAATATTGGACACCTTCAAGGTACCATATTATCCATATCTTAAACCATTAAGTTGTGATGTGGGACAAATTTTTAAAAATTATTCAAGTGGCTCAAGAAAAAAGAAAGAAATCTATTAGTTTATAATTCCTATAATTTTCTAATTTTTAAAGTTTCTTAATTTTCTTAATTTCCTAATTTTTCTAATTTCTAGTTTCTTAATTTTACTAGTTTCTTAATTTCTTTAATTTTTTTATTTTTATAGTTTCTTAATTTATGGAGTTTGCATTCCCTATAAATACTTATAGTATTTCATTATTTTAGCATTCATGATTAATAATATTTTCTTTGAGAATGATATTTCTCTTTTAAGAGTTTTAGAGTTTTCTCTTTTCAAACCATGTTGCCGTTCTTCTATCTCTCTGGCGTTAGGTGGTTTCAGAGTCAAGGCTTTCCCTTGCGATGACCAACCAAACCGGTGAAACTAATACTCTTTCTGACGTGATTAGAGAGTTGTAAGTCATGATAGCTGCAATCCAAACTTTGTCTGTTCAAATGGAGCAGTTAGATTCACGAATTGAGCAAACAAAAACGAAACCGCAGATGTTGTGATTAAACCAAGATAATATAGGAGGTGAAGGTGGCACAAGAAGAATCGCTCAAGGACCTCACTTCAGTCTCATATTATCACAACAATCTCATAGGGTTCAAACCAATGAGAATAAATTTTCGAGTGAAGATGTATAGACTTTGGTGATAGCCAAAAAGACGGTGGTTCTAAGAATACTTATTTCGAATGAATCCTTTGTTAAAACAAAAGGCAAATCAAAAGCACCGGATAAAAAAAATGTAGAGAGAGAGAGCTCTATGGAGTTAAGGAATAATTCAGAAGGATACATATATACTATTAAAGACAAGTTTGATCCATTCGAAGCGTTGGAAAAGGTTTTGATCGGCTAGGAAAAGCAATCTCTCATCGAAAGATTTGATGAAACTGATTTAAATAATGGGTTAGTGAAGGCACAAGATTGGATTTACACCGATGGTGAAGATGTCGCTATTTCAGAGTTCCAGAAATGTTTAGATTTTCTTAAAACTATTGGAAACTCAACTTTTTTTTAAATTGAGTGAACTTGCAACTACAATTGTTTTAATATCTGCCAAACTTAGCGTATGTTTTTGGACAAAAAATCCAAATGAGAGAGTTGAGGATATGGATGTAGACATTGAAGGTATCACTTGAGGGCGAGTTCTTTTCAGGAAGGGAAAACTGATATGGGACAAATTTCTAAAAATTATTCAGTTGACTTAAGAAAAATGAAACAAATCCATTAGTTTCTAATTCTTATAATTTTCTAATTTTTAAATTTTCTTAATTTTTTTAGTTTTCTAATTTTTCTATTTTCTAGTTTCTTAATTTTTTTAATTTCTAGTTCTCTAATTTTACTAGTTTATTAATTTCTTTAGTTTCTTTATTTTTATAATTTCCTAATTTATGGGGTTTGTATTTCCTATAAATATTTATAATATTTCATTATTTTGGCACTCATGATTAATAATATTTTCTTTGAAAGTGATATTTCTCTTTTGAAAATTTTAGGATTTTCTCTTTTCAAACTCTATTGCTCTTCTTCTATCTCTCTTTATTTGTTAACATAACTCACTCCACATATTCATTTCAACCATTTGTCAATTGAACCCACTCTTCAGAACATATTTTCAGTTAAATTGAAAAGGCAAGAAAGAAAGATAATCTGGAATTGTTATAAAAATCTTAATGACATTGTGGCCCTGTACAAGAAAAAAGCCATTCAAAACTAGAGCTTGACTCATTGTTGGTGGTGAGGGATTCGAAAGTTCCAAGCTCAATCTCTCATCTGAACTCTCGCATGTTTGATGAATATCGGATGTTAATTCAGAAGCATGTCATTCAGGGATGTTTAATATGTCCTCAGAGAAGGGAATTCTTGGCTGATGTCATTGTAAAATTCAGTCATAGAGTCTCTCCCGGGATTCACAAACTTCACTCGCCCCCTAGTGAAGTGTTTCGTAAGGGAGATTTGAGGGGTTGACCTCCCTTAGAGGCTAGTAGTGCTTTTTTTCCTCAAAAAAAAAAAAAGAAGAATTGTGGCTCAAAGGTTGTGGTTGTCATTACTACGCTTCTGGCATTTGAATTGCTAAAGTAACCAAAGTCAATCACTACATGCATAACCGTATTCTAAAGTTCTACGGCATCTTCCATCTGACCATGGGTTATCATATTATATAGAACAGAATAATGGAATCAAATAATTTGCACTTGTACAATTTTATGCAGCTGAGACAGCGGTTCTTCATTTTTTACTTAGGTGAGTTGTGAGTGAGGGACATTATGCAAAACAAATTTGAACCATAAATTATGTTTTTGGACAATCCTGCATGTCCAATCTTTTCAGAGTAAGGTTTGGAAATTATTTATTACCCAAAAAATTTATATAAATTAGATATGACAATGATACCTATTACAGTGTACTAAACTAAACAGATGAATTGGAACGATTCTGTCCATTCGATTTTAGAATATATGATTCCGATTCTGATTTCGATTCCGATTCCGATTTTGAACTAAATCAAATACTCCATAATTATCAAACTACACTAAATCTAATCAGCTCTTAAACATCAATAGATTAAATTAATTGCTTGCAAATTACCCATGATTTTTTCCTAATTATTGAAAGTTGATTTATTTATAAGAGAAGGAATCCAATATTTACTTAAATTTGACCCTTTTATTAAATTTTTATTTTTGGTGTACACCATCGGTATCGTTGACTAATTCGATTTGAAATTTACAGTGACCCATTTTGAGAGTTATCTTTTCGTGGTAGTTTTTTTTTTTTTTTTTTCAAAACTCAAATCTAAGATTTTGATTAAAGAATTTACATTACATTTCACCAATTGGTTGTCAATTTTATTAAATGTTATTTGCAAAAGGTAACCTATGAATTAAGAAAGATAAAGTTTGCAAAAGATGCAATACACATATTAATAAAACTCTCGTCGAACAAAATATAAATTTTTGAAAAATTTATAAATAAATTTACTGTCACCTGTCCAATTATTTAATACCTTGAGTTTTTGTCCTAATAGAGGATATTCAAAATTATTTGATTTGTTTTCTATATTGAGCGATAGAATTTAACAAATTTTAAAAATATCCAATACAATACAAAATCATATCTTTGAATTCACTTTTCGAATAGTCAATTAAGATGATTCAAAAGAGTGATTTCCAACACAGTCGACATAAATTCTCTATTATGTATATATGTCCCAACTCACCAACACTATATACCCAACATTCTAAATTTTTTATCCATAAAATATCTTACTCATGATACATCAAAGTATATAATCATGATTTCACAAGTTCATCCAGACAGATACGCTCATAATTAAAAGTACATACACTATATATAAGTATAGAATATTAATTTCCATTCACAATACATTTTAAAAAATTCTATAGATTCTATTTACTAGTAACTATTTGCACTAAATGCCATTGAGTCCAGACACTATGCGAAGCTGAACTTTATCCGATAATCAAGACAAATTATCTCTAACAATTAGAAAACCCATAAATTATAGATGAAATCTTGATATAACATGACTTATGCATTCTTTATTTACCGTCAATTTGATCATATACACAATTCACACACATAAACCATTGGACTTTATACATATATAAATAATATGTAAAATTGTTTATTTACTTGAATAATTAAACACAAATATTATGCTAAAACAGAGAGGTTAACACATAGTCTTTTGGGCACACAAAATAGTAAAATTAGTGAATAATTAGGATCTAATTCCAATGGTCACAGCTATGTATTTTAATGTAGTACATGTGAGACTTTTTATGAGTCAAGAGTTTCATGTATTGGATGCTTAGTATTGATTAATTGGAATATACATATATAATATAGAATTTATATTGATTATGTCAAATATCACCCTATTGGGTCGTTTTACTTGATTGTCTAGAAACTAAAATTAGTGATATGGTTTTGTATCATATCAAATATTCTTAAAACTTCTCTGGCATCATTAACCAATGAGAGACAAGTAGTGCATTATGTAGCTTAATGGAATTAAATAATTAAGAAGGTGATAGTAATTTTTATTTAGCTTACCTGAAATACAAGTATTATATTGAAGGGCATTATGTAGAAATAGGTCAAAGATAAAGTAATAAATAATTTTTATTAATTTCTATAAATAATAAGATATTTATTTTGAAGTGTAGCTTCAATTATTTATTGAAATTAATTAAAGTTAAAATAATTTTAATATAGCTACTAGGTCGGTGGTTTACACTATAATTATTTTGGAAACAAAATAAATATCTTCTTGGTCCCTTCTCTACCTTAAAACCCTATTTGTATCAATTATTTATTTGATATTATATTATCTTTGTGTTAGAGAATAATGTAGACATAGAAATTTATAGTTAGATTGTAATTTTCAAAAAGTGTAAGAATATTTGAAATTTATTTTTAATATTCATGATACAAAACCATATTAAATATTCGATATGATAATATCATATCACCCTATTGGATCATTTTACTTGATTGTCTAGAAACTAAAATTAGTGTTATGGTTTTGTATCATATCGAATATTCTTAAACTTGTCCCTAAATCGAATATTCTTAAACTAAAATTAGTAATATGATTTTGTATCACACGAAATTTATAGTTAGATTCAAATTTTTAAAAAGTTTAAGAATATTTACAAATAAAAAATATTTAAACTTTCTCTCCTGTTTTTGGATTTCTAAACTTGTCCCTCTTGTTTTATAATTTTAAAATTTTATTTATCTTTTCTTATAATTTCAAAGACCACAATGGCTGTTTTATAATTTTTGAAACCTTTCGGATGGTCATGTAATTCTAAAAAATTAACACGGCCTAAATGTTTGTATTTGGTTAAAACACTAGTTTAAAATTTTTACTCTCTCTAATACTTCTCCAGAATTATTTATTTTTTTATTTTAATTAAAACACAAAGAATTATTAAGAGATAATGATAGAATTATTAAGAATTATTAAAATATTTTAAATCCTAATCCCTTAGATCTTACTATTTTTTTATTTGTAAAATTAATATTTTCAAGCTCATTCCTGTTACTTTTTAATATTCATGTTTTTGGTAAAATATGCCCATGAGGAGCCTTTTTACCACATATAAATAATTTAAATGTATTTAAATTATATTTAAGTGATAATGGGTAGTGGGTAGTTAACCCATTATCCTAACTCACTTAACTCCCCTAAGATCTCTCCACAACTTTGGACATGAATTGAAATGTTCTTTAGACAAGAACTCTAAGTGAGAATATGGCTTGAGATTGAAAAGGTTGAGTGAGGCAACCTAAGATAGAGAGAGATAATTTTTTCTCTCGTGTGAGAAGATATTAAGGGAATGAGAAATTTTCGAGCAAGAAAATTTCTCCATCACTTTGACATACCGAATTATGGATTGAGATATCGTGAATTCGTGGTAGTGGTTCGATTGATTTCGTGATCACCATCCCAACTGTGAAATTGTTTGAAGGCTCACAGTTCGGTTCATGGATTTTTGAGATCTATGTATCGAGATATTTATCCGAAATTTGCCTATTTAATTTTCCAAAAATTACATGCTTCTGCTATGTGTGTTTAAGTTCAAATAAATCTATGTCACGCCCCGAACCGGGAATCGTGAACAGCCGCCCGTTGCCCTGGATACCGGCTGTATTTCTATAGAAAATCAGGCAGAACCTCCCCATAAATCGGAGGTCTCCTATGTACAATTAAACCTGTATACCTGTATAAATTAAAATCATCCTGTAAATTAAATCAATGGTCATCCCGGCCTCTCCAAAACAATCCACCAAATCTCACAACCGACATCCAGACAACGCAAGGCTAACAAATCACCAACAGTCCTAGCCACAGACCTCTACTGTCATGTCCAACTAGAGCATGAATAGCCGCCACACCGAGCGGGACTAAATTTATACAAATATATTACAAATTCCCAAGTTAACACTTTAAATAGTTACAAATGTCTCAATGCAAGTGAAATGAGAGTTTCACAAACAAAAGTCCAAAAATTATACAGTCATCCCAAAATATGTATACGGTCAACTACGGACCTCAATATCAAGACCACGCAGGGTCGACATAAAGTACGAAATTCATATTTTCAATTAAAACTTAATCTCACCGTCGTAAACACCAATTTACCAACAAGCTATCATACCTCTAGAGCCAAATGCGTCGTCCTAGCACCATAATCCTGTCTGGGGAGGGAAAGAGGAGGGGTGAGTACTCAGGGAAGAATACTCAGTGAGTGAGTGGGTCAATATAATCGTCTAATATGGGGTGTGAAACTGGAGTGTCAAAGAATAAGTATTACAAATCATATTTCAAATCATCATGCTTTTCATTTCAATAATATATCATTAACACGCATTATCAAATCAAATATGCATCCAAAACACTGTCAATAAAATCATAGAGCTGCCAGCCGAAAATGTCCTGGCAGAAGTCTACCTCGACCTATGACAGGCGCACCGGGGGTGTTATATGTGATTTTATTTAAAGTGCTCTATACCCCGACGTTGGCGACGGATCTCGTCCAGGTGCTAGACTTGGAGAGAGTATCCAAATCCTCCCCCTTTCGGGTTCAACCTGGCTAGTACCGTGTCGTAAATATAATCTCAACAACTCGTGGGATACCCCAGGCCTAGGCATATCCGGACGCCATCCAAGCGCCTCTCACGGTGTCCTTCGTAGCTAAGGAACAATACATACCAAAGCCCTCAAGGGCAAAATCAATATCATATCAAACATGTGCCATAAATCAGGTTCACAAACCAAATGCAACATATAGCATAAAATGGCATATTTTACATTTCAACCACATGGATGCATATTTTTATAATTCAACCAATTTTTGGACACTCCATCGGTTCACAAAAGTCAGTTTCAAAACCAGTCAAAACATTTCAAGCACACGATAAATCATGCTCATTAATCAAACTGTTGTAAAACATGGTTTACATATTAAACGAAAACATTGAAATAAATCTCACTCACTGTATACGGGAGGGTCAATCACTCCCTTCAATGCACAACAAGTGTCGAAACCGTGCTCCCCTCGATCGTCTCCAAGCAAGTCACTACAATTACAACACATCACATATTTCTCACACCTCGACATCAATTATATCCATGTACATTCACAACATCACAAAAATTATGCACACTTTTCAGCCCATATGCACTTACATATACTCACAATTAAATCAAATGAAACCTTACTCGATCCTCGATTGACCCTTCCTAATACAAAATCATAATTATATCATCAATTTCCATTTCCTCTAATTTTTGTACAAACCTCAATTCTTTAATTCATGAATATACTCTAATGTCATCAATTGTATTTCATTTATAAATAAATAACACATTGAAAATCAAGTCTAATGAAATCCTAAAAATCATTAAATATCGGAATTTACCATAAAATAATAAATCTTCTCCCAAAATAGAAATTCTTTGAAAAATCATAAACTTTCCGATTCTCATCCGAATGTTTCAAAGTATATATCATTTTCAAGGTAAGGAAGTCTATTTTCATAATATAGGGATGATATTTGAATTACCTATATGCAAAATAACCTATAATGTAAAAGAATGCATCAATCCTTAAGCTTAAATCTCAGATTTCCAACTATTCTCATGCATACATTAAATTAAATTTCAAGAGAACTATTCTAATTAACTCAACATGATTCTATCATCTTGTACAGCCCAATTCGTATAAAATCCTATACTTAACCTAAATAATCACATATAATGTCAGACAATGTATTTTAATCAAATCTAACATGCATCCTAAACATATACAATACTTCTTATTCTAAATTTACCCTAAATTAAATCAACAAATTGAATGAACTAGAAATCCCTCACCTAGGGTTCCTCGGATCGCAGACCTAGCTTTCGTTCTCCATTTGGTTTAGTCTAAAACCTATAACGCTTCCAAATTTAAGCGAATGTCAGCAATTAAAACCAATCTACTAAGAACATTCAAAACCCTAAAGTATTTACGCAGAATTATCATCTTCACCTACGCAGGGGATGATGACAGATTTGGCCTAGGGTTTCCAAAGGGTTCAATGACCGCTGGTTTGGTTGTCGGCAGAGGAAAGTGCTCACAGTGAGCACTGCGAGCAAGCAAAAGAGAAATGGAGTGAAAGTTCACGGGAGAGGGGGTGAGAAACCCTGTTCGCGCGCAGGAAAGAGGAAGGGAAGAGAGAAATGAGCCGCGTGGTGGTCGGAGGAAGGCACACTGTGACAGTTATAGAGAGAAACAGAGAGTGAGGGCGAAACAAAGAGAGAAGACAGAGCTAGGGTGAGCGATCGAGAGAGAAAATAGAGAGAGACTGAGAGGGACTGCGGCGGGAGTCGTGGCAGAAGGCAACGATGGAGGAGGGAAACGAAAGGAGAACGGTTGATCGCGGTGGGGGTTGCGGTGGTGGAAGAAGTGAGCGGCGGAAAGGGAGAGATTGAGAGAGAAACAGTCGCGAGAGATAGAGACAGCGAGTGAGAGAGAGGACCGAGAGGGAAAGATAGAAAGAGAATGGTGGTGGCTGTGCGTGGTGGCGACGGTGGAGCAGCGGCGGTGTACGGTGGAGGAAGGCGAGAGAGTGGCTGCGGGAAGAGAGAGCCGCGGGAGAAAGAGTGTGAGAGGAAGAGAGAGAAATCAATTAGGGTTTTCTAACCCTAATTGAAATTGGGGGAGGTGCTGCGTTTCACTCCAAAACGCAGCACCTCTTCTCTCTCTCTCTCTCTTTTTTTTTTTATAATAAATGAATAAATAAATAATTTAATAAGGAAATTACCCACTTTCTACTAAAATTGAGTTTACTACGAATTACGGACACAGTTTTTAAATTATACCAAAAATTCAATTTCGATACCCCAAAATCGAAAATCAAGATAAATAAATAAATAATAAAAATAAAAATAAAATTTCTCTAATATATATATAGACTGAGAAATATTTTATTTAATTCCTGAACAAAAATATAATAGTACGGACACCGCAGTGTCGGTGTTACAATCTAACATTGGTATCAGACCATTATTAGATTTATTAAAAAATAATTTTCAGAATTTTTTTGGACATGAAAAATATATGGTATAAAAATTTAGGGTTCGGATCACGGATGACTTTTATCCAATTATACCATGATGTTGCCCATCACTCGTAGATCACAAACATAATTTTTGCTGAATTTTTTAAACACATTTAGGGTATGAAATGTTGGGTTGAAATTTTTGGTCTAAATAGTGACTGAACCCTTAGATCTTAGATTTGTCGAGATTAAGAATAAATTGATCGATACAAATGGTTAAAATGTATTCCTAATAACCTAATCTACATTTTGATGTATGAATTGAGTGTTGTCGTCAACGGAAACTGAGTTTTATGGCATGGCCGAGAAGGGCCGAGACTATAAGGTCATGATTTGGACAGATTGGGGCTTTAATCCTCTGAAAAGTCGAGTTCTAGATGATGGAGAAGGTCCGAATTACATTTTTCGGCTAGAAAACAACGTTAAAAGTGGATGGAATGGCATTTTTTAGCAGCCGAGTCAAGAGGACCCAGTTGCAAGCTCGTCGGGCGAAGGAGAAAAGCCCTAGACCCACGGGCGCGTGCATCACACGCGCACAGAGGCGTGTTGGCATAGAGGAGTGGGGCACGTGTAGTCCATACACGAGTGAGGCGCATGGCGGGTCAAGTGGTCCAGGTCGGTTTCAACCCCGATTCGCGTCCCTGACCAGTGTCCCTGACCCAGGACGCGACTTGGCGTGCGTGGACGACGCGCTGCACTTCTAGCACACGTGTAGGCGCGTGGCAATACGCCGCCGGCCCGTGGCAGCACATGGAGCCTCTAACGACGGGTAGACTTGGCTAGAAATGAAGATTTTCAATTTTTTGAGGGTCCCATACCATTGAATGTAGGGGCATTTGGTTCAGTTCTAAAAACTGAAATCGAAATCGAAATCATATCCCCTGGAATTAGAATAGACGGAATCATTTCAATTCATCTGTTAGGTTCAATACATTGAAATTTGTATTATTATCATACTTGATATTTGATTGGTTTTTTTTTTTTTTTTTGAATAGGAATTAATAATTTTTCACTTTTATCTTTACTCTAATATATAATAAAAATTATAAATAATTTAAAATAAATTATTTTAAAATATTATATAAAATTAATTTCACTTGAAAAATAAATATTATATGAATTTATCAAATAAAATTTTTATCCTTTTCAAAAATAAAAAAAAAAAAAGGTAAGTAACTTATCAATGAAAATTTTATAATCTTTTCACTTGCTTAGTTTTTTTAATATATATGAGTAATTGGTAATTTTATAATGAAAATTGTATAAGTAATGAGTAATGGGTAATTTAATAATGAAAAAATAAATATTATACTAATTCATCAAGTAAATTTTATATTCTTTTCAAAAATAAAAATAAAGCAACTTAATAATAAAAATTTAGTTTTTTTCACTTGTTTAATTTTATATATGAGTAATGTATAATTTTAAAATGAAAAAAATAGATATTATATGAGTTCATCAAACAATTTTATATTTTTTCAAAAACAAAAGAAAAAAGAAAGTAATGGATGTATATATAATGAAAATTTTATATTTTTTCATTTGTTTAATTTTATATATATATATATATATAAGTAATGGATAATTTTATAAAAATATTGTATGAGTAATGGGTAACGAGAAATTTTATAATAAAAAAAATAAATATTATATGAATTTATCAAATAAACTTTATATTCTTTTCCAAAAAAAATTAACTTAATATTGAAAATATTATATATATATATATATATATATAATTTTTTTTTACTTGTTTAGTTATATATATATATATATATATATATATGAGTAATTAATAATTTTATTAAAAAAGAAGATAAAAAAATGTAGTGTGAGAGTGGAAAATAATGGGTGATTTTGGGTAAATATGAGAGTAAATGATTATTTAGGAATCAAATATGGATTTCTAACAAAACCTATCATTTTACTTGGATTTTGTGGATTTCTAAATTTTTGGGTATGATTTCAAAATGTTCATTCCTAGAGTATTAATCCAAATATCATCTTTTGGTTTCATTCTCATTCATCATTCTCATACTCTCTTACCAAATGCTCCTGACTTTTTATGGATTTTTGTGTGCCGAATTCTAATCCGAATGGTAAGATGCAATCCCGGATTGTGGTGTATCGTGTTCGTTGACTCATACGCTCATTTTGGGCTATACTTGAATCATTTTGGATTTATTAATTCGAAGGGTGTACAAAATTGTGAGAATAAGCATCACAAGTCACTATTGTCAGTAAGATTGCTTCAAAGATTGTTGCATTGGATCTTTACAAGGGAGATAAACTGTATGTTGATGACTACAAGATTTTACACCGATAGATTCAATTTGTTCTCGAGGAGTAAGATCTATATCAGATTCTGAGGTAAGAGATGGTGGACTTTAGGGAGGGTATCACACCTCAGGGAAATGGGATTAGGAGGTATTACGTGCATGGAAGAGGAAGGATGGCCAAGTTAGGACAATCCTCCTGAGAAATATGCACGACGATATGATCTCAGTCGATGAGTAATATCCTATAGCAATGTCGATTTGGCTCGCCCTAAAAGGAGCATTATGGTGCTCTTACAATTCCTAAGGTGAGGACGCTGACTTATAAGTTTAAAACTTATGAGAAAATGGCTCATTATACAATGATACAGCATTTGACGCAAATGTTGAGTATGATCGCCTAGTTGGGGAATGCGAACGAGCTCATTTCGGATGTGTTTTCAAGTACTGGATGTGATCCAGTCTTTACATGATTCATAGGAGACTATGAAAACCTATCTCACACACGACGAGAGTATTCGTACTTTTGCTAATGTGAGTATGCACTGTAAGCTTGAGGAGGAGCTTCTGAAGGTGAGTAGGTCGCACTTGAGTTATACTTATATAGTGGAGTCGAGCAAGGACTCCTGAGGCACCAAATGTAAATGGAAAAAGGCCCGAGGTCTAGGCAAGTAGAAGCCATCCAAGAAATTCGATAACAAAGAACTAAAGCGCAGGTAGAATGAGCTGAATAAGGCCAAGATGAAGTGTTTCATCTGTAGTAAACTTGTCATTCCACTCGTGTGACGAGCAAAATGTATGTCCTTCTTCTTTATGTGGTTTGAGATTTGTCTCATCTACTATGATACTGAGTTCTCTCCTTTGTGGATTGTAGACTCAGAAGCCACCAACCATGTAGCTTGAGACAGGAGCGCGTATATAGAGTTTCATTAAGTATATCCTCAAGATAAGAGGATTTACGCTCTGAATATACAATGGAACTTGATCTTAGTACTTTGTTTAGACCGTCCAAGATATGTTTTATCTTTTGAAAACTCATCAGTTTCTATTGATTATGACAGTTCTTGATTTGTTTTGGTTTAGTCTGTAATAGACTATATGAACTGGACGTGATTCTTTTTCAATAGTGTTTCTTGTTAGTCTTATATTGCCTTTACATCTAATTGCGAAGATGATGATGTATATATGGCATAGTAGACTTGGACACATAGTGCAAGAGAGGACAAACTGGTTAGCAGTGAGTGGTCTATCAGGCCCGCTAACTAGGTACAATTGCCCGTATATGGGTTTTGCCTGGGCGGCAAAGCGACAAGAAAACCATTTGGTAAAACAATAAGAGTTGGGACTCTATTACAATTGATCCAATCTGATGTTTGTGGCCTATGTAAATAAGAGCCCGAAATGGAGTTGTGTACTTTATTACGTTCATGGATGATTACACGCATGTCAGTTGAGTCTATCGATCTCGCACAAGTCTGAAGCATTGGAATATTTTAGGAGGTTTATTAGCGAAATTGAGAATCAATTAGACTTTAAAATAAGGATTCTTTGAACTAATTGGGGTGCAAGTATTTGTCTAAACAACTTAAAGAGCTCTGTTTCGAGAAAGATATTACGAGATAGCTGACTATTTCTGCTACTTCTCAGTAGAATGGAGTAGCCGAGAGGAGGAATAAGACCTTGTTAGAGATGGTGAGGTCTATAATGGAACAGAACAATTTGGCCATCTCCTATTGGGGAGATGCATTATTGGTTGTAGCCTACGTCCCCAATCGTGTTCCATCAAAATCTATCATCAGTACCTTATATGAGTTTTGGATAGGGAGACAGCCTGATCTTAGCCACTTGAATCCATGGGGTTGTGCCGTGTATGTCCATGATTTCTAGTACTCACACAGCAAGTTAGGCCTATGAGAAAAGGGGTGTATCTTTATGAGATACTTAGAACACTTCAAGTGAAATGTGCTCTTAGGTGAGCATAAGGACAACACTATCATTGAGATTGAGTCTCGTGATGCCGCATTTCTTGAGGATGATTTCCCTTAAAGAGGTGAAATCGATCGAAACTTGACTTTCTATAAGATAGATAAGCCTAGTATCTCAGCTGATCCAAGTAGCGGGACCCAACACCCATTACAAATCTTGGTCCTAATGAAAGCAATCCATCTAGAGGTAAAGAGGAAGAGGTGCCCTCCTCCTGATAGGAGCATTCGTGGATATGTACTTAAACATTGTTTCCCGATTAAGGGTGAGTCCCTCATTGTAACTCCTAAGGATGATAAGAAACCCAAAATAGTCCAGAAGACTTTCGCGGGCTCTGCGACGAACCGTTAGTTGAAGACCATAGATGAGGAGATAAATTCAATGAGAATCGACAGTTGATTTGCCTAAGAGTAGAAAGGTCATTGAGAACAAGTAAGTCTCAAGATCAAGAAAAATGCTGATGAATCGGTGGAGAGGTATAAGGTCCGTCTGGTAACCAGGGGTTACACTCAGACTAAGGGCAAGGTTACCTAGATCGGTTTACTTTTAACGATTATCACGAACATGGATCTGGAGTTACACCAGATAGATATTAAGACTACGTTCCTAAACGGAAGTTTGGATGAGGAGATCTATACGGAACAGCCATCTGGCTTTATTCTTGTAAATCATGAGGATAAGTTCTATCGACTTCGGAAGTCGATTTATGACCTTAAGCATCCATTTAGGCAGTGGCACTTAAGATTTCATGAGGAGGTGATATCTTATGGTTTTGTGATGATCGAGGAGGATCATCATGTGTACCTTATACATTCTTCTAACTCTTTCATGATCAAGTCCTTGTGGTGAATGACATTCTGTTGACTAAGAACAACGGAGAGTATCTAATAACCATGATGACGTGGCTATTGTCGAGTTTTGATATGAAGGTATAGATGAGGCTCAGTTTTTTCTCGGAGTTAAGATCCAGAGGGATCGCTCGAGATAGGTGTTGACTCTTTCACAAAAGTCCTATATCAGGGAGGTTCTTGAGTACTTTAGGATAAGCAACCATAATCCCATAGATACTTTTATAGTTAAAAGTGAAGGCCTAAATCTTGACATATGTCCTAAAACTCAGAGAAGGATAAGGGAGTGAGAAAAATCGTTTATCTTAGTGCAATAGATAGTCTAATGTACGCAGTGCTGGGTACATAACCAGACGTTTGTTTTGCAATCAGTCTGATGAGTAGATATCAATTGAATCCTAGAAGGAATCACTAGAGAGTAATGAAAAAGATTCTGAGATATCTCGAGAGAATTGTAGACCTCTTTTTATGTTATGGAAGAGATGATTTGTATCTCATTGGATATTCAAACACCAACTAGGGTGACGATCTGGATGGACGCAAATCGACATCAGGTTTTTGTTGTCTTATGGAACAACAAGAAGCAAACTTGTGTATCTCTATCTATGATAGAGGCTAAACTTGTGGCATGCTTAAAGTTTAGGGGAATGTTTGTCGGTGGAGAGGTATAAGGTCCGTCTGGTAACCAGGGGTTACACTCAGACTAAGGGCAAGGTTACCTCGATCCGTTTACTTTTAATGATTATCACGAATATGGATCTGGAGTTACACCAGATAGATATTAAGACTACGTTCCTGAGCGGAAGTTTGGATTAGGAGATCTACATGGAACAGTCATCTGGCTTTATTCTTGTAAATCATGAGGATAAGTTTTATCAATTTTGGAAGTCGATTTACGACCTTAAGTATCTATTTAGGCTGTGGTACTTAAGATTTCATGAGGATGTGATATCTTATGGTTTCCTGATGATCGAAGAGGATCATCACGTGTCACGCCCCGATCCTCGGATCGACCACGCGACAGCCGCCGCATAGTCTCGGTACACGGGCAGAACCTCCCCATATAGGGACTCCGCAAGGCTATCAAATTTACAATAAATCATAAAAAAAAAACATAAACCCTTCAAGACATGAAATCATATAAACAATACACATGCAAGGAGTGGGAACCTGTACATGCACGAGTGCGATGTGGCCATCCTAGCCACCCAAAATTCTCAACAAAAAGCAATCAAAGGACGCACCGGTCCATTAACTCAAATCAGCACACACAGAAGGCCAACCCGGCCAACCCAAATCACATACACGTATCCGGCCATCTCGGCCTTTCAAAAATCGAATAGTCCAAATGTCCCAATTATACAATAAGTTTTTACCAAAATGAAATTTCAAAGCAAATGAACAAGTCTCCCTTCCATGGATTTCAAATCAAACTAAAAAAACCTTACATCGCTCTTATACCTAACAAGTCAGCGGATGAATCTTCACAAGCTCCAACTGCTGTCAAAGACCTAAACTTCCTCTGAAAGGTTTGAAAGAGGGGTGAGTATTGGGAAATACTCAGTGAGTGTATAGCATGTTATGATAATAAATGAGTGATGATTGTGGACATGTCAAATATCATTCTCAAAATCATACGGTCATATCAATAAATCTCAATGTAAACAAGATCTCACAAATCATGATAATTAAATCATACGCATCCAGTTATCACATTTTTTGTTTTTCAAAATCACGGGGTTGCCAAAATCTTTCCACCAAAGGTTTGGCCCAGACCAATGGTGAAATCGCCAAGGGATTCCTCATCAATTTCAATAAATCATACACAATACCCCCTTCCTTGGCTTTGGCTCGGGCCTCCCCTGGGGTGCAACCAGGCTAGTCCGAAGGGAGAGATTCAGAGGCACCTCTCAAGCGCAGCTACCTCGTCATCCAATATAACAGCCCAACCACGTCACCCTGTCGGGTCACTCCGTAGAGGGAATGACTATAGCTATTATCCATGTATACAGCACCATTTCGCAATCATCAAATCATATACAACAGTGTGCCAACAGCACCATTTCACAGTCATCAAATCACATACCAAAATGTGCCAACAGTTATTCAGATTCTCAATACACGAGTTCAAATCAATCACTTTCAATGCAAGTCAATAAACATGGCACATCATTTTTTTCAAATAACACATGGATGCATTCGGTAATTCAAATCTCCTTTTGGGACATTCCACAATCATAAAACAATTTTAAAACATTCGTAAACTCATTTGAAACATTTATAAAATCAATATAAAGCATTTTCTCACTTAAAATCATAAGCATGTATCCACTCACCTCTTGGGAGGGTGATCACTCCCAATTCCTCGATCAATCCCCAAATGACTCCTTTCGAGTCTCCAAAAGGTCAACCTAGTCAAATCATCACAATTTGTCATCAAATTTCCAATTATTTTAGGGTTTGTCATTTTCCCTAAGTTTATACAAATCTTAATTCCTCAATTTTTAGATATACTCTAATGTCATCGATTGCATTTCACTTATAAATAAATAATCAATTCAAAATCAAACCTGATTCAACCCTAAAACCAATCAAAGTCGAAAATACACTTAAAATAGATAAATTTCCTACGAAATGGGAAAAATTTTTAAAAAATCATACACTTTTCGATTCCCATCCGATTTTCTCAAACCATATGTCATTTTCAAGGTATTGAAGTCTATTTTCATAATACAGAGTTGTATTTTGATTTCCTATGTGCAAGACAACTTAAAATGATAAAGACTGCATTGATCCTTAACTTAAATCCCAAATTCCGACTGTTTTCATGCATTCGTCAAATTAAACTCTAAGAGAAGTTATTCTAATCAAGTCAATACGATTCTATCCTCTGGAACAGTCCAATTTATATAAAATCCTATAATTAACCTAAATAATTACATAAAATCATCAGACAATGCATTCAAATTGAATCTAACATACATCCTACACATATACAACATTTCTTATCCTAATTTACCCTAAATTCATCCAATTAAATCGAATAAGTTAATAATTTACCTCACCTAGGGTTTACTACAGTCCAAAACCCTAACGTCCGTGTATCCACAACGCTGTCCGAGCCCTGCAATGCTCATAGACTGAAGCAAAGTTTAACAATTAGTCCTAATTATCAAGAGAAATCGAAACCTAGAGCTAGGGTTAGAATTCAACTCTTACTTGCGTAGAGAAGAAATCGCAGGTCATGGTCTAAGGGCTTTCGAAGATCTGTAGTTAGGGACTTCAACGCGTGTTGCATCACGTGTACCTTATACATTCTTCTAACTCTTTCATGATCATGTCCTTGTGCGTGAATGACATTCTGTTGACTAAGAACAACGGAGAGTATCTAATAACCATGATGACGTGGCTATTATCGAGTTTTGATATAAAGGTATAGGTGAGGCTCAGTTTTTTCTCGGAGTTAAGATCCAGAGGGATCGCTCGAGATAGGTGTTGACTCTTTCACAAGAGTCCTATATCAGGGAGGTTCTTGAGCACTTCAGGATGAGCAACCACAATCCCATAGATATTTTTATAGCTAAAACTGAAGGCCTAAATCTTGACATATGTCCTAAAACTCAGGGAAAGATAAGGGAGATGAGACAAATCGTTTATCCTAGTGCAATGGATAGTCTAATATACACAATGTTGTGTACATAACCAGACGTTTGTTTTGCAATCAGTCTGATGAGTAGATATCAATTGAATCCTGGAAGGAATCACTAGAGAATAGTGAAAAAGATTCTGAGATATCTCGAGAGAACTGTGGACCTCTCTTTATGTTATAGAAGAGATAATTTGCATCTCACTGGATATTCAAACACCAACTAGGGTGACGATCTGGATGGACGCAAATTGACATCAGGTTTTTGTTGTCTTATGAAACAACAAGAAGCAAACTTGTGTATCTCTATCTATGATAGAGGCTAAACTTGTGGTATCCTTAGCAATTTAGGAGAATGTTTGGTTTTAGAGATTTTTGGATGAATTAGGGGTTATGATAGATAGTGGGAGACCAGTGATGATTTATTGTGATAATCAAGTCGCCATTGCCTACACCTAAGACACTAATTATCACAGTAAGACCAAACACATTGAAAATCTGATACCACTTTTGAGAGACATTACCGAGAATGGTGAAGTGATAATTAAGTACACTTCTACACACCACGGTGGCTGATCACTTCACCCAACCTATTGCGAGAGATTCCTTTATAAAACATACAGAATCATTGGGTTTACATGTGTTTTGATATTTCTTACTATGTACTGATGATGCTTATTATTATTTTTATATATATGACATATGTGCATTATTTAGTGACTTATTTAATGCACTTGTTTAATTATCATATATTCTGTGATGTGTTGTGATAAAAGATATGTCAGGTAGACGTGATCGACTCTCTCATGCAAGTGACCACCTCCAACTCTGAGTGGGCGAAGATGAGATGATTTAAAAGTGGCTCTACTTAAACATAAGTCGCCCTACTTAAACATAAGTCGCCCTAATACGTGTTCAAGATGAGGTCATATGCGATATGACTGATATGGATATACCCATATCTATGTTATCTATAAGTAGCCAAGTTTAAAATCTTAGATATTACCTGCGACTAGTAATATTGTCTCTGGATACTCTTTCTGAGATCTTTGGCTAAAATCTTATATGTAGACTGAGTTCATACCTGCACAGTGTTAAAGAAATCTGACATATGCTCTTTTGAGAGATAGATGAATAATACTATGGTACGTGTTTCATACCACGTGTGATAAGACGACTAGCGATAGTAGGAGCTATATTACATGAGACAATAATCTGATTTTGATCTCCGTTTCCACCATGTGAGACTCGAGATCCATTATATGGAATCTCATGCACCTTTATTGCTTTCGGTTGTTTCTAGAAATTTTGGTTCAGTGTTTGCTACTTTAATCTGTTTACCTATGACACGAAAGATAAATTCAGGTCTAAGGGACAGGTCTAGGAAAGCAGCTGAATTAAGGCTGATAGATTTGAGTTTGGGAAAAGGAAGACCAATCGATATTACATCATTGTGTAGTATTCACTGGCAGATCCATTATGTTTATCCATGCTGAGATTCAAACGTAATAGTGAATACACAGTCGAACAATGATTGGGGATCACTTTTAATGAGGAAAGTGGCTCGATAGATATAATTGCATTGAGTCTGGGGTATAGCGAGTTCATTTTGTACTAACGGTGACCTCTCGATCATCTTAATAAGTGTATTGAGAAGTCTTTACTTGTAGATATAGTCGTCGGTTGCACAATACCCAATCCTGTATGAAAGTCCAATAGATTGATGTGTAAGATCACATGAGTTGTGATCTTGTAACGGACGTAAAAATATCCTCATATACAAGTGGGAGATACTGGTAAAATATGCCTATAAAGGGCCTTTTACCACATATAAATAATTTAAATGTATTTAAATTATATTTAAGTGATAATGGGTAGTGGGTAGTTAACCCATTATCCCAACTCACTTAACCCCCCTAAAGATCTCTCCACAACTTTGGACCTGAATTGAAATGTTCTTTAGACAAGAACTCTAAGTGAGAATATGGCCAGAGATTGAAAAGGTTGAGTAAGGCAACCTAAGATAGAGAGAGATCATTTTTTCTCTTGTGTGAGAAGATATTGAGGGAATGAGAAATTTTTGAATAAGAAAATTTCTCTGTCGTTTCGACATACCGGACCATGGATTGAGATGTCGGGGATCCATGGTGGTAGTTCGATTGACTTCGTGATCACCATCTTGTCCATGTAATTGTTTGAAGGCTCGTAGTTCGATTCATAGATTTTTGAGAACTACATATCGAGATATTTACCTGAAATTCGTTTATTTAATTTTTCAAAAATTACATGCTTCCGCTATGTGTGTTTAAGTTCAAATAAATCTAACACATGTTATTACTTACTTTTGTTGTGTTTATTTATTTTTAAACATGATTAAAAATTAATTAATATATATTTTTTAACCAAATTTAATCTGTACAAGATATAGTTTGTGCAAATTCACATGGTTGATATAACTACGAGAAATTTTCATAAAAAGGTAAGATTATTGAGAAGAACGAGCATGCTTCCGATCAAAACCATCATAAAAAAATAGTTATTCTTACATTTTCTATTGAACAAGGACTAAAATTGTTCCCTTGAGAAATGTGTTCCTCATGGAATAAAGAGAAGCAACAATCAGTGGGTGTTGTAAGAAGGAGCACATGTTGTTGTTATCACATAGCCTACTTATGCATTTGGAGCAACAATAGTTTAATATGCAACTGATGTCTAATAGTGATGTTGTTCTAGAAAAATACAATGGTTCTCAAAGAGTATTTGCTAGAACAACAAGAATAATGATGAAATTTGTGGTTGATGAGGAGGAAGAATCTAAAGGAGACCTAGAGTTTGGGCTTGTGAAGAATCTTGATAGCGATATTTTTATACATTTGAATTTATTTTATTTTATTTTATTTTATTTTATTTTAGACTTTATTTACTTGTTTTAGGACTATTTTAGGGTGTATTTCATGATTTTACATTAATTATTTTCTTGGGTTTTGCTTTTGGATTATTGGACTTATTTAAGGATACTGGAATGCACAGACAACTATTAGTATTTTAAGAATAACTTTCTACTCTAATGTCTAATTGACCTGATTCTTATTGGATTGGAAAGAAAACTTCAAGATCTACAAATCTTGTGAAAACCTCAGAGGTTGGGTCAGACCAGAAGATATCCAAAAATTGAGTCAAAATTGTTGTAGTGTTGGAAATCAAGGCCCATTGGTTCTAAAAGCCCAAGTCCAAATAAAATAACCAGCTCTTATGAAGGCCACGAATTCTTATTCATTTAAGACTCTTAGGACTTAGATTATAAATATAAGACTTCCTCACACTTAGAGAAAGAGGAGGAGAAAACACTACAGCCGCCTCCTTTGGAGGTGGATTCCTTCGGGTGCAAAGGGGGATGTTTTCTTTACCTTTCTTGCATTTCTTTATCATGTTTAGTTAGATTTCTTATTTTTAGGACTTGATAGATTATGTTCTTTAGTTAATAATATGGTTTGATTCGTTCCTTTTCATTAAATCTTTATTGACATGTTCATTATTTAATGAGATTTTATTATTAAACTTAAGACTTTGAAACATTTAGACCTACGTTTTGATGATTTGAGATCGAATGCATGCATGACCAATATAATTGTACGAGATTAGTCTAAGTAGTAAGATCCATATGAGATTATGATCATGACCATTAGATTAATTTCATGTGTAAGATTTTAGGGGAAATCCGAGATTACAAATGTTCCATAGATTTTAATATAGTTCGACCTGATTAAGATTGCATGACCATTGGGTTTTGATTAGTCGAATTAGGATTTTATTGCATAACAATTTGGTGAATTTAATTTAGGGAGATCTGGTATCATCAAGAATGAATCTTTAGTCAATAAACTTTAAGTGATTTGAAAGATTTCGACTATGTAAAAGAATTGAAAACAGATGAAATCGATAGTTTAGGGTTTTATAAAACTAGAGTTTTTGTCTATCAGTATTTATATTTTTAATATTTTCGTAGTTTTAATATTTTTGCTATTTTGATTCGATCTATCCAATTTAGATAGGGTAATTTATATTTAGTAATACATAATATCTTCGTGGGATCGATATTTGTTCTGCACTATACACAACACTCGATTAGAATATACTTATTCAAAATTATGATACACCTAAGTCGCATAACAAATCTAAGGGATGAGTGTCGAGGAATATTTTGCCATTGACTTTGTTCCTAAAAGTGATTGTGGTCTAGATATATTTGATCCGATTTATGGATCTTGGTTAATGAAAAGAGGCTTCCTTTGTTGGGACTTGGTGTGGTAACATGGCTCAACAAGCATCGAATATGCTCAAACTTTGAATTGAATTTGAGGTCGAATTCTTTTCAAGTAAGGTAGAATTACATAAAACAAAAAATGAGATTTACATGATCAACCTCAAAGGTTGAATTTACACGAAACGAAGTCAAATATGTAATTTAGGCAAGATTGGAGGTGAGCAGTATTCGATTAAAATCGAAAAAATCATTTTTTTCAAATCATTTTTTTACATTTCAGTAGTTTATTTATGTTCTATTTCAGTTTTGAGTAAAACCAAGATTTAATTTGGTTTATTTAGGCTATTATTGATTTTAACAATTTTTTTTTTCGATCAAACCAAATTACTTAAAAATATATATAATTTTCAAATAATTTTTGTTGAAAGTTGATGTAATGTTAGTTTTTTTTTTTTTTTCATGAACTATTAGTAAAGTAATAGTTTACAAATTTGATATTTTGTTAATTTGCTTGAAATTTGAATTTTCAAATTTTCAAATTTACATTTAGTGAATTAAAATTATAAGTGAATTTTGAATTTTAAAATTATAGCTTATAGCCATACATTGATGTCAATAAAATATATTACATTTATATAGATATGAGTAAGAGACGACATTATTTAAAAATATTTTATAAAGATTTCAATAATTCTATCTATTTGGATGATCAAATCAAATTAATCGACTAATTCGGTCAGTCTGGATTGCTTTTTGATCTATTAGGTTAAATTATAATTATGAGAATTGTATGATCGAATTAAACCAATTATTTCAATTTTAATTATTTCAATTATAATTTGATCGAATGCTCACCACTATGTAACATAGCCTAAGACCAATTGGACAATATTTTATATATATATATATATATATATGTATATATATATATATATTTATGTATGTTGTATGTATGTATGTATATATGTATGATACCTAATAAAAAATTATTATATTAATCCATAAAGGTAAAATTACACATAAATTCCAAACACTCTTTGTTTTTACACTTAGGACCCAAAACAGCTTCTCACTTTCCCAAAAAACATAATATATGCATATACAAGTACGTACACTCATACAGAGACACACATACAATATACTTGGAGGAATATACCGCGCGTGTACATAGTGTGGAGTTTTAATTTTTGTATGAAATATTGCCCGTTGAAAATTGTTAGAGGGTTTTACTCCATAAGTAGTAGCCTCACAAAGTCGAGTGGGAAAAACAGTTGATAGGCCTTCTAGTTGATGGAACCTGTAAAATACCATCAGAGGGTGCTCTAATGGGGAAACTCCGACACTCAACTTAGGGAGCGGTTTTGGAAGAGCTCTGCATTGCTTTTGTGTGCTAAGTGTCTGGTTGAGAGACATACCTAAGCAATGGCCTAATGATGTATATATAATCTATGTGTGTGAGTCTCGTGTGCATTCTGGATATTGAAACCCTAATTTCCTTATAGAAATGTCCCGAGATTATGGGGCTTGTGGTGAAAGATTCTCAAATGATTTAAAATTCTATTAGTCAGGAAAATTTAAATTGTTAAAAGATTCTTTTTCTTGTCGACAGCAATTAAAGATCTCCTTCCTAATTGTGGGAGATTGTTTCCGCAATTTAGAGAGAAATAAATATTACCTTAGAGGATTGAATAGCAATACTGAGCACCAAGGAGGCGTTGGAGCCGATCAGCTGACTACCAAAAAGTATTTGATCGATAGGCACTGAGAGTTGGCCGTGTCTATCCGTTGGGGAGATATATCCTTTATTAATGACACGTTTTGGTGCATTTTATCTATTGGACTACGAGCTTGAAGGATCTCAAACCCTACGATACTGAGCCTTTGGACCACACTCCATTACTTGCCCCCGACTCCTAGTGTCGTTCCATAGGAAGGGGTTTAGGAGTAGCATTAAATGGATAAGAACTCGAAAAGATGTTATTGCAAGGCATTAAATGCAACACATGTTATTTCAGTCTTCACAAATCGTCTCTAATACGCTTTATAAGGTGTGGCGTTTGACTGGATCACATAATATCATGTTTACTTTTTGACAATTTCATGCAATATCATGCCAAGGGTTTATCGTTGCGTATTCACTAGAGCATTAATGATATTTGGATCACTATGACAAAGGATGAGCTACATGGTGTTCAGAATGACATGTCAATCGGGGATGATTCCGTCCTTCTGTCGGCCACAGATGAAGACAGAACTAACAGGGTACCAGAGGGTCGCGTTCTGATGTATAAACAATACATTCGATGATGTTGATCCCCAACGCCTGGCATTTTGTAGTAGTCGCGTTGTCGTTGATAAGTTTTTATCGTCTCCGCTTCGATTTTGAGATTCTGGCATCCGTGTTCTCACTCAAGAGATATGCTTACAAGGGTTTTATGGAAGGGTGGTTTTATCTACAGACCCGACCAAAATCGAATTGGAAATTCTTATACAAAGAGACCATCGATAAGAGTTGGATGTATAAGTATTTCTTTGTAGAGTTTTTGAACAGAGATTTAATGCCTATGTTATTAGAAGCCGATAATGTCACGCCCCAAACTGGGATCATGAACAGCCGCCCGTTGCCCTGGATGCCGGCTGTATTTTTACAAAAAATCGGACAAAACGTCCCCATAAATCAGAGGTCTCCTATGTACAAATAAACCTGTTTAATCCTGTAAAATTCAAAATCATCATGTAATTAAAATAAAAGGGTCATCTCGGCCTCACAACAACCCACCAACCACAGCAAACATCCAGGACAACGCCAGGCTAAATAAACTATCAGCAATCCTAACCACAACCTCTACTGTCATGCCCAATTAGAACATGAGCAGCCACCACACCGAGTGGGCCTAAGTTTTTATACAATTTACAATAATTTTCCCAAATATCATTCAAATATGTACAATTGCCTCAATGCAAATGAAATGTGAGAGTTTCACAAATAAATATACATAAATTATACAGTCATACCAAATTAAGTACACGTCCAACTACGAACCTCAACAAGACCTCGCAGGGTCGAAAATAAAATACGTAATTCATCTTTCAAATTAAACTTAAGATCTCACCTTCCTGAACACCAAGTACACCCGAACTCTATAATCTGAAGTGTTGCTCCAACACTGTCTGAGGGAGGGAAAGAAGAGGGGTGAGTATCTATGGGAGGATACTCAGTGAGTGAGGGGATTAATCTCAAGTACTAATAGTGTAGGTGAACATTGGAGTGTCAAATAATATCATTCATAACCAATAATTCGAATTTTGCAACAAATCATGATATATTCGCTAAAATGAACTCATTTAATCATTCACACGATGTCATACATATATGCATCTATTTAAAATCGATTAGATCATAGAGCTAGCCGAAAGGATCCTGGCAAAGGTCAACCATGACCAAGGACAGGCGCATCGGGGGTTTTATTATGCAAAGTGTTTCAAAAGTAGCTCTCTACCCCGACGTTGGCCGTGGGCTTAGCCCTTGCTTACCCAGACTCGTCAATAGGTCACCGCCCGGTGCTAGACGGTGGCGTCACACACATCCTCCCCCGATCAGGGTTCAACCGTTCGTGCCTACGAAATATATAAACTGGACGTTTGCGGATACCTGCTGCAGAAATGTATCCGGGCAACCCGTGCCCCTACAAAGTCTCTTTATAGCTACGAAATCAATCAAATAATGTCATATCATCATATCATCTCAAGCTAGTAGGCATCCAACCCACATAGCCAAATCATCTGATCATATCCTCAAAACAATTCAAATCCGTGTGCCAATACAATTTCATCAAAATCATTTAAATTCAACAAACCAATGCAATGGTAGAATAGAAAACATTCCGTTTCTCAAATCATTACACAATTTCACTTCTTTTTCAAACATGGATGCATAATCGTAGAAAACATAAATACGACACTCTAATAATCACAAAACAGATTTGAATTTCAATTCCATACATCGAGACAATGCATATCAAAAGCATATTTTATTAAAAACATGATAAAATCAGGTTTCACTATTTCATGCAAAAGATTAGGGTCTCACTCACATTCTAGGGAGGGTAATCACTCCCTATTTCCAAAATAAATCCGAATTGACTCCTCGAGTCTCCAATAAGATCAACCTAATCAAATTATCACAATTGTCATCAAATTTTCAATTATTCTTAAGGTTTATCATCTTCCCTAAGTTTGTATAAATCTTAATTCCTCAATTTATAAATATACTCTAATGTCATCAATTTCATTCCATTTATAAGTAAATAACCAAATCAAAATCAAGCTAAATTCAAACCTAAAACCGTTCAAAATCGAAAACAAGTCTAAAATACATAAATTTCCTACAAGTTAGAAAAATCTTTGAAAAATCATACCCTTTTCAATTCTCATCTGATTTCTTCAAACCATATGTCATTTTAAAGGTATTGAAACCTATTTTCATATTACGAAAATTGTATTTCAATTTCCTATATGCAAGATAACTTAAAATGAAAAAGATTGTACCAATCCCTAAACTTAGATCCAATTTCTGACTATTTTCATGCATACGTCAAATTAAACTCTAAAAGAAACTATTCTAATCAAATCAGTCTGATTCTATCATCCAGAACAGCCCAATTCGTATATTTTACCTAAACAATTACATATAATGTCCGATAACGCATATAAATCAAATTCAACATACATCCTATCATATGAAATACATTCTTACTCTAATTTACTCTAAATTTATCCTAAAGGCATTCAATTAATTGAATCAGTCAGAAATCCATCACCTAGGGTTTTCTCGACTCGTAAATCTAGTCTCTGTTCGACTTTCGGTTCAGTCTAAAACCTGTAACATTTCAAATTTGGAGCAAATGTTAGCAATTAACCCTAATTACTCAGAAAATTCAAAACCCTACAACTAGGGTTAGGAATTGGTCCTCACCTGTGCAGGAGATGAGTGCAGACCCGGCCTAGGGTTTCGAAGTCTGCCGATTTGGGGCTCTGCAAGAGTGGCAGAAGGCACGCGAGCGTGCGAGCAGGGAAGGAGCACTGCAGCCGCGCACACAAGAGCTGTCGCACGCGCAGGGGCTAGCGCGCGCGTTGGAGCTATCGCGCGCTGCACCAGTGCGCAAGGCTGTCGCATGCTGGCGCGCACGCAGGAGGGAGCTGTCATGTGCTGGCACGCGCAGGAGGGGGTTGTTGCGCGCGGTAGTCGCGTGCGCAGAGAGAGAGAGAGAGAGAACTCACGGGAGGGTGAGAGCTATGAGGGGGATAGAGAGAGAATAGGACGGTGGTGGCTTGGGTGGTGGTTGAAGGCGGCGGTGACGGAGGAGAGAGAGCCGCGGGAGAGATTTCGAGAGGGTAATCGAGAGAGACCGAGAGAGAGAAAGAGAGGGATAGAGAGAGAACCGAAGGGAGAGTGAGAGAGAATGGGTGATAGAACACGATGGCGGTGGGTGGCAATCGGTTGCAGCGGCGGCGGCGGCGGAGGAGGAAGGAGATGAGGCGGCCGTGGGGGAGGGAAGAAGGTGAAGAGGCAGAGAGAGAAAGAGAAGGAGAGAGAAGGAGAATTAGGGCTTTAAGCCCTAATTCGATTTTTTTGTTTTTTTTATATTATTATTATTATTATTATTATTATTATTATTATTATATATTTATAAGAATAGATTTATAAATAAATAAAAAAGGGAATAAATAATTTACTAAATGAAATTTATTTTTACACTTGCTTCACATTTCGAATCGGAAATACGGATACTTTTGAATATACTAAAAATTTGAATTAAAAACCCCAAAATCGAAAATCAATATAAAATAAAAATTATCTCTCTATATAAATAAACTGATGAATATTTCATTAAATTTAGGAACGGGAGTACAAAAGTACGGCACCGCAGAGTCGGAGTTACAGATAAGGAACCACATCTTGAATTAAAGACCCCCCAGCCTTCTCATCATTCGTGTTCATCCCTTCTGTCGGTGGTTTCTGCAAGGTCAAGAAGAGATGCATTTGGATTAAGGCTCTTTTAAATAATATTATGTTGTCATTGGCTAGTTTATTGTTGAAGGAGAAGAAAAAGATTGAAAGGCCCTTTCTCGTAGAGAAGAAAACTAAGAAGCTCGTGGATGTCCTAGCTTCTCCTAAGGAAAAAGATCTTGAGGAGATAACTACCAACAAGCAGATGAGGTCACGATCGAAGAGGGAGGCGACGAAAACAAAGATAATGTTTGATACAGGTGCTAATACTATTCCCATCTTGTGTTTAGTACAATGAAAAGGAGAGTTCAACTATCAAAATCGTCGGGTGATGATATGAGAGAGGATAAGGGACAAGGCTCCCCAGGTGTATTAAGGGCTGTCAAGGTTGATGATCATGAGTCCGAGGCTTGGGGTGATGCGGAGGCTCGAGCAGATGAGATGGAGAGTGTTGAGGCAGATAGCATGACGGTTAAAGAGGTAGAGAAGGATGTCAGGGATGGAGAAGGAGATGAAGAAGTTGAGGGTTATGTCCCTAAGGATCCTAAATAAGGGGAAGAGATATAGGGACTTGCCTTTGAGGACCCTGAAGGTATTTACCTCGGGTCGATGAGGGTGCCTAATGCGGGGCCGTCTTCTACTGTTCCTTTGATGTCAAGGAAGGGCAAGCAAAGAATGCCTAGGGGGACTACTCTTCCCCACTCTATTCCTATTCGATCTTATGATGGTCGTAAGTAACAAAGGGAGAAGGGCACCATAATGATTACTACAGGTGATTATCACGACAGTTACATCAATAATAACGAGACCCGACGGATAGCTGATCAAGTGGAACTTTATCATTCTAAGCTAGAGTTAAACAAGCTGTCTCTCAAGCAAGATGACAAGGCTATCATGTGTTTGGCTTATAGTATGATTGTATCAGCGATTAATTTATCTATACTTTCAATTCTCGTACATTACCTCTATTTGTGTTATATAGACCATCATCCTGGCAGAGTTTCAAGGGTTGAGGAGAGAGCAAATGATTGATTATCTAAGGCATAAGTAGACCAGATGGGCGCCGAGGTCTCTCAATTGCAAGGTGTTCTTTCACAGAGGAAGAGGGAGATAAAGGAGGAGAGAAAATCTATGGCCACTCTAAATGTCAAAAACAAGGAGATGGAGTGCCAGAAAATCGACCTTAATGCGGTGCTCCAACGGAGTGAAGTGATTTCCAAAAGGTGCGAAGAGTTGGAGGCAGAGGCTAGGGTGCGTGAGGCGCGGCTACAGGCTACAAGGAGACTGGCCAAAGTGTGCGGGCAACCTCTTTAGACTACTGAGCAGAAAATAGTCGAACTAGGAGGAACTATCACAAAGACAATTGACCAACGTATGCGTGTCGATGTAGGCTATCCGAAGGACTACAATGTTCTGTGGAGATCAGCCGTCGGGCAGGATTGATGGATGCTATGCCTTTAGATGGTGAGATTGCCAATTCTGAACCACCGAATTCCAACCTTGCACTCATTCATGTAGGTGCTCCTTTTGAAGTAGTGGACGAGAACGTCATGTCGGTTTGCCTTAGGCTAACTTGGAGTCCCGAGTTCCCCCATCTCCTACTCCTCTTTGATCACGATCTCCGTTTTCTTTTTGCTTATGCTTTAATTTTTTTCCTTGTCAACTATGGGACCTTCTCTATTTTCTCTTCATTTGTATATCCCTGGGTTAGATAAATCAATGAAATTTTGTGATGACCACTAATTGTGAGCAAATGTTTGGATCATCGTATTGGTAGTATGATTTGTTGCGTACAGCCCTAAGAGAGGGTTATGTCTACCCGTCAGGGTGATACATTCTTTATTGATGACACATTCGTTTAGTCAAAAAAGTATGGGTTGTGCCTACTCATCGGGGAGATACATCCCTTATTAATGGCATGTTCATTCGTCAAGAAAGTATGAGTTGTGCCTACTCATCGGGGAGACACATCTCTTATTGATCACACGTTGTTCAACTGAGAGAGTGGAGCTCAATTGCATGTATTCGATATGACTAACTTACTGTAGAAATAAAGTAAAATAGAGGTTATTGAAAGAATAGTTGTAATGTAAAAAGCTTATGCAAGAGTGGCTAACGGGCGACATAGGGTTGTAGACATAGTAGTAATGCAAGAAAATTTAAAATGACTTAAGAGAGAATGCTAAGCATTCTAGATCACAAGATAGCGTTCCGATGCCAGTGGATGTCCTAAACTTGATTTTCATCTGTTTCGTGCTTGGGAGTGCCTCCAACGCATTTAAACCAGGCCGGCCTAGCTCAGCCTGTAAAGCACATAGCTTTTAACCATGTGGTCATGAGTTCAATTCCCACAGAAGGCGCCATTCTGTTTGAGATGGGTTTTACTCCACATGGAGCAGCTTCACTAACCCAAGTGGGATAAGTGGTTAATAGGCCTTCTGGTTGATGGAACTTGCAAAATACCATCGAAAGTGGATCGTGTCTACCCATCAGGAAGATATATCCCACACTGACGACATGTTTCGATGTATTTTATTGTTGGACCATGGGCTCGAAGGATATCAAACCCTAGGATAATGAGCCTTTGGACCAAACTCCATCAGAAATAAACACAAAAAATAAAAAATAATTGCAAATAAGTGTATTGAATTTTGAATTTTTGCAGATTCACACTAACACAAATCAAAAGATTGGAATTTCTTAGAAACATGATGAGTACTTTATCAATTAGTACAATCAACACTATAATCATAAAATGACGAATAAATAATACATTAAAGTTTAAAATTGGTATGAGATATCATAATGAGCGTTAATAGAATTTGGTTCAAAATTTTGCGACCAAAGCCACAAAACGCTATTTTGACTCTTCAGGAAGATTGTAAGGTACAATCTCTAACTGCTAGGCGATTCTGCACAATACGATGAGAACTTTGGATAGACCATGAAAGCAAAATTATAATAAAGTTCATAAAGAACAAAGCCTAGGAATTAGATATCTGAATCCACCAGTAAAGCATAGTAACAAAATCATCAAGTAGAAGAAAATTTGTTTCATTTATTTATCAATAGGATCTTTACATGGCAACTGAGAATTCATATAAAAGTATAGAAGTTGGGTCTTTACACATATTAAGAAAGAAATATTAGAAAAACAAAAGGTAGAGAAAGAAGGGGCACCAAGTAAGATTAGGTGTCTACACCATCTTTTTGATCTCTCTTCTCAACATCAAGTTATCCCATCCTTTTTATGCCCCCTGAAGGATGACCTACGATGAGCCTAGTTTTGTCATTTTCTTCATATTTGGGTGCAAATATGCTGATAATAATCAAACGAGAGGTATCAACTGTAACACCGACACAGCGGTGTTCGTACAAGTATACTGTTTATGGAATATATATAAAATATTTCCTCCGTTTATATATATATATATATATATATATATAAAGATTTTAAATTTATTGATTTTCGATTTTGGGGTATTAAATCAAAAATTTTTGGTATATTTTAAATCACCGTGTTCGCGAATAGTAATAAATTCCGTTTTATGAAAAATTTAAAAATTTAGGAAGAAGGGGGGGTGAATTTGTATATATATATAATTGTTTATTTATTTAAATATATATATATAAAAAAATCGAAAATCGAAATTAGGGCTTAAAGCCCTAATTTCTCTCTTTCTTCCCCTTTCCCCTTTCACTCTCTCTCCACCTCTTCGCATACCCCTCACCGCCGCCCTCCCTCACTCGCCCTCGCCGCCTCCACCGCGACCGCCGCGAACCGCCACGGGTCGCCACCTCTCTATCTCTCGGTTTTTCTCTCGGTTGCTCTCTCTCTCTGCGATCTCTCTCACCCGCGACTCTCTCTCTCTCTCCCTCTCGCGGTTCTCCGCCGCGACTCGGCGCCACCACACGCCACTGCTCACCTCTCTCTATCACATTCTCTCTCTCTATTTCACTCTCTATCTCACTGTCTCTCAGTCTCCCTGTCTCTCTCCCTACGCGCGCGTCGCGCGCGACTACCCCCTCCTGCGTGTACGCCCGGCCGCGGCGCTTGCCCGCGCGACGCCACGCGCGACAGCCCGGCCCACCCGCTGTGCTACTTTGCCCTTGCTCACTCACTCGAGCAGTCTGCACTCCTTCGAGAGCCCACTGTGACCCTTTCACTGCATAGGTAAAGGCCGGGTCTGCACTCATCTACTGCGAAGGTGAGGATAACAGCTCCGAGTTAAATACTTTAGGGTTTGAATGTTCTCAGTAGCTAAGTTAATTATTAACATTGTTTTAGTTAGAAGTGTTACAGGTTTTGGAGTGACTTGAACGAAGCAAGGAACTTAGGTCTGCGATCCGAAAACCCTTAGTGAGGTAAAATACAAATTTCATTGATAAATTAAGTGAATCTAGGATGGAGAGATCTTTATATATTTGGGATGTATTTAGATTTGATCTGAATGCATTTTTGAAATTCTATGTTTGAATATTAAGGTTGAGTCTAGTGTCTGATATGGAAAGAGAATGTTCCGGATGATAGAATCTTGTTGACTTGATTTGAATGGTTGCTTTTAGAGTTTAATTTGACGAATGCATGAAAATAGTGAGAAATTGGGATTTGAGTTTAAGGATCAATGCAGTCTTTTCATTATAAGTTGTCCTACATTTAGGCAATCAAAATACTAATTTCGTATTATAAAAATAGGTTTCAATACCTTTAAAATGACATATGGTTTGAAGAAATCGGATGAAAATTGAAAAGTGTATGATTTTTCAAAGATTTTCTATCTTGAAGGAAATTTAATTATTTTAGATTTGCTTCCGACTTTGAGAGACTTTTAGGATTGAAGTTGACTCGAATTTGATTTTGTTAATTATTTATAAATGAAATACCATTGATGACAAGATTGTGTGGCTAGAATTTGGGATGATTTGAGTGTATTTTGGAGTGTTGAAAATTTGGTTTTAATGTACAAATGTATGTGCTGAATTGTAGTGCTAAAGTGGTGTATTATATGTGTGTTTGTTGGTGGAGATGAAGTTGAAAGATGTGTAGAGTGTTAGGGAGAGAATGATGTATGTGTATTGATTGAAATGGAAAAGAAAAATATGTGTATGTGCATGTATGAGAAAATGTATGTGTGTATTGGTGTTGAAGAAGAGATTTGAATAAAGGTATACGAGTATGAGTGTGTGTATGAACCTTGGCCAAGAGGATGGATTATGCTAATATGATTTTGGAGTTGAAAACGATGTTTCCAAATGCAAAGCATATGTAAAGAGTAAATATATATCCTTGTATAGTTGTTATATATGTGTTGTGTAGGTATGTCGAAAGAGAGAAGTTTGTAAGAATTTGGAGTGTAAATGTGTGTATTTACTTTGACTGAAAACATTGAAGAGATTTGAAAATAGAGGGTTATGTAAATTTTGAGTTGTATATGTATGAATGATGATCTTGATGGTTGAAAATGACATTGTGTTGATTTGATTTTGTACCTTTGATAGGGTGTGAAAGGGGTGGTTTTGGATGATTTAATGTGGCATTGTTTGTTAAGAAGTTATGGGAAACCTTATAGCTTATGGGTTAAATTGTGTGCCTTCGGAAATGAGGAATTGAAATTTACATTTGGTGATGAAAAGGGGACAACACTTGTGCACATGTGAAGCCTAGCTATGAGACCCTAAGTCTTAATCCTAGACATAGGATTAATTAAAAGTATAAATTTAACATAGTGACTTTTAAAATATGTAGCACAAATCATATATATACATATTGTGTTTTGTCATTGTAGTGACGCTTGGAGACCGATCGAGGGGAGCACAGTTTCGACACTTGTTGTGCATTGTAGGGAGTGATTGACCCTCCCGTATACTGTGAATGGGATTTATTTCAATGTTTTCGTTTAATATGTAAACCCTGTTTTACAACAGTTTGATAAATGAGCATGATTTATCGTGTGCTTAAAATGTTTTAACTGGTTTTGGAACTGACTTTTGTGAACCGATGGAGTGTTAAAAAATTTGGTTGAATTATGAAAATATGCATCCATGTGGTTGAAATGTAAAATGTGCCATTTTATGCTATATGTTGCATTTGGTTTGTGAACCTGATTTACAGCACATGTTTGATATGATATTGATTTTGGCCTTAAGGGCTTTGGTATGTATTGTTCCGTAGCTACGAAGGACACCGTAAGAGGCGCTTGGGTGGTGTCCGGATATGCCTAGGCCTGGGGTATCCCACGAGTTATCGAGATTATATTTACGATACGGTACTAGCCAGGTTGAACCCGAAAGGGGGAGGATTTGGATGCTATCCAAGTCTAGCACCTGGACGAGGTCCGTCGCCAATGCTGGGGTAGAGAGCACTTTAAATAAAATCGCATATAACACCCCCGGTGTGCCTGTCATAGGTCGAGGTAGACCTCTACCAGGACACTTTCGGCTGACAGCTCTATGATTTTAATGACTGTGTTTTGGATGCATATTTGACTTGATAATGCGTGTTAATGATATATTGTTGAAATGAAAAGCATGATGATTTGAAATATGATTTGTATACTTATGTTTTGACACTCCAGTTTCACACCCTATATTACACGATTACATTGACCCACTCACTCACTAAGTATTCTTCCCTGAGTACTCACCCCTCCTCTTTGCCTCCCCAGACAGGATTATGGCGCTAGGGCGACGCATTTGGCTCTAGAGGCTTGATAGCTTGATGGTGGATTTGGGTGTTTACGACGGTGAGATAAAAGTTTAATTTAAAAGATGAATTTCGTATTTTATTGTCGACCTTGCGTGGTCTTGTTGAGGTCCATAGTTGGCCATGTACTTATTCTGGGATGACTGTTTAATTTATGTATGTTTATTTGCGAAACTCTAATATTTCATTTGAATCGAGGCAATTGTACGTAATTGAATAATACTTGGAAAAATTATTGTAAATTGTATAAAAACTTAGTCCTGCTCGGTATAGCGGCTGCTCATGCTCTAGTTGGGTATGACAGTAGTGGTCTGTGGCTTGGATTGCTGATAGTTTATTTAGCCTGGCGTTGTCCTGGATGTCTGCTGTGGTTGGTGGGTTGTTGCGAGGCCGGGATGACCCTTTTATTTAAATTTCAGGATGATTTTAATTTATATAGGTATACAGGTTTAATTGTACATGGGAGACCTCAGATTTATGGGGAGGTTCTGCCCGATTTTCTGTAGAAATACAGTCGGTATCCAGGGCAACGGGCGGCTGTTCACGATTCCCGGTTCGGGGCGTGACAGTTCGGTTGGTATCAGAGCTCTAGGTTGAAAGTTTTGTTTGATATAATAGTTTGAAAATATTCCCAAGTACATTTTAAAAGTCCTCAATGCATATGAGAGTTTCATTACAGTCATGAGATCCCAGTACAACGGTTTTAGGCATATGAGTTATTATTTTTAGGGGGTTAGATACGGTGCGTATCTAACCTAGCATATCATTTCCATCGATTTTTAAACCGGTAAGTTTATTCATTTAGGGGGTTAGTTACTTCGTAACTAACCCTAATCTTTGAATCATATTTAATTTAAATTCTTCCTTTGTAAGGTTATGATTACTAGACGAGGTACTAGATTTGTACCTGAGACACTTAGAATATCCGAGGATGTTTCCTCGTTATGTGTACCCTTCTAGCATGTTCTAAGCCGGCTATTATAGCCACGGTTTCATCATCATCATTGGATACATTTATGCAGGTGTATGAGTGGTACACCTCCCATTGGACTCGAATGCTCTGATTCATAACTCAAATTCTTTTTAGGGGGTTAGTTTCCCAATAACTAACCCTAATCCTTGGTTTTATCTAATGAAAAGGTACTCTGTTTGCAGAACTTTGCCGCCTAGATGTAGTAGGCGCGGTGCACCACTAGAGAGTCCCTTGGTGTCTGATGCACTTGTGGCACTCGAGACTTTACGAGTATCAGAGGATGCTTCCTCTACTCACACACCTTCACTAGTGCCACTCTCAGCACCTCCACCGGTTGTTACAGCTGAGATTCCTCCACCACTACTCGACGCCTTGAGACAGTGGTAGGAGTGGTATAGTAGATATGGGGTGCAGATGTCACCACCTTTACCATAGACTCTAGCGACCGCACCTGCGGCCGTACCTGCTCCTACGACACTGATTTCTCCTCCGGTGACTGGATTCTTCCATTTTTACTCCGATCGATAAGACGTCGGTTACCTTGAGACGCATCTATGAGCTTACTCAGTTGGTGACAGAGTTATGACAGCTCAGATACATAGACTTTTCAGGATCTAGTGATATCGTAGCGGCGAAGCACTGGATCTATAGGATTCGCAGGATCCTTACTGATGTGGGATTGTCAGAGGAGTTCAGATTGAGAGTTGTTGAGAGACTCCTCAACGGTGATGCCCTCACTTGGTGGGAGGCTATTTGTGACGAGGCTATTGACTCACTGCGGTAGGAGTACTTCTTGAGGGAGTTCGACCGTAGATATTTTACGGAGTCCTAGTAGGACCATAGAGGGTTGAGACCCAGACGAGCCAGAGCTCGAAGTGGAGTAAGACTTCTAACTTTTAGGGAAGCCCCTCTCACTTTACATCAACACAGTTTGGACAAGGACCGCGTCCCTAGAGTTTTAGAGTATAGGCCCCTAGTGCCTCTAGTTATTCCACAGCACTGCACCATCCTATATGCCGCGACTGCGGCTGATGTCATTTTGGAGTTTGCGGAGCTCCCTTTAGATGCTTCCAGTGTGGGAAGCAAGGACACATTTGGAGTACTTGTCCTGACCTAGGTTTCAGAGGTCAGGTGTCACAGACACACATCGGTGGACCATGGACAGGTCAGCAGGGAGCACCTGCACACTCAGTACGCACCGCTCCATGGACTGCAGCCGGGAGCAACACTGTATTAGGCTCTTCACTATAGGAGCCGAGGGCACAAGCCCACGTGTATGTTACGACTCAGGAGGACGCTTAGGCGAACCCAGATACGACCATGGGTAATCCTCCAGTAGATTCTTTTGTTTAGGAGTTTATAGATACTCTCCTTTTTGAAATCATGTATATCATGATAGCTATGTACCGTCTTGACTAGTTAAAGCTCTAGAAGCTTAACTATTGTGATCCTCTTTTGAAACCATGCATCTCATGATGATATGTATGGTTATGACTGGTTAAAGCCTTAGAGGCTTGACTACTTGATATATATATATACGTATATCTTTTGCGTATCCTATATTGGTTCCTTTTTCAATTTCTCGCATCATGAGTACCATGAAAATATTCAGAATTGATGCCCGTGTTCTTATTGACACTGGTTTAGATTATTCTTACGTGAGAGTATTATTTCGTTCGACAGTTGGGTAGACTGTTATCGTCGCTAGATGAGGAGCTACTAGTTATCACTCCTCTTAATGAGCAATTGGTCAGAAAATTCAGTGTATAGAGAGTGCTTATCTCTCTTGTTTGATGGGACCCCATATATTAGGAGTTAGTTTGGTTAGTGATGATCGAGCAGCATTACTAGCTTGATTTGAAATGAGACCGACCTTGCTCGACCGCATTAGAGAGATTTAGGGAGCAAATGAGGAGCTCCAAGGTATTCTTGATAGATCTGTAGAGATGATGACAGAGAGTTCCGAGTCTTTGATAACGGACTAGTAGTATATCGATAGCGGGTTTGCACTCCCACCGACAGTGAATCTTCGTAGAGATATTCTAGAGGAAGCTTATTCCTCCATTTACGTTATGCATTTGAGAGGTACAAAAATGTATATAACTATCCGAGATAGTTATTAGTAGTCTGGTATAAAGAGAGAGTTCGTTGCTTGATGCCTGATTTGTCAGTAGATGATGGCCAAGCATCAGTGACCCACAGACGCTTTGCAGCCTTTTCCCATTCCTAAGTGGAAGTAGAAACACGTCACAATGGATTTTGTAACAAGAATTGCCGCGGACTTCAGCACGGCACAATGCTAATTGGGTGATCATCGATAAACTCACCAATTCCGCACATTTCATTCCGATTCGTGTTGATTATTCCTTAGAGGTATTAATAGGCCTCTATATTGACACGATTATCAGGTTTCATGGGGTATCAATGTCAATAGCATCGGATGGAGACCCCAGATTTATTTCTAGATTTTGGTCCAGATTATAGGGATTTCCGGAGTAGTTGGGATCGGCATCTTCTACTGGTTAGGCCAGTATCAGGATGCCCCATATGAGGCACTGTATGACAGGGAGTGCCGCACCCCGATATGTTAGGGTGAGGTCGTAGAACGACATCTCAACAATGTTGAGTTGATTTGGAAATGAAAGATAAAGTTAGGGTCATCCATGGGTGGATGAGAGCCACCCAGGACCAGCAGAAGGTATATGCTGATCATAGACGGCGACACCTTAAGTGCCACAGGAGATATGATTTTCTCGATAGTATTTCATTTAAAAGGAGTTATACGGTTCAGGCAGCGGGACAATCTGAGTTTCAGATATATTTGTACCCTTCTGAATCCTTGAGAGGGTCGGAAGTGTGGCACACAGATTGGATTTGCCAAATGAACTATCTCGTATTCATGATGTCTTTCATATCTCAGTACTAAGGAAGTACCTAGCTGATCCTTCTCATATACTTGAGCCTCCACCTGTTGAGTTGCGTGAGGACCTTAGTCTTCTAGTTCAGCCCGTCGCTATTCTAGATCAGCAGGTCAGAAAGCTGCGGAGCAAAGAAGTTTCATTGGTTAGAGTCTTATAGAGAAGTGATCAAGTCGAAGAGGAGACATGGGAACCCGAAGAGGCAATAAGAAAATAGTGCCCCCATTTGTTCACTGTTTAGCTTCCTTATAGTTTCGAAGACGATACTTGTTTTTAGGGGGTTAGGAAATGTAACACCGACACAGCGGTGTTCGTACAAGTATACTGTTTATGGAATATATATAAAATGTTTCCTCCGTTTATATATATATAGAAAGATTTTAAATTTATTGATTTTCGATTTTGGGGTATTAAATCAAAAATTTTTGGTATATTTTAAATCACCGTGTTTGCGAATAGTAATAAATTTCGTTTTATGAAAATTTTAAAAATTTAGGAAGAAGGGGGGTGAATTTGTATATATATATAATTGTTTATTTATTTAAATATATATATAAAAAAAATCAAAAATCGAAATTAGGGCTTAAAGCCCTAATTTCTCTCTTTCTTCCCTTTTCCCCTTTCACTCTCTCTCCGCCTCTTCGCATACCCCTCACCGCCGCCCTCCCTCACTCGCCCTCACCGCCTCCACCGCGAACCACTGCGACCGCCGCCAACCGCCGCGGGTCGCTACCTCTCTATCTCTCGGCTTCTCTCTCGGTTGCTCTCTCTCTCTCTGCGATTTCTCTCACCCGCGACTCTCTCTCTCTCCCTCTCGCAGTTCTCCGCCGCGACTCGGCGCCACCACACGCCACCGCTCACCTCTCTCTATCACTTTCTCTCTCTCTATTTCACTCTCTATCTCACTGTCTCTCAGTCTCCCTATCTCTCTCCCTACGCGCGCGACGCGTGCGACAGATCCTTGCACGTTCGATTGCCCCCTCCTGCGTGCGCGCCAGCGCGCGGCTGCCTTGCACGCCCGACTGCAGCGCGCGACAGCCCCTGCCCCAGCACGCGGCTGCTGTGCTACTTTGCCCTTGCTCACTCACTCGAGCAGTCTGCACTCCTTCGAGAGCCCACTGTGACCCTTTCACTGCATAGGTAAAGCCTGGGTCTGCACTCATCTACTGCGAAGGTGAGGATAACAACTCCGAGTTAAATACTTTAGGGTTTAAATGTTCTCAGTAGCTAAGTTAATTATTAACATTGTTTTAGTTGGAAGTGTTACAGGTTTTGGAGTGACTTAAACGGAGCAAGGAACTTAGGTCTGCGATCCGAAAACCCTTAGTGAGGTAAAATGTAAATTTTTTCGATAAATTAAGTGAATCTAAGATGGAGAGATCTTTATATATTTGGGATGTATTTAGATTTGATCTGAATGCATTTATGAAATTCTATATTTGAATATTAAGGTTGAGTCTAGTGTCTGATATGCAAAGAGAATGTTCCGGATGATAGAATCATGTTGACTTGATTTGAATGGTTGCTTTTAGAGTTTAATTTGACGAATGCATGAAAATAGTGAGAAATTGGGATTTGAGTTTAAGGATCGATGCAGTCTTTTCATTATAAGTTGTACTACATATAGGCAATCAAAATACTAATTCCGTATTATAAAAATAGGTTTCAATACCTTTAAAATGACATATGGTTTGAAGAAATCGGATGAGAATTGAAAGTGTATGATTTTTCAAAGATTTTCTATCTTGAAAGAAATTTAATTATTTTAGACTTACTTCCGACTTTGAGAGATTTTTGGGATTGAAGTTGACTCGAATTTGATTTTGTTAATTATTTATAAATGAAATACCATTGATGACAAGATTGTGTGGCTAGAATTTGGGATGATTTGAGTGTATTTTGGAGTGTTGAAAAGTTGGTTTTAATGTATAAATGTATATGCTGAATTATAGTGCTAAAGTGGTGTATTATATGTGTGTTTGTTGGTGGAGATGAAGTTGAAAGATGTGTAGAGTGTTAGGGAGAGAATGATGTATGTGTATTGATTGAAATGGAAAAGAAGAATATGTGTATGTGCATGTATGAGAAAATGTATGTGTGTATTGGTGTTGAAGAAGAGATTTGAATAAAGGTATATGAGTATGAGTGTGTGTATGAACCTTGGCCAAGAGGATGGATTATGCTAATATGATTTGTGAGTTGAAAACGATGTTTCCGAATGCAAAGCATATGTAAAGAGTAAATATGTATCCTTGTATAGTTGTTATATATGTGTTGTGTAGGTATGTCGAAAGAGAGAAGTTTGTAAGAATTTGGAGTGTAAATGTGTGTATTTACTTTGACTGAAAACATTGAAGAGATTTGGAAATAAAGGGTTATGTAAATTTTGAGTTGTATATGTATGAATGATGATCTTGATGGTTGAAAATGACATTGTGTTGATTTGATTTTGTACCTTTGATAGGGTGTGAAAGGGGTGGTTTTGGATGATTTAATATGGCATTGTTTGTTAAGAAGTTATGGGAAACCTTATAGCTTATGGGTTAAATTGTGTGCCTTCGGAAATGAGGAATTGAAATTTACATTTGGTGATGAAAAGGGGACAACACTTGTGCACATGTGAAGCCTAGCTATGAGACCCTAAGTCTTAATCCTAGACATAGGATTAATTAAAAGTATAAATTTAACATAGTGACTTTTAAAATATGTAGCACAAATCATATATATACATATTGTGTTTTGTCATTGTAGTGACGCTTGGAGACCGATCGAGGGGAGCACAGTTTCGACACTTGTTGTACATTGTAGGGAGTGATTGACCCTCCCGTATACTGTGAGTGGGATTTATTTTAATGTTTTCATTTATTATGTAAACCCTGTTTTACAACAGTTTGATAAATGAGCATGATTTATCGTGTGCTTAAAATGTTTTGACTGGTTTTGGAACTGACTTTTGTGAACCGATGGAGTGTCCAAAAATTTGGTTGAATTATGAAAATATGCATCCATGTGGTTGAAATGTAAAATGTGCCATTTTATGCTATATGTTGCATTTGGTTTGTGAACCTGATTTACGGCACATGTTTCATATGATATTGATTTTGGCCTTGATGGCTTTGGTATGTATTGTTCCGTAGCTACGAAAGACACCGTGAGAGGCGCTTGGGTGGCGTCCGGATATGCCTAGGCCTGGGGTATCCCACGAGTTGTCAAGATTATATTTACGACACGGTACTAACCAGGTTTAACCCAAAAGGGGGAGGATTTGGATGCTATCCAAGTCTAGCACCTGGACGAGGTCCGTCGCCAACGCCGGGGTAGAGAGCACTTTAAATAAAATCGCATATAACACCCCCGGTGTGCCTGTCATAGGTCGAGGTAGACCTCTGCCAGGACACTTTCGGCTGGCAGCTCTATGATTTTAATGACAGTGTTTTGGATGCATATTTGACTTGATAATGCGTGTTAATGATATATTGTTGAAATGAAAAGCATAATGATTTGAAATATGATTTGTATACTTATGTTTTGACACTCCAGTTTCACACCCCATATTACACGATTACATTGATCCACTCACTCACTGAGTATTCTTCCCTGAGTACTCACCCCTCCTCTTTGCCTCCCCAGACAGGATTATGGCGCTAGGGCGACGCATTTGGCTCTAGAGGCTTGATAGCTTGATGGTGGATTTGGGTGTTTACGACGGTGAGATAAAAGTTTAATTTAAAAGATGAATTTCGTATTTTATTGTCGACCCTGCGTGGTCTTGTTGAGGTCCGTAGTTGGCCATGTACTTATTCTGGGATGACTGTATAATTTATGTATGTTTATTTGCGAAACTCTCATATTTCACTTGAATCGAGGCAATTGTACGTAATTGAATAATGCTTGGGAAAATTATTGTAAATTGTATAAAAACTTAGGCCCGCTCGATGTAGCGCTGCTCATGCTCTAGTTGGGCATGATAGTAGAGGTCTGTGGCTAGGATTGCTGATAGTTTATTTAGTCTGGTGTTGTCCTGGATATCTGCTGTGGTTGGTGGGTTGTTGTGAGGCCGGGATGGCCCTTTTATTTAAATTTCAGGATGATTTTAATTTATACAGGTATACAGGTTTAATTGTACATGGAAGACCTCCGATTTATGGGGAGGTTCTGCCTGATTTTCTGTAGAAATACAGCCGGTATCCAGGGCAACGGGCTGCTGTTCACGATTTCCGGTTCGGGGCGTGACATCAACTGCATGTTACACCAAGCACTCAACTGTCTCCCTCAGACCTCACATAGGAAGGACATCTCCTCTTCACAATTTGAAATAAAAAAAGAGAAGGCATTTATGCCGGCTGCAAAGTCCCTTGGAACTACCAACATAAGCCACCATGGTATTGGATTCTCAGATATCGTGCAAGACCTTGTGCGGGCAATTACCCTAATTGATGGAATCTCATATCAACAGTATCTATACCCTCTCTCGAACATCTAGATAACAGCGGGCTATAGAAGAACCACCATACAAAACTCCACATCTTCAATTCATTGATACTAAAGCATTAGTGTGACGAAAAACCTCTTATAATCTCCGTTTCTTATATATGAATCAAAAATGCATTCTATAATCTCCCCTCATTCGATGAGTCGAAGAAATTCTACCACTATCCTTTATTATTTATAACCAGTGTGATGAAAGAAAATCTCGCAATGCAAAGCGATGTACTTCGAAACTAAAACAATCGATTCTCCCATTTAATGCTGCTCACACAACCATCCCACTTCCACACCTACTCCACCATGTTAGCCTGTGTTGCCTCTCTAACTTTTCTACTTTGAAAAATCAGTGTCAAATGTATTTAATGCTCCACTCCTGTAATGGTTCTACTTTCGCGCATATTGCACTTATCTAAAACCATTTCCGCTCTGTGTCTTTTGGAGTTACACAGTCTTCAACATTTCAACTCTATTCCCAACACTACTTCCTTGAACTAGTGTTAGAAGTGATAGGCAAATAATGGCACATGGTCCAACAGCCCATTATCATAAGATTGACACCATTCGAGCCCGTTAGGCGATACCGTCTTTAAGCAATAGAGCACACTTGTAGTCTATCAGCTAGAACTCCTCTCGACTTTCTCGGTCATCCCAACTCTCAACACCTAGTCTCCTCGGTTACTCCATTCCTCGGCGAACATGTTCTATTAATACAAGTATAATTCATTCTATTAGGCAATAGCCACAACTTAAAGGCAACCTTTAAGGAAGTAAATGTCTAACAAATTTAAATCTTCATTAATTGAATATGTGTCTTCTCTGTTCCATATCAATGAAATAATGAAACATGTCTAAAGAGGGATGAAGTAATCGTGGAGCCTGAGAGCCAAGGCTGGGATGACCGAGAAGTTCACCAAGAATGCTTCACCGAGAGAGTACTTAGCCAAGAGACTATAAGTGTGGTTAGCGAGTTAAAAGAGAGCATGGCCCGATGGGCTTGAGTAATCTCGATCTTATGATAATGGGTTGCTAGACCATGTACTATCATTTATCCCCCACTCCTAAGGTTAGATCGAAGGAATAGTGTTAGAAGCAGAGTTAGGATATTAATAACTGTGTAACTCAAAACACAGGGTGTTGATGAGTTAGAAAGTTTTAGATAAGCGGGAGAGGTGTGAAAGTGGACCCATCACAGGAGCAAGTGCATTAAGTGTAGTTGACATTGACGTCTCGAAGCGAAAAAGTCAAAAATCCAACGCCTATGAACGTAAGGGAGTGGGATGGTCCTATAAGTTGCATTAAATGGAAGGATATACTGCTTTAGTTTTGAAGCATGTCGCTTCATCTTCTGAGATTGGCTATAAATAGCGAGGTACTATAGTGGAGTTTCTCCAACTCATCGAATGAGCCACGAAAAGGTAGCTCTTCAATTCATGGGTGATAAAGTATATGAAAAATAGAGGCTGTAAGAGGTTATCCATCATAGTGATGCTTCAGTATCAGTAATTCAAAAATGGGGTTTTGTATGGTGTTCTTTTGCACCCCGCTATTGGGATGTTTGGGAGAATATATAGGTGTTGTTGATACAAGATTCGATCAATCATCGAGACTGCCGACACGAGGTCCCATCATGGTATCTAAGAATCCAATACCATGGTGGCCTGTGTTGGTGGTCTCAAGGGACTTGGCATTAGGTGTAGGTGCTTTCTCCCTTTTGTATTCCAAATTAGGAGGAGGCGTCAGCTATCCCATACGAAGTTTGACAGAGACGGCCAAGCGTTGGGTGCAACAGGCAGCTAATAGTTCTCGTTTGATTATTGTTAGTGTCTTTGTTCCCAAGAATGAAGATAATCAGGGAGCTAGAGCCAGTGCCAGTCATTTTATGGGAAGCACAAAGAGAATGGGAGAAATTGATGTTAAGAAGAGAGCTTAGAGATGTGGTGCAAAGATCTAATCTTACTAAACACCTCCTCTTTCTCTATGTTTCATTTTCCTTACATTTCTAACACTCCAACCTGTGTATTCTTAGTATGTGTAAAGAATTGGTGTCTGTCTTTCTGTATGAGTTTTGAGTCGCTATCTAAAGATCATCAATAATGAATAAATAAAAGAGTTTCCTTGAACCTGATTATTTCGTTTCTTGGCTTTGTTGGTAGATTCAGATGTTTAATTCCTAGGCTTCATTCCTCATGAGCTTTGTTGTGTACTCCTAGTGTATTGAAAAATGCTTATTGTCTCGTGTATAATTGCTCAGAAATTAGAAACAGTGTGTAAGCGTCTTGTCACCTTTTCCATAAAATTTTCAATAAGAGTTTAAAATCCATTCGTCACATTATGTTGAAATTACCCATGGGACCAACCACGGTCATATATTAGCTTGTATTGGATCAGGAAAGGTTTAAACTTGTCATAGATTTCTCTTCTTATGGACCAACCACAATTAGGACTCGTTGTGTAATAGCAACCAACTTTGTAAAGACCGAAAAGTTAGAACCAAGAGCTCATAAGGCCGAGAGGTTAAATGGCCCAATGAATGAATTGTGTTAGGGGAATGATCAAACATTATGTGAACAGAGAGGGTCTTACCAAAAGACTTATCACAAGGATCGACCGATGGGTCACATAGTGCTCTATAGTTTATATGATGATGGGCCTGCTAATTTTCATAGTAATGGGCTTTTTGGACCATGTACTATTATTTGTCCTCCACTTCTAATATTGTTGCTTAGAACAACATTAGGAGTGTTTTTAATTGGATAAGGATTTAAAAAGTTGAATGGGCGCAAAGGTGGAGCGGTTTTGATTGAGTGGAGAGACATGACTGCAAGCATAAAATACTGTACCTACGGCTTCACTTTTCATGAATCTTCCTTAGCATGCTTTTATCTTTCCATTTGTGATAGGTTACAACCACTGTAGTGCTTTCGTTGGTTTCTTTTGTTGAGATAAAGGGAGAGAGTTCTGTGGCTTCTAGGGTTTGCAAAATTTTTGAAACGATCACCGTGGCCGAAATCAACAACATCAAGAGCATAATGACCAACGAAGAATTGGAGAATGTTATACAAGCAATGGGTCTGATAGATGATTTTTGTGTTCGGTTACCTTTAGAAGATGAACGGGCAAATACAATCCATGACACTTCTCTGCCGATATATAAGGAGTACATCAGGTATGGTCTGAAAGTGCCTTATTTGGGCGTTGTGGCTAAGATTTTAAGAGGTGGAACATTTTTTCAGCCATGCTAATCTCCAGTGTCTGGTAGCTAATCATAGTGGTAGTCTCTTGAGTTTCTGTTGCTTGGATTTTAATTTTGAAATTCTATTCTCTATTTTTTGCTTACAAAGTTGTTCCAATAAGGTTTCCACCAAGGGTGGTATTGTGTTCACATAAGGAAGAGTTCCGAATGGAAGTTTTCTATAAGGAAACTATAGATAAGCAGTGGATGAAAAAGCTTTTTTTGTGAGTTTGAGAAAAAGGAACTGATGTCGGTCCTGCCTAGCACCAATGGGGAGTCTGCAGTGGCGCTAAATGCTTCGACCCATTCTCAGCACTTGGGCTTCATCTATTATGTAAGGGGTATTATCAAAAGAACAATAGGTCAATTCGGGTGGACACCCTTCTTGATGACCAGATGTTGAAGATGGCCAGCTTGTTGCTTACGGGAAAGTGAAGATTAAGAGGCCTCTCTTTGTGAAGAAGTCAGCATGCCGATTGTTTAACATTTTGAAAATTGTTAATGAAGGTGATCTCCGGTAGGGATGGCAATATCCGATCCAATCCGATGGATCAGGTTTTTCTCTAAAAGATCGTGTTAGGGTTGGGTTAGGGTCGGGCTATAATATTAAAATAGTCGGGTCGGTTCGGATTCGGATTTATGTTGTAAATAATCCGATCCGATCTGATAATAATTTATAATAAAATAAAATTTTATTTTAATATAATATTATTAAATAAAATAAAAAGATTTTTATAGTTTGTTATAATTTATAAATTTCATTTTTATTTTTTTTAAAAAATATTATTAAATTAAAAAATGCATTAGATTATATTTTAGATCAGGTATGGGTCAGGTACAAGTCGGTTTAAAATCGAATCGAATCGGTTTTTAAAAATATGTAGTAGATCGGGTCGGATCGGATTTTTTGAAAAATCAGTAGGGTCGGATATGGTTTTTTATTTTTTTACTCGAATCGGGTTAGGGTCGGATATGGATATTATATTTAACATTTAGGGTCGGATATGGTATTAGTATGACCCGAACCATAACCAATCCATTGTCATCCCTAATCTCCGAGTTGCCACTATCAACAAGGTTATGTGACTCGAGAGACAAAAGAGCATGGAGGATGGGGAGAGTGGTTCGGGAGAGCATGCTAGTGATGTACGCCCTATCTCAACTCTTGTTCACAAGAGAAAGAAAAGGAGGTTGATGATCTCTAATGCCAGTGACAAGGAGTCAGAAGCCACTGAGAGAGAGGATACTCTAGCGCCAATTTTGGCTATCATGGACATCGAGAGAGTGGATCCTAAGGTTGAGGCTCCTGATGCTAAAGGACAAGGTACTTCTCCTAATACTCCAGATACAAGAGAGGAAGAGTCCAGGCAGAGAGGTGAGGTTGGGTCATCCAGCACCCTTCTGGAGCACTTGCATATCCGGAAGGGCAAGGGGGTCATGCCTCGTGAGATGGCTCCACTTTCTCCGATTTTTGTTAAGTTTTTTTATCAATCAAAAGACCTGAAGGAGAAGGGGGCCGTGGCTATTAGCTACCATAGTAACTATTTTACTTATTTAGATATTGCCAAGGCAAGGAGGTTCATCAACAGATTGGGCTTCATCATATGGAATCAGAGATGAATTGCTTAATGATGGAACAAGGTGATGAAGCTATGATCGCCCTGGGTCTCCAAGTATATATATATATATTTATTTATTTATTTATTTGAATATCTCTAAGAGTTTAGTATTCTAATAGCAACTTATGTGAGTTGTTGTGTTATTTGTAGTTTGTTGTTATCATCGAATTTCAGCGATTAAGGCGGAACTAATTGGTGGGTCACTGGGAGGGCCTGACAAACCAAAGAGTGGAGGAGAAAATACAACTCCGAGCCACTTTGGCTCAAAAAGAGAGAATGGGGAGAGAGTCAGGTAGTGATCTTGCAGCTTAAAGCTATTGTGGCCCACAAAATGCCAGAAGGGGAAGAGGGTAAGCCGGCCTATGTTGCAATGCTAGAAAAAGAAAAAGAGATAAGTTAGTTGAATGCAAGAGGCTAGACGCATTGTTGGATGAAGCTGAAGCAAAACGCCTGGCTGAAGCAGGGTTGGCTTAGGAGCTAAAGCAATCACTCTCTTCCCTGGAGAAGAAGGTAGCTGATTTACAGAGCAAAAATACCGAGCTTCAAGAAGTCTTTAGCATGATCTCTGTGAGCTTACCGAGAAACTGCATCATGTGGAAGAAGTGATCCGCAAGGCACAACTAGTGGACAATCTAGTGGATAGTGCTAGTAGGGTTGTCATTGGGACGATAGATCCAGGTGTGGCCAGTGCTTCCTAGGTAGGCTTTCCCCACAAAGTGTTTGAAGAAAATGCTCATGTAGTTGTCATGTGTGCTAGGTTCAAATACCTATGTTAGAGAACTGGTCCTCCTCCATCTCCCGGTTGTGAATAGAGAAGTGCTCCCCCTAATCTCATGATCGTGAAGAGTGATCTTGTACTTTCTTTCTTTCCTTAACGTACTCCATCTCCTCATTAAGCTTTACTTCCCTCGTGATGCAATGAATTGAGTTTCTCCATTTGCACATTTGGTCTTCTTTGTTTTGCATTTTGACTATCGGAGTATGCATGATATTAAGTCGTTCCAAATCATGGACATACAATGCATTGGCATAGGGTGAGAGAAAGGGGAGCCAATCCTCATGCATGCGTATGGCTTCCAGATGCATGTAAAACCTAATAAATGAGTGATTCCAAGCTGAGAGATTGTTGGGAACAACCCACTCTGGAATTAGATCCCGTATGTTGGGTGAGAATGAGTGCAGGACCCATGTAAGGTGCAGAGGTCAAGACCAAGAGGTCAAGACCATATGTTCGAACTCGCTGTGTGGTTGCAGTCGACTTTGTAACGACGGAGAGATGAATGACTAGTACCGACCGAGAAGTCACATAGTGCTCTACAATTCATATTATCATAGGCCTGCTAACTTCCGCCATAAGAGGTTTGTCAGACCATGTATCATCAGAAAGAAATTGTATTGAATTTTGAATTCATGAAGAATTAAATTAATATAAATTAGAAGATTGGAATTTGTTTGGAAAATTACGAGCACTTTATTAATTATCACAATGAATACTATAATTGTAAAATGACGAATAAAAAATACTTCAAGTTTAAAATCGGTATGAGCTATCCCAATAGGTGTTGACAAAATTATGTTTTGATGATGATCAAATTAGGAAAATCGAAATAGTTAAAATAAGAATGAACCTAGGCTGGATTACACCGCACGCTCTTATCTCAACGGTTCCAATTTGAGTCGCACTCTATTTGGGTACAAAACAGCATGCCCAGAACCACAAGAAAACCAAAAAGTTCGACTCGAAAGAGTGTGTCGATAAACATCCTCGTGCTCCCAAATAGAGGAGCTCTCCGAACTGGGAAACTATGTTCAATACATCACCCTAAAGCTCCTATTCAAAGAAACAATGTTGGAAAGGAACAACAAAACAACATATTGGCAACATGAAAGCTAAAAACAAAAACGCAAACTTGGGAAGTCCTTTCATTTCCATAAAAGAAATCAGTACAGAGAAGGAGCACAAAAGAAAAGCATAAAAAAAGAAAATACATCAAGAAGAGTGGGAAGTGGGAGGTCTCTGCCGAAAGCTAGTGTAATCAGCTCGAAGGGTGATACGTGAACTGGCAGCAATAGGCTCTTCGAATGGGCCACCCTGGGAGACCTAACAAGAGTCGAACCTGGAATACTAAACACTGCTAACATCCGCTCCCTCAGCCGAACTCCTTCTCAAGGGTGAATGGTTTCTTCAGCTTGACGTAATTTCTTAGACAGCTCCTGATGCTCACATGCATAAGTCCCTTAGCTCTACAACCTCTCTCCGTGAAGCGATAAAAGCTTCCTCTTGCTTCCTGCCAACTCTTCATCAGCCAATCGATCTACCTTGTTTTTTTCAAGAGATCTCTCGACTTCTCAACCTCCTTGATAGCCTCATCAGTAACCTGATACGAATACTTCAGGTCATCCTACAACATCTTTATCATCTTTTCCTTTTTACCAAAAGCAAAAGATGCTACATTGGCCTCCTCGCTTCCTTTTGGGCCTTCTCAACTTGAAGCTGACAGATCTCCTCTCCAAAATAACCTAACTGACTCCTCAGATGATCTATTAACTTTTTTTTTCCTTGTCCTTTGAAACTCGACCATCATGATAGCCTACGAAGGAAAATAAGTTACATTTACCATAACAAAAATGACAACCTAAATTAAGTATCATCAAAAGGGGCATATTTGAATTAGGAGAGCTACCATGAACTCGTCACCCTGTTCAACTGATAAGCGGTTTAACTTGAACTTTGCCCATTGAAAATCCAGTCTATCAGCGAATCTCCCCGCTTCAGCAATGTCCAAGTAACAAAAATGGTGATCACTGCAACTTACAACGATGGTACCTCTTTCCTTCAAATGCTTCGATTGATCAAAGGACTGAACCAAAACAGGAGGAAGGGGACCTTTTGCTCAAGCATCACCCCTTTACCTCTCCAAATGCACAAGTAGTCTAGTAAAGCACTAAAAGAACCTAATCCTATGCCTTCAAGCCCGTCCTTTTGCTCAACAGTTAAGGCTCTCGATACAACACCCTCTCCTACAGTCAAAGGAAGGGCCAGAGGTACCTCCCCAGTAACTCCCACTTCCTCGGCGCTAGCAGCGGGAGCTAACCAACTTACTTCTCTTCCCCCTAGGAACAAGAGTGGCAATGGGGCACTCATCACATGACTCCTCCTCTAATGCTCTCTCTCTCTCTCCCTCTCTCTCTCTCTCTCCCCCTTTCTCTCTCTCCCCCATACTATTTCCTCAATGCCACCCATAGCTTCCACATCGACCTTCCCCTCTCCAACAACATCTTCGAGTAAAAGAACAGGATTTTCAGACACAGTGCCACCATTAATACAAAACTTGATCCATCACCATCAATGCCCTCTTTATTGTTTGGTGTCTAAGCAAGCCTCCTCTTCTTTTTAAGAATATAACTCACAAGTGCGTCCTCATGTGTGCTCCCCTCATCCTCCTTTACCTTGGGACCTGCCCTTGCATGGGCCCTCATCGACTTTATAGTTGTCATCCGGTTGAGATCATCGACCTTAACAAAATTAATAACATCAACAAGCCTCCTCGACCTCTTCTCCAACAGGCCTTTGAATCTGTATCTTCTCGTCTAACAGAAGGCCTGCTAATTTAAGTATCTCATTCTCAACCAAAGCATCTACCCACACTCCCTACCCGAGACCCTACAAAAACCACCCACAGATTTCACAAAACTAGAATGTCAGGATGACCCGAATGGCTTTAACCCAATGAAAGGCTCAGCATCAGCCATTGGGAAAATAGCATAAGTCCCTATCCACAAACTCTACAAAAAAGAATTTACTTCTGCACAACCTGCCAAGAGTCTCCTTATAGAAAAACTTTCACTTCGATTAACATTGAGTCTGAACATAGCACCAGGCCTCTATAAGACCCCAGTGCCTCACTTTCTCAAATGAAAAATAGAAGACAAAGTCTCAAAGTCAAATATTAACTGATAAAAACTCAGCAAACTGGCCACCGCCACTACCTAACACCATGCATCGGGAATCTGTAGTGTCAAAAATATATTCCAACCACTTAAAGCAACAAACAAAGGTCCCAAATAATGCACCCGCAATCCATACCTAATGTATTCCCTATACATAGGGAGACAACCCCCAGACATATGATTAGCCCTTTCCCCACTTGTCGGTAGCCTCAGCCGAAAACCATCCCCCAAACTCATGTCTTTCACCACAGATTGCAACTCCTTCTCTATCATCACACTTTTAATTTCGCCAATCTTACGATATTTACGTGAAACATGACTCTCTGTTATGTCTGCTTTTACAAACTTGAGAAAACCCTAAACATTTTTAGGCTTCCTTTCTCTCCGTCACAAAACGATTATCTAACTGTAAACCGACTGACCAATAGCAAAACAAGCAAAAACAAGTGTATCAAAAAAGACTCACAAAAAATCAAAAAGATACATTTCGCATTAAATGCCCCATTTTCGCACCCACTTCACACAAAAAAAAAAAAAAAAAAAAAAAACTCTTCATTTTCGTGCCCCGTTGAATTCTTACTCTACTCCTAGACGTTGTTTCTACCAAACGACAATTAAAACTTGGGCGCGAATGATGCCACATGGCCTAATAGCCGATTACCACGAAGACAAAATTGCTTATGTTCATCAAGCCCATGATCGATAAACACCCTTGGCCCCTTCAGTTCCTCGGTTTGATACTCCTCTTGTCAAGCAGTATCTTAGAACCTCCCACTCCTCGGTCATCCGCCCAGTTCCTTGCAGCCCCTAAACTTCTTAGTCATCCCATTCGTCGGTGGATATACCTCACTATGCGCTATCCATATCTGTTCGGCATTGCTTTGTTGGTCGAGATCGTTGCTCGACTGATCAAAACCCTTAGCATCAATACATTCTTTGAATTATCTTACCCATTATCAAAACCCAAATATCCCAATAGAATGATTGTTATGGTGGCAGAGGGAAGTGCAATATGCATAGTTTCGTCAAGGGGGAGAGAGAGAGAGAGGTAAGCGTCTGAGAGGGAAAGACATCAGTTTCAAAATATGTAGCGAGACCTTGCAGAGACCAAAAAGAGTTCTAAAGCGTGCAGTGGCTGTGGCTTGGGGATGAATTCTGGAGCTTCAGGGTTCAAACTTTTTTTTGGGCCATCATGAGAAAGAAAAAGAAGATCAACGAGAGCACTTAAGGGTAAACTCCGAAGATTTCTTACAGAAGGTGTCTGGATTATAAAGCACACAATCAACACAAGAGAGACAAAGAGAAAAAGTCTAACTGTAGAATGCAATGAGTACTCACGTGGCAGAGAAATGGCTTCGATACACCATGATCATCATCAGGCACGCCACTTTTCTAAACTAATCTATACGATACATTAGAGATGGAGAATTTGGTGTCAATTCTAGAAGAAAATGAACCAAATTTCTAGTTGAATGAATGAATGAATGAACAAAAGGATAGAGGGCAAGCACTCTTACAAAAATGGTTAAACTCTTCGATCATCATAAGAGTAAAATAACAATCTATTTTAAAATAAACGGGGATAAAAAAGTAATTTTGCAAAGTCTTCCCAACTGCGACAAACATACATTCCATGAAATTATCCACAAAATCAAACACAATATTTAGTTAATCAACATCTTTAAAAAAAAAAAAAAAAAAAAAATCCTCCCGACTGCTGCAAATATATGTCACGTGAAATCAATCACAAAATCAAACACAATATCCGTTTAATCAACATATAAAAAACAAAAACTCAACATTTAAAAAACAAAAACAAAAAATAGGTTACATCAGACCAGCACACCAATGATGAATTACCGCTTGCCAATTGGAGAACAATAAAAAATGAGGTGACACGGTTCTTTCAAGCTTATATCTATATGTTTGGTTAATAAGGATCACTTTGGGGCGCATGGAACTGATTTGATGAGTAGGCCAAAAGGACATGCTCCGCACCTCTTCATGGAAGAAAAAACCGGAGTTGTCCTCGACGAGGATCTCTACTTGCTCAGTCTCACTCTCAGACGCCAAGCGTCTCCACCAACACCTTCTTGTCCGAGGATGCCTCACCGACTACTCTTCTACTGCTCAAATCAACTCCACCTACATAGCTAGCGATCTGCCTTCCCATGCCCTGTCTGTGCTTGAACGCCTCCCTACCCTTCTCCTGTTGTCTTCTGGTGGAGCCTCCTCATCAGGAATGCCGTGCGCCGCTCTCTTCCTTACGATGCGCTCAATCTCTACGGTCGGATGCGCTCACTCGCCAGACAACCTGACCACTTCACTTTTCCCCTTGTTCTCAAAGCCAGCGGTGAGCTTTCATCCTACTTCCTAGGATCTTCGATTCATGCCACTCTTTTCGCAAGTGGGTTTAATGGCAATGTCTTTGTCTGCAACGTGAGGTGGCTATGTACGGTCGTTGTGGCGCTTTGGCTGGCGCGGCTCAGGTGTTCAAGGAAATGCTTAACAGAGGGGTTTTCGATATTGTGTCTTGGAACTCGATTGTTGCTGCGTATGTGCAATGTGGTGAGTTTAGGAGCGGTTTGGATTTGTTTGGGAAAAGAAAGGATAGTGTTGGTTTGTGCCCTGATGCTATTAGCCTTGTGAATCTGCTTCCTGCTTGTGCTGGTGTCGGTGCGGCATTGCAGGGTAAGGAGGTACATTGGTTTGCTTTAAAGGCTGGGCTGTTTGAGGATTTGTCTGTGGGTAATGCTTTAGTGGATATGTATGCCAAGTGTGAGATGATGGATGAGGCAAACAGAGTTTTCAAGAAGATGAAAGTTAAGGATGTGGTTTCTTGGAACGCTATGGTTACTGGGTACTCGCAGGTTGGTAGATTTGAAGATGCTTTAATTCTATTTGAAAATTTGCGGGACAACAATATTGAGTTGGATGTGATCACTTGGAGTGCTGTGATCACTGGTAATTCTCAGAGGGGGTTTGGGCTTGAGGCAATGGATGTTTTCCCGAAAATGCAATTTTGCGGGCCTGTGCCAAATGTTGTTACTCACGTTTCTCTTCTTTCAGGCTGTTCTACTGTGGGAGCTTGCGTCATGGCAAGGAGACTCATTGCTATGCCATTAAATGCATTTTGAACTTCCAAGGTAGCAATCTAGGTGACGATCTAATGGTCATTGGTAGACATGTATGCCAATTGCAAAAGCTTTAAAATAGCCCGTGCTATCTTCGACAGAATAGTGCAAAAGGATAGGAATGTGGTGACTTGGACTGTTATGATCGGTGGCTATGCTCAATATGGGGAGGCAAATAATGCATTAGAACTTTTCTACAAAATGTTGCAACAAGATAAGCCTACAACACCTAATGCTTTTACTATATCTTGTGCTCATTTGGGTACACTATGGTCTGGTCAACAAATTCATGCCCATGCATTGCATAATCGCTACGGGTCTGTAATGCTCTTTGTGGCCAATTGCCTTATAGACATGTATTCAAAGTCTGGAGATGTTGATTCCACAAGATTTGTGTTTAACAGCATGCATCATAGGAATGAGGTCTCGTGGACATCTATGATGACAGGCTATGGCATGCATGGCCGCGGTGAGGAAGCTCTTCAGATTTTTGATGGAATGATGAAAACAGGTCTCCCAGTTGAAGGTGTAACTTTTCTTGTGGTTCTTTATGCTTGCAGCCATTCTGGACTGGTTGATAAAGTAATTAATTATTTCACAACATGAGCAAAGAGTTTGGGATTGTTCCCACTATAAAACACTATTTTTGCATGGTTGAACTCTTAGGTCGTACTGGTCACTTGGATGAAGCGATGAAATTGATCAAGGAGATGAAGGAGATGCCTATGGAACCAAGTCCAGCTGTGTGAGTAGCCATGTTTATTGCATGCAGGTTGCATGCCAATGTCGAACTTGGGGAATATGCTTCCAATCAGTTGTTACAGTTGCAATCGGAAAATGATGGATCTTATATGCTTCTTTCAAATATATATGCTAGTGCCAGACGTTGGAAAGATGTGGCCAGAATATGATCTTTGATGCAATAGCAGGGAATAAGAAGAGACCTGGCTATAGTTGGATGCAAGGGAAGAAAGGTACTCCACAAATATATGAGTTACTTGCTGACCTCTTACAGTATATTAGAGCCATGGGATATAGACCAGACACAATCTTTTCTCTGCTTGTGTGGATGATGAGGAAAAAGGTGATCTTCTTGAGCATAGTGAAAAGTTGGCTCTTGCCTATGGCGTCCTCAATTCTTCTCCAGGAGCAACAATTCGGATCACCAAGAATTTGCGTGTTTGTGGTGATTGCCACAGTGCAATTATTTTCATTTCCAAGATCATTGACCACAAAATTATATTGAGGGATGCAAGCAGTTTTCATCATTTTGAGAATGGATCTTGCTCATGCAAAGGCTACTGGTAATAACTTTGATGTGTCTTCAGCCCCGGTGTTGTATTCTATACTGATTGCTCTCGGAGGTATTGGATAATGCAGTTGTATGATGCAATCGCTTGAGTCATGCATCTTCTACCTTGACCATTTTTGCGGATCATCAGTGTACACCAGAATGAGGATCCCTCTCTGAGATCATTGAGCATGAAATGAAATTTAGGATCTTAGGCAATTCACAGATCATATCCGTATGGTAAAAACTTGTAACAATATGACTCTTGTCCAATTAAGTGACTTGGCATTTTCTATCTTGACTATTTAATTCAGTTATATGAAACAGCCCCACATAATTTGGGTCAATTGCTGCTGAAAAAATCAAAAGAAAGATACATCTATGACATCCACGGACCAGAAAATGTAAGTTTCCAAAGAGAATTAAAGCATGTAATTTTTGCATAGTTTCTCAGTTGAGATGTAGACGGTAAACTGGTTGTTTAATTAAATGATGGAGGTTTTTGTGTTTCATCAGATGGCTGGGTGTATCGGAGGCTTCCATTCTCTCTGCAAGGAAAACGGTTCATATGTTTCCACTCAAACACCATTCAGAAAGATTACTAGGACTTGGAACCGGGCATGCTGTGGGGGCAATAATGAAGAGAGATGTTCAACAATGTGCCTGCTCATCTCTGAACTCATCATATGCTACTATTGCTGGTAAAATTTTACTTTGACAATATTTACTCTACTGGTTATGTACCTAAACTTATGCATGTACACCACACCAAATGTTATTTGTGTAATTATTTGAGGATTATAAATTTTGTTTCTAAGAGTTTGTATGCTCTAATTAAAAATTGTATGGGTTCAGAAATCTGTAAATAATTGAAAGCGTCTGACCAACCTGAGCCTTGATTCCAAATTTTAGGATCAACAAAATCAACAAAATATATGGAAATTCAATTCCTTCAACATGACATGGAAGCTAGAGCTGATATTTGCATAAGAATGACATTGAAGCCTAATATATTCTCCAGAATCATCTGCTGACCAACCTGAGCCTTGATTCCAAATTTTAGGATCAACAAAATCAACAAAATATATGGAAATTCAATTCCTTCAACATGACATGGAAGCTAGAGCTGATATTTGCATAAGAATGACATTGAAGCCTAATATATTCTCCAGAATCATCTGCTGTAATATGGATTTACAGTCGTTGAGATAGTCTGTTCTCTATAATGCCAATTCCTGCTCTACTAAGTCTCTGGATTTTATTTCTTGTCGGAGGTTGTTGGATATTTTAGACGATTCACATGCAGCGGAAGCATTTAAATAATTTTCAAAAAAATTAAATAGATCGGGTACAGGGTTATCTCAACGTGTAGAGTCTCTCAAAAATTAATCGAATTATCCGTCTCACGATCCGGATCTCGTGGTCGAGATAGTGATCACGATATTAATCAAATCACCACCGCAATGTCACAACGCCACAACCCACAGTCTGACGATCGTTGTGACGGGAGAAATTTTTTTACGCAAAAATTTCTCGAACTCTCAAATAAAATTCTCTCTAGAGAATAATATTCTCTCTCAAGAATGCTTTCATTGCAGCCATAGTATTTTCTTCGTAGAACCATTAGAGAGAGGTTAATCTCCTCTTCTGGTTGTTAACTCCTTTGAATGAGAGAATAATGGGAAATAGTTAATATGTGGTTAGTGGAAGTTATCCCACTAACCATATTACAAATGTCTAAAATGTCCATCGTGGGTATTCTAAACTAATATCTTTCACTTGCACGCGAGGGCATTTAATATTCGTCACAAGATCACAACTCATGTGATCACATCACCATACTGGACTTTCATACAGAATTGGGCGTCGTGCAACCGACGAGTACACCTGCAAGCAAAGACCTCTCGATATATCTGTTAAAATGATCGAGAAGCCATCGTTATTATCAAAAGGACTCGCTGCACCCCAGATCTAAGACTAATTACATCCATCGAGTTACTTTCCTCATCGAAAGTAATCCCCAATAAATGTTTAATTGTGTATCCACTATTATGCTTACATTCCAATATAGACAGGCATAATAGGCATGCCGGTGAATACAACATAATGATATAATGTTAATTGGTTTTCCTTTTCCCAAACTTGAATCTATTAGCCTCAATTCAGCTGTTTTTCTATACCTGTCCCTCAGACCTCAATTTATCTTCCGGGCCATCGGTAAACAGACTAAAGTAGCAACACTGAGCCAAGACTTCTAGAAACAACCGAAAGTGATAAAGGTACTAGAGATCCCACCCAATGAATCTCTGGTCTCACATAGTGGAAACGGGCATCAAAATCATATCAATGTCTCAATTAATGCTTCCACTATCCCTGGTCGACATATCACACGGTATGAAACGTGTATCACAGTGTTATTCTTTCATCTCTCAAAGGGCATATGTCAGATTTCTCAACACTATGCAGGTATGAGACTCAGTCTACACATAAGACTTTACCCAGAGATCTCAGAGACTATCTCAGAGACAATATCACTAGTCACAGGTGATATCTGAGATCTCAAACCTGGCTACTTACAGGCAACATGGATGTGGGTACGTCCATACCGGTCATATCGCATATGACTTCATCCTAAACACATATCAAGGCAATTTATGTTCTAGTAGGGTCACTCTCAAAACCTCTTACAACTAGAAATCGTCTCATCTCCGCTCACTCAGAGCTGGAGGTAGTCACTCGTGTGAGAGAGTCGATCACGCCTGTCTGACATATCATTTATCACAACATATCACAAAATATGATAATAAAATAGTGCAATAAATAAGTGACTCAATCATGCACACATGTCATATATATAACACAATAAGCATCAGTACAATGTGAGAAATGTCAATATACATACAAACCCAATAATTCATATATCTCATACAGGAATCTCTCACAATGGGTTTATTAAAGAGATCAGCCAACACGCTGTATAATAATGTACTTAATTTGTCACTTCACTTTTCTCGGTGATGTCTCTCATAATGTAGTATTAGGTATCAATGTGTTTGGACTTACTGATATTTAGGGTCTCAAGTGTGGTCAAGGGTGGCCTGATTTTCTCAATAAATTATCACTAGTCTCCTATTGTCTATCACAACCCCTAAGTGATCCGAAAATTTTTGGAGCCAAACACTCTTTTGAACTGCCACTGAGCATCTCATAAGCTCAATCTCTATAGTAGATAGAGATATACAGGTTTGCTTCTTGCTATTCCAAAATAGCAAAACCTGATATTGATTTGTATACATTCAAATCACCAACCCAGTTGGTATCTGAATACTCAACAAGATGCAAATCACCTCCTCCGTAATACAAGGAGAGGTCCGCAGTTCTCTCGAGATATCTCAGAATCCTTTCACTGCTCTCCAGTGATCCTCTCTAGGATTCGATCGATACCTAATTAACATACTGACTGCAAAGCTAATGTCTAATCGTGTACGCGACACTACGTACATCAGACCACTCAATGCACTGGTACAAAGGATTCTACTCATTTCCCCTACCATTTCCTGAGTCTTAGGCATACGTCAAGAATTAGGGTTTAATCTTTTAGTGATAAGAGTATCCTTAAGATCGTAATTGATCTTCTCGAAGCGTTCGAAAACTCCCTTGATGTTGGACTCCTGCGAAAGAGTCGATACCTGTCTCGAGCGATCCCTCTGGACCTTAACTTCGAGGAAGAGCTGAGTCTCACCAATGTTCTTCACATCAAGACTTGACAATGTCCACGTCATCGTGGTCATCAGATACTCTCTGTTGTTCCCAGTCAACAGAATGTCATTCACATAAGGACATGATCACAAAAGAATCAAAAGAACTTAAAAGGTATACGCGATGATCCTCCTCGATCATCACGAAATCATGAGATATCACCTCCTCGTGAAATCTCAAACGCCACTGCCTGGATTGATGATTAAGGTCGTATGTCAACTTCCGAAATCGACAGACCTTATCATCCTGATCTACAAGAATAAAGTCATATGCCTATTTCTTGTAGATCACCTCATCCATACTCCCACTCAGGAAGACAGTCACAACGTCCATCTGGTCTCACTCCAGATCCATATCATGTCCACGACAATCGCTAAAAGCAAACGGATTGAGGTAATCTCGCACTCTGTCTGAGTAACCCCTGGTTATCAGACGGGCCTTATACCTCTACACCGATCCGTTGACCTTTTTCTTGATGTTGAGAACTCACATGTTCCCAATAGCCCTACTACCCTCAGGCAAATCAACTAGATTCCAGATGCCGTTGATTCTCATCAACTCCTTCTACGCATGGCCTTTAATCAATGGTCCTCCACAGAACCCTCAAGAGCCTCTAGGACAGTTAAAGGTTTTTCATACTCCTCAAGAGTCACACTGAGAGTCTCTCCCTCAATCGAGAAGCGACGGTTAGGTATGCGTCCCTGACTACTCTTAAGAGGAAGGGAAACCTTTTTCACCTCTAGATGGATCGCTCTTACTAGAACCAAGATCCGTAATGGATTCATAGGTCTCGCCGCTAGGATTAACTAACTACTACGCTCATTCATCTAATAGAAGGTAAAGTCCCAATTGATTTCATCTCTCATAAGGAAATCATTTTCAAGAAACTCGGCATCATGAGACTATCTCAGTGAGAGTGTCATCTGTATGCTCATTAGAACACAACCCCCTGGAGTGTTCTGAGTATCTCATAAAGATACATCTCTTTTCTCGCAGACCTAACTCGTCGTGTAAATGCGAGAAATAATGAACATACATGACACAACCTCATAATCTCAAATGGCTAAGGTCAGACTGCCTCCCTGTCCAAAGCTCATATAGAGTACTGACTGGGGACTTCAATAGAACACAATTGAGGACGTAGGCTACAGCCAATAACGCATCTCCCCAATGGGAAACGAGTAAATTGGCTTGCGCCATCATCTACCTCACCGTCTCAAACAAAGTCCTATTCCTCTCTCGCAGCTACTCTACTCCACTGAGTAATGAGGAATAGTCAGTTTCTCGTAATGTCCTTCTTGAAACAGAGCTCTTTAGACAAATACTAGCACCCTCGATCGGTTCTGTGAGCCTCTACTCTTAAGTTTAACTGATTCTCAACCTCGCTAGTAAACCTCCTGAAGCATCTCAATGCCTCAGACTTGTGCGAGATTAGATAAACGTAACCGAAAGGCATGTCATTGTCTATGAATGTAATAGAGTACCCAACACCATTTCAGGTTCTCACGTTCATAAGGCCACAGATGTCGGAGTGAACCAACTACAATGGAATCTCAGCTCTCATTGCATTGTCGAATGGTTTTCTTATAATTTTGCCACCTAGGCAAAATTGGTTAGCGGGTTCTACAAACCACTCACTGCTAACCGACTCATCCTCTCTCACTAGGAGGATATCAAGAAATACCATTAAAAGGAATCACTTCCAATACACATAGTCCCTCACGGATCAAAACAGAGCCAATCAAAGAATTGTCGTAATAAATGGAAACTATAAAATTTTCAAATTAACAGAGCATATCCTAGGTTGAAATTAAGTTTCGTTAAATATTCGGAGTGTAAATGACGTACAGAGTTTAGCAACTTTACAACTCCAACGTGCAAGTGTTACTCCCTCTGATGTCGACAAACGCTCCGTTTCTCTACGTAAATCCTCCTACTTGAGGACTCACTGGGCGGAACTATATAAGCACGCTCCTATCTGGAGCTAGTGGTCAGTTGCTCCCGTGTTCATAACCCACGAAGGAGAGAAAACAATGAGCATCTCAAACCACGTAAAGAAAAAAGAGATAATTTTCACTTGTCGCACTCACGAGCGAAATGACCAACTCTACTACAGCTATAGCACTACACCTTGGTCGTATCCAACTCCTTCTCGTTGCGCATTATTATCAGTTTTCTCAGATGTTTTCTTCTTACCTGAATCTCGAGTCCCACAGAAGTCCTTGCTCGACTCCACCGCATAAGCATGACCCAAGTATGGCCTACTCACCTCTAGATGCTCCTACTCGATCTCACTGTGCCTATTCACATTAGTGAAAGTAAGAATACTTTCATCGTATGTGAAATAGACTTTCATGATTTCTCATGAATCAGGTGAAAAATTGGATCGCATCCAGCACAAGAAAACACATCTGAAATGGACTGGTCACATTCCCCAACTCGGCGACCATACTCGACATTTTTTATCAAATGTTACATCATCGAATGATCAACCCTTTTCTTATAAGTTATTACACTTATAAGTCAGTATCATCATCTCAGGATCTGTAAGAGCACCACAATGCTCTTTATAGGGTGAGCCAAACCGATAAAACCATAGGATATTACTTGTAGACTGGGATCACATTATCGTGCATGCTACTCAGGAGAATTACCCTAACTCGGCCACCATTCCTCTTCCATGCACGTGATGTCCCCTAATCCCGTCTGTCTGAGGTGTGGTACCCTCCCCGGAGTCCACCATCTCATACCTCAGAATTTTAATTAGATCTTGCCCCTCAAAGATTAATTGAATCTACTGGTGAAAATCACATAATTATCACCATTCAATTTTATTCTCTTTTCAAAGATTTAATACAACAATTTTAGAAGCAGTTATAGAGATAATCGTGATTTGTGATGCTTATTCTCACATTTTGTGCACCCTACGAATCAACAACACTCAAATGACTCGAGTACAGACCCAAAGACGAGCGTATGAATCAACAGACACCATACACCACAATCCGAGATTGCATTTCACCATTCGGAGTAGGATTCGGTATACAAAAAACCCACAAAAAGTCACTTTTATTGATGTGGAATCCTCAAAAATTGAAAAAATTTCAATTCTAGGGAACCTCACTCGCCGTCGGCGGTTTCACGCGCAGCCACGCACCTGCGGCGCGTCCCCACGCGCTCTGACGCGCTGGGGACAACTTCTGGCGCGTGCCAGACTGGCAGCGCGTCAGGCACGCGCCAGCACGCGCGGACCCCCGTGCGCGGGTCAGTTCCGGACCCGGGGGCGCAGGTCGAAACCCGAACTCGGTCCGGATCCGGTCTCGAGTCGGCAAGGGTCAGGTGACACGTGTCCGAGTCGTAACCGACCCGGACTCCCCCAAACCCGTTCACGCGCCTATCTCGAGCGTGAACCTCACGCGCCAAATGCCCTTTGCTCCACGCTCCACCCACGCGCATGCAGTGCACACGCCTGCGGGTTGGAGCCTTTCGTCATTGCCCAATGGTTTCTACAACCCGGTCTTTCGACCCGGTATCCCAAAAACACATTTTTCGGCTCATTTTTCACCGGATTTTTTATGGAATCTCTAATTCCAATTATTCCAAGTATCCTTGACTCGATTTTTGGAATAATCACGCTCTAATCTCGGCGTATTTTGGATCCAAAATTCCGACACTCTGTGATCAGTTTTGAAACTCAATTTTCTGGCCATAATAATATGCAATATATATACCAAATCGAAGAGCATGAAACAAAGAACAGAGATCTATAATTTTCATGCATTGATTTCCCCTAAAACTCAACAAATCTGGAGTTGAATGGTTTAGTCACTATTCACGATCGATCAATCACCATTCCCGGCCAATCCCGAAGATCCAACCATTGCCCAAATCTGATCTTAGATCACCCAACAACCAACTCAGCTAGCCCAGGCAACAACCCATGCTCTCCCTAACAAACTGCCTCGCTCAAAAATGGAGAAACTGGCTTCAAGACTACAAGATATGAGCAAACAACTGAAGAACCTAAGTCGAGCTTATTCAACTAGGCCATTCGCCCTCTCCCCAAAAATCAAAATATTCGCATCAAAATAGGCACCTTCCCAGGAAGAACAAGAACCCTCAATCACATCCCAGCATAGTCCCAAGAGTTTAAGGAATCAAGTAGAGGATTTTGTGGCTGCCGAACTCACACACGCCAATGTCAAGTTGGACGGAACAACCCGTCATGAGATTTACACATCTCCATTTGACTCGAAGATCTCCGTCGAACCCATGCCACATGACATCCTACTTCCCCTCATGGAGAGATATGACAGGACGACTAATCCTCGAGATCATGCAGCGCACTTCATGACTATAATGATCTCAAGGGATATGACTAATGCGATCATATACAAGCATTTCCCTACAACACTTAAGGGCAATGCACTAACGTGGTTCAACTCTTTGCCGCCACTCGGAATCAAGAGTTTCTCCCAATTGAGGGAACAGTTCGAAGCACACTTCATTATTAGCCGATGAGCCAAAAGGATGTCCATCTCCCTTCTCTCTCTCTACAACAAGGGGAAGACAAAACCCTGAAAGATTTCCTAGAAAAGTTCAAGACAAAAATGATGAAAATTTCAAGTTTGGATCATTCCATAACCTTTGCACCTTTGTTACAGTTATGAAGACCTCGATCTCCAAAAATCCGTCGAGCACCATACAAGAATTCTATTCAAGAGTTGAGAAATACATTATCGCCGAAGAAACAGAAGCCTTCGACAAGCGTCGATCCAGGCCAAACAAGAGTGAGCATCATCACTCCTCTTAGCCGCACTCTCTGAAGAAGAGCGGATCTGCTCCACCGCCTCACCGCAAGTTCAACAACTACACCCCATTCAATGACACTCGCAATCAGATTCTGTTTCAAATAAGGGACAAGCCTTATGTACGCTGGCTCAGACACCCCTCGGGCGATGATGCCAAAAAAGACCAGATCAAATACTGTCATTTTCATAGAGACTACGAATATTGGACTAACGAATGTTGGAAATGTCGGAAATTGAAGGATGAACTCGAGACACTGGCTCGCGATAGAAAGCTCCAAAAATTCGTCAGGAAGGACCATAGCAGTGGCTCCCACCTAGCATCGTGAGAAGAAAAATAAGGAAACACTTCCCATGAGAATCACGATCCGAAGATCACTACGAATCAACCCAACATAATTGTTTTGCTTGTAAAAACCAAAGACTTACCTTTTATGACTCCTCCTAAAGGCAGCCCGCATGCTGCACTCTTCGGCCGCACACTCCTTGCCACAATTTTTCAACTGAACGAGTAACTCAACTCCAACAAGGTTCTCTCGGCCCACGTCAGAAAAGGCAAAGCACCTAAAAGGCCTATGATAAGGTTTGACGACTAGGACCTTGTAAGAGTTCAACCAGGACGTGACCCTTTAAATATTACAATAACCCTTGGCCAGTTTATGGTCAAAAGAGTATTTATTGACCAAGGGGTAGGATACAACCTTTTATACTAGAACGCCTTTACACAGATGGGCTTTGACTGCTCGAATCTACAACCCCACAGTGGGCTAGTCAAAGGGCTCATAAATGAATGGCTATATCCAAAAGGAATCATTTCCCTACCCATTACACTGGGGATTCCGCCAAATAATGCTACCGCAACCATCGCCTTTATTGTAGTGAAGTTCTACTCTCCTTATAATGTTATTTTTGGAAGGTCTAGCCTAAATGTCCTGGAAGCACTCCTGAGCACCCGACACATGAAAGTCAAGTTCAAGACACCACTCGGTATCAGGACAATTAGCTGTGACCAAGACCCCACTACTACTCTCGCTCCTGCAACCTAAGAATCTTCGCTACCCTACCGATGACACTGTGTGGCTTGAGAAGAATTTTCTTGTCCCTTTTTTCCTCTTTCATTGTGTTTTCTATCTTAAACATCTCAATAATGACAATGTTCTGATTTTTTGCACAATAGCCCACGCTAATTAGATATACACGCTTGTATTATGCGCTACTAGTCGTCATGAGAACCCCGACAGCAGGTACCTAAGGCACAACGCCTCCTAATATTTTCGGCATAACGCCAAATACGTAAATTTACTAAGGTGCAACGCCTCCTAGTATTCTCGACGCAATGTCAAATACGCAAATTTCTTTAGGCACAACGCCTCCTAGTATACTCGGTGCAATGCCGAATACGCAAATTTCCTAATACGCAACGCCTCCTAATATCCTCGGCACAACACCAGATTACAAATTTCCTAAGGCGCAACGCCTCCTAGTATCCTTGACGTAACACCAAATACGCAAATTCCCTAAGGCACAACACCTTCCATTATGCTCGGTGCAACACCAAATACGTGAATTTCCTAAGGCGCAATGCCTCCTAGTATCTTCGGCGTAACGCCAGATACACAAATTTCCTAAAGTCCAACGCCTCCGAAGTATCCGCAACACCATAACTCGGCACTCCTAACCCCCTCCGAAAACGATATAATGATAAATCACATTTGGTTTCAACCGCCTCACATTATCTTACCTCGTTACCTCTCGAAAATACATGTTCGAAGAAAACTCATATAATGACAACATCATCTCAAGGAAAGTATGACTATCATATCACTTGAAGACAGAATTCATTAACAAACTTCGTTAATCGGTAATACAAGAAGCAAGGATATATAAAGGGAAAGCGAGGGCTAAGGTCTCTGCCTGAACTTGTCAAAATTAGCCCATAGAGCCGAGATGGATGCTTCTTCAGCAGACAGGCTGCCCCTAGAAAAACCGGTTGGCTCGGCGTCCTTGGCAACAGAACCGCAAACATCCACTCCCTCAACAAAGCCAACCTTCAAACAACGGATGGTCTCTTCCGCCCATTGCAGCTTCTAGGTGAGCTCATAACGATCCCGCTCGTAATCCTCAATTAGCCTCGTTAAAGTCTCTTTTCACTCACGAAGTGATTCCTCGACAGCCCGACGGCCTGCCTCACTCTTAGCGCGACACTTCATCAATCGTTCACCTTCCCTGATGGCGGCATCAATCACTTCATACGAATACTCCAGGTCAGCCTCTAACATCTCTATCATATTTTCCTTCTTACTGAGTGCCACAAAAGCTACCTGTTTCTCCTTAGGTTCCCTCTCTCCTCTCTCAACTCGAAAACAAGCCAACTTCTCCTTTAAGTCATCCGCTTGGTCCTGTAAGTGGCCGATCAGCTGATCGTTCCTCGTCTTCTGGAACTCCGCCATAGCAATGGCCAGTTAAAAGGAGAAACCAGGTGAGTTAACCCACCTAGAACAGAAGCACGACAAAAAAGGGAAACTCATGACAAAATCGATACCTGAACCAAGAGGGCCATGACAGATTCATCCCCCTGCTCGACTGAAAGGCGGTTTACTGAAGCGGTGCCCCTCTCCTTTAATTGTTTTGATCGGTCGAGTGACCGAACGAGAATAGAGGGAAGGGGAGCCGACTACTCAGGGGCTTCTCCTTTAACCGTTCTGACATATAAGAATCCAGGCAAGGCACTGGGCGAACCCGGTCCTTCCATCAACGAAGGATCAGACGGATGTATAGCCCCCTAGTGACAACAGAGAGCCCCATGACGGACCCCCTAACAATGTGCACCTCCTCGGCAACCTTGATGATTTGCAACCCCTCGGTGGCCTACACCTCTTGAGTACCCCTACCAGAGGGGTTCCCTTCGACATCTATCGTAGACCCCAATAGCCTATGCCTCTTCCCCTGAGAAATGAACGACACAATCGGACGTTCATCACTAGACCCCTTGTCTGCAATACCTTCCTCTTCTTTCTCTTCTCGGGCCTTCTTGCTAAAACCTTGTTCCTCGCAACTCCTTACACCCAGGACCACCACGGAGTCTTCAGGATCAGGTGACACAGTCGCTCGTGAACTCGACTCGATACTTTCATCATCGATGCTCGGCGTCCACACGAGTTTTCTCCTTTTAGAAACCAAGGGACTAGGAAGTCTACTTTCGGGTTGGCTCCTCTCCTTTTTCTTTCTAGCCTGAGTAGCCCTAATCTGCACCCTCAAGGCCTTCAAGGCAGTCACCCGATCCAGGGCATTCGCATCGGCAAAGTCGACAACATCAACTAAATTCTTTAACCCTTTCTCTCGCATTAAAGGCCTCTGGATCTGCACCGTTTCGTCCAACAGAAGGCCCGCCAACTTAAACATCTCATCCTCTACCATGGCATCCACCCACACCGCCCTGCTAGACGCTCAGCAAAAGTTCCCAACAGATTTGATAAAGCCAGAATGCTGGGAAGGCGAAGGGACCCTTGACCTAACTAGGGGCACGACATCAGGTATTGGTAAAAATGGCAACATTTCCCTATCTAAAAATTCCACAAAGAAAAATTTGCTCCTCCAAATCTTATCCAAAGTCTCCTTATAGAAAAACTTCCACTTTAATTGACGGCGAGTTAGAACACAATACTGTACATCTGTGGGACCATCACCCCCACACCTCCTCAAACGAAAAATCAAAGACAAAATAGTGAAATCAAACCTTAAGTAACAAAAACTCAATAAACTAACGACTGCTAGTACCATCCGCCAAGCATTAGGTATGAGGAGAGTGGGAAATATGCTCCACTCTCTAAAAATAATAGACAAGGGCTCCAAATAGGGGATCTTTAACCCATACCCGATGAACTCCCGATACATATGAACATAGTCAACATGCAGCTCGTTAGCTCTCTTTGACCTCGCAGGCAACCTTAGCCAAAATTTCCCTCCTAAATTCATACTCTTCTCCACAGACTCCAACTCCCTCATCAACATTATACTACTAATCTCCCCTATATTCGGGAACTTGTGCGATTCTGATTCCTATGCCATAATCGACCAAGCTCACAACTGGAAAGCCCTAAAAATCCCTCTTTTAAGAAACCCTAGAAATCCCTCTCCTTCCAACTAAAAGCCTATAACCAACTCAAAGACGAAAAAGAGATATATAAGAAAAAGATTACAGAAACCGAAAAGACACGACCCACATTAAGTATACCACCTTCGCACCTGTTCCACTCCACAAGCGAAAACGTGGCGTTTCCTAAAATCAATCTATCCTCATTCTACTCTTGAATGGCATCCCTTAGAAACCCCAATCAGGAGTGAAGGGCAAATGATAATACCTGCCCTAAGGCCCAACTGTCAGCCCAATAAACCTATCAACTTCTACCCTTTGGGCCCCCTACAACTAGGAACACGGGTCCAAAACCCTTTCTGATTCTTCAATTATTTCCTCTCCTCGATACCCCGTTCCTTGATCATCCTCCTCTTCAACAAGACAAATTCCTCCACACGGAAGGAACAGATAAAAAGGGATAACTACGAAAGTGCAAAAGCTCACCTTAGTAAGTTTATCCATTAAAGAAGGAAATTCCCCAAATCACGGACTTGCCCCAAATACCAAAAAACAACCAGACTCCATCTCGATGAAACTTCATGTAACGACTCCCCTAATTTCAAGGATTCCTTGAAATCTTCCCAAAGAAAATGGGAAAGTCGAAAATTCTCCAAAGGGGGAGGCACCTAAAACTGAAGAAAGGAGATATAAAACAGGACTTGGACAGAAGCACATGTAAGTTCTCTAAAACTGAACACCATTATCATGCAAGGAAATCCCCGAGCGAAAACTCGTCTTGGTCTGTTTACCATATCTTAAAAACCACTATTTCCTAACTTAAGCATCAGATTCTCCCCGCCGAAACATCCTCAGACGATTTTTTGCAGGTTGTGAGATCCAAATCATCCTTGACTTGAGGACTCCCGCTCATGTGGATAGAGTAGATATTTGTGAAGAAACCTACCTCCATCACCTTTAAATTTGACCCTTTTTTATATTGGACCGAATTTTGAAAAAAAAAAAAAAAAGGACAATTAAGAATTTAATAATAATAATAATAATAATAATAATAATAATAATAATAACAAGTAGTAAGAAATGTGGGGTTTTATTAGCAGATGTAAAACTTGATTGCAAGTCATTTGAAATTGTCACAGACAAGAAGTTTCGATAACGTTTACACAAAAAAACATGGTATTTTAGCATAAACCAAGAGCTACTTTTAAGAGAAAAAACAATAAACAATTTAATAATTATATACATAAATAAAAATTGGCTGAATTGGGCATGAATAGATGTTTTTTGGTCCAAAACTGAACCCTTTTGTTTTGAATGGATGGTGCTGATTCTAGAGACACCACCTTGATCATGCTACATTACCATGAAACCAGCTAGCATCATTCTCTATTTGGAGAGTGGTTACATCCATGCCCCGAAGCTCTAAATCCAGGGGTTTGCTACTCCTCATTTGGCACTTCCAAGTGAGGCACTCTACTTATCCACTACTCTTCACACTATGGTTAAATGCGAGGCACGTCTAGTCCCCGTTGTGTACAACACCCTACTCCCCACCGTGTGAAGCCCTCTACTCCCCAATTTGTGGAACTGAGACTTGTGTCTTTTCTCTTCGATAAGAAAATTTGCTACTGCCCGTTACAAGTGACGCACCCTACAAGAAACTGCTACCCATTGCAAGTGAGGCTCTAGTTGGTATTTATGTTCTCTCTCATAAATGCGGGTGAATAATGATTCATTTAATCAAGCAACATAGGTTAACTTCTTGAATACTTGTCTAAGGAATCATGTGAGCTTACACTTAAATAGACATACATAATATAACGAGAGGATGACATATGAGAAAAATGCTGAATCTTCTTGAATACTTGTCTTAGGAATCATGTGAGCTTACACTTAAATAGACATATAACATAACGAGAGGATGACATGAGAAAAAGGCTGAATTCAACATATAAGTGATCAACTCATAAAACCATAGGCTTTCCTAATTTCATCATATGAGTTCATCACTCCAAATACCTTAAGCTATCTCTCAAATCCTTACTTTCTAAATCAGGACTATTCACATACAAGCACAATCAACGTAGTATGAGAACATTACATGGAGGAAAAAGACTAAAACATCAGGAAAAAGCATGTTCATATTGAATTTCCTTGTTTTGCGTCCCTCAAAACATGGCCACCAGCTCAAACATGGCCTTGGCATATATACATGCACCGCGACACTTTTCTCAGGCTCTGCAGCACTTTTCACTGTTGTGATCTTTCCTATACGAAACTAACATCTTTCCTCACCCTTTCTCACTTCTTACCATTTCCCAACACTTGCAAACCATCATAAGAGCATAAATAAATTTCTTAGACTTGGAAAAACATAAAATTATGAATAAAACACATACCTATTACTTCAATTTTTCCAAGAATCCTTCCTCGTTTGCAACATCTGAAACCCTAGGTCAAGGATCAAACACAAAACACTGGCAATTTGGAATTCCTTCATCAAAACATGAAATTTTAACACACAAGGATGTTCTACAACATCTCAACATCCCTTTTAATCAACCAATTTAAGAAATCCATGCTTCAATCACAAAACCCACCACTTACCTCCTCCAAAGCTTTCCTTGATTTCTAGCTTCCTTCTCGAGTGAAATCACATTTTTTGTGCTCCCAAATACAAGATATATACTGTATATTACTTGGCTCAAGGAATTTAACCTTTGTGGTCTTGTGAGCTTGGTGATGGAGTTCTGGCTATAATGGTGAAGAGGAAAACGAAAATTAAGTGAAGATGATAAGAATGGATTTCAAGATGTGGAAACATCTCTCATGACTCCCTTGTCTCCTTGTGGGGGCCTCCAGTTCCGATTGAGGTGCTTGGAATGTTTGGGGTAAGTGGGTTGTGTAGAGAATGCATAACACTAAAATGAAATGCAAATACAAGATAATCACATTTTTTGTGCTCCCAAATACAAAATATATACTGTATATTACTTGGCTCAAGGAATTTAACCTTTGTTCTCTTGTGAGCTTGGTGATGGAGTTCTGGCTATGGTGAAGAGGAAAACGAAAATTAAGTGAAGATGATAAGAATGGATTTCAAGATGTGGAAACATCTCTTATGACTCCCTTGTCTCCTTGTGGGGGCCTCCAGTTCCGATTGAGGTGCTTGGAATGTTTGGGGTAAGTGGGTTGTGTAGAGAATGCATAACACTAAAATGAAATGCAAATACAAGATAATCACATTTTTTGTGCTCCCAAATACAAAATATATACTGTATATTACTTGGCTCAAGAAATTTAACCTTTGTTGTCTTGTGAGGTTGGTGATGGAGTTCTGGCTATGGTGAAGAGGAAAACGAAAATTAAGTGAAAATGATAAGAATGGATTTCAAGATGTGGAAACATCTCTTATGACTCCCTTGTCTCCTTGTGGGGGCCTCCAGTTCCGACTGAGGTGCTTGGAATGTTTGGGGTAAGTGGGTTGTGTAGAGAATGCATAACACTAAAATGAAATGCAAATACAAGATAATCACATTTTTTGTGCTCCCAAATACAAAATATATACTGTATATTACTTGGCTCAAGGAATTTAACCTTTGTTGTCTTGTGTGCTTGGTGATGGAGTTCTGGCTATGGTGAAGAGGAAAACGAAAATTAAGTGAAGATGATAAGAATGGATTTCAAGATGTGGAAACATCTCTTATGACTCCCTTGTCTCCTCGTGGGGGCCTCCAGTTCCGATTGAGGTGCTTGGATTGTTTGGGGTAAGTGGGTTGTGTAGAGAATTCATAACACTAAAATGAAATGCTTAATGTTTATGGCGAGGTACCTAGGATGAACCTAAGCTCACGTGGTCCATGCTCAAGTCCAACTCAACTTTCTCTTGCTTTCAGCTAACTCTATTTCCATGGACTAACTCAACTTGACCTTTCTAACTTGAACCTTGAGATTTCACTGTATCACTAGGTCACTTTCTACACACATTACACTGAGGTTGGTCTAAACTCGAGCAGACTTAGCTAAGCAAGAAATCTTGAGATGAATCTTTACCATTAAAAGTAAAATAAAATAAAAATTAAATTAAATATTTAGCAAAATTTCATTTGCGTCCACTACAACAAAACCAACTCTTGCAATGTATGCAATTTTGCCAACAAACTGGAAATACCAAAGGGCTTTTCATTTGTCTCCAGAGGTGACAACTAGACACTATCAAAAAACCTTTGAGAGACTCGGATTCAAAATAAGCAAAAGAATGGAAGGCATAAAGTAGAGAGTATGGTTCTATTTCTTTTTCTCCTTTTATAAGGAACCACAAAGACTAAATTGCAAAAATCCTCAGAATTGGAAAATTAAGAGATACACAACTTATTCAAGATCAAAGGGGGGAAAATTTCTCCTTTGCATGCTTGATAAATTTATCGCTAATTGCACCTACAACAGATGTAAAATAAATACTACACACAGCTTATGAGATAAAGATGGGTGGTTCTTGGGGCTAATTTGGGCTTAAAAAATGCACCCGAGTAATTGCATACTCTTTTCCTGCTATAAATACACCAGTTTGCGACCATTGCACATCTTCCCAATCGATATTATCCTCGATTATCTATTCGAAAATATTTAACAAAAAAAAAAAAAAAAAAAATCAGCTTACTCACAATAATTTGTCACAATATATCAAAACTAATTCTTCAGCAATTCCTTTAATCAAGATGGCAATTAAAGAAGCAGAAACCCAAATAGAATCAATCATCACAAATCCAAACAATTTACAATCCTCATCTTCAGAGAAAAGCTAACCAACTATACCCTGCTACTCCAAGTGTCTAGAATCAATAAAATGCAGTTTATTTTCTGATCTCTACATGCAAAAACACAAAAATAAAATAAAATAAGCCGAGAAAAAAATTGCAAAAAAATTGCAAAAGAGATTTTATCCGAAATGAAAGCACCAAACCATATGGCAACCTTCAACTACTAAAATGAAAGCCTGAGCAAACAATCAACAAAAGAAAACCAGCTTACTAGTATGAGGGATGCTGCTACTAAAGTTAAACCATATATTAGAATTAAGTCCACAAAAGTTTCACCTATGGAGAAGCCAATTCTGATGCAATTTTCCACCTATGGAGATGGCCCCTAAGGGGAGTGCATAGTAGAGGGCCTATGTGCGTAAGAAACAAGCAGGTAATAGCACTACTTCTTGGTAGTCCGGAAATTCAACTCTCCCCCAGATTCTGTCTCTGCAAGCTTGCATGGATAGCTACAAATTTAGTTCCTCGCATGTAGGCTCAAACAAGATTTACCCCAAATCATTTCAGACCTTGGTGCCATACTAACTGAAATAGATCTAACCTCTTCTAGGAATGCCAAAATCAGACAAGACTGCATCAAAATTTACAGAATCCTTGTTTAATTGTTTGTTTGTTACTAATAATGATATGGTTATTCCTGTAGGTGACAACAATTCTGTTTACATGACCATAATTTCATCTTCAAATCCAGAAACTAGTGAATTTACACCATCTTTGCCTAGATTATCATCGTATTTTCTATAACATTCCATCCATAGTAGTCCTTTGTTAAACCATTCAGAATTGTCTCCCCTCCACTCCACCCCCATTTTCTTCCTATTTTCTTTCTGTGGTCAATAGAGACATTGCAAAACAGTAGCTCAGGAGCCACACGTCATCCAAAGAGAGCTGAGAAGGTAACAAGCATTCAAGCCATTGCCATCTGATATCAAATTAAACAGGATATACCATATGCTGAATATAAAAGATTTCACCTATGGATACATCAAAGCATCAAATGTTGAGTAAAGCCCGGTGTTTTGTGAGATATTACTCAATGCAAAGAGAGCAAGTTAAAGAAAGCAAGAGAATCAAAAAGAAAAATCACCTCTACATGCTCAAGGGGTAAGGGAACCCCCAAAGACCGCATCACTTTCTGGGGAAGAGGCTTCTTACAATGGGACCACCGGAATACATCTATCATTACATTGTCAGAGTCTCCCAGATGTCTATCACCGTTAGCAGAATGTAAGCTGTGACTTTGAGGCATTTCAGCCTCTGCTTCATGCCCCTGGGATGCCCCTGTAGCTTTGACAAACTTTTCACCTGCAAAGCAGAGTTCATATCTGCAATCAATAAAGAAATATGTTAATCACAAATGCAGAGTCAGCAAACTTGCAGAATCAGAAAAGGGTCTGGAGAATGCTCCCAATAGACTATTGCAAATTACCCAAACGCATGGCAGAACTACAGCAACTTAAGAGTGTATATTAAAAAAAAAAGATTTATTCTTCACAAATGGAGTTCATCACTCAAAGAATGCTTCCGTGATGTAAGTACCTGTGTGTATGACTTTCAAGATAAAGAACTTCTCCTTTCTTCAATCTTGCAGATGTATAAAGGGGTTTCTTAAGGCCTTTGTCAGCAACAATGCTTATACTATATTTAATCCTGGAAAAAGTCCCAAATTGCCAGTTAATATGTCAGTAAATTCATCAAAGACGAAGACCAAGCAACAAGAGCAGAAACACCATGAAGTAAATGGCACAAAATAAGGTTATGCTATATAACCAAGACTAGCTCCAAATTGAGCCATATATGCATTTGATGCCATTTCGAATGTCAATACCTAGGAAGCAAGGATACGGATACAAAATATCGTTGATAAAGATATATGGATATGACAAATTTCCAAAAGCTAGGAAACGAGGATACAACTCGATATATATATTTATAATACTTTTTTTAATAATTTTTGTATAGAAACAATAATTTTTTATTTTTTTTTTTTTTTGTAGATCTATTTTTTGTTTTTACATTTTAAAGATTTCAAACCTAATAAATATTAAAGACATTAAATTTAAATGTTACTGAACAACAACTAATTATTAATTGATTAAATGTAATTGATAAAGAACACATTATTAACCAAAAAAACAAATTTAATAACATTAAAAGTGGAACTCCATAATAAACAGAGATAATATTGGGGGGAAGCAACAGTGAGACACAAATATAAAAGTAAAAATAAAAAAACGATATCAGCTAGTCGTACTCTGTCACCTTAAAACATCACCTAAGAGAAAGGGGGGAGAGAGCGAGAGCGAGAGAGATAGAGAGAGAGGAGTAGAAGCAGCTATGAAAGTGGAAGAGAAGATATTACAAGAACCAGAGAAGAGGAGGAAAAGTAATTGCATAAGCAAGAAAGGTAACGCTATCCATCTAATTCCCCTTCGAAAGGTACAACACCTTCCAGATTGAATCCTGTGAGCAAAGATCTCTTCAACAAAGAAAAAGTAATCAAATGGAAACTAGAATCAAGACCTTCTTCTAGATCAAGTTCTGCTTCAAGCCTCAGCCTCTCTCCTCTACCCCAATCAATTGCTTCATCTTCTCACAGGAAGCTTTAAGATTCCAGCAACTGAATTGGCGCTTATTAAGGTTGAAGTAATTTTGTTTTGAAAGGTTCTATTTTTCTCTCTGGCCCCCAGAATTTTGGAAATAACTCTTCGTATCTATGTCCTGACCATACCTCAACCATATCCCCTTGCATATCCAACACGTATTGTAATTTTCAGAAATAATAAAATGGTGTATCCACACACATCTGCATCCAATACATGTTGGATAATGCTACGAGACCATACACGCAGAATCTGTGCTTCCTATGCAATACTCCTTGAATAGATGTTGCCTATACTTTTTTTTTGGGGGGGTGGAGAGGGCACATTATTTATCAATACCTTCATAGTTAAATATGTTACAAGGGCTTGACTCAACTGAGCCCTTTGTCCAAAATTAACTAGAGTTGCTCAGATGAATCCTCCTTTTCCCAGTGAGGCATTCTACGATACAGGGTACACTGGGGTAGAGGCTTCTTTGGATTGCTATTTCAGACCATGGTACGGTTAGGAGTTCCGGTATGGGTCATTCATTTTTACATAGAATATATATATATACACATATATATGAGTGTATATACACACACACATATATATATATATGTGTGTATATATATAACCATGAAAATGTTCTAAATCTCTAATAATTTCAAAGAGTAAGAAATGTATAATAAAAAAGAAACAACCCTCATTAAACCAGAAATTAAAACATAAAATTCAGAAGGTTATGTAATAAATTGGTTGCAGAGTATTGAGTCAAGTTCGCAATTGACTCTAAAAAAATAAAAAATAAAAAAAAAATAAAAAAAAACCTTCTAGACAATGAAATTCCAAAAATAACCCAAGTTGGTCAAGTTTTGAAACTCACCAACTTTATTCACAAGTTGGTTGAGTTTTCAAAACTCAACCAACACTGTTCACAGGTTGGTTGAGTTTAAACTCAACCAATACACTCGATTAACTAATGAATAATGTTGGTAGAGTTTTCAAAACTCAACCAACCTGTGAACAGTGTTGGTCGAGTTTAAAATTCGACCAACATGGGTTATGTTTGGAAAATGTTTGGGAAATGAGTTTTTTTAAGAAATTTTTTTGTTTTTAGGGTTAAATTCGAACTTGTCTCCAGAGTATTAACACTAGCAAATCTCTTCGCACGATTATTGAATGTGGCCTTGTATTCCCTAAAATACACCTATTAGAAACTTGGAAGGTTTAATTTTCAGTCCTTTTGGGAAAAGGAAATAGGATCAAATAGGACTCTTCATTACGTAGAGATAATAGGAGATATTTATCTTTCTTAACAAATAGAGAGTGACAAATGACACAGATTCTGGAAAAGAGTCCTCAAAACCAATAGGAAAGTCTTATTTCTCACTGCTAACTAATGCTAGAAAATCAAGCTATTAATGGTTTGTGATATTCTATAACATGTGCTATATAACTCCAGGTGATTTATACTAATTAATATTTTTTAGGCTGAATTAAGCATGTGGATAATAGAAGAATGGCGTGATGCAACCGAGTGAGAGGGGTAAGACACTATTCCAAACCTGTAGAAATATGTGCACTGACCAAATACTAAATATCTTCAGCAAAATCACAATGATCATTCTTGACTACAACACTAACAAATCATTGCACTGATCATTTCAGATATATTGATTATGTTGAATTTTCAACTAAGCTATGCAACATTACTCATTGGAGTTTTATTAGTGAAATTCTTTATTATACAAAAGAAATTGCTTACGAAATGACCTCGACTCAACTTTAAGCAGATGCACCTCTCTCAACGAAGGTACAAGGTTGAAATCTTGGAAATTGATATAGAATGTTGAACCAACACAAACTTACTTTGTGTGCTCACTAGGTGCAGATGGCTATGGGCTATTACATGTGCATTTTAGGAATCCTACCACTACCTGAAAAAGTAATCACAAAGATTCTCACTGTTACTCAAGAGAAGGAGATGATGATGACTAGGGAAATTCTCAAATATTAAATAGGTGAAGGCCCCATGCAGGAAAATTGAGGTTAGGCTCACTTGGGGTGGGGCCCCCGGGGGGGGGGGGGTTCAACGCAAAATACTATTTGATATAACAATAAATTTAGTCTTTTTTATGACAAATTTGACTTCTATCTGTAAAATCATCTATATTCTACTGCACTTTAGTCGAAATATATTACAAATAGAATAAGAAAAAAAAAAAGAAAAAATAGAGGCAAGTTGATCCAAATTGAGGTAAGTTGCATCCAAACAAGTTTGCTGACTTAATAATAACTACCCATTGAAAAGAATAAAATAAATAAATAGAAGGTTCTCAAAAGCTCCTCACATATTCAAATTTTGAAATTAAGAGTGTCCTTTGCAACCAGATCCCCCCCCCAAAAAAAAGGGAACAATGAACAAAGTCTGACCCATGCCCATGACCACTCACACAAACGCAACTTCACTATGAGTTCCAAACAACACAATGAAGAGGGGAGGGAAAAAAAAAATGACAGATTGGGAAAACTGAAACTAAAAGAAGAATCAGGGATTACCAAGAACAAAAACTGACCCATGCCCATGATCACTCATACAAACACAACTTCACTATGAGTTCCAACACCACATAATAAAGAGAAAATAACAGAATCGGGAAAACTGAAAACTAAAAGAAGAATCTGGGATTACCAAGGCTCATTGCACAAGTTGTATTGGATGGTGACTTCACGTACATATCTCTGTTGCCGAAGCGCATTCTAAAATCAAAGGTGGCAGGGTAAGCTGCTGGAGAAGTAAAAGATGAACATGCTAAAGAAACTTTTGGCAAACCAAAAGGCAATTACTTCCCATATCTTATATTAGAACCAACTCAATTCCATTATAGGACAATTTTTTATCACCAAAAAACAAATTGTAGTATATGGAAAGAAGAATATACAGAACCTCCAAGGATGAGAAATCCTTAAGAGGAGGAAAAACAAGATCAACTCAAAAAACACTAAAAGGATAATAGCTCTCCCATCCTTCCTTAAGTCTTATAGACTATAATCTTATAAATCCATGAGGCGTGAGACCACAAAGAGTATAAAATACTATCTTAATGAACTGATTTCTAAAAGTTCCAACAATCTGCTCTCTTCAAGTGCACAAAGGAATAGCCAGAAACGCACATCTCCGAACGAACATTTTTTTCCCTCCATTATAGCACAATGTGCTTCTAGAATGGCTTAAAAAAAAAAATAAAAAAAAATAAAAAAAAATAAAAAAAGAACAAAGGCACTGTCCTTGATTGCTTCCTCAATGTAACCTATTAATCCACCCAAAGCAGACTATCGATAAGTTTCAACAGCATTTTAGCATTATATTTTAATTGGAGAAGTAGGAGTATTTTCTAAAAATTGGAGAACCTGTTCCACTTTATTGTATTACTTGCTCAGATCTGTAAAGGCAACTTCTTTCATTCCCCATTCTCCATTGGGTTTTGGTTACATTAAAATGGAGTATGGATGCACATAGAGTTGTCAAATAGTCACCTAGTGCTCCAAGTATCCCACTTATTGTGTGTCAAAGATGCAATAGCTAGTAGTCATCCTCTCTTTTATTAAAAGCGGATAACCATAAAGAAAAGTGTATCCTATGTCACTTCTTATCTACCTTGTTTTCTCCTTTCCAGTAAATTCAAACGTGGTCATTATAAAAGGGGGGGAGAGAGAGAGAGAGAGAGAGGTGACAAGCAGACAGGAGGTATAAAAAAATAGCCTGTATGGAAGGAAACAAGCTAGGCAATTCTCGAGGTTTCCAGAAAATAATAACAAAATAGAAAGGAGTTCCCAAAATAAGAGAAAACCATCAGCACATGTTTTGTGTGCTTCTTGTTAAGACAATACCACAGCGACAAAATAGCTCATCTTCCAAGCCACAAGCCACATATTTTAGGAGAGACCCTTTGAAAATTTGGACCATCATTACTCTCCCTTGAGGTGCCCTCCCATTCAACTATCAAGTCCCTTGCATCTGAATACACATTATTTGACAGATCAAGCCAAGAAAGTACTATGAGGATATCCATTCTAAGGTCCAAATATTAATCAAAGACTTATAGCAAGGACATAATGGTCAGTAGTAAAAGAGTCTTACTGAATTAGATTAATGGGAAAAAAAAAGACGGAAAAAAATAAACAATGCAAAGTTTATGGACCAAGAATGACTCTAGGAATGTAACATATATAGCATTGCAAGCCAATACCGAAGCTGCAGCCCTTGTTGTCATAGTACGCTCAACAGCTACAGGTGCCAAAGTAGGCTCCACAGTAGAGGAATGTGTCAGGCAAGGTTCAAGATCAATTGTCCCACCTCCTTTCTGCGTAGAATCAACAAGCAAAAAGGAAAAGTGGGAAAAACAGACCGACAGAGAACAGCAAGCAAAGTCAATGACTAAAATGCCATTACATTCTACTTTTTCTTCCTAGAGTTAACAAAGTAAAGAAACTATTTACAATCTCAAACAACACTATAGCCAAAAGTCCTTGTATCTAATAAACAAGCTATTAGTATTGCAGATCAAAGTAACATGGGCTCAAGAGACATGGTCAACAACCTTGATTCAAACCTACTGCCGTAGATCCAACATGTTCATATTTGGAATAAGATCCCTGGACAATGTTTCAGTGCCTCTCAGATAAGTGGCTGTGTATGTATTACAGCAGTCCTTTTGTTTCAAACACAAAGTAAAAACAACAGCCAAAGAATTAAAGATTTCTAAAACAAAAGCAAATACATAAGTCTTAACATTTTGTACTAAACTTGCCAATCACATGCATCAATGCATGTCAATTTCCAAATGTCACGACTAAAGAGCTCAAAATTTTCAAAGCGTTCAAAAGTATCTCAAAGGCCAAGGCTAAAAAAGAAGCTTCAAGAGAGTGCAAAGCATATATTACATCAAATGGAATTGTACCCAGAACAGAAAACCCATTCTGACCTGGGTTTTATTTTATACAGCTGGTGCCATGATACAGATCACAAATCAGAAACATGCTATACAAGTAAGATGCCTAGCAAAGATATCTAAAGGTATGTCAATACTTTTGCCAATTCCCAAATATTACAATGACGAAAGAAAGCCAAAGGGTTCACCTTCACAATACAGCAGCGCTCAACACGATAACTACAACCAATAGCAGCTCCCCATGCACGAGAACGGACATTATTTCTTAGTGTAGAAATGTAGCCTGCAGCAATAAATAAAATCATGCACACAAGTAATGTGCTAGTAGAAGATAATTGGAGCAACAATAACAGGACAGAGCACAATAAATCACCGGTAAAAGAACAAGCAAAATCAACAAGAAAGTATCCTAGTACCATGCACAGCATCAGTGCAAACCAACATGGATTTTTTGTGTGTACGTCAAGTCTATACTATTTGAAAACACAGCTACATCTGTCTGAGCATGAAAATACACCCATTCAAACTGAAAATCAACATGAAAATACACCTACTTCTCTCCCTTTGGACAGTCTATCTTATTTGAACTGGAAATCATGGTTGAAGCTGAGGAAATAGCTCCTTCTCTTGCAATAGCAAGGCTACAAGCACCGACGCTCTGAAGTTTCTACATAGCTGGAAGCTAATGCAAATGATTGCCTCTTGTGCCAAACCTAGTATACGTCAAGTTCTCAAATTTTCTCACATGCCTTGTAAACAAAGATTTGAGCCCACATGTGACATTTGCCAGATTTCCCTTCTCAATGTGGTAGCTCCAAGTATTTGAGTTAGCATTTTCCAAAACCTGTTAGTGACACCATAAATATTTGCAACTACATCTATTCTCTAACAAACTTTACTGCCTATTCCCTATTCAAGAGCTCCTCTCACTCCACCACCAATACCACTTTTTGTCACGCCAATGATATTCTTTTCACAACCACATTCCAACAAATAAACACGAAACTTTTTTTTTTAACAGAAGACCAATAATTTTGTCTGAAGCATGAGAAGCAAAACATTCAACACTACAACCACATTCAACGGCGAGGCTAGAAATTTATACTTGGGAATGAAGTACAAGATGTAAGGGGCAAGGGACAGAGGGGCAGAGGTCATGATTTTTAGGGGAACAAACAACATTCAATAGGATTTTAGTGGTATTTTTAAGACTTTTAGCAGTAAGTAAGGTTGCCATTAAGAATTTTAGCAGCATTTGCTGAAATGCGTCAAAAGGTTTTGAACTTCTACATATGTTTTTTTCTTGAAGTTTCAGCAGAGGCCAGTTCCCCCATTGCCCCTGGCGACATTAATGTATGCTGCTATGGAAAATATGGACAGGACTCAAAAGGGACTTACAATCTTGAGGAGGTAAGACTCTAATGGTTGCACGCAACTCTTGAATAGCAGGTGGAGGAGGGGAAGCTGTTGGTCGACAGTAACCAGTATGCATGAGAACTGGAAGTAAGGAGAAGAGTGTAAGAAATAATGGTATATCACCAGCATATTCATGATTAAAAGCATCAATGTATTTTCACCACCATATTTGCACTTACCAGCAACAAGATCAGAATCATCTGTGTATATATCCGTTCCCCATAACTGGCCACCTCTAAGCTGAAAATAAAGCATATAATGTAAAATGAAAAACAGATACGACGTCAATTGGACACAAGGAACAGACAGATTATTGTATCCCCTAAAAAAAATAAAATAATAATAATAATAATAATAATCAAGGGTCAGATGTGGGAAACAAGACAGAAGAAAGAATTTTATAAACAGGACTTAATTGACATACCAAATGTTCAGGAAAATAAAAACAAGTGTAAAAAGAGATACTTCCCACTACTCAAGAGGGCTTCACCGTTTTAGTGGCTATGTTCAGGTGCCAAGAGAGTCATTGTTTTCTAACTCAAAATGGTTTTGCTCCAAGGCCCAAGAACCCATGACCAAATTCACATTCCTTGTATCTTAGTTTCACGACTTTCCATTTTCATATGATCTAATAAGTCTGGTTCCAAGCTTTGTCAGCAAAATCAAACAAAAAGCAAGGAAGTTGTGTCTGGATCACAGTAAGATACAATTTTCATTTTAACCTTTAACCATACAATTCTTATCGCAAAAATTTAATTTGCATAAAGCAGAAATCACTTATGAAAATAATCCAAAATTCAATTTTCTTGAATCAGAATATTGTTATAACTCGTTCATGTGATGGAACCCAAAAAAGATGCTTCGGATATCTTTCTAAAGGAAGTAGCCTTGTGCCTTCTGTGGGTCAGGAGGAAAAAGAAAACAATTAAAATCGCAAACTACAGATGTCTGCTGAGCTACTTAGTTGCCGGATGATATCTTTACTAAACAATAATGTTATTTGTCTCGTCACTCCTGGGTTTACTGTTCTGTCACCTTTTTTATACCTAGAGAGAATCAACTTCCTATATATTCTCACACAAATGTTCTTTCAAATCCTTAACATGTACAATAACTGTTTAAATGGTGTACTTTCACAAAGGGGGAAGAAAATAGAACAAAAAGGAGAAATCAGAGTAATTTCCATTAAGCAAAGAATCTCGAAATTTAGGTTAAATTAAAAATGACTCTAAAAATGGAAGAAACCCCACTCACTGAGGCAAGTAAATCAAATCTAAATCCTCAAATTTAACAACGATGACCAAAAAAAAAAAAAGCAAACAAGGACCGAATTAGAATTATCAAACTAACCCCACATCAGTTATAGACTTTATTTACATGTATATGCTTAGGGATTCAGACCCAAATACTGGATAACAGTGATATAAATACAAGAATTTGTCGCAATAAACTTCAAATGTTCAAGCATGTTCAAATTAGTGTAATTGGGAATGAAAATGCTAGGGAAAAAATTCGACGCAGATAAATAATTGTGCAAGCAACATACAAATCAGTGTAATTGGGGTAAAAAGATGAATTGCAAATGGAAGATGGGATAGGAAGGAATCCAGATAACAAATAAACTATTGGAAAAAGGAGTTGACAATTTACAAAAGAAAATGTTTTCCTATGAAATCAATACCCCCCCCCCAAAAAGGAGGAAATTAACTTCATTAATGGAAACCCAGATGGTACATTGAAAATTGCGTACATCAAACTAGGGTCTTAATGCAAATCGCTAAATGAGAAAGCAAAAATAAAGGAAAACTGCCTCCCTGTTCCTGATAAAGAGCCTGTACAGTTAACTACCCATAATAAGTGAATATGCTAATATATTGATCACTTGTTTCTTCATGTCCTTCATCTTCAGATGCATGGAGCTGACTGTTTAGTATCTATAATGAACATCAGATATGACCAAAATGTTGGGTATTTCCAATGACGAGTTTAAAGTTTTTGGATATACCAAATAGGAAAGGAGGGAGCCAGATGGTCAAATGGCCTTCAAGAGGAGGTATTGTCATCTTTGAACGAGTGTAATGGTGACAAAGCCCTACATGAAGAGTACCAAGGTTACACTACACATTCATCAACGAGAGCTGGGAGGTAGTTAAAGAGAACTGTTTCTTTCCCTTTTTTTTTTTGGGGGGGGGGGGGGGGTTCCTAGTTCAGGAAGCCTCATAGGATGTCTAATTAGTACTATTTTAGTCCCTCTTCCCAAATTTTGTATTGGCGAGTGGGCCAAAGATGGTCACAGTGTCAGTTGTAGCGAAATACTGGCATGCTTTTGTGCAGACAAATACATGAGGGTGTTAAGACTGCCAATGAACTTGTCCGTGCAAACTTGAGAGAAGGTATAGTTGTTTGCAAATTAGATATGAACAAAGCCTACAATCATGTTTATTGTAGGTTTCTTTTGTACATAATGAAGAGAAGAGGTTCTCGGGGAAAGAGGAGAAGTTGGATTAAGAATACAATTCTTCTCCATTCTCTTTCCTTCTCCTGACTGGTTTTTCTAAGGGTCGAGGTTTGGGAAGGGGGGGCCTTTCTCCCTTTCTATTGAGAGAGGTGTTGAGGAAGATGATTTCAAATGGTGTGGAGTTAGCATGGTTAAGTGGGTTTAGAGTAGGGATGAGAGAACAAAAAGCTATCAAAATCTCCCATCTTTTGTTTCACAATGATGTGATTTGAGTTTTAAGTTGATATCACCAATAGAGCAGAAGGTGAACTTTGTAAAGACTAAGCTCATCCTCGTAGATGCTTGTATTGGTTTGTTGTCTTTGATTTCTAGGGGTAGAGTGGAGAGCCTTCCCTTGTTCGTACCAGGACTTCATCTTGGATAAAAACACAAACAGTGCTGTCAAAGGCACTCCAGGTACTCATCTAGGTGCTCGAGGTGCTAACCCAAGAGGCCTTAGACAAGGCACCTTCAGAAAGGTGCACAACGAAGGCACCTCCTTTTCCGCCTACAAGCCAAGGCACAAAGGCACTAGGCATTAATAAAATTTAAATTTCTCAACTATTCTTGCAAAGCATTTTTATTCTTATTTCCTTCACTTTTACTTCTTAACCTTGCTCTTTCTATATTGGGTCCAATCAGTCCCTTTTTCATTCTATTTAATTTTTTTATTTTCTTTTTCTTTTGATCTGTCTCTTCCACACCATTGATTCATGTTTCTCAAGTTTCCGCTTTGTTTTGCTGCATGCTTGAGATGTAAGTAGATTGAGAGATATAACTTGTCGAATTTTTCAAATGACATTTTGTCAGTATTTAGCATATTGTAATCTGTTTTACTATTGGTAATAACTAGTTTGTGATTGTGATATATAACCTTTTTCTTTTGAATCAATAGTGGATTTTTTTGTTTGTGGGTAATTTAACTCTTTAACAACTTTTGTTCTTGCAAACTGAATATTTATTTAAACAAGCACTTCACTTTACATGCGCAGGAGCCTAGTTCATCAGGCACTAGTGTCTTAATGCCTTAAGGATGCCTAGCGCCTTTAACAACACTAACACAAAGAGAAAGCTACTAGGGCCAATTTAGTGGAAAGTTTGAGAAGCAATTAGCAAGTTGGAAAAGACATATGGAAGGCACACTCTAATCAAGACCACTCAGACCAATCTTTAGGTGAATTTTATGTCACTTTCCCCATCTTGAAATCTATCGCCAAAGAATTAAGGACATCCCAACAAGATCCTTGTGTAGCAAGGAGGATGCTCAAGATAAGATTAGTTTAAGTGGGACATGGTGAAGATTCATATTCAAGATGAGGGTTGGGTTGGGGTGGGGATGGTGAGGGGTGGGTGGGCTGACATTACAAAATTTGAATAAAGCCCTGTTAGAAGAGTGGTTGTGCAGGGGTGGCCAATACGGCGCATAGTCAAATTAATATCAATGATATTTGTGGCTAATATGGTGTTAAAAAGGAGAGAGAAAAAAAATCCAAATTCTGGGGTCCCCTGAAACTATTTCCAATCTTGGGGGTTTGACCGCCTAAACGACACTTTATTTTTTCTTTTTTACCAGATTCAACTAAAAACTGTCATCTTTGATGACAGTTAAAGGACAGTGCCTATAAACTTTTTTATGCTTACCAAAATCCTTGTAAAACCGTCATTCATGAAGACAGTTTCAAAACCACATCATGAGCCCCTTTTTTTTCTAATCCCACAAATTAGTGATGTAGCATCTCGCAATGTAGCAAATCTCCAAGTTGGGGGGCACACATAAACTGTCATTCGTGATAACGATTTCAAAACCATAGTACTGGTTTCTGGTCATATCTTGCAGAAATCCAAAATAGTGCCACGCCATTGTGGCACTGACATGGCAGCTCAAGCCCTCAAGACCTCAAACAGTTTTAGGAGAACCTACACCAAAATAAGAATTTCCCAGTGATCTTCTTCAAAAGAGGAGACCTCATAGATCAATCTTCCCGGATGTTTGTGTCATGCACCATACTAGCTTTGAAACAAGAGATCTCCTATTTTGACATTGCTCAATTATGAGGAAGATGTGAAATCGCCTCTTTGTGGTGTGTGAAAATAATTAGGTTTGTCCTAGGAGTTTTCAATGATTCATTCCTTTCAAATTTTAGAGGTTTTAGAAGGCAGAAAGATGCTCAATTGTGGTGGAAATGCGTCATCCCATGGTGCATGATAAGGAAGCAGAATTCTAGAATTTTTCGCAATTAGTCAATTAAACCTTCTATTTTATGAGATAAAATTGTTCTTGATACTTCTCTACAGGGTTAGGCCTTCGAGATTTATAAAGGTTATTATCTTGAAAATATGAAGAGGGATTGAAGAGCAATTGTGCATTAGTTTTCCTTGTATTTGTTGTTTTGTCCCTCAATACCTTTAATGTTTTCCTATCCTTAGAAGCTTTTGCATATTCTTTTGGCCATTTAATACATTCTTCATTTCTAATTTTAAAAAAATAAAAAAAAAAGTGCTTGTGGAAGTTCTGAACCAAAACTAACAGTTTCTGGAGGACGGTGATAGTTATCAAGTATGACATGACTCTCAATGGATGGATGACTAGTGAGGTAGCATGGCCTTCTGGAATTGCAGTCTTTAAAGACTCCAGCAGTGTGGACCATGGTGGGTAATGGCTAGAGGATCTCCTAGAATGATTTGTGTGGTTGAAAGCTATTGTTCTAAGTGTTTTAGACTCTATGGGATAATTGTTGTGGATAAAGATGATGCTGTAAGTGTTTTGATTCTAGTGCAAGGTGGTCACCATCATTGGAGATGAATTTTACAAAGCAAGCAAATAATTGGAAATAGGAGAATGTCTTTAATTTATTTGAGCATCTGGAGTGGGTGCTGCTAATCCAAACTCGAAGGATTCAGTGGTTTGGAAAAGTATCTTCTTCGGAAGCTTTTCATTTTAGGGGCTATTAGAAAAGGCTTGGGTTAGAAGCTAAGGCTGTGGGAAATATTCAATTCCCGAGAGTGATTTTGTCTAGGGAGCAGTTTAAGAAGGGAGAATTTTAACCCAAGGAATCTCCAAAGGAGTGATTTTTCTCTGGTCAACACATGTGCATTGCGGAACAAAGAGCTTGAGTTGTTGATTATTTGTTGCTTCACTATGTTTAGACACGCTTCATACAGGAAAAGCATTTTCTTTTTTGTACAATGAGAGGGTGACTTTGAGCTCTCTTCAAAGACTTACGGGCTTGGAGTGCTTTGAAAATTGATGCAGCAAGGAGAGTTCATAAGATGCTCCATCTAGCCAAGACAATTTGGAGGGATCAAAGTAAAATATTACTTTTTAAGGATAGAGACATCATGTTTAGCTCTATGGACAGATTCCTTGAGTGCTTGCTTTTAGGCCTTCTTCAAAATCATTGGAGACCCTTGTAGAAGTTATTAATTTTGTAGATTCTGCAATGCAATTTATTTAGCTGAAACTCCTTGGTGCTCTTTCCCTGTTATTTCTTCTATGTAAAGCCTCTTCTTTTTGTTGGGGGGAGAGAGAGAGAGAGAGAAAATGGCCTGAAGTGCCATATGATTATCAACCAACACCACCACAAAGAGATCAATATAGCAAGGTAACTAGGACATCATAACTTCCATAGACTCACAAATTAGTTTCATCTTGATCTTACCTGGCGATTTGTCGCAGTGACATGCTCAGCTGGTATTCGGATTTCCAATGTAGGTCCACTATTAGTGCTTTCACCATTATTTTCAACTTGAGATGATTCATACTCCTTCCAAAGTTTTATTAGTTCTTGCATACATTCACCAACTTTATAAACCACAGTGGACACCTCAGGCTTACCTGCAGCTGTCAATAAGCCACTAATGGCATAAGTTGTCATGTGAAAAATACCAAAATATTTTATCATGAAACTTAGATCGAGTTTCTTTACAAATTTGCATACAAAACAAATGACAAGCTGCTTGAGTTAACTTTCTGATATTCAAAATGTTTTTTAACATTTGGCATTCACTGGCTTAAGTAATTTTTGAACAACAAATAGTTCCTAGACAACAGCATAACCGAAAATCTTGTGAATCTATCATAGAAAGATAAAACTCAATAAAACAACCAGAAAGGAGGATATGGATTAGAAAATTACCCCCAAATATTCAATTACCTGAGGTTAACCAACAAGAGAAAATAATGAAATGTTCCTAGATAATTCTAGTTATAGGATTGCTTTCCCAATTACTTGAGGTATATCAAGTACCCATATGACATATTCTAGTCCCGCTTAATTAAAAACATTGCCCACTTGGAAAGCACCTAAGATAACAAATCCACATCCACATTATTCACAAGTGAGCCATGAATACAACACTTAAGTCTGATCATCATTCCATGAAATCCAGCCAGAGGGGAAATTTTATGTAGATTTGGACACACCGCATCTAAACTCAGTAGGTGCTAGCAACGCGAGTATAAACGACATAAATGGCCAGAACATTTATGTTTTCACTCCTTACTTACAGCACATTAAGAAAATTTATCTGACTAAAAAATGCAACTACTCATTGCTTATTCCTTACACCATGCCCTGAAAGATCCATCTTGTTAACAGCTTCTACAAGCCAATAACTAGAAAACATTTTACACTCAGGTAACCCGAGAATAAATTGCAATATCTTTCTTTTCTTTCTTACTGTTCCCTATTATGTTGCTGGGCCATTTGTGAACTAGTGCTATTAAATAAAACACTAAAACCCTAGCACCAAAAATTAAGTGCTGAATCTCAAAAGATGGATATACAAAATGTAGAAGCCATAATATAAGCAGCTTAATTTCTTTCAGGATACAATTAGACTGGCAGAAACAATACCACATATCGTTAAACACAAAAAATTATCATTCTAATCTCTATTGTTTTTGCCACAAAAATGAATAAATGAAATATATTTAGAAATATTCGCATCATGGCTTTTACTATGATATTCACATTAAACAAAATCGTTAACTCAATCATTTTCATTTATTAATGTTCACAAGTATGGTATCCAAACTAACACATTAATTGTGAATGGGATGTATGACCGTGCACCTTCGAAGTTAATTAGGGTGAGGAAGGATGTATGTTATAATGATTTAATTAGGGTGAGGAACGATGTATGTTATAATGAGTTGGTGTCGGTGATATGCAAGAGTCATCGGATCAATTCCATGACACGATATGTGGAGATTTTTCATCATTGTCCATGTCATACATGTAACGTGGGAATGCATGATTTGAATTGGTGTCAATTAGTGATGATGACAATGTTCTTAACTTGATTGAGTTTGCAGTGGGCATGGGAATGGGTACACTCATGAGTTATACACCAAATCATATGAGAATGGAACATCCATGCATCAATATTGTGATTATACAGATAACTATCCACATATCAAATCTCGAGTGGATTTAACTCTCACAGATGTGGATAACAATATTGATGAGGAAGAAATGGTAGAAAAAGAGTCGAAAGAAGAGGCGGAAGAAGAGGACGATGATGATGGAGAAGATGTCGGAGAAGTTGGTGGATGTAGTGGGGGTAGTGCTGCGAACGAGTTAATGATCGGATCCTCCTCGGCCATTGCAACCATTGGTGGTGGTCGGAGATTTGCCTATGGCCAAATAGATGGCTCAATTCCCTTTATGACCACCACACCCAAAGGTGATGGTTATGTGACTTTTGAGTAAGATTGTAGATTGACAGGCAATAGTTGGAGTTTCAGCGATGCATTGAAGAAGGGGATGAGGTTTGAGTCAAAGGAATAGCTTATTCATGCTGTAAAAATACATCATGTGAAGCATCACTATAAATTTCGTGTCGAGAGATGAACCCATATACTTTGGACAGCAATATGTACTCAAAGGGATGAAAGTTGTAGGTGGAGGTTGCATGTTCGTAGGACAAGACTAGTTGGTACCTTTGTGATTAGTGTTGTTGAGGAACCACATACATAAGTGAATGCTGGGTAGACGCAAGATCATAGACAATTAGATTCAAATTTGATAACCCAATATTTTCTTAATTTTGTGAGGGAAAATTCTAGTGTCAAAGTTTCTTTCCTCAGAACTGTTATGACTGAGAGGACCATATGTGCAGTTTCCCATAGATACAATTGGCTCGGCTCTTAGATACAATAGTGCAAAGGAATCCAGGAACACAAATCAGTTGGAAGTTGAGTCCGCCAAATGCTAATGGTGAAATGATTTTTGAAGCTATGTTTTGGGCATTTGATCCTAATATCATGACTTTTAAGAATTGTAGGCCATTGATACGTGTAAATGAGACTCACCTCTACGGAAAATACAAGCACAAGTTGTTGATTGCATACAGTATAAACAGAGCGAATCACATTGTTCCGCTGGCATTTGGGTTTGTTGATGAAAAGTCACTAGCCTCGTGGTATTGGTTTTTGATGTGTGTGCGAATGTTATTAGAGATAGGGAGGGTCCATTTGCTTAATTTCAGATCAACATAAAGTGATAAGGACAACAGTTGCTCATCCAGAGTTCGGATGGTCACCTTCCAATGCTGTGGCAATTTTGTATACGTCATATTGTTTGTAATTTCAACATGCACCACAATAATCAAGCTCGAAAGAGAGTTGCCACCATTACTGCATTACAGGCACAACATAAAAAATTTGACTTATATATGACGAGGATGAAAGAGATAAAAAAAAGATGCCCTATATTATTTTGCTACTATTGCCCCTAAACAATGGACTCTTTCTCACAATGGTGGCTTTCGTTTTGGGTATATGACAACAAATATAAGTAAAAACTATAATGTTGTGTTAAAAGATATAAGAAATCTACCCGTTGTTGTCTTGGTATTTAAGGCCTTTTATAATTCGGTGAACTACTTTAAAACTCGACTGGAAGAGCTGAGAGCAGGAATAGGAAGAACAGAGTGATACACAAAATATGCCTCGGCCATACTTGAGAGATAGATGAACACGACTAACCTCCATTCTGTTGTCTCTTTTAACAAGGAGCATAGAATCTTTAAGATAGAGACAGACCATAGACAAACACGATATGGCCACAAGAGAAGTAATAAACAAATCATAAATGTAAGAAATGAGCATTGTATACGTGGGAAGTAGCATACATATAGAATTCCTTGCTCACATGCAATTGCTACACTGACAAGGATGATGACTGATGTGCATATGATCGTCGGGAAATAGTATACATGGAAACATGAACTTAGAATATATGAGCATCATTTCTCACCGGTCAACGACGATTCGAGATGGTCCATGGGTTCGTACCCAGCCATCATTCTCAATAGATCACTTAAACGTGAGAAAGAAAAACTTAAATCATCTCGATATCACAACGAGATGGATCTTTAGGAATCATCCTCGCGGACATCATGTGAGAGTTGTACTGCAAAGGATCACAACAGGAGGAGATGCGCAAGGCAATTGAGATGTGAACTTTGTGACAGACAGGGGCACGATCGAAGAAATTGTTGTCCGACCCAAACGAATCCAAATGCTTGATTGTATTTGTATAGTGAGGGTTAATGTAATTCTTGTATTTCTTAGTGTACCAAATATCTTGGTGTTAGTGTTAATAAACTAAGTGTTGATTTATTTGACATACTTTTAATGTACTAAGTGTTAATATACTAAGTATTGATGTATTTGGCATACATTATATTTATTAAGTGTTAATGTACTATGTGTTAATGTATTTGGCATATATTTAATGTACTAAGTGTTGATATATTTGGCATACATTATATATACCAAGTGTTAATGTACTAAGTATTGATGTATTTGGCATACATTATATGTACTAAGTGTTAATGGCTATTAATAGAGATTTGGTGTTGGAATGTCTAGTCTTTTTCAAACAAAATTAAAATTAAAATAAATTCTAATAAATCTGTTGTGTTTAGGTTTCAATGCTAGTTGTATAAATCTGTTGTGTTTAGATTTTAATGTTATTATACTGTTGTATTAATGATTTATTCTTTCATCTTGTCGCAGATAGATCTTGGACCTTCTGATCAGAGCCTTCTACGCTTGCAGCAAGTTCACCGTTCTTCAACGGTTTGGGATGGAGAGGACCACACCTGGCTCACTTGTCATCGACATAAGACTGTTCTACGACGTTAGCAGCATGTTACATCGACGAGTGAGTGGTTCCTTTCCTAAAGCAGTCTGGATTTTTGGGTGTAGCTAGATTGCGGTTTATACAATTGGATTGGCATCTCATTACAGTCTTAATAGAGCGATGGAGGCAGAAGGCGCACACGTTTCGCCGGATGGTATCCAACAAGAAAAACTCTACAGAATGGTTTAGCCGGATGGAAAGATTCATAAGGGAATTTGAGCAATGAATGGAGCGAATGGAGCTGGAGCAGCGAATGGCTAGGGTGGAGGAACTCTGGCAGTCCAACAAGAAGTTGCTGCAGCAACAGCAAACAGCACTGATCTCGCAAATGAAAAGGCTTCAGCAAGAGCTGCAAGGGCTCAACAAGGTCCAGGATGTGGGGAGAAGCAGCCTTGGAGACCAAGGGGAGGAAAGGAGAAATATGCTAGAAAGAGGGACTACCATCCCTAGAAAGTACCCTAACTTCAACAGCTATGAATATAATAAGTTTGAAAGGGCCTTCAGCTTTCCATTACCGATGATCAGAGGCCTTTTGTGGAGGAAATATTTAAGAATGTGGGAAAGAGTGGAGACACGTATCTTGAAGTGAATCTGTCCAGGACCCAAGATACTTGAGAAGCCCCATCCTAAATTCAAGCTTGAGGACAAGCTCTTCGTATAGAAGGGGAGTAATGATATGCACTTGGATATTATCGGAAAGAATTATTCTAGAGAGTGCATATCACAGGAAAAAGATCTTCTATGAGAATATTTAGAAATTAGTAAAAAGGAAATATTTATGGTAGTTTTTTATTTTAATTGATACAAATCCTTTTAAAATTAGTAGTTACTTTCATATTAGAAATGATTTTAGAGATTTGTTTTTAGTAAGAATTCTATTTTATTGTAAACTCTAATTTTCCTTGTTTAAAGGGAGTATGATCAATAAGAAACAAGTCTAAATTCTTATAAAAATAGTGTGGTAGGAAACTTGTTAGGGAACAAGTTTCTGGCCGTCAAATCTAGGGTCTAAGAGAGAGAAATCTCTAGCAAGGAAGAAAGGAATTCCTTGCAGAGTATCCATCGACTATATCCTGTACCTGGACCATATCAAAAAACAATTGTAAAATGCAATAGCAAATGAGCATATGTTAGTTTAGGATAAAATAATCCATGTAAAAATTGGTAAATTATCTAAATGCATAGATTCACCAGAACAAGATTTCCTGAAAGTATGCCTCACAAATATATGAACAGCTTACCTTGGAACCTGCACCAAAAAGAAAAAAGTATATCAGTTCACTGTAACCATAAAAATTGAAGAGTACATCCAATCAAGATATATGGAAACTTGTAATATCAATTGGGAAATATACATCCTGAGCTTCCTGGTTCAGACAATCAGCCCCAGACTAGATGCCTCTAAACCTCTGGCAAACTAACGCAATTAATTATTCAAATTCAACTTAAGACCAAAATATTTGGTAATTGTGATGCACAATTTTCATCAACCAAGTTACAGAAATTACTTTTACTCCTCTTTCACAAATGGATCTCTTAGATCAAGGATTCGAATTTGAGGAGAACAAAGCAACATAATTATGTATGTAAGGGAACTACAATATCCAGCAATACGTGTAATACTTTAATTGAGAACAAAATGGAAGAAAAATCTTAATTTCATGAGGAAAGAAAAGCTTGGAGACTTGAAAATGAAGTCATACCCACACTGGAAGCCATATCAATTACAATATTTGTCACAAACCATAGCATGTGGCACATATTATTACCGTTGATTGTTTAAAAGTTCAAAGGTAAGCTTACTAGAAGACAAGTGTTGATAAGACTCAACAAAGAAAAGGCAAGAAGAGGAAAAAAAAAAGAAAAAAAAGGACAAAAATTTGACCGGCCTAACCTAAGATAATCTAACCTCAAAAGATGGAATCAAAAAAGGAACTGTTACAACATTTTGGCCATTGAATAACCATATTACTGCTACCACAATTAGTAAGCTCGTTATCTGTAACATAGTAATCATCGTGGGGTTTCAGACACAAGTTTGATTAACAACTTCAATTCTTTATGTGTTAATGAAAATGAGTTAGCATAAAAGAACTCGTTGAAGCTAAGATATGAGGAGAACTTTGCTGCTAGGAGGACAGATGTTTAAAGGGGAAAAGATTGATGAGATATCCTCCAAGAACATACCAAACTAGATGGTGCAAGAAAATTAAATAATAGAATTATGCAGTCAATTTAATGGGGGTGTGCGTACAAAAGAGGAGCATGGAAGAAGTGCAAAAGCAGTATTTTCTAAATATCAGGCAAAATATCTACAAACAAAGCAACATCATAAGAAGAAGAAAAGAACTTTTCCAAGAACCAAAATGTTACAGTCTTCAACAAGATATCTAAAAATACTGCCAGCAGCATTGTCAATTTCCTCAGAAATTGTCCTTCCCTCAAACCAGCTGAAAAATGGTAAGAGGGATAAATGAACAAGCTTTTTCTTCATTAAACATCTCCTAGCACTCCTCCATGCCCACAGCTCTGTATGCAAACACATCAGAGACACCCAATCAATTTGGAGAAGAGAGAGAGAGAACTAGATTCCATTTGACTCTAATCATGGAGGAGGTGATCCACATTTTTTTATAGAAAAAGAAATTTATAATAAAGGTACTAAAAAAGAATGGAATAAGGACTTCAAAGGATGAGAAATCCTTAGAGGTTATATTAAAAAAATATATATATACAAAAAGGAAGGCCAAAAAATTAATGCAACACTCCTCTTCAAACCTTCTAAACTATATTCATTGAAGACCCCAAGGTGTAAGCCCACAAAGAAGTATAGAAGATGAACTCATCCCCAAGAATGTGGAGGTGATCCACATTCTCTGCCCCATTTTTACATAAATGACATATATTTAACACCAAGATTTCTTTCCATTGAAAATTATCCTAGGTTAGAATCTGATCCCAAGTAGTCTCCCCCAAGAAAATAAAGCAACATTCACCAGAACATGTGACTTCGGAAAGCTTTCTGCCAGAAAAGGTCGATCCACTCAACCCTTCCTCATGACCACTTTTCCACTTATGGAAACCTTTTATAAAAAACTCTCAAGAACCTTAAAATATTCCAAGGCAGTCTTGACCACCAATAGGCAAAGCCACATCTTCAAGGACCTTAAAAAGGGAAAAGAAGCTGCCCAGATCTCAAACATTCATGCGGTGAGTGAAGACAACGGACCAAAGGACCACATCACCATCAAGAACATAAGAGGAGCTGATCAAGGCATCCTTATCTTTGCCTCACTTCCTATCTCTTTCTGGTCTTGTGCAAAGCAAGCTGCTGGCAGTGAAACCAATAGCAGGCCCAGGCCCATCCTTGCCCTCAAATCACCATATGCAATCATGTCTAATCATAAACCAACTACACTAAACTTCGCATCTTTGGATACCGAGGCAAAGACATTGGAAGTGATCCTTAAGGGGAATATTATCATCAAATACCCAAAACAATAGCAACAACCCCTCACCCATAATGAAAGATATCCCCTTCAAAAAGTCATCCCAGCCCCTCCTTATGGCCTTCCATTACCTAACTCCAATAGGACCGCTCCCCTCCCTTGTCATCCAACCATATCCGATCATATTTAATGTCAATTTAACATCTTTTTTTTGAAAACACATAACAAAGATCCAGAGGAAAAAAAAATGCTCAATTCCAAAGTATTGAAAGATGGAGATAATACTCATCCCCTCACCCCATCACTAGACAATAACAGAGCTAATTTCCTCCTCTTCCCACCCAAAAATGTCCACTAAAAGGTAGTAAAAGCTTCTCAAAAGCAATCTTCACGATGAATGAATCATCTAGGGAGAATATACTTGCCTCTATTATAGTTACACTCTAAATGCTTAAGAGTGCAGAATCTTGGTAACACCGAGAAGCAATTTTAGAGCCACAACAAGCTTATTCATATAGCCAATGTCCATTTTACTGATTGACATTCATAAATAAGATTCAAGAACCAAAGCACTTAGCCCATATAATAAACCATCCCTTTTGTTGTCTTTTATTGATACATCACGACACCTTCCAGAATTTTAGGAATGCCAACTTATTGGAATCATCAAGAAGCAATTTTGGACTGAGTCACACCTAACTAATCAAGTAATGGAGCATCTCAACAATTCTAGAGTAAATCAACAGATGAGAAGTACCAGCGTGTTGGACACCAGTTGGTTGGACCATCTCCCTAGCATGCAGTAGTAACCATAAGTTTTTAGCTGCTTATCTTTTATGAGTACCAGTATGACTGTATTGTTTTTATGCTTCCCCAATATGATGGAGAAGGGGCAAACTTTGTGTTTTTGACCTTCCAAAAGGTTTGGGTTTTACTCTACCTTTTTGTGACCACTAGAAAGCATTGATATCACACACTAAAATACCATGTAAATTTGAAATTACAGGAATCCTGAAACAGATAATGAGCCAATTGCTGCACGATCTAATGACTCATGACATGACCATCTACAACTTGCTCATGAAAGGCAGACAGGGACAGTCCATGCTAATGAGCAATGCATTATGCAGATATAACACCACTTTTTGATCTTAGCTATGACCAAGACACACAAAAATGTACGGGAGATATGTGCCACACATGATTAAGGGCATAAAATTAGGCTTTAAACCTATTCTGGGATTGAGTGCCAATAATACAAGCTAGCATGACTGAGTGTCTAATCAATATTCAGTTTGCATCTTTTGCACTTAGAAAAGTCCTCTTTCATATCATAACAAAAAAGAGTTTAGTAAGTCATACCCTTCAGTGTCTTGACCATGGGATCTAAACCGGATATCACGATTTGCCACTTGAGGACTTCCCCTTGGTCTAAGCATCCTTTTACGCTGCTGCACACCATAATTAAAAACTTCTCTTTCCCTTTCTATGCCTCCATCAAGATCAGTACAACCATCATCAGATTCTTTGTCATAGCTCCTAACACGCTTTTCAGGTCTATCTCCTTCTAAATCTGCATCTTTCTCTCTTCTCCTGTCCTTGCCCTCCCTGTCAGCATTTTTCCAGTCATCAAAATCTTTGTTTTTCTTCTGCTCCAAAACTGCATTTTCCTGCTCTCGCATCGGGACAGAAGTATCAACCGTCTCCTTTTCACTTTGCAAGGCCTCTTTCTCAGGCACAATCCATGCTTCTTTCTTAATATGATCCTTTTCCCTTTCTTTTGGGCGTTCCTTGTCCTTCAAGGAATCCTTCTTTTCCCTTTCCCACCTGTCGCTTCCTCTTTCTTCTCTTGACAATTCTTTGCCATCGCTACCAGTATTACCAGGTTGCAAGTTGTTCCAACGTTCCCTGTCCCGTTCTTCCCATTCCCGATGCTTCATATCTTTTCTCTTTCTATCCTTCTCCTTGAGCTTATCATCGAATTTGTTCTCACTAACAGTCTCATGTGTTTCACCACAATCCCTCTCTTCGCTTAATAAACCAGTAGGTCCATGCACAGTAGAGCGGGTAGGAACCCAGGGGTCCATACCCCCGCCCGATGTCTCATTGTATATTTTTCCTCTATTATATTCTGCTTTTGATTCTTTCCAGTTCAAGTGGCTGCTACTATCCTTTTCCATCTTCATGTCACCTTTCAAATCAGTATGAATTTCACGATCATGCTTTATTTCCTTATTATCATCCCCTCTACTCTCATATTTCGGGTCTTTTTCAACTTTGGTGCCTTGTAAATCCCTCTTTGGATCAACATGTAACTCCCTAATCTCCGGCTTGGCATCTCTATTATCAACTTTGAGATCCCGGGCATCCTTGGAATCTCTAGAATCAGAAGCAGCAGAATTCTCAACATGGATGTCATTATTATTCAAGGATGGTGAAACTCGGTAGACAGTATTCAAAGGTGACCTTCGATCAGCATCACAGGATTCTACACGTGGAACCTTGGGCATCCGTGCATCTGGGCCCAATTCAAAGGAGGAATGAGCAGCAGCATTAACAGGAGAAGCTGAAGCAAATGGAGGTGTGTCTTCATGTGGGAGAGGGTGTTTCGAAGGGACTCCATGACCTGGAATACTCCCCTCATCCTGCAACCTCTTGGGAACACCACTCATTCTGTTTCTTCTCTTAAATCACCTGTAAGTGCCCCAAATAGAGTGAAACCCAAAAATCCCAAGGACGCAGGAAAATATGTGCTGGTGTGTAGTGGTGTCTGTGCACCAGAACATATTCGGCAGTATTGTCCTCACCCTACCCTGAAACCTTCTAAAACCCTCATTAAACATGTCTCTACGGTTGTTTTGTTTACAAATTATGGCCTAGGATATGATAGTCCTCCATTCAAGGATAAAATACCCATGATTCCAACACAATTCAAGAGAAGTCGTTCTCCACTTCTGAATAGATTTTCCTTTATGAGTCAAGGTATACGAACATCAAACAATTTAGAGAGGGGGGAAAGAAAAGCTCTAACTTGAAACTACGACAAACCAGCCGTTAACACAACATAGTGTTCTGCTTAGGACAAAGAAGACAAGTATGTAGCAACCAAACTAGAAAACAAGAGCAAGCTATGAAATTTTACCTCACAGGAATAGCAACACGAGCAGGGTTGAAGCCCTAAATTCCATTGCTCTCCAGAACTAAAAGACGTGCGAGTTGCGGAAAGACTAAGTTCGGAACTATGCCAAAAAATAATAATAATAAAAAAATTCTTAATTTTTCGAAGATGACGAGTTTTCAAAACTCGATTAACACTATTTATCATTTAATAATATTAAAATAATATTAAAAATTAAGGTTTGTCGAGTTTTAAAAACTCGACTAACACTGTTTATAAGTTTGTCAGGTTTTGAAAATTCGACCAATACTATTTATGGGTCGATCAAGTTTTAAAAACTCGATCAATTTTCTATAAAATGATGAATAGTATTAATCGAGTTTTCAAAACTCCACCTACTTGAGTCATTTTTGGAATATATTTGAAGAACATGTGGTTTTAAGAATTTTTTTTTTTTTGTCAATTTCGAATATGTCTCTTGCAGAAAGGTTCTCTTGCAGAAAGGTACAATAATGGCTATATAAATGAGATGGGAGGGAAAAGGAGAGAGAGAGAGATAGAGTTACCGATTGTAAAAAGCTAGAGAATGAGAGACATGTATGCTTTTGGTGTAAAAAAACAATTTAAATAGTATCGTGAAAAAAATATTTCCTCATCTAACGCACACATGACGAATTTTGAAGTCCGTCATGCACTGTTCACATTAACAGTATCATGACAGGTCTTCAAAACCCGTCATGTACCATATTGTTTATGTGAACAATATAATGACTGGTTTTCAAAACTCGTCATTATATTGTTCACCTAATGTTGACTTTTGAAAACCCATCATGACACTGTTCATGTTGACAGTACATGACGGGTCTTCAAAATCCGTCATGTGTGCGCTAGATAAGGAAATATTTTCCTCACGATGCTATTTTAAATTTTTTTTTTACGCCAAAAGCGTATATGTCTCTAGAGAAGGATCCCGCGGCTCTGGGGCTCTGTGCGGCGAACCCGTGTCCTAGAAGAGGATTACGGCCTATTTTGGGTTGGAAGAAAGTGGGAGGCTTGTAAAAAGGGTGGGATACACCTTGTTGCATGACAATGAGGGTCTATGCACAAGGGTGGCTCGAGAAAAAAGAATGGAAAAAGAAAGAATAAAAGAAGAAGGAAGAAAGACTAAGGAAAACTAAGTAAAATCGATAAAAAAAAAGAAAGGGATATGACTCACGGTTTTGGAGTTAAGCAAAGGCTTTGCATCGTAAGGATCTCTCAAGCAATTGCTATCCTTCAAAAGACGTAGGCCTAGCCTTGTTGCACCGCAGGGATCTCTCACAAGGCAAAGAACATTAGACAAAACAAGTGTTGTCCAAAGACTGCACTATGGAATGCCTAATATCCTACACTCAAGTCTCTCACTAATGAGAAATAGTAAGGAACGAAATTTTCAAGTCTTAACTGTATTTCTGATATGAAAATGATGGGGAGTACATAGGTATTTATAGGCAAAGGAAGGGGGAAAATAATGGGCAGCAATGGGAACATTTCAGCCAAATGCACACCCTTGGCTAAAACATGAGTTCTTTTGGTTTATAACTACCTAAAAAGAGTCCATTCACCCTATATAATGATATCCCACTTATTACAACACTTCAAACATGAATCTTGACACTTAATACTGAATAAAGGGGCATAAATATTGAAATACTAATAATATAAATAATCTGTCCAAATTTGGACAGAATGTGAGTAGTTGCTTGTATGATGCTCATGTCTCTTGGCTGTTTGCATGCACCTGCTCTTCTCCTTGCACCATTTCATTGCCTATTGCCTTGGGAACACCTTTGGAAGTTATCTTGGCTTGGGCTCCTCGATTGCTTGCTGGTTGCCCGTGAATTGGTGTTTTAACACATGCTGGTGCTGGTGCTGGTGCTGGTGCCGGTGCCTTTTCACTTGGCACTGGGGCTGCATTCCTTGGTGCTGGAGCTTGCATTCCTTTGGGCATTGCTCCTTCTTTGTGCTTCTTAATGACCTCTTCTGGTGTCTTCTAGTCCTTAGAACATAACCGTGGCTTGGTGGCAACCTTTGGTAGTGACTGCTCGATCGTGGCCTTTGGTAAAAAACTTGTGTCCATGCGAACCTCCATCGCATTTGTCCCAATGCCTTGCTTGCTACCTGCTGCATGTTGCTTGCTGCTCATTGCCTTATGCTCATATCCTTTTGCTTGCTGCTCATTGCTCATGGCCTTTGGCTCATGGTCTTGTTGCTTATTGCTCGCGGCCCTTTGCTTGTGGCACACTGCTTGTGGCACACTGCTTGTGGCTTGTTGCTTGAGACCTTTCACTTGCTCGTGTCCTTTGGCTCATGCCTCTTGGTTTTGGCCTTTCATTCACACCCTTTGGTCAGGACCTTCCATGCGAAACTCCATGCTATCTACTCGGGTGCTGCTGATGGCCTTTTGAGGGTTCGTTACATTCGCCCTCCTTGAAGAGAAACCTTGTCCTCAAGGTTGATGTGAGGATAGCCTTTGAGACTAGTCATGACATCTCTTCTTCGAATCCTCCTTGTGTTGGGTCTCTCCCTTTTGGGCTGGTTCTTTGAATAAACTCCTTTGCTTGCTTGGATCTCCTTGTGTTCTTGTTGAGAAACGAACTCAATCCTTTTTTGCCTTCTGTTCGTCTTTGGCTTGGTTGCTGTTGCATGGATAGGATCTCCAGTATACTTTTTAAGCCATTTTGCATGAAAGACATGATGTACCTGGATGCTTGGGGGAAGGTTTACCTTGTATACAAGCCTTCTGTACTTGGCCATAATCTAGTACGGGCCATTTGCCTTGAGTTTGTTGGTCGTCTGCTTGGCGTCCTTCTTTTTTTTTGAGGTGATAGTGGAGATAAACCCAATCTCCAACTTGAAATTCTTCCTGCTGCCATTTGAGGTTGTGCATGTCCTTCCGCTGGGCCTGATCCCTTTGACATTTCTCGCAGTGCTTGATGTGATAGTAGATGTCTCTTTTGAGGCCTTCCCATGAGAACTTCTTCAAAATCTTTTTATAGGTTCTAAATGTTCCACGATGTTTGTCTTCTTTGCTGCCATGAAAGTGTGAGAGGATGTTCTTTCGCAATTCCTTGAAGTCAAGCATATAAACCTTGCCTCTCCAAAGAAGCAATCCATTCCTTAATCCATATTGAGTTTCTTCTGCATTACTGTCCTCCAACTTGTGGATAATGTTTCGACTATAGGGATCCTCTTGATGGGCTGTTTTGATGTCTTCCCAAATGCTCCATGGTGGATAGGAAATAAGAATAAATGAGAGAGGAGTATTGGAGTGTTCTTTACTTGTCATATCCATGGCGGGTATCCTTTTGGTTGGCACTTCTTTGTTTTCAGGACTAAGGTCTTCATTCGGCTGTCCTTCCTGTGTCTTTTCAAGGATGACTGGCTCTAGGTTTGATATCTCCATGCCTTTAGTTTACTCCTTATTTGGCATCCTTTTGTTATCGGGTGGCACTTCTTCGGTCATCACTCTTCTTTTTTAGTTGACAACTCTTCGGTTGGCATCTCATTGTCATCAAGTGGTATCACTTTGATCAGCATTTCTTTGATAGGCATCTTCTCGTCATCGGGTGGCACCTCTTCATCTTCGTTGTTGTCCCTCTTGAATTGAATCCATTTGTTGTTGTGCATGAACTCCATTTCTCTTTTGTTGTAATCAGTTACAACTTTTCCAAGTGTCGCGAGCCATTGTACTCCTAATGCAATGTCCATTCCCATTAAAGGTAAAGAGTAGAGATCGGTTCGAATGTCATACCCTTGGATTTGAATGGTGACATCTCGGTGGATCTCTGAACATGGTAACTTTTCGCCACTTACAACTTGCATTTCGAATGATGGCACTTCCTCCACTGGTAACTTCAGCATACCGGTTGTCTCATGATTGATAAAGTTAAGAGATGATCCGTTGTCGATGAGTAGGATTACCTCTCTATTGTTGACTCTTGTCTTGGTGCGCATCGTTCGTGGCTCTTGAACTCCGGCCATTGCATGAATTGATATTGTTGGTCCATCTTCATCTTGAAAGGTGTCTTCTTCTTCATATTCGACTTCTTCTTGAAGTGGTGTCTCTTCACTTTCATCAACAGGTTCGATCATGAAAAGTCATGGCTGCTTGCACTTGTGTTCGGGGGTGAACTTTTCATCACAATAGAAACATAAGCCCTTGGCTCTTCTTGACTCTATCTCGGCATAGGTGAGTTTCTTCATTCCTTGTGGTGTCTTGGTTGATATGGGTTGTGAAGGAACCTTAGAAGTAGTGGGTTTAAGGAATGGTTTGGTGCCTCCTACTCATTTGTTGACTTGCTACCATGATGTCTTGTGGATGTCTTAAAGTTATTCATTCTTGAGTCTTGCAATCTCCCATGCTCGAATCAATGTCTTCGGCCTTTATAACTTTACTTCGGTTGCAAGTTAAGGTTTGAGTCCTCCTATGAATGCTCTAATAAGTGCCTTTTCGGAGTTGAGATTCTTTCGAACTCCTTTTGATAGTCTCATAGGGATGTGGTTTGCTTGAGGCGTGGGAGGGCTTCATCATAGTTGGTGTACTCGGGATCTCCAAATGTCTTCGCAATTTCCTTGTATAGTCTTCACCATGATATCTCCGTTTGTCTTGTAATATATCTCTCCTTGAGCCATTGATACCAAAGCTGCGCTTCTCCTTCAAAATAAAAACTTGCCATACGTACCCTTTCATTGGAGGTTGTTAGATAGTATGAAAAGTATGTTTCTGCACGCGCGATCCATGTTTTAGGATCTCCTTCTTGAAATTGGGGGAACTCCAATCGATGTTGCTCATTTCTGCGCCTTCTTGGGTAAATCTCTTCATCACTTCCGTTGGTTGGTGGCTCTTGGTCTTCATCTTCGGTAATGGATGAGGGTAGTGATGGAACTTGAGTTGGTGGTATAGATGTTTCTCCAATGTTGTCCACGGCTGGTTGTTGATGAGGGCGCCTTCGGCCATGCATTCTTTCGGTTGGCTTGCTTACTCTCATTTCTTGCAGTATGGTAGTGATATTTGCAAGGTTTTGCTCCAGAATATTGAACCATTGGTTCATATCTTGTCTTTCTTTTTGAGCGATTTCAAAGTTAGACTCAAGGGTCTCAAGCCATTCCCTTTGAGTTGGAACCTTTTCAGCCATAATGAAAAGTTTTCGTGTTTTTTATTTTTGTGAAAAAGAAAGAATAAGTTTTTGGACAGGGGAAAGAGAGGTGTTTGTGCTTGGTACTGGCACTTGTATTCTTTCTAGCATTGCTCCTTCTTTGTGCTTCTTCGTGGCCTCTTCTGGTGTCTTTTGGTCCTTAGAACATAATTGTGGCTTGGTGGCAACCTTTGGTGATGACTGCTCGATCGTGGCCTTTGGTGAGAAACTTGTGTCCATGTGAACCTCCATTGCATTTATCCCAATGTCTTGCTTGCTGCCTGCTGCATGTTGTTCATTGCTCATTGCCTTATGCTCATATCATTTTGTTTGCTGCTCATTGCTCATGGCCTTTGGCTCATGGTCTTGTTGCTTATTGCTCGCGGCCCTTTGCTTGTAGCACGCTGTTTGTGGCTTGTTGCTTGAGACCTTTCACTTGCTCGTGTCCTTTGGCTCGTGCCTTTTGGTCGTGGCCTTTCATTCGCACCCTTTGGTCAGGACCTTTCATGCGAACCTCCATGCTATCTGCTCAGGTGCTGCTCATGGCCTTTTGAGGGTTCGTTACACTCTGTCGACGAGGTAAAGAGAGAAGATGTGATTTTGCGAGATTTGAACGGATTTGACCCCGATTGAAAAAAAAAAAATCCGTAAAATAACTTTCGTGAAAAGAAATTCAGTTTTTAACCCATAATATTCGCGTTTTAATAACTCGACCAATATTGATTGAGTTTTGAGAACACATCAACACTCTGAACCCCCCTATACCCATACTAACTATATAAAGAAACCAAAAAAGCCTGCAAACAATCCAAACCCAAACTTTGCAAACACCAAATCCAAACTCTACAGTTCCACTACAAACCCTAACACCAAAATCCAATACAAAAACCAAATTCAATCTTCACAATCCAAACCTTATAACCACAAACCAAATTCATATTCAAACCGAACAATTTCAATTCACATATATCATTTCAAACTAAATTCATGTCTAAGTTTATATCCAAACAATCTATCACAAACAAATCAGTAAAACAATTACAATTACAAAGATCATTGAAATAAAATATGATTTTTATTAATATAACGAAATATGCGAAATACAAAGTCCAGTAAATCAATGTCTTCTTCTTCTCCTACTATAATGTCTAACACCTGGTCTACCTATCCTAGGATCAGGATATATAAGTCCTTGATCATCTATCTGTGAAATCTGAGAATGACTATCATCGTCCTGGAGGGCAAAAAGAACTAGTGAGGATACATGAAGAATGGTGGGCCACCTCCTCCCCGAACCTGTGTCACCCCCTCACCCATGTCAACATTCGGACAAACTCCCCTATATGGAGCACCTGGAGTTAAAGTATCAGACAAGTCACCAATCTCAGGTGTGAAGAAAGGTGAGGAGTGTACGTACCCACTCGAAGGCTCTGCGTCGTCGATCGGATGCTGAGAAGTGGAGGGCAGAGAAAATGGTGGTGACTCGTAGGTCTGCGAAGACCCTGCGACGTCAAGTGTTGGTCTCGTACGACGTGCTCTCCCTCCTCATCATCAATATCGTCTGTCATCAAGCTCACTCTCGTGATTGCCCTTAAGAACTATGTCTGGTTCTGTCCACATAGTCATAATCTTGTCTATATCATCAGCCAAGTCAATAATCTCCACGGATAACCTTGATCCCTTTGTAAGCATATTGCAGTCAAAAGTATAGAAGTTGATTTTTCAACACGAAATTGGTAGTGATGCTGCATTTTTACCGCATTAATAAGTTCATCATTCATCTCAAATCTCATCCCCTTCTTCAATTCATCACTAAAACTAAAATTATCACCTCTTAATCTACTTTCTTCCTCGAAAGTCATATAACCATCACCTCTGAGTGCAGTGGTCATGAAGGGGATTGACTCATCTATTTGGGTATAAGCATAAGGAATCGATGAGGTACGAATTTTTTCATCATCTTCATCATTATCTTCTTTCTCCGTCTCATCTTCCGCCTCTTCTTCAGCCATTTCCTCCTCATTTATATCATTATCCATTTCTATCAACACAAAATCCACTCGAGATTCGATTCGTGGATAATCATCCGTATAATCACATCCTTCATGCAATAACATTTCATCTACAACTTGATGTGAGGACATTCCACCATCGACTTGATGCAAAGACATTCCACCATCGACAGTTTTTATGTATAATTTATGTGTAGAACCCGATCCCATGGTCCCCATAAACTCTATCAAATTAACAAAATCATCATCATCACTAATCGGCACCAATTTATACCATGCATTCCCACTTTGAATGTTTGACATTGTATACCGATGATAAATCTTCAAATATTGTGTCCTAGAATTTATCCAAAAACTCTTACATATCGCATACACCAACTCATTAAATAAGATATTATTTCTCACTTGAATCAATTTAGAAACCCGACGGTTATAACCAACTTCATTCACACCCATGACAATATCACCATCAATATAGCATAGCAATTTCACAATTTCCGCCATTTTGTTCTAAACAACAAAATCAAACATATTATTAACAAACTAAATAATCATAAATTCAACAACTATTATAACAATTTCATACTTAATAAAACAATCCTAAACTCAAAATTATACGAACCCTTTCACAACCAAATTACCCTAAATTCAATAATTTTTTAACAAGTAATCAACTTAATATACAAAACCCTAAATTAATTATAAAAATTCATAAATTCAACAACCCTAATAGTTTTAACAAATTTAATAATTTCAAGATACTAATAATTTTAGAATCCTAATAATTTTCAGAACCCTAATTTGAGAACAATAAAAACCGTAATTTGAGAACCCTAATCCCATAACTCTAATCACATTAAACCTTAATTTCACAATAACCCTAACAAATTAATCAAACAAATATCATTCAAGTGGTTGTACAATTTTTTAAACCGTAATAATTTCAGAACAAATTTAAGAATTTTGGAACACTAATAATTTCAGAACATCTAACAATTTCAGAACTCTAATTTCATGAAAACAAAAACCCTAAGATAAACCCTAATTTCAGAATCCTAAAATCACATTAACTCTAATTTCATAATTATTAATCAAACAAATATCATTCGAGTGGTTCTACAATGTTAAACCATAATTTCAAAACCCTAATTTCAAACAAATATCATTCAGAATACTAATAATTTCAGAAATCCTAATTTCAAAAACTCTAATTTCATATCCCTAATCATAGTTAGCCCTAATTTCACAATAACCATATGCAATTAATCAAATGAATATCATTCAGGTATCAGCAAGAGAGATTACTTTTAGAAGTTGGGGCTTTAGCACACAGCAGGTCACGATCACTTCCAAGGCATTGCTACGAAGGAGCGAAGTAGAAGAGCGAAGAGCGAAGCAACGAATGAGAAGAAAGAAAGAGAAAAGCAATCGTGAGCTATGAAAGATCACGGCTCACCAACAACCAGATAGAAGATCACAGGCTGAAGAGCAAAGGAGAAGCAGAGATGAGAAAGAAAGAGAGAAGAAGAAGAAAAAAGAAGTTGACAGAATATGAAACGCGAATTCGTCGCGTTCTCAAAACTCGACCAATAGTGTTGGTCGAGTTTTGAGAACACGACCACTGATGGTCGAGTTTTTAAAACGCGAATATCATGGGTTAGAAATCGAATTTGTTTCCCCCAAAGATTGTTTTACGAATTTTTTTTCCAAATAGGGTCAAATCCGTACAAACCTCATTTTGCAAGTGCTACAATTCTGAGCAAAGAAACCAACCCACAAACACAACTTAGCCCAACCATGCTAAATGATTTGGATAACGCGTTTGGATGCTGAAGATAGATACTAATTGCAAGTCAAATACAGTGAAACACAACAAAGAACAATGTTTGTATCGTAATAAAGAAATTACATTTTATCCTCGCTTTAATGAAAATAAAGGGGCACTTCTGACATTTCAATTTGTCTCCACATATTCCCACTTTCCAATTTTTTTATTTTAATGGTTATTTTGATATTTATTAAATTCAATCCACCCATGTATCTTGATTTAATCGTTTAAATCATTGAATCACTAGTTTAACATTGCTAAAATATAAAAATATATGTAATTATATTTTTAAATATAAAATATTAATCATAATATTTTCAAAAAGTAATACAATCATGTGATAAAACCTGATTTTAGATATAATCCAGAGAAATTAACATAATCATATCATATTAATCGTATTTTGTAATTTTGGATATAAACAAAAAAATTAAAACTTAAAAATTTAAAACTAAAATTTCTCAATTATTTTAAAAATTTCTTACAACATAACACCAGAGAATGAATCCATTATGATTAAAAAAAGGAAAAAAAATTAGAATATTCATATTTTAAAACCTTAAATCCTCCGTTACAAAATTCAAAGACAAGAGATATTTATGTTATTCAGAATAAATCCTGACCATTAATTTTAGATTGCATTACTAGTTTAATCTTAGCCTTTAAATTAGAACATTATTCTGATCAGAGATATCGATAACACATGCCTTTATCTTCCTTCTTCACTCTGCCTTGGAGATGTTGATGACATGTGTTTTATCATTGTCCTTCCCTCTGCACAAATCAAACCTCTCTCCCCCCTTTCTCCCCAAAATCTCTTCGTTTCTTGGTTAAATGTTTTGGTCGATTATCTTCCTCCTTGATTATGCGTCTATACAAATCGAACCTCCCCTACAAATCTCTTCATTTCTTGGTTTAATCTTTTGGTCAAACACTCAAAAATAATCTCTGTAACATCAAAAACCACCTAAATTTCAAGTTTCTCTATAGATAATACTCACTCGACGACCAATCTACCATTAAAAAACGACAACAAGGTATTTTTCCAATTACATCAAATATTTATTAGAAATCTCTATTTTTTCTTGAGGGTTGACTATTCATTTCCAATTACATCACAAGATTCAGAATGAATAACAAAATTTATGTTATTTAAAGAGATTTTTTTTTCTCTTTTAACTTTAAAAATAAAAACCCCAGGGTTTTGTCAAAGCCCGTGGGTCACATGGGTTGTGGGTTGACTTGCAATGACCTGTAGATTTTTCCGAGTTAGTTACATAGACAATCCATCTAGTGAACTGATCTGTACTAAGTATGGGTCGAGAGTTGATCTGCTCCGACCAGCAGGTCGGTCTGGATTTAATAACTATGGTTATTTCAACTTTAACCTTATTCAATTGAACATATTGGAAACATTATTAAAAATATATGATTTTTGTTGTTAAATATATATCAATGCTAACAATATAGTGCACACGATTAAATGTTTGTTTTGTTATTGGTATGGATAATAGATATAAGACAAAGCCAAACTAGCCCATCGATAGAAGTGAATCACGTATCAAGTATTTTAGCAGAATTAGAGATTTTGTTTTATGTCAAATGAGATGCAGACTTAGATTTCTAATTAGACAGGAACACTTGAAGCTGTTAGATATGTGTTTACTTTGTCGGTGGGCATTTTTTTATGAAGAAATGTCAAGTAATCTTCAATTATTAACTCTATGATGGAAACAAATGATTTGTTGGTATTAGAGGTAGCTAGAGAAGTTATGTTTTTGAAAGTTTCTTTTGGATCTTGGAGTTATACCAATTATTTAAAGATTGATTATCACGACATAATATAAGGAATTGAGATTGCATGTTTTAACCACATATGGTCTTCACAATTCATATGAGCCCGAGTATTAAATTATATAAGATAGTCATCCATGCAAGTGGGAATTTATTAAGATTATAACCTAATTCTCTACTAGTTTTATCACTTTGTATGCATTATAGACTATGTTCTAACTTTTGTGTGCTTGGATGATATTTAATTTAATTATTCAATGAAATAAATTGGATTTCTATTATCTATGCGTGTATAAGGTCTGACAATTCAATACAAATGATTTAACAATGTAACCATGTTGATGATACTTATAGTAGATATAAATCATTAATATATTGACCCAAAATAAATTTCATTGTTGATAGTTGTTCGAGGTGGGTTACGACTCCACAGATACCGACTCCTTGATAACTCAATTGGGTATCATCGATGGAATACAAGACCTACAAAAACTGTCGGAGCACTCCAATGGGAGAGGCTCCGACACTCAAGTCAGAAAGAGCGATTTTTGAATGTAGTAAAACAGACTGAGAGCTTTAGAGAGGGAGAGATTCCCTGTTACCGATATGCCTAGTGTGTAAAGCCAAGAGAGTGTACCTAATTTAGAATGTCTGAATGTGTCTTATACCTAATGGAGTCGTGTACTTTCGGGGCGTTACAACCCTACTTTCCTTGCGGAGGAGACTGGAGATCTCGAATTTAAATATTTCAAAATATTCATGATCGTTATCGTATGGGAGCTTACGAGATTTGAGGGATTCTTTCCTTATCGGTAAGATCTCAAGAGAACCGTTTCTAAGCAAGAAATCAATAGTATGAGGATGTTCTAATCTCTTCTTGGATTCGGTTGGATCATTGGTTTTCGGTTGATTGTTAATCATTGTGGACCCTTTGGAGCTTGTTCGTTCGTTCGGAAGACTAGGGGCTAAGTGCCCGTCTGAGAAGATAAATTCCAATTGATAAATCTCATTCGGTAGGTGGGGCAACTAAAACCCTTCGGTAAATCAATTGAATAGCCATAGAGGGTAGTCGTTCTATAATATTGGACTATGTTTGCCCATCGATCAGTAGTTGTTCCCTCGGTTAGAGTGATCTCTTTTGAGTTATGGGCCTCGTGTGTGGCCCTTTCAAGTGTTGACCCTTTGAAACAGGTGTTAGGTTATGTCTCATCATTTGGCCCCGATTCATGGTGTTCTTTCTTTAGAAAGGCGACAGGAGTTATGACCATTGAAAAAGGCATGAGACTTTTGGGCACGACCTCGATCGCTTTGATTTTCGAGAATCATCTTTACTACACTTTATAAGGATACGTGTCTATCAGGGTATCACATACCCTAGTATTATTACCTGTCACTCTCTTGATCTTTTGTGAAAAGCTTTTTATGAGAAAATGTCAAAAGGTTCTTCCTCGTTGCGAGGCATAGATGACATACGGAGTACGATAACCGAAGAGGAACTATAGGAAATCTGGAAGGACATGTCGCTTGGAAGCAATTTCGAACTGGTGTGGCCTGGCGAAGAGGACAGGGCAAATCATGCCCCCGACGGTTGTGTCCCGATGTATAAACAATATATGAAGTATGGTTTGAAGGTCTCCTATACGAGCCCACTGGCGGAGGTTTTAAGATACTGGATTGTCCCCCCTTGTTGCTCATCCCTAGTGCTTGGCATTTTGTGGTCGTCTTGATTTCTTTGTTAGGGTTTTGTCGTATCCGTTTTGACTTGGAGATTTTGGGGCCCTTTTTTCTTTGGTACGGTGTAGTGCTCATAACTCTACCCATGGTTGGTATAAACTGCAGACCTACTAGGAGACTCATTGAAAATTCTTTTACAGTGAATCTCAAGACAAGCATTGGATGCAGAAGTTCTTTTACATGAGCTTTTTGAATAAGAATCTGCTTCCAGTGTTTCCGGGTACCGATCAAGTACCCTTATTGAATATGAAAGTCCCAGATCTCCTTCGTCACTCTCGCTTCATGCGGTTTGTTAGGCGCTACTCGGCGGAGTATCTAGGTAGATTTTTAGTGGAGGACCAGATGTTACTACTGTCTGGTTTGCTGATCGACGAGACAAGGCAGATCGATAGGCCCATTTTACTGGAGCAGAAGAAGAAGGAGTTGGTTGATACTCTACCGTCTATGAGTGCACCTCTTCTAGAGGATATTTCGATTGATCGAGAGGTGCGACCTAACGCAAAGAGGTCGGTGAAGGCAACCAATACTCCTCCCAAGACTCGGTCAAAGAGACCAAGGGTTCAGTCGCCTGAACCATCTGCTAGCGAAGAGAGACTAGTGGAAACTGGAGAACGTGTGTCTCCTCAAGAGCATGTCGAACCAATGGGGAGTCAGTCAGATGCTTTGGTGACAGTTGTTTGTACATTAGCCAGGGGCAGTGGGGAGGATGCCCCGACAGAGGGAGTTCCCGAGGTTACCGAGGGTGCTCCGGCTCTGAATCCATTACTGCAGGAGAGACTTCGATAGGCCCAGATGTTTTTGCCCCTATTCTGAGGGAGGCATCCAAATGATCTCCCCAACTATCCCAGTATTTCTTGCATGATGGGGGAGACGAGATTGGCCTTCCGCTTCCTATTTTGGTTGGGTAGTTTAACGGACAGGAAAATAATCTAAAAGAAGGATCAGTAGTGGTCTATGTGGGAGACCATCAATATAACTGCATCGATCCGAGAAAGGCACTACAATTGACCGAACGGTTTGAGTCTCGCTTTAAACTCGCGTTCCATACAATGTCTTCGAATCATGTTGACAAAGCTCTTCACTCTCTCTGTCTGACGGTAAATGTCTTTTGTCTGAACTTTGTTTACATTTGTTATTACATAACTCTGACTGTCGTGCGCACTTCTTCCTAGTCTGCGGCTTTGACTGAATTCCAGAGACAACAGAGGAAGCAATCCAAGGAACACCTTATTCATTTGGAAAACCAGATACTGGCGCTAAAAGATGCTCTTGAGAATAAAGAAAATGACATTGAAGGGGAAAAAGATAAGTAGATTGAACGTTTGCAGCAGGATTTGGCCTTATCCCAAGAGCGTTGTGAAAAACTAGAGGCTGACGTTAACTTATCTTCGGGAGGAATCTCTCCGGAATACTGGACAAGAGATGGCTGACCTCAGAGTGTCTGTTACCAAGAATGCTACCAACCTCTAGCTTTCTCAACGTAGGTTGCATGAGCGTTTGAGGTGTGCCGAGGAGATTCTTCTACAGTCCAGTAGATATGAGGCTTTACCTCCTCTTGAGGGGTCAGTTGAGGAGATGACAATGGACTGGGGCTCTACCCAAATAGCCTCTGTTGTTTCTTCTGATCTTGTGTAATTTTGCATCGTCTTGGCAATAAAAAGATTTTCTTCCTTGTGTATATCTGTTTGAAGATGTCGCTCGGATCATTTGTTTAATGCTTTGTCAAAGTGTAGTGACCTTTCTCGTAAATGAGATCTTTAGAAAGCCATGAACCCTTTAGAGGATTGTGCCGTCGAGGGTTTTCTCGTTGATAGGCCTTGTAGTCTTGCTCGGAGAGTTAGGTTCGTTATCTAATAGGAATTAGGGCGACTTAGACCTAATGTTCTATAGGAGTAAGGCGGTGCTAGCCCATTCGGGGAGTTACATCCCAATGATCGTTTGATAAGATCAGGGCGATTCAGGCTTAACGTATGGTAGGAAATGATTGATAATAGGGCCGTATCCACCCGTTTGGGGAGTTCCATCTCTTTTTTAATGACACATTCGTTCGGTAAGATCAGGACGACATAGGCCCAACGTATGGTAGGAAACGATTGATAGTAGGGCCGTGTCCACCCGTTCGGAGAGTTCCATCCCGTTTTTGATAACACGTTCGTTTGATAAGATCAGGGCGACTTAGGCCCAACGTACAGTAGGAAACGAATGATAGTAGGACCGTGTCTACCTGTTTGAAAAGTTCCATCCCGTTTTTGATCACATATTCGTTTGATAAGATAAGGGAGACTTAGGCCCAATGTATAGTAGGAAACGATTGATAAAAGGGCTGTGTCCACTCGTTCGGTAAGTTCCATCCCCTTTTTGATGACACGTTCGTTCAATAAGATCAGGGCGATTTAGACTCAATGTACAGTAGGAAATAATTGATAATAGGGTCGTGTCCACCCGTTTAGGGAGTTCCATCCTGTTTTCGATGATACGTTTATTTGATAAGATCATGGTGATTTAGACCCAACGTACGGTAGGAAACGATTAATAGTAGGGTTGTGATCATTCGTTCGGGGAGTTCCATCCCATTTTTTATGACACTTTCGTTCAATAAGATCAGTGTGACTTAGGCCCAACGTACGATAGGAAACAATTGATAGCAGGGCCGTATCCACCCTTTCGGGGAGTTCCACCCCATTTTTGATGACATGTTTGTTCGATAAGATCAGGGCGACTTAGGCCCAACGTACAGTAGGAAATGATTGATAGTAGGGTCGTGTCTACCCGTTCGGAGATTTTTATCTCATTTTTTATGACACATTCGTTTGGTGCAAAAGACTAAGCGTACCATGACCTATTGGCGAGACAAGCCGTAATAGAGGAAAAGAGAGCGTAGGATTCGTTCTCAGGGAAAGAGCACAGGAAACTCCAGATCGTATGCTGGACAAACGTTGGTGAGAACATAAGGTTCATGCAAGGTGTTTTTGCCATGAATCTGAAGGATCTCCCCTTCTAGTCTGTTATGCGGTGGCTTAGGGTTAGGTTGGCGGCTCATTCTTTCGTGGCGAATTGCGCTGGTCTGGAGAAGGTAGATTCCTCCCTTCTGTACTGATAAACCCCTACAACTTTTCGCTGCGAACCAAGAACTCCAACTCGTCTTTGAGCCTCTTGCACTTGTCAATCATAAGATCATAATCCTGATGGAAGTGACAATACTTGGATTTATCCTTCTTAGAGTCTTTCTTTGTAGAACAAGGGGGCCACCTGACATACGATTTGATATAGGACCTGACTCAGAGTCTCGTTCAGTGGCATGTAAACATTGAACCTTCGTGAGGGCGGAGGCCCTGGTCTGCTCCTTTTTGGGGAAGGCTGACGAGATGATCGACTGCATTCCTTTCTGCTTGAATGGCTTTTTCGTCAATCGAACACATCTGCTTCTTCTGTCGTGATGTACTTCTCGGATCGGGAGTAAAACTCTTGAATGGTCGAGGGGGATTTTTCGTAATGGAGGTCTTCATGCCGGAGGGGCGCAGACCCGTTAGAAAGGTAGCTAATACAATAGATGGTCTAAAGCTAGGACATTCAATATCTCTATTTTGAATTTCTCTAGGAAATCTCTCAGGGGCATGTCTTCCTGTTGCCGCAATGATAACAAGGAGGTGGACTTTTGCTTAGCTCCTCAACTGATTATAAAGTGAGTGTCAAACTGTTGTTGAAGTTGGGTGAAACTGTTGATACTGAATGGCAGAAAAGAGTTGAACCACGGCACGACATTGCCCTTGAGCGTGATGGGGAAGTGCTTGTACATGGCCGCATCTGATAGGTCCTTGGAGACCATGACTATTATGAAGTAGGCGGCATGATATTGGGGGTCGGTTGTTCCATCGTATCTCTCCATGGGAGGTAGAAGGACGTCCCGTAGTATTGGTTCCATGGAAATCTTCGGATCGAAAGTCGATACTCCCAAAGGGTGGAGAGAATTTTCACCCTTATTCGTGCTTACATTTTTAAGCTCGGCGGTTACAAGTTGCTTGATTTGTTTTCTTAGATCTTTTGGATTATGCGAGAAGTTACCGATAGTTTATAATTTACAGGAGGCATTTGTCGCTAGGGACGTTCATGTCCAGAGTTTGCTGCGGATGACTAACCGTCTGACCTAAGGTCTCGACTGAGTCCTTCCAATTATTTGCTCATATTTTGGAATCTAGACTCCAGCCTATCCATCTGGGGATGGCTGGCTCATTCCGGGCTAGGAGGTGCAATTGACTACTCTTGAGTTGTAAGTTGTGGGACCTGCTCTAGGTGAGATGTATGAGGGGAAACCATATGATCATGAATGGAATAATCAAGCACTGCAGGAAGGGAGGCTTCAGAGGGTGTCACAGTGCGCCCATCTACAGTGGAGGCAACATTTGAAGTTATCCTAGTTCTTCTCTTTGGAGGCATGGTTGCGTAATCGATTTGTTGGTCTTACAAAAGTGGTTGCTCTAGTCTGTTCCCATAGATGACGCCAATCTATTGGAGGTAGGTTATGGCTCCACAGATGACGACTCTTGATGACTCGGTCGAGTATCATCGATGTAATACAAGACCTGCAAAACCCGCCGAAGAGTGCTCTGGCGGGGGAGACTCTAACGCTCTTTCTGACACTCCGGCAGGAAAGACTCCGACGGTCAAGTCAGAAAGAGTGGTTTTCGAATATAATGAAACAGACTAAGAGTTTTAGTGAGGGAGATATTCCCTGTGACTGGTGTGCCCAGTATGTAAGGCCAAGAGAGCGTACCTGATTTAAAAGGTCTGAAGGTGTCTTATACCTGGTGGAGTCGTGTGCTTTCGGGGCGTTACAACTTTCCTTTCCTTACGGAGGAACCCAGAAATCTCGGACTTAAATATTCCAAAATATTCATGATCGTTATCGTATGGGAGGTTACGAGATTCGAGAGATTCTTTCATTATCAATAAAATCTCAAAAGAACCGTTTCTAAGCAAGAAACCAATAATATGTGGATGTTCCAATCCTTTCTTGGATTCGATTGGATTATCGATTTCTGATCGATTGTCAATCATTATGGATCCTTCGGAGCTTATTTGTTCGTTCAGAAGACCATGGCCTAAGTGCCCGTCTGGGGAGATAAATCCCAATTGATAAATCTCGTTTGGTAGGCGAGACGATTAAGACCCTTCAGTAGATTAATTGAGTAGCCATAGAGAGTAGTCATTCTATAATACTGGACTATGCTTGCCCATCGATCAGTAGTTGTTCTCTTAGTTGGAGTGATCTCTTCTGAGTTGTGGGTCTCGTGCGTGGGCCTTTCAAGTGTTGACCATTTGAAATATGTGTTAAGTTATGTCCCATCAATAGATAAAATTGCACGATCATTATGTATAAACTAAACTATAGTTTAAGAGCCTTCTATTTATTGAAAATGGTTTATCTTCATCATCAAATTAGTGTCCAGGTTTGATGGTTAGCATTGAACATGACACGGTAAAGAGATTTCCTTAAATATACATTGAAAATAGAACTATATGCCCTATAACTATATGCAATTCATGTGTACTAAATCTTGAACATACATGCATAAACTTGCGAAATCAGAGGTATGTATTTTGATGCAATATGAGTGGGACATTTTATATGTCATGTCAAAAGTTTCATGCGTCGGGTGTATAGTATTGGCTACTTAGAACATACATATACAATATAAAATTTATGTTGATTGCATCGGATATCATTCTCTTTGATGTCTTAATTTATTTTTTAAAAACTAAATTTAATGATATAATTTTCTATTATTATGATAATTTGAAACTTGTGAAATCTTGTTAAGCAGCGGATCACAAGTTATAGATTTTTTTATATTCCTCCCATTGGATGAGAGATCCAGTGAAGAAAAAATAATTAGGAGTTGACTTGATAGTATACTTCATTTCTCCTGACCTCAATTAAGGTTGTCATGTAGAGCGCTAACATGTGGACATGCATATAAGTTAAGGATAAACTGTTAATTGTTTTAATTGTAAATTTCTTTGAGTAGCAAAACATTTATTTTGGAGTGCAACTCTATTTATTTTTTGAAATTAATTAGAATTATATTAATTAATATGTCAAATTTAGCAATTAATGTTTTGATTTGTTTTGAAATCAAAATAAATATGTTAAATATTTTTTCTCTACCCCAGAAATCCATCGGTGTTTATTACCCATTCACTATAATGTTGTTTTTGTGTTAATTAGAAAAGATGAAAAATGAAGAGAGGGGAATTGGCATGCTAGGAACCTAAATGTTACATTTTATATTGATTTGTATAATCATGTAGGGGCATTATTGAGAATAAATTAATATAACTTAAAATTGAATTTAATGATAATGGGTTAATCCCCATTATCTAAAAAAATAAGTCCCCCACTACTTCATATAACCTCTCTCAGGCATTGTTTTTAAAACTGAACCCGATTGGTCAATTTGACCGGTTCGATTGCGAATCGTTCTATACTCTGATTCGGTTTTTACTATCAAATCGGATGAAATCAAATCCGATCAAAACCATTTAAAATCGGTCAAAATTGGTAAAAACGGTGAACCGTTTCAATCAGTCAGATCACAAATTAATGCATTTCAACTACAAATCATTACACTTTATTGGGAACTCTCTTTCCTATTTATTTATACACATCTTTTTCCTTATTTTCTTTATATCTATTCGACGTGGGATAAAAATACAATCTCTCTCTCCTTATTCTCTCTATATTCTATATTTTTTCGATGTGGGATAAAAATGTTTTAATATTTTATTCAACAATTGGGTTGGATAATATTAGGGTTTAAAAATTTTCCAAAAAATTATGTCATTCAACTTATATTATACTAAAAATATAGAACATGTGCTTATTTCATGAAAAAATTTCCCTTTATTTTTGTAAGTCATAATTTTGAATTTTTTATTTTTAATTTATCACTTGTTAAATATATTAATACAAGTGGACTTAGTTTATACATAATTTTTCTATATTTCAAAAATATTATATTATTTTTTCAATTATAGATATAATTTAATTATTTTATTTTTATTTTTTTAATATGAATTTTATGAATGGTTATTGCAATTAATAAAGGTAACATTATTTTTTTTAATTAAATATATTTTTTTCATATAAATATATAAATTTTATTTTATTTTAAAATATATAATACACAAATTATATATATGATATTAATGTTATTCAGTTTATAAAACGGTCTGATCGATCCGACCAATGAACCGATGAACCAATAATTTCGTCGAGTCACTTACTGGTTCGGTTTTAAAAACATTGCTCTCAGGTAGGAGACATTTGTGAAATGGGAATTAACCTCTCCATTATCATTTTGGGATTCTTATACCACGGGCAATGAGAGTAACTGCCAATTAAGAGACTTGTTTTCTTGAGAGATAAAAACATATTATGAGGGATTGGAAAATTTCGAGCAGAAAGTTTTCCTGTCGTTGTGATCATCGGACTTTGGATCGAGACATCGTGATATTACAATGATGGTTCGATTCATCTCGTGATTATCATCCCTGCCGTGCGATCCATTCGAGGAATTTACTGTTCGGTTTGATTGATTTTTGGAAACCCTACATGTTGAGGTATTAACTCGAATTTCGATCTATTTAATTTCCAAAAATTATCTTGCTTCCACTATACATGAAATATAAAATCAAACATTTGTATCAGAGCCTTAGTTGGATTTATCAAAATAATTTTTGGAATTTTCAGGTATAAAAATGTTAGGGTTATAAATTTGGAGTTCGGATTACGAATGAATTTCGTGAATCCGATAATACCACGAGAATACCCATAACATATAGATCATGAATATAATTTTTTTCATAAATTTCTGAGTATTTTAAGGCTTTGAAACGGTGGATCGAAAATTTTGGCCAAAAACACCATAAAACCTTAAATCTATCGAGTTAGAGGGCAAATTGATCTGTGATAATGGTTTATTCGTGTTCTTCATATTCGAATCTGCATGTTTCATATATTAATTGGGATTTTGAGTTGCCAGAAAATGGTTTTCGGCCATGGTCGCGGAGGGCTACAAGCAATAATACTTCAATGGCCAAGATTAGGGCTTAAAACTTCCAACAAATTGTGTCAATGATGGTTGCAAAAGTTAGATTTCGATTTGCAGTCGAAATCGCCATGAAAAATAGCCAGAAATGGTATTTTCTGGTAACCGGGTCGTGAGGACACTGTTACAGGCCCGTTGGGCAAAGGAGAAAGGCCCCAAACCCTCAGGCACGTGTAATGCACGCGCACGGAAGGAGCATGAGGATATGGGCTGTAGGCATGTGATGTTCATAAGCGATAAGGCACGTGAACATTAGTCGACTGATCTGGGTTGGTTCTGACCCGGATCCGTGTCCCGTCCCACACCCGACCTAGGATTCGTGACTCGGGGTGCGCGTAAGGGAGTGTGCCAGAAGCTGTGCGTCCCGACTCGTGCAGATGCCTCTATGACTGCTTCAAAAATTATCGAATTAGATCTTTGGAATGGGGATAAATTGAATGGTGACGATTACGAGATTTTATACCGGTAGATTCGGTTTGTCTTTAAGGAACAAGATCTATCTGATATTCTGAGGTATGAGATGGTGGATTTCGGGAAGGGTACCACACCTCAAAGAGACGAGATTAGGAGGCGTTACATGCATGGAAGAGGAAGGATGACTGAGTTAGGGCAATCCTCCTGAGCAGCATGCACGATGATTTGATCTCGGTCTATGAGCAATATACTATGGCTATATTGGTTTAGCCTACCCTAAAAGAGCATTGTGGTACTCTAACAGCTCCTAAGATGAGGATGCTGACTTATAAGTTTATAACTTATGAGAAAATGGTTGATCATACAATGATACAGCATTTGATGCAAATGTCGAGTATAATCGCTAGGTTGAGGAATGCAGACAAACCTATTTTGGATATATTTTAAGTACTGGATGTGATCCAGTTTTTACTTGATTCATGGGAAATCATGAAAACCTATCTCACATACGACATAAGTATTCATACTTTTGCTAATGTGAATAGGCACTATGAGCTCGAATAGGAGCATTTGGAGGCGAGTAGGCCATACTCGAGTCATGCTTATGCAGTAGAGTCGAGCAAGAACTCCCGTGGCATCAAACACAAATGGCATAAGTATGAGTAAAAGACTTGATGTTCAGGTAAGAATAAACCATCGAGAAATCCGACAACTAAGTATTAAAGCATAGGAAGAAGGAGCTGGATAAAACCAAGGTGAAATGTTACATCTGTAGTAGATTTGGTTATTTCTCTTGTAAGTGTGATGAACGGAAGCTATCTCTTTCTTCTTTATATGGTTTGAAATGCTCATTGATTTCTCTCCTTCATGGATTGTAGACTTAGTAGCCATCGACCACATAGTTCGAGACAGGAGTGTGTATGTAAAGTTCTACCGAGTGAGTCGTCAAGTATGAGGATTTACATGGGGAACAGAGTGTTTGTCAATATCAGAGGGAATGACACTTGCAAGTTGGAGTTTTAAAGTTACCAAACTCTATATGTTTTTTACGCTCCGAATGTTTGACAAAACTTGATTTCAGCTTACGATATGCTTTGTTATTTGGAAACTTTATAGTTTCTATTTATTACGATAGTTCTTTGATTGGTTCTGGTTTAGTCCATGAGAGACTATATGTATTGGATGTGATTCCTTTTAATAGTACTTCTTATTATCCTTCTAGGGTGAGAGAGAATGAGCTGATTAGCAGTGAGTGATCTACAGGGCCCACTAACCAGTTTGCCTAGATGACAAAGCTACAAGGAAACCATTAGACAATGCAATGAGAGCTGGGACTCCATTGTAGTCAGTTCACTTTGACATTTGTGGCTTTATGAACATGAGAATCCGAAATGGAGTTGTGTACTCTATAACGTTCATAGACAATTATACGCGTTTTAGTTACGTCTATCTGATCTCGCACAAGTCTAAGGCATTGAAATGATTCAGAAGGTTTATTAGCGAGGTTGAAAACCAGTTAGACTTGAAAGTGGAAACTCTCAGAACTGATCGAGTGTATGAGTATTTGTCTAAAGAGCTCTGTTTCGAGAAGGGTATTATGAGATAACTGACTATTCCTACTATTCAATGGAGTAGAGTAGCTGAGAGAAAAAATAAGACTCTGTTGGAAATGGAGGGGTCTATGATGGCGCAGGCCAATTTACTCATATCCTATTGGGGAGATGCTTTATTGACTGCAATCTACGTTCTCATCTATTTCCATCAAAGACCCTAATCAGTACCCCGTATGAGCTTAAGACAGGGAGGCAGCATAACCTTAGCCACTTGAGGTTATGGGGTTGTATCGCGTATGTTCACATTTTCTCACATTCACACGGCAAGTTAGACCCGCGAGAAAATGAATGTATCTTTATAAAATACTCAGAATACTCCAAGGAGAATATGTTCTAGGTGAGCATATAGATAACACTGTCATTGAAATTGAATCTCGTGATACCGTGTTTCTTGAAAATGATTTCCCTATGAGAGGTGAAATCGATTGGGAATTTATCTTCTATGAGATGGATGAGTTTAGTGGTTTAGCTGAGCCTAGCGGCGAGATCTAAGAACCCTTTACGGATCTTGATTTTAGTGGGAACGATCCATCTAGAGGTGAAAAGGTTTTCCCTCCTCGTAAGAGTAGTCGAGAACACGTACCTAATCGTCCTTTCTCGATTGAGGGAGAGGCTCTTATTATGACTTTTGAGGATGATGAGAAACCTTAAACAGTTTTAGAGGCTCTTGAGCGTTCTGTGAAGGACCATTGGTTAAAGGTCATGGATGAGGAAAGGAGTTGATGAGAATCAACGGGATCTGGGATCTAGTTGATTTACCTGAGGGTAGTGAGACAGTTGGGAACAAGTGGATTCTCAAGATCAAGAGAAAGGCTGACGGATCGGTGGAAAGGTATAAGTCTCGTCTGGTAGCCAAGAGTTACACAGATTATAAGTGTGATTACCTCAATCCGTTTACTTTTAGCAATTGTCGCAGACATGGATCTGGATTCACACTGGATGAATGTTAAAACTGCCTTCCTGAGTAGAAGTTTGGATAAGGAGATCTGCATGGAGCAGCCCTCTACGTCTGTCGACTTCGAAAGTCGACATATGACCTTAAGCTGTCATCCAAGCAGTGGTACCTGAGATTTCACGAAGAGTTGACATCTTATGATTTTGTGATGATCGAGCAGGATATTACATCTATCTGTTGTGCTCTACGGACTCCTTTGTGATCTTGTTCTTATGTATAGATGATATTCTGTTAACTGAGAATAATAAAGAGTATCTGATGACCATGATGATGTGGTCATTGTTGAGTCTTGATATGAGGGACATGGGTGAGGTTCAGTTCTTCCTCGGAGTTAAAATCCAGAGGGATCGCTCGAAACAGATATTGGCTCTTTTATAGGAGTCCTACATCAGGAGAGTTCTCGAACGTTTCGCGAAGAACGATTGCAACCCTATAGATACTCTAATCGTTAAAGGTTAAAGTCTAAGTCTTGACATGTATGCTAAGACACAGGAAAGGATAAGGGAGATGAGTAGAATTCCTTATACTAGTGCAGTGGGTAGTCTGATATACGCAGTGTTGCGTACATAACCAGACATTTGTTTTACAATCAGACTGGTAAATAGGAATCAATTAAATCCTATAAGGGATCACTGGAGAGTAGTAAAAAAGATTCAGATATATCTCAAGGGAACGACGGACCTCTCATTGTGTTACAAAGGAGGTGATTTGCGTGTCGTTGGGTATTCAAACGCCGATTGAGATGACGATCTGAATAGACGCAAATTAATATCGGGTTTTGTGAGAAACTGTGTATCTCTATCTACGATAGAGGTTGAGCTTGTTGCATATTCAGTGACAGTTCAGGAGAGTGTTTGGCTCTGGAGATTTTCGGATGATTTAGAGGTTGTGGCAAATAATGGGAGGCCAATGATAATTTATTATGAAAATCAGGTCACCATTTACCACACCCGAGACCCTAAGTATCACAGTGAAACCAAACACACTAATACTTAATACCTTTTTATGAGAGACATCACAAAAAAGAGTGAAATGACAATTAAGCATACTTTTACACAGCATAATGGCCGATCCCTTCATCAAACCCATTGTGAGAGATTCCTTTAAAGATATATGAATCATTGAGTTTACGTGTATTTTGACATTTTTTATTGCGTACTGATGATACTTATTGTTTTGTATATATATGACATCTGTGCATGATTTAGTCATAAGTTTATTTATTGCATGATTTATTGTCATATATCCTTTGATGTGTTGTGATAAAATATATGTCAAGCAGGCGTGGTCGACTCTCTCACATAAGTGACTACCTCCTCCTCTTAGTGAGTAGAGATGAGACGTTTCTAGTCGTAAGATGCTTAGAGAGTGGCACTGTTAGAACATAAGTTGCTCTGATATGTGTTCAGAATAAGATTATATGTGATGTGACCTACATGAACGTACCCACATCCATGTTGCCTATAAGTAGTTAGGTTTGAGATCTCATATATTACCTGTAACTAGTGATATTATCTCTGAGATCTCTGGATAAAGTCTTATGTATAAACTGAGTCTCATACCTGCACAGTGTTAGAAAAATCTTACATATATCATTTTGAGAGATGGAGGAATAACACTGTGGTACGCGTTTCATACCGCGTGTGATAAGACGACTAGGGATAGTGGGAGTATTATTTGAGACATTAACATGATTTAGATCCCCGTTTTATTATGTGAGACCCAAGATTTATTAGGTGAGATTTTTTGTACCCTTATTGCTTTCAACTATTTCTAGAGGTCTCGGCTTAATGTTTGCTACTTTAATCTGTTTACCTATGGTTCAGAAGATAAATTGAGGTCTAAGGAGCAGGCTTAGGAAAGTAACTGAATTGAGACTGATAGATTCGAATTTGGAAAAAAGAAGATCAATCGACATTATATCATTATGTTGTATTCACCGACTAGCCTATTATGTTTGTCCATATTGGGATATAAGTATAATAGTGGAATGTAAACATAATAGTGGATACATAGTCGAGCAATGAATGGGGATTACTTTTGATGAAGAGTGACTCGATGGATATAATTACGTTGGATCTGAGGTACAACGAGTTTTTTTTCGTACTAACGATGACTTCTCAGTTATCCTAACAGGTGTATCGAAAAGTCTTTATTTGTTGGTATACTCATCGTTCACACGACATCCAAACTTGTATGAAAGTCCAGTAGGGTGATACGAAAGATCGCATGAGTTGTGATCTTATGACGAACGTAAAATACCCTTATATGCAAGTAGGAGATATTGATTTGTATGCCCAATCATTCTACATTACTGGTACCAACTAATATTATAACACCAACATATGACAGTGTCCAATAACATCAACAAGACAAACATTACAACAAATTCTCTACCACTTTCATCTTTTTTCATAATACCAATAACAATATCACTATATCAAAAAAGACACATTGATAGATTGGATAAAAAAAAAACATATGTAGTTCTTACCTTCGTTAGGATTAATTGAGCATTCTTGTGAATGCTGTGCACTATGAGTGGAACCTAACAATAGGGAAAAAAGGTTGATAGTTGTTATGTTTTAAGGAAAATATGACTACAAAAATTGTGATATCAAGATAGCATATATATCATAATATCGATAAGTCACAAATTTTTCTTACTTTAATAAGAAAATTGCTTATGCGTTCTTCATTAACTATTGGTAAAGTCTTTTTCGAAGATTGCAAATATTAAATTCTTAAATTAAATAAGATCTTGTTTAACTTCTTCTACTCCCTCTTCTTTGTCTTGCCATGATTGTGATGATATGGCTTTTGAAGTAGAGACAACAAATCCCATGCATCTAACTCTACCTCTACTCTCATTAACTTTGATTTGGGTAAAAATAGTATCCTCTCAAGTGTTCGAATTAATTGGCCTTTATTCATTTTGGGATCGAGAGTTTTCAATTTCTTTTCTCATTATCTCATAAAAAGTCATGTAAAAAGAAATTGATGAATAGAAGTTTTTAAAAACAATTCATTAAAAAAAAGTAGATATAATTGAAAAAAATAAACTAAAACATACCACAACTTCTGATGCAACGTTACTCATAATGAAGCCATCATTTCTTGTCCTGCTTACTATATACAATTCTACCCTACCTGGATTAGTGTCGTTTGACTCCTTTTTTTAATACCATTGAAATGTAAAAAAAGACGTTATCATTAATTATTAAATAACTTACATATATAAAAATAATAATAAAACTAAGGAACAACCTTTTCATCCACAAGCATATAAAAAGATTTTGATCTAAGATAGTGACGTTCCTAATTTCTAAAACAACATTTTTTATTCCTAACACTTATTCTCTATTCAAACAAAATTTGAGTTTACCACAAATATCATATAAAATTACAATATTTGTATTATGATATCACTAATTTTGATTCATATTGTATATATATTATTTACTTTTCCCTCATCACTCTTCTAATATTTAACAAACTCCTTAAATTGATCAAGATTGACTCGGTCGTCTGTAACTCTAACTGTAATTTCTTTTAGCTTAATTGACTCATCAAACCACTCCGACTTTATTGCATTTTTCCAATTTCGTTTTATCTCTTAAAGCCATGAATGTGGGAGAATCTATCCATAATTTTGCTAATGGTTTTACTGTTATTTGAACCATCTCATAATGAATATATCTATATCCCTTCTCTAAATATTTCTATAATGATATATTTGATAATAAATGAATACTATGTTGTTCATCTTGAGTAGAAATTGTTGTTCATGAGTTTTTATAGAGAAAGCTGTCTTGAAATCTGCAAATCATATTGAATATATTGATTTAATTTTTTCTTCTGATATGGTCCAGTTTGAAAAGTCTATGGGATAATAGGCTTCGTTGCTTTGAACTACATCTGTGTTTTGGGACCTAGAACTACCAAAGGTTAACATCTTCCTGATTATAGAAGGTATAACTATTGCACTTTTATAGATTAAAACTCTAACATAATACTATACCTAATTAGAATGGGAATGATGGGAGTAGCTAAACAGACCACCTAGCTCAGGTTGACCAACGGATTTCTTAGCCTTACCAATGCCTTACCAAGATCTTGCTTTAGTTGGAATATTTTTTTCATTAAAATCCTTTTCATATGGTAGGGTTATAATGTGTTGCTTTCTATTTCAAAAAGCATTTAGTACGTCTGCACAAACTTCTCTTTTTATTAATTCCTCCATTTGTGAAATTTTCTTTTTTATTTCTTCTTTTTCTAATTGTTCTTCAATCTTTACATATTTATATTCATTTTTTAAATAATTTACTTGATTTTGTTTTTTAATTATACTATTAACTTGTTGATATATGGATGAATTTTGTAATAGAGAATTTTCTCTTTGCTACATTTGAGTTATAAATTCAAATTTTATAGTTGTTTCTAAAATATTTATGGCAATTCCTGTATGGTTAACTTTAAATGTATTGTTAACTTTAAATATTTGTGTTTAAATCTTTTACATTCCAAACATTTTATAGAAACATCCAATTTCTTTTCTTGATCTATGTGATCCATATTTCATTTCAAATTTTAATTTTATACGTAATGCTAATCTTTCTTAATAAAAGAAAATAAATGTTCGAATGTCATTTCTTCATAAGGTACATCTTCTCTTCCAGTAACTTTTTTTAGTTTTTGTATTATTCTTTTATTGAATAATCTAGATAGTCTTGTCACAAACCTTTCTTTCCATTAGGGTTAATTTTCATCTTTTCTTCTAAATACTTAAGCTAAAAATGTATCTTTATACCATCTATAATCACTTAAAACTATTACATCTTAGATTCATTAAGATTTCTTTTGAGACCATCATTTCTTCTTGTGGATTTCCTATAAAATGTGTTCCAATAGTCCTTATCACAGTTTCACTTGAATCATTTTTAAGTTTTACCTCATTTTCATAATATACTTCATGTGTATAAGAAAATCTAGTGTCTAAATGTTGGTCCACCAATATCTTAGTTGCCCTATAAATCTTGAAATTAATAAATTAACAATGTTTTCTTCAGAAACTCCTCTTGCTTTATATGCCTAATAAGCCATTCCCATTTCTTGTAAAGTATTTAATATTTTATATTATGATTTTCCATCAATGTTCCATTCATATACAAATGTTCCATCATAATTAGTCATTTTAAAGGCTGTCATTTCTTCATATTTTATATCTACTAGTGTGGGTCTTGAATAATAGTTTCTTGTTGGATATTGATTAAATCTAAGTGATTTTCCTTTATATCTTCTTATTTTGTTTATTTCATTATCATTTAATACTTCTTCTATTTTATTTTTTCTTGAACCTTTATGTCTAAATTTTTTAACCATCTTCTTTTATCCTCATTTGTTGGATCTTTATAATATTCTTTCAAATATTCATAATCAATCTTAAAATCCTTATTTATTATCATTCTTATTGAACTATTCCTATTAGATTCTGTTGGTGAGTCTTCTGGGGAATAATTTCCTGTTTGTTCTGTTATAGGACTCTTGTAATTTAATATTGGATCTTGTTTGAACTATTCTTCTTGAACTTTCTCCTATATATTTTTTACTAGATGTTGAATCCTCTTTAAATGAATTAAACCCTAGTAAAATAACTACGTTCTTTTCTAATATTTCATTAGCCTCTTTTTGTTCAACTTATCTTGGTTGATCATTTCTTATCATGACTTTATTAGGTACAGTAATATCCTTCCATTATAATTTCTTTTGTTTAACTACGTTAGATTTCTCAACTTCTATTTGTAGTAATATTGTTTCATCCTTTGTTGGTATTTTTTTTTATAAATTTCGAATTCATCTGAGATAATATCAATCTAAAATATATTATATATATTATTATAAAATTCTTTCTAAATTCTATGAATTCATTCTTTTGCATATGAATATCCAATGCTAAAGTATTCATAATATGTGGATCTGTAATGTCTATTGAAAAATCTGGATAACAATTGAAATATATTAATCCATTGCAAATATTTGTTTGAATTATAGCTAATATTAAATTCTTGTATGTTTTTAATGCTTTATCTCTTAAAGCCGTGAATATGGGAGATTCTATCCCTATTCTTACTAATGGTTTTACTGCTATCTGAACCACCCCGTAATGAATATATCTATATCCCTTCACTAAATATTTTTGTAATGATATGTTTGATAATAAATGAATACTATGTTGTTCATCTTGAATAGAAATTATTGCTTCATGAGTTTTTCTTGAAATCTACAATTCCTATTAAATATATTGATTCTATTTTTCTTCTGGTATAGTCCAGTTTGAAAAGTCTATGGGATAATGGATTTGGTTACTTTGAACAACATCTGTGTTTTGGGACCTAGAACCACCAGAGATTAACATCTTCCTAATTATAGAAGCCATAACTATTGCACTTCTATAAATTGAAACTCTAACATAATACCATATCTAGTTAGAATGGGAACGACGGGAGTAGCAAATCGGGACCACGTAGCTCAGGTTGACCAACGGATTTCTTAACCTCACCAATGCCTTACCAACACTCTTGCTAGAGGATTATATTAAAACTTATTTCTATGTAATGCAATAATCTAGTTTCTCAATCAATAACTTATTATCCTAAGTGGTTCTGATACCAAAATGAGCAATGGAAATAGGGACAAAAAAAAAAGAAATTAAAGTCCTGAATAATAAAAACTTGAAAAGAAAATACTTACAAGAATCCCTGAAGATGATAAGATACTTGAAAATCCTTATATTATCGATTCATACAAATATTTTACATAGAGAGTTTCTGAGTACAGAGGAAGGTCTTTGATTTTCGCTCTACCCCCTCTTGCTTACAAACATACACATTTATAGACAAAAACTAAACTATATTTTGAATCTTACTTTAAATCTTGTTGAGCAATAATGTTGTCGGGCATCTTTGATAGGTGTTAAGAATTCTTCATCACTTTATTTTCTTTGTCCTGGAGTGGCTTTTATCCTTTTCCTAATAAGATTGACAGCTGTAGAAGATTCTGCACTGAATAATGATGACTCATCACTATTAGATAACCATGCTTGCAAATTTATTGGCACAACATCTGGTTGTTCTTGAACTCTCCAATCTTGGATTGACACCCTTCCTTCTGGAATAATCAGATAAGGAAAATGTTCCTCTTCTTGATCTTGATCCATTTCTTCTATAATATTTATCCAAGAATTTACTTCTTTTTCCAATTTCTTGAAATATTGATCTTTTATATCCTTTAACATTTTTATTTTTATGTAAACCCTTAATGCTCCAGTTCTCTCTAACCATGGATTCTCTTATGGAATGTGTGTTGTTATTCATCTAACCACTACTCTCGCAAATTTCTACAACACACTGATGGTCCTTTTCTTGATTATAATCTTGTTGAGCAATAAAAACTTGTTTTTTTATAAGTTTTTTATGTAAAAATGTCTTGCTCACCCTTTTAGATACTGAAAGGATCTTTTGAATCTTAATGATTTCCTATGGGAACATAAGTAGAAGGAGATTTGGTTGAGCTTCCACTAGAATGAACTTTTTTTTTCTTGTTTTTCCTTTTGTTTACGTTTGAAATATTCAGTAAGAGCTTTTTCATCTTCCTCCTGTTTCTTTGAAATTGTTATTTTCTCATCTTTTTCGTTGTCCTCTTTTTCTTGCTTTCTCTGAGGGGATGATGATGAAATATCTAGAGTCTTTTTCAGATCAAGTTTGATTTTTCTTCCTGTTTGAATGAATTCTTTAACTATAGCAGTGGAACACTTTTAGTTATCAAAGTTAGACCACCACTTGACTCTATATTCTCTAACAAGGAATAATGGATAAAGATCTGGAAGAATTCTACCAATATTGAAACCCCATGGAAAAATCCATAGAAATCTTTATAGAACTTGATGACTTTGACTACTGGATCTAAATAACTCTGGAATTTTGAATAAAACTCTATAGATTGCTTGATCAACTTTGGAATAATATCATTGATAGGACCAAAATAATACCACCAATAATAAAACCAAGAAGGAAATTCTGTTATATTATGGAAATGGAATGAAAAACACCATGAATGATTATATGGACGAAATAGGAAGACTCTAAACTAGGCTATCCCATAGTCTTGATAGGTGTATCTTGAAGGGATGAATGGAGCTGAATTTTTTTTTTTTTTTTTTTGTAGAAAAGAGATTGCCACTCTTTAGGAGAAATGACCTTTTTGATGTAACACTTTGAATAAGCTATTTGGTTTTGATCATTGTTAACATGAGTAATATCAGCAAAATTTGAATCTACTAATATTAACTCATAATATTTCTTGGGTTTTTTAAGATCATTTGGTAACCAATAAAAATTGGTAGGAAATATCTGTGATGTAAAACTTTAAAGAGAATGATTTTCTATAGGCGTGTTGTATTTGGTAATTATGATTGGCTCTTGACAAGGTTTGGTAAAGTAAGAACTTCCTAAGTAGGTGGATGGATTATAGGGTTTTGTGACTTGAGGTTTTACTGCTTAGGCAAAGGTCAAAGGAGGAAATTCATCAGATCCTGGTACTCTTAGAATTTTTGGAAGAATCTGAATGTTCATGGCAAATTTTGAGCTTTTGATTTTGTTGATTTCTCTTGGAGGTGCCCATTTTCCGGTATCACAGAAACCTTTACTTGTAAAAATTCTCTTGTTAAAAAATTTTGAAAAAAAAATTAGCTTCACCTTTTATAAATTTGATTTCAAAATAAAAAACTGATAGTATAGCATGCCATCTAACAAAATTTTGTTTAGAAACTATATTTTTAACTTCCTTTTGCAAAATCTCTTTGGCCGACTTACAATCAATTCGTAAAAGAAATTTTTTATTAAAAAGATCATATTGAAATTTGTGATAAAATTTCTTTTTTGATTGTGGAATAACTCTTTTGGGATCTAAGCCACAATTCTAAGTGATATCTAACTAGTTGTTCTTGTAAATTTTTTTGTAATTTTTGTTTTAATATTCCCCCATATCTTATTTCACTTGCATTAGTTTCAACTATCATGAAGGCTTCTGAATGAGGTATCCCTAAGCATAACAGACTTTTTACCATTTCTTTTAACTTTCTTACTATTTGAGTATGTTTTTCCCCTCACAATTCTGGATTTTTCTGTAATCTATTATATAATATTGAACAATTGTTACGCGATTTTAGTGTATCATGATTTCGGATAAATATTCTCTAATCGTTATATATAGTGCGAGCAAATATCATTCCCACAAGAATATTTTGTATTATTAATGTTAAATTACTCTATCTAATTTGGACAAAGTAAATCAAGAATAAGGAAATATTAAAATCACAAAAATTTGAAACTACATAAATATTGATAAATAAAAACCCTAATTTTATAAAACTCTAATTTTATAAAAACTCTAAAATATCGATTTAATCTATTTTTAATTTTTGATATGGCTAAATCTTTTTAAATCCCTCAAACTTATTGATAAAAGAATTATTATTGATGATGGTATATTTTCCTAAATTATATTCACCTAATAGTCATGCAATCTTAATTAAATCATATTGTATTAAGTTCTATAAAATATCTGTAATTTAAGATTTCCCTTAAAATCTCATACATAGAATTAATCATCCATCAATCTCTTAACCCTATGTGAATTTTATTATATTAGTCTGATCTTATGCAATGTTCTCTCGATCTCATGCATTCAATCTCAAATTATCAAAATATAGGATCCTATATATATGAAGCATTAAGTTCAACAATAAAATTTCATCAAACAATAATTATGTCAATAATGATTTAAGAGAAATAAATAAATTAAAGCATACTATTAATCAAAGAACAAAAACCATCGAGTTCTAGAAATAAAAAATTAACTAAGCATAAAAAAAAGAAAATAAAATCCTAAAATCTATGTGGAGAGAATGTGAGTAAGAGAGATGTATTTTTGTGCCTAGGGTGATGCTCTATTTATAGACCCCAAAAACACTAGTTAACAAAAGGTTGTGAGTGCTTAGAAGACTTGATCTTTCACTTTGACTTGAAAACTTGAGTTGTGATGATAAACTTTATCCGCTTTCTCTTCCAAAATTTGAAAACTTGATTCTTATCCTTGATTTTGAAAATTCTTGAAATTATCATAAATTTATCTCAAAGATATCTCTTTAGATAAACTTAAATAGTTTCCCTCTTCAATAACGACTCCTCTTTCTTGAATTTTAACACGGTAGCAGATTGCTTTCAAATTTCGGATATCTTTTGACTTGAATCAACTTCTGTACTCTTCTCAAGATTTGTAGACCCTGAAATCTTCTTTTCAACCCAACAAGAATCAAGTCAATCAGACATCGGAGTAGAAAATTAGGCCCAAAATACTAACAGCTCTCTGTGCAGTCCAATATCCTTAAATAAGCCCAATAATCCAAAAATAAAACCCACAAAAATAAATAATATAAAATCACGAAATAAAGTCTAAAATAGTCCTAAAATAAATAAATAAAATAAAATAATATAATTCAAGTGTATAAAAAATTGCTATCAACAATAGTGTTTTAATTTTTTGAAGAAAACTGAAACATAATTGAGACATCTTAGAAATCTTTGTAATTGATTTTATCATTTATTTCATCTGGAAACTTATCTGTGAATTCTAGTAATCTTTTGATAGGTATTATAGTTGCACTATATATTTCATATTCTAAAAATCTTTTCTGTTTTTGAAATAATTTAATCCTAGGTGCATTTATTGCTAATTCATTTTTCTTGACTACTATTAAAAATATATTGAAGTGTTTAAAATGTTATTCAATATTCTTTGAATATACTAAAACATCATCTATATAAACAATTATAAATTTTGAATAAGGATTAAATATTTCATTCATGATACTCAGGAATTCTGATGGTGCTTTTTTTAATCTAAATGGCATTACGTTCTATTCAAAATGTCCAAATGGTACCGTAAAGGATCACGCCCCTGTCCTCAAACCCGAGATTGCGACAACCGCCGTATTGTCTCAAAGTACATGCAACCCCAGGTACACACTTCGAGTCCCCACAAGATAAACCTGTTATCAACCTAAACTTAGTTTTCATACAATTCTTTATAATCATAAATCATAATCCATAAGGTTTCCTTTAAAATAAAATAAGTAAAGTTCTCACAACTTATATATAAGTGACCAATCAAAATAAAGATGTACATATATAAAATTATTAAAGTTTATACAAGTAATCCATAATATAACATAATTCATCTTCTATTGACCTTTCCCATTGATCTATTTATAACTAAGTATGTCAAAACGAGACTATCTTACATGAAGTGGATGGTTTCAACTAAGATAGATCTCTCAAATCGCAAAAGAAGGTCCTCTATTGTTACTTAGTAGCTACAAACCTGAAAGTAGAAGAAAAGAAAAAATGAAACGAATACAAATGTATCCAGTGAATGAGAAATCTATGTACATACCAATGAGTAGGAGTGTGATCATGTTATAAAACTATTATCTACAAATTTCATATTATCAGTATAAAAATAAGCACAAGTTCACAAAACATTCACATAGTCAATCAATGTCTTCAAAATAAAAACATTTTTTAATCATTCAAAACTTTGATACTGTCAAAAATATATTTTCCAATCCAGAGGTCAAGAATTGAATCCACCAAGAGTTTTTATTCATTCATTTTTCTAAAAATATCATATCTATGGTGTTGACTTAAACATCACCATTGGTGACTCATGGCTACCTCACCGTAATCTTGGATAAGTGAAACCCTCATATCACACTACCCCAATGTAGAATCCAACTCCATTCATATCGCTCTTACTCCAATCAGTCATGAGTGAAAAATAAATCACAGCAGCTGTACAAATAATCGGTCACCAAAAATATCAAATTCATTCACAATTAAAATCCAAAACCATTTTTACAACCCAGATTCATCTTTATCTCAATGAACATCAATCAACAAATCAATGTAATTCATATGGCAATAACATGTCAAAGTTCACATTTACGATATCACATTTTTAAGAGAACACATCACACTCAAATTGAGTTATAAAACTACATTTCAAAATAAGATTTTCAAAATATATAAAAACATTTCTCATTAAACAAAACATAAAAATGTCACTCACAGTTTGAGAAGTTTATGCTCTACCATTAGTCCAAATTCTTAACTTTATCTTTGTTCGAAAGAATTTCACCTAAATGTTATGTAAATCACAATTTAGAATTTAAATTAAACATTATTCAATACTACTAAGAAGCCAAATGTATAATATGTAAATGAAAAAATGTACCTCTTTGCCTAAGACATTCGTTAACTTATACTCATTGTTCATTCTCATATTTTCATGTCTTAGGAAAATAATTATACCTCATGGTTTTCCTCATGAACTAGCCAAAGAGCCTTCAAGAATAAGGTCCTTTTCTCTCTCTCACATCTATACATATCCATAACATCGACATGTTTCTTTTTTTCTTTCTCCAAGCCAATCCAATACCTCACACTTGTCCTACATTTAATGCCTCACTTTAATGCACCTTAACTTCTTTACATTCTATTAACACATGAAAGAAAAAAGAGCTAACAAAGCAAAAACATAGGCCAAGCATAGATCATTTCAAATCATATGTTAAATATGCAAATGGGCTTCCACTCAAGTGTTGGACTCCAAGGTGGGTTCATGTTATTGGATTTTAAGAATTTGGGTTTATTGATAGACTTTATCATAAGTTTTAGGGTACATAAATTGAACTCAAGTATAGGATAAAATTTGGACTCTAATATTGGATTTTAAAAATTAGGTTTCATGGTTTGGATAACTAATTGGATTTGGACTCTAATATTGGGATTTAAGAGTTGAGATTCAACACTAGTTCATACTAAGTCCAATTTCTATTTCTTAATTCACCAAATTTCATGGTTTAAATTTATAATATCAAAATTCATTATATAGATTACAAGTCATTCATGTAACTAGACATTGATTACTGGTATTACATAAAGGTTGTTTTATATCTATCATTTTCATCAATCTGGATTTGCCAGTATCCTGATTTTATATCGAATTTTGAAAATACCTTAGCGTTATATAATCTATTTAGCAAATTCTTTCTATTTGGTATGAGATATCAGATCCATTGGAGTACTTTATTTAATGGTTTATAGTTAATTACTAGTCTTGGAACTCCTCTTTCCTTTTCTGCAATATTCATCACATTAAATGCTGGATAACTCCAAGGAGATTTTGATAGTTTTATTAATTTCTTGTCTAGTAAGGTTTGTATTTCCTTTTTACAAATTTTTAGATATTCTTGATTCATTTGGATAGGTCTTGCTTTAGTTGAAATATTTTTTTTCATTAAAATCCTTTTCATATGATAGGGTTATAATATGTTACTTTTTATCCCAAAAAACATTTAATACGTCTGCACAAACTTCTCTTTTTATTAATTCCTCCATTTGTGAAATTTTCTTTTTTATTTCTTTTTTATTTCTAATTGTTCTTCAATCCTTACATATTTCAATTCATCTTTTAAATAATTTACTTGGTTTTGTTTTTTAATTATACTACTAATTTGTTGATAAATGGATGAATTTTGTAATAGAGAAATTTCTTTTTGTTGCATTTGAGTTACAAATTCAAATTTGATTGTTGTTCCTAAAATATTTATGGTAATTCCTATATTGTTAACTTTAAATGAATATATCTGAGTTAAAAAAGGTGTTCTTAGAATCATATCTTGATTTAGATTTTCTACTACAATAAATATATATTTTAAACAAATATTATTGTTGCAAATATAGGCATTATTTAATTTATATTTGACTTCCAAAGACATTGAATTTGCCACTAGTAAAACTTCTTTTGTTATTGTGCAAAATCTGGATGGTATCATTCCTGAATTTATGCAGTTTTGATCAGCTCCTGAATCTATTAAAGCAATACAGTATTGAAAAATCTTGTACTATTATATTAATTTGACAATATCATTTTTGGAAGCTTAACCTTTCTATTCTTCTTAAAAATTTATTTTGATTTTGCTTTTTTGAGGATTCTCCTATTTCTATTTGTTCTATTTCTTCTTATTATTTATTTGTTTTGATTGTCAAGAATTAACTGTGTTTTAATTTCTAATTCATTTGCTTCTAATTTTGTTATTCTTTTTTTAAATCCTTTATTTTTTATTCTTAAATCTCTTATTTTCTTTTGTAAATCTCTTGTTGTTATCTGTTGAATGATATTATTATTACTATTATTATTAGATTTTTTTTCAAATAATTTTGTTAAATTAAAGAGTTCTTATAATTTAAATTGTTGATTACTTTTTTGTTTCCTACAAATTATATCTTTTAATAAATATTCTTTTCTTAAATCTTCATCTTGTATTTTTTCAATTAATTCAAATAATAATTTTTTCTTTTATCTGGTTATAACATTAATAGTTTTACTATTATTTGAACATTTTCCTATGATTTCTGGTTCGTTTTCTTCTTATTCATTCGAACTTGAACTTGTATTTATACTAAAATAATATTCTTTATCTTGTGATGATAATTCACTATCAGTTGAATTTTGTTTTTCTTGTTTATTTTCTATAAGCACCCTCTTCATAAATCTTTTCCAACATTTAATTTTATTTGTATATTTTTCAATTTTTTCTACATTTTTTATATTTCTTATATCTTTTGTAATTAGTATCTTTCCATTTATTTCTAAATTTCTTTTTCATTTTATTTCTTGAAGAGGGTGCTTGAATCTTTTACATTCCAAACATTTCACAGAAACATCCCATTTCTTTTCTTGATCTATTTTTATGTGATCCATATTTCATTTGAAATTTTAATTTCATACATAATGCTAATCTTTCTTTCTTGATAAAAGAAAATAAATGTCCGAATGTTATTTCTTCATAAGGTATATCTTCTCTTCAAGTTACTTCTTTTAGTTTTTGTATTATTTTTTGACTAAATAATCTAGGTAGTCCTACCACAAACCTTTCTTTCCAATAGGGTTGATTTCCATCTTTTCTTCTTAATACTTGAGTTAAAAATATATCTTTATATCTTTTATAATCACTTAAACTATTACATCTTAGATTCATTAAGATTTCTTTTGAAGCCATCATTTATTCTTGTGGATTTTCTATAAAATGCGTTCCAATAATCCATATCAAAGTTTCACTTGAATCATTTTCAATTTTTACCTCATTTTTGTAATATACTTCAAAGGAGATTCTGTTTGAGGAAATCTTGATCTTAAAATATCATTTCTTAGAAAATTTGAAGATTTTGGTTTAATGATTGAATCTATTTTAGTTGATATATGTTCCATATGTAATGTTAGAGTTATTATGGATTGATTAGTATAATTTCCTTGTTGATATAATTTTCTAATATCTTCTAATATTATTGGTTAATTATTTTGTCCTTCTCTTCCTCTTTTGAAATGTGCCGCTATTATTTCTCCTTCTGGTACTATTATCTTGATGGATTTATTTGGAGGATGTATATATGTTATTTTAGAATTATTTTCAATAATATGTCATTTTTTATACAAACTTATATTTGCTTCGAATGTTGAAGTTTCAAATATTTTGTTTAAATTATTTTTTTTGCCAAAAATACTTTTAACTAATTGAAAAAAAGGAAAATTAGATTTCAATATGTTAATATCATTTATCCATTCTTCTTTTTATTTTTTCTTGAACCTTTATGTTTAAATTTTCGAATCATCTTTTTTTATCCTCATTTGTTGAATTTTTATAATATTCTTTCAAATATTCATAATCAATCTTAAAATCCTTATTTATTATCATTCTTGTTGATCTATTTATATTAGATTCTGTTGGTGAGATTTGGGCTAGCTCACAGTCAGAGAACCTCCTATCTAGCTGGGTTGCCTCTTAGAACAGAAAGAGGACTTATCTCCAAAATGGAATGATGCCAAACATTTGATTAATAAAGAAACTAACAAAACCAAATATTTGATAAATATAGTTAGAAATAAAACCTAATTTAGTAATGCTAATCAAGCAAGCATCCATTCCATGTCCATGTGATGGTCTGACATATAAATGTAGATAATTAAAAGGGATCACACATCTTATCATCATCATAATGCTCAATATCGAGATGTGGTTTAATGTTTATTCCATATGCATCTATATCATTTCTTGCCAATTTAATGTTGATGTGGTATCATTACTTGTTTCAACAACCACTTGCTCACCAAGTTCCTCCATCAACCATATATAAAAAAAAAAAAAAAAAAAAAAACTCCTAATTTCACATATTTGAAAATAAATCAATTTTCATGTCTATTATCCTTAACATAAAAAACTTTTTTAGTTTAGGATGCAAAGATAAATGGGTCATCCATCAAATAGTCACATGTATGAATTAAATGAGAAAAACTGACAAATGAAAAACCATATTTATCTTTCTTATACTCTCTTGTTGGATCAACCTAATCACATCTGAAAAACACAAACTTTAACATTTTACTATAATCTAACTCAATTATTTAATTTAGTCTTCTATAATAATTAACCTCTCCATCAATAGGTCTTCTATCCCTTATACTAGTATAGCTAATAGTCTGTCTCGATACCATAACACCATTATTATGGATTTTTAGGCTACTCTCATGGTTTGTGATATGAAATCTAAATGCATTACTTATATAACCAATATATTGTCTAACCCTAGCACTTGGGCCATGCGAAAGCCATTTGAGGTCACTTGTCATCTCAGCACTACTTTCCTCCAATAGATGATCTACTTAAAATGTTGATATAATAGTTAATAAAAAATTTAAATTAAAACTAATATCATATATTATGAATTTTGTTATATATACCCTACATTTTAACCAATCAATAAATGTTTGTGAATGAGATTTATTAATTATATAAGGTGCCAAACATTATTCACGATTCTATCTCGTTACAATTTGTTTGTGTTACCTAAGAAAGGAGATAAATATTAAAAATAGAATCAGTAAGGAGATACTGCAGTAACATACATATCAAAGATTTGAGTTAAGAAGATAATCTTACTCTCGAAAAGATATCACTACATCAGAGTTAAATATAACATATCTATATACTTGTTGCAATGATTTATCATCAAGAGATACTGTTTTAACTCATTTTCATTTTTTTACATTGATTTTCTTTTGTATCTTTCTACTCAACGGTTGTCTTAATAAAACAAATATAGCCCTTCTTCATCAAGTGACTGACGAGCATTATCAATGTTTCGTTAGGGATGATTCAACTTATTTTTGACTCTTGATCAAAATCGTGAACAAAAGATCAAACATTTATTTGCTATGTATCCTTTAGCGATTGAACCCTCTGGTTGACCTCTATTACATACAAAACATTTAAAAATCAATAAAAAACTACAACACTGTAATACATAATAAGCATAAATACTTAAATATGGAACTAACCATAATAGAGTATTTATTAAACCAAACCCTAATCTCAAAAGTAAGAATGAGAGAGAGAGACTAACCTGAATAAAGGGTTGATTGGCGACGAGGTGGAGAAGAACTGTCGTCAAGAATCATACTTATTTTCGTTTAGGATTTGATGATGTGGAGACAAGTTTGAGAAAGCTACTTCATGAATGGAGTAGAGAAGAGGAGAGAAGAGGAAGGACAGGGAGAGAGAGATTCGCGATTTGGATGTTTTAAAAAGAACTATACCAGTGGTTGTGAAACCATTGGCATAGATTGAGAGCTGTGCTAACAGTTAGAATCAAGTAACCACTGTCATACATTATATTTTGCTTATGATAAAGAAAAAAAAAACTCCTAATATTGAATGGAATTATACTTGTGATCAAATGAAACCACTAGCATAGACTATACCTTTACTGGTAATTTACTATAGCCGCAAGTATAAGTTTATATTTATTAATGGTTGTAGGTAAAAACAACACCTCTATTATCCACTACTATGGATGTACCTTTACTAATAGTTTTTTTCTACTGACAAAGAGTCACGAATGTCAACGATTTTGGCAACTGCTGGTAAAGGTAACTACAGGTAAAAGATTATTTTGTATTGTAATAAGAGAATTCCTACAATGATACAAGGCCATATAACATATCACATCTCCTTGTTTCCATAAAAGCTCCCCAATGACTATCTGTATAAGTATGAATTTGCATTTCTGTACCTGCTGGCAAAAAAAAATACCCTTTCCCAGATAGCCTTTAAGAAAACTAAAGACCTTGTATGTTATTTTTATGTGTATCAATATATGTCTATTTATAAACTAGGTAAGGATAGGAGCTAATATCTTCGACTCTTCAATTGCATGGTTTAGTCCATTTATCCTCTCATGATTTAATAGTTTCAACTCTTGTCAAAAGTGCTCCAATTACAATCTAAATAGTGGCCACTGATGGTACAAGTATTCCGATACCAACTTCAACTGAAATTTCAGACTCTAACTATGAGGGTAAATGTAAATGTTAGATTATTTGAAATCATTTTTTGAATGAGCATATTAATGGAGAATGGAAGGCAATGTGTAATTATTGTAAAAGAAAAGCAAACTCAAAAAATGGAATAAGTCATTTAAAGGCACATTTAAAAAAATATCTAAAAAGGTAAAATATTGATATAAGACAGAAAATTTTAGTGATAAATAAAAGAGAAAATATTTGTAGTAGTGTAATTATAAATAATTATATTTTCTATAGAACTATATCACAGAGGGAGTTTGCCAAAATGATTGTGATGCATGAGTATCCATTATCCATAGTTGATCATATATGGTTCAAGAAGTTTATTAATAATTTGTAATCTATATTTATCATTCTTACTCGCAATACGATTAAGAAAAATATTATAAGTCTTTACAAGAAGAAAATGAAGAGGACAAAAAATGTACTTTTTCAAAATAATAGTAAAATTACAATTACTACTAATATGTAAACAGTAGATTATCAAAAAAGATGATATATATAAGTGACTGCACATTATATTGATCCATCATGGAATTTTCAAAGCAAACTATTGAGGTATTAAAATCTAACTTTTTAAATATTTTTTTGTATAAATCTAATTTTATTTATTAATTTTCTTGTAATTTTAATCTTCTAGATATTGTTATATTCTGCATTCTCATGATAAAGATATAATATGACAACAATTGATAAAAATATTTCTCGATTGGTATATTGATGGGAAAATATTAACGGTAACAATTGACAATTGCTTCTCCAATGATTCTACTATAGAGTTGTTGATTTCAAAATACATAGTAGAACACTCATTCAAAATGGTACGTTTTATAATATGCAGTGTTGTGCCCATATATTAAATTTAATTTATTGGTGATACTATTTCTAAATTCAGGATAGTAATCAATTTTGATCTGCAACACCGAAAAGATGACAAAAGTTTGAAAAAAATTGCTATTTTTGAAAATGTTTTTATTACAAAAAAAAATTATGTTTTCATGTTAAACACGTTGGAATTCAACCTTTTTGATATTTGAGATTGCTTTGTCGTATAAAATTGTTTTCATGAGTATGATACAATGTGAACCAAGATATAAATATTTGCTAAGCGATGAAGAATGAGAGATTGTTAAGGTGGTTTGTGAAAAGTTAAAAAAATTTTATACTATGACAGAATTACTTTCTAGGAGTAGTTATGTGATTGCAAATATTTGTGTCACAAAAAATTATAATATTAAATTGTTATTAATATAATTAGTGAGTAGAGTTGAAAATAATGAGATCATTACTACAATGACAAAGTCAATGTTGCAAAAATTTAACAAATATTAGGGTAAAACTCATGCTATTTTTGTTGAGACAATTGTGTTGGATCCAAGATATATGACTTTGACATTGAAGCGTTATTTTTAGAATTTTTGTGATGATAAGGCAAACAAAGAAATTAAAAATGTTTTGCATATATGTCATGAATTGTTTGTTAAGTATTAAAAATAATATATGATGGATTATAAATCTTATTCATCTAGTGTTGCAAGTAAATCAGTTTTGATAGATGAATTAAAAGATTTTGATACTTATGCCGAGAAAGAAATGGAGATTAATTTAATGATAAAGTCAATTGTATGGCTTTTTTTAAGAGCGAGTTATCCAAAGAAAGCTAGATTTTGATATATTACCGTAATGGAAACAAAATGGTGACAAGTATCCTATATTGCATAGAATGCAAAAGACATTTATACTATATCTAATATCATAGTAGCTTCTGAATTTACGTTTAGTACAGCTGGTCAGGTGATATCTCTTTATCGAAATAGACTCTACTACACAACTATGAAAACTTTGCAATTCTGTCAAAATCGGTTATGGACTCAATATCTAGGTATGTACCTAAACTAAATATTTAAATGTTCTTTATTAATTAATATTTGATTTATTATATTTTAATATTTGTTTCGATTTGTTTTTTAGAAAATGAGTCAAAAGCTCAATTTGAAATTATATAACCATTGTCATTGTTGATTGAAATGAGGATGGCGATGATGACTATGAAATGACTAAAAAGTTTCTTATTGTTGATTTATTCACTTGAAATTTGTCATATTATTTTATAAAAATTCTTGTGTTTTGTTTTCCATAAGCATAAAAAATATGTAATTTATTTTCTATTTTATTTTATGAATTGTTTGTCACTTATCAAAATATGAAATTTGTATACATTTACTAATGTTTGGATAATTTATGTCTCTTCTCTGTGGTTCTTGTGCATATATGCTTTTTTTTGCATTTTTTTGGGAATTTTGTGTACGGTGAAATGGAGGGAATTGTTAAACATGTTATAAATTGTTGGTATTACATTTGTAAGTTTCTCTTTGATCCCAATTTTGGATTATTTATATTTTATAGACCAATTTATTTGTTATTCATTTCTTTACATGGTCTAAATTTTGAAATAATTTTAAGTGAAATTTAGTTTCTTGTTCTTCTTTTTCCATAAAGATTATTATAGTTCTTGATTTATTTTCAAGTGGATTCTTTACATGGTTTAGATTTATTAACACGGATTCGGTATGGGTTGGGTACATATCGATTTAGGGTCGGATCGGATCATGTTTTAAGAAACATCGTCACGCCCCGAACTGGGAATCGTGAACAGCCGCCCGTTGACCTGGATGCCGACTGTATTTCTACAGAAAATCGGGCAGAACCTCCCCATAAATCGGAGGTCTCCCATGTACAATTAAACCTGTATAAACCTGTGAAATTCAAATCATCCTGTAAAATCAACAACATGGCCATCCCGGCCTCAAAACAATCTGCCAAATCTCCCAACCGACATCCAGACAACGCAAGGCTAACAAATCACTAACAGTCCTAGCCACGGACCTCTACTGTTATGCCCAACTAGAGCATGAACAGCCGCCACACCGAGCGGGCCTAAATTTATACAAATATTTTACAAATTCCCAAGTTAACACTTTAAACATTTACAAATGTCTCAATGCAAGTGAAATGAGAATTTCATAAACAGAAGTCCAAAAATTATACAGTCATCCCATAATATGTACACGGTCAACTATGGACCTCAATATCAAGACCACGCAGGGTCGACAATAAAATACGAAATTCGTAATTTCAATTTAAAACTTAATCTCACCGTTTCGAATCACCAAATCCGTCAACGAGCTATCAAGCCTTCGAGCCAAATACATCGCCCTAGCACCACAATCCTGTCTGGGGAGGGAAAAAGGAGGGGTGAGTATTCAGGGAAGAATACTCAGTGAGTGAGTGGGTCAATGTAATCGTGTAATATGAGGTGTGAAACTGGAGTGTCAAAACATAAGTATACAAATTATATTTCAATTCATCATGCTTTTCATTTCAACAATATATCATTTGCACGCATCAACAATCAAATATGCATCCAAAATACTGTCATCAAAATCATAGAGCTGCCAGCCGAAAATGTCCCGGCAGAGGTCTACCACGACCTATGACAGTCGCACCGGGGGTGTTATATGCGATTTTATTTAAAGTGCTCTCTACCCCGGCGTTGGCGACGGACCTCGTCCAGGTGCTAGACTTGGAGAGTGTGTCCAAATCCTCCCCCTTTCGGGTTCAACCTGCCTAGTACCGTGTCGTAAATATAATCTCGACAACTCGTGGGATACCCCAGGCCTTAGGCATATCCGGACGCCACCAAAGCGCCTCTCACGGTGTCCTTCGTAGCTACGGAACAATACATATCACAACCCTCAAGGCCAATATCAATATCATATCAAACATGTGCCGTAAATCAGGTTCACAAACCAAATGCAACATATAGCATAAAATGACACATTTCACGTTTCAACCACATGGATGCATATTTTCATAATTCAACCACATTTTTGGACACTCCATCGATTCACAAAAATCATTTCCAAAACCAATCAAAACATTTTAAGCATACGATAAATCATGCTCATTTATCAAACTGTTGTAAAGCAGAGTTTACATATTAAACGAAAACATTGAAATAAAACTCACTCACAGTATACGGGAGGGTCAATCACTCCCTATAATGCACAACAAGCGTCGAAACTGTGCTCCCCTCAATCAAGACATCCAACACTTACGCATGTATATAATCAGCAAGTTTCAAACCTGCGCAGTTATAGAAAATAGGCTATAACTTCTAATACCCTCTACAAATCAAGGAGTTTCTTATTTCATTTTTAAAGCTAAGGATGTCTAGTGTCTAAGGCAGAAAACCTCATGTCATTAGGAGTTATGATAAAAAGAGTACATGCTGTCCCAATGTCTCAAAAGCATGTATTTTCCTTCCTTTACAAGCATGAAATGACATCCCTTTGATACACACAATAGTGCAGAAATTTCTGCACATTTACACACACTTCTCAAGTCTCTAAATGTACAAACAAACACTCAAACGCTATTACTAATTCAAGCCAAATTCTGCACATGTTTGCTTCCCATTTCCATGCCATAATGCATACATTTTCACACCACTTACATACCAAAAGTCTGCACACTTTTGCATCTCATTCATATGCCAAAACACACCTAATTTCACACCATTTTCATACTAAAAATCTGCACATACATAGGTTCAATTAAGGACATATTTTTGTACTCAAACCAAAGCTAAAAACAAGTCCAAACTTCCTGCACATAAGACCATGCCTCCAGCTCACTCAAAATGCCTCAATTTCACATACACATAGTCAATAACACACCACACTTCAATGCCAAAAACACAAGTACATCAAATCCTCATTTTAACACTCAAAATCACATTAAAACCCATCAAATTTCATACTCAAAGTTCTATATTTTCCGGTACATGTTTCCTTAGGGTTTCTCCCCTCAATGTGTTCATTTAAGACTTAAATCAAACATTTACACAATCACCTTTCTAGATTCTCATTTCATCACTTTCATTTCATTTATAAACAATTAATCAAATCAAAATCAAGTCTGATTCAATCCTAAAACCAATCAACATTGGAAATACGCTTAAAATAAATAAGTTTCCTACGAACTAGAAAATCTTTGAAAAATCATACACTTTTCAATTCTCATCCGATTTCTTCAATCCATATGTCATTTCCAAGGTATTAATGTCTATTTTCATAATATAGAATTTGTATTGTGATTGCCTATATGCAAGACAGCTTAAAATGAGAAAGACTGCATATAACCTTAAACTTAAATTCCAAACTTCCAACTGTTTGTATGCATACGTCAATTTAAACTCTAAGAGAACTCATTTCAAATCACCAACGACTTTAAATTTACAATATTCCTCAATTTTATCAATTTCTCCCGAATTTACATAATCCAAATTTAATTCATGCTAATTTCAATTCAAATCTCAAGGAAAACTACACAGACCAATCAAACAAAACTCTAATACTCTCTAAGACATTCAATCATGCTTTGCAGTCCAATTTACATCAAATTCTAGACCTAATCTCAATAATTTCATACAAACTCTCAATAATAAAGCATTTCCTACGGATCTAGCATATTTTCAGAATATATCTACACTTATTCTCGAGCTAATTTCAACAGAATAGTCTGAATATTGAAGGGATTGAAAATCCCTCACCTAGGGTGTTTTGCAGTTCGCAACCTTCGTCCAACTGTCTTCTCATTCCATTCCGAAACCTGCAAAGCTCCCAATTTAAATTCAATTTCAGAAATCCAAAGCTAATTTTTTAGAAAATTTGAAACCCTAAAATCAGGGTTAGGGACTGAACCTCACCTATGCAGACCGGATCTCACAGCCGCAGCTAGGGTTTCTGAAGGTCACCTACTACGCTGCAACATAGGTTGCAGCAAGTCTGCACGCGTAGGAAGAGACTATCGCGCGCTGGAGCGCGCGCAGGAAGGCTGTCAGCGCAGGGGCAGTGGCGCGCGGGGTCACACTGGGGCAGTTTCCCGCGCTGGGGCATGGACTGTCGCGCAAGGAGCAGAGCGCAGTCGCGCGAGCAGCAGCACGCAGCCGCGCGCAGTCGCGCGAGCAGCACCGCGCGCAGCCGCGCGCACGAGCAGGAGAGGGAGCAGAGCGAGGGAGACTGAGGGAGACAGTGAGAGAGAGCAAAGTAGAGAGAGGCAGAGATGGTGCGGAATAGATGGGTGGCGACCGCGGTGGCTCGCGGTGGCCGTGGGTTGTGGTGACAGTGACTAAGTCACGGCGGAGGGAGAGAGAAAGCGCGACAGAGGGAGAGAGAGAGAGAGAGAGCAAAATAGAGAGACAGAAGGTGATAGAGAGAGGTGGCGGTGGAGAAGAGCTACGGTGGTGGCGATCGTGGGTGGCGGTGAGGGCCGGAGGCGGCGGCGAGGGATGGCCGCGGGAGAGGGCATGCGAGAATGAGAAAGAGGGGAAGGGGAAAATGAGAAAAATAATTAGGGCTTGGTGCCCTAATTCGAAGAATTGGGGGAGGGGCCAAAACGCTGTGTTTTGGCTCATCTCTTTCTTTTTTTTTTCTTTTATTATTATTATTATTATTATTATTATTATTATTATTATTATTATTATTATTATTATTATTATATTTCTTTTTGTAAATAAAATTTATAAATACTTAAGTGAGTAAATGTATAAATTAATAAATGAATAAATAATCATCTATATATATATATATATATATATATATTTTACTCACTTTATTTTACAAATCGAAAATACGGATACATTAAATATCCCAAAAATTTCAAATTTCATACCTCAAAATCGAAAATCAATATAATTAAAATTTCTCTCTCTATATATAAATTGTGAAATATTTTATTTAATTTCGTGAACAGGAATACTTGTACGGACACCGCAGTGTCGGTGTTACAAACATATTATACATCAAATTGGATAAGATCGAATTGGATTTTTAGAAAACCCCATAGGGGTTATGGTTTCTTATTTCTTTGACCCGAGGTGGCTTAGGGTCGAATATAGATATCATAGTTAAGACTTAGAGTCAAATATGATATTAATATGAATCGATCCATAACCCATCTATTGCCATTTCTAAGCGAAATTGATGAAAATGGCAATGAAATAAAGTAAAATAATAAGTAAAAATCCATTTCTAAGCGAAATTGATGAAAATGGCCATGAAATAAACAAGAATAATAAGTAAAAAATTTTGTGTGATCAAATGATTGATGAATAGAATATTAATTCATAGGACTTAACTTTTTCAAATCTATTTATAGAGATTACCCCCATTAAGAATGCTTGCAATGAATTCCTTGATTTTCTTATCAAATTTGTCATCACATAGATTATGGGTAACAATTAGGGTAATGATTAGGCTTAAATCTTTTAGTTTTAGGGACAAGATAAATCTCCTTAATCAAACAAACAAAAAGCAAACTTTCATGTGCTGAAATCGTCTATAATTTATTTTTTTAAATAATTCTCACTAGATTATAATGTTCATTCATAGCCTATTTTATATAATTCTTTACGATTTTTGATATTTAGTAATGACATAATAATTCTAATTTATATTTTAGAATTCAATTATTATTTATTGTGCATAAAAATTAAATGTGCATATGTAACATCGAAAACAACAAAAAGTGAAAAGAACAAAAAAAAAAAAAGGTTAAACCCACCCCTTATTTTTATGTTACCCTCTCTCTCTTCCTCCCCACTTTTTCTCACTCTCACCTCACCCAAATACCCAACCAACCCCCTCCCTTACTCTTTCCCTCTCGTCTCACTCTCTTTCTCTTTGATCTACATCTTTTTTCCAAATATCATCTATGATTCGAGTTTTTCTGAATCACAAGGGCACGTTAGAGGCAGAACTGAGATCTAGAATAGCCAGATTTCATCTCTTCTTAGCCAGGTTTTGATTCGTGCATCCCTCAATATCTCTTCGGTTTTTCGTTGGTTTACAAAATCTTTTCCAAGTCCAAGCATTTTCGAAACGTTTGCCACATTTTAAAAGTATCACAGTGGTTTGATCTGGTCCCAAACACCTCAGGGTGCTATCTCCCTCCTTCAATGGTTGGGGTTCACTAAATAAGTGAGTATTCTACTCCCTTCGAATTTCTCTTCATTTCTTGTTGTTTTTAGTATGAGAAACAATATAGATAATGATCCACTTTACTAGTTTCGAATGTGTTAGCTTTCCTTTGAATCTAATGTCGTGTGCTCTAACTACTTAGGTTTAACAAGGAGGAGTGAGGTTGGTGACTTGAGAAGCTCGTTCTATGCAAAGCTAAGGCAAGGACTCATTCTAGGGTGCATGCTAGAATCCTGTTTGTTTGATAACATATGATGAATGCCTATAGATTGGATATGCATGATGTTTTTGAGTTGTTACTTGATTCTAGGCCTAGATTGAATGTGAAGAGGGGTTTTTAGAGTTGAATGCATGTAACTATCATGCTAAACTTCATGTTTCGACTGTTGGTTGGGTTATGAAAAATTAAAAGGAAAATTGGTTAGCTCTAGTATTGAACTATGTTTAAGTGATTATAAGTGGAATTAGTGTTGAAACATAGATCAAGGCATTTGGAACCTAGAGGGAGACTAAATATCAAATTAGTTGTGGATTGGGAGTAATTACCTTCCCAAGATGTGAGTGAACAGACCGTTGTGTTTTTAAATGAGAAAAATGATTTTTAAAATTTTTTTCAATGATTTTTTTATATAAATATTTGTGATAATGGGATGTCCCGAAATGAGAGTTTGAAATATGTATGCATCCAATATATTTATGAATGGATTCGTGCCATATTTTGTTGGAAACTATGTTTATGAATATTGTGATATAGTTTGATAACCTGTTTGTTGAAATCATAGCACATTGGATGAGAATAGAATATTTGTGAAATAATGGTGCATGTAATATAAATGACTATAGTCATCCCCTCCATGGAGCAATCTAATAGGGTGTCATAGTTAGGATTTATTGGCAAATGAGGTAGACACGGCCTCCTACGCCTCGGTCAGGTTACTTGGTTGACCACTGGAGAGGTACCAAGTCAATACTAACAAAGAGGAAAATTGTGTTATGAAACGAATGAAAAATCTCTTGGCGGATTTCCCCCAAGGTTCAACAAAACTTTTAGCAAAAGTATTTTCTTTAGGGAAACTTCATGATTTATGGAAATATGAATTTGTGGATGCATTTTTTATATTTGAAATTATCTACAATTTTTGAGTTGTTTGAAACTAACAATTTTGACATTCTCATCTTCACATTTACTTACTATCACAACCATGTCATTGTATTCCACACATTGAGTATTTTTATACTCACTCATCTTTCTTTTATTTTTTCAAATGAAGCTTAAGTTTGGAATTCTAACTGACTCTATTGTCAGATTTTATCGAGTCAGAGTTTTTGCGGGGCGTCCTATTTTCGCTAGTAGTTCTTGTTTCGGTTGAGATTTAGAGGAAATTAATTGGACCCATAAGGAAGGTATATATATTTTTTGGAATTGTATTTGAAACTCTATTTTGTCAACCAATTAGATTACCAAATTTAAATTTGTACCGAAATCTTTTATGTTTTCTTTTGTCAGATTTTCTTTTGAACTTGTGAAAATTTTATTGGAAATATTTTATCGGCTGGGCTAGTCTTATGCATGTATTGAAATTAGAATGGTCAACTTGACCTTATACATCCCTTTTAGGACAGGAATGGAATGAGTTGGTCATTTAGGTTTTGCAGAGTTATTTTGGAAATGGATAGATATTAATGAATGACATGCGCTATCATAGTGTATGGGTAGTGCTTACTCATATTTTAGGGTGACGCGACGGTTGTTGTCTGTCCGATGTCAGGGTAAGGACATCATAACTTTATTAGTATCAGGGTGAGGTTTAGTTTTGGATGTTTAAAAGTTCAAATGAATTTTTCCAGATGCTTTAAAGGATCTTCAAATATTTTCAAAAGTTTGGATATTCAAAATATTTTCGGATGTTATTAAAAGCCTCCGATGGGTACTAAGACATTGACACACCTTTAAACATAGGTGTCTAGTATTATCTTAGTATAGTAAGCTAAAGGTAGCTGTTCTTTTATAGACCATCATGCCTCCTTGCAAAAGAATAATGAATATAAACGAAATTTCTTCTCAAAAGCACGAAAATGAGTCTTTCTCGCATGCTTCACCTTGTCCGGCACCTACTCACCCAGTTTCTCTAACTAGGATTCCTTAATCGCTGCTCGATACTCTCCGTCAATGGATCAAGTGGTGGAATACATATAGTGTGCATCTTTAAGTACCACCTCAAGTCCAAATTTCTTCCCCGTTTCTCAATTCAGTGGTTCTATCGATCCCTTTTATGGCAGTGGCAGCACCTCCTACTTCGGTAGCTACACCGTCCACCTGACCGCTCGTTGAATTGTCCAAGTTATTAAAGAAAGTTAGATAACTTGGGTGTGTAACCTTTTTAGGATCCAATGACCTTGCAGTAGCCAAGAAGTGGATCAAGAGGGTTTGAGAAGCAGTAACAGACATAAGCATTAATGATGAAATGAAGTTTACAATGGCCCGTAAGATTATTGGATGAGGATGTTAATACTTGGTGGGATGGTGTGAAGGAGAAATCAACCACACCCATTACTTGGAATGAATTCCTTCGGGAATTCGATAAGAATTTCTATACCCATTTGATCGGAATTTAAAAAGGAGAGAGTTCCTCCACCTTCATCAAGGTAATAAGTCGGTAGCAAAATATGAAGCGGAGTTTAGAAATTTGTCATTATTTGTTTTAGAAATAGTAACTTTCAAGGAGTATAGGCATTTTAAGTTCGAGGATGGCATGAACCTGAACATCCAAGAGAAGATGTTAGTTATGGAGGATCACACCTACCAGAATGTTCTGCAGTTAGCCTAAGGGTTGAGCAAATGGTGTTAGAGAGAGACAAGGTTAGGGAGCATCATGGGCCAAAGCTCCAAGAAGACACGAGCATGGGCTCATATAGTGGTGGTTTTGTCTTAGGGTCGGTTCGTATTCCCAAGACCAATTGTTCTTTAAGCCAAATGTTTTTAATGGTAATGTTGGATCGGGACTAATACCAAGAAGAAGCAAAGGGGATCCTTGCAAAAATTACAAGGAATACCACTCGAGTCTATGTAAAGGACCCAGAAGATGCTATCATTGTGGGAAGGATTGTCACTTTCGGTACTCTTATCCCAAGTTAAATGCAGAAGGGCAAAGGAATCAACCAGTTCAGGGTCCTTTTAGTCACTCCAAAGGTGGTCCGGCTACTACTTTAGTACCTCCCACAAGTGCTGCTCTAAGAATGGGGATGGGAAGCAATACTATAGCCATCCCTACTCAACACTCTCAATCAAGGGCCCAGATGAGGATTTACGCTGAGACTAATGAGGATTCTCAGAACAATCCAGATGTGGTCATAAGTAAATCCCCTTAAACTCAAATGTAATGATTTAGAAAATATGATATTATTGTCATATGATTTATTGTTTGAAATTTAGCGAGGGGTAATTTGAATTTATGGTTGTAAAATTACTTTAAGTGGGTACCACTAGGTATAGCGATGTCCGGTAATAACCAGGGACCTCAAAGGGCCAAACGGTATATTCGACAAATTTTGTTCGGCCCATAACTATGATTATGTTTTACAAATTGATTTATGGATTTTGATTCATTTATATTATTAGGTATGATGAATATTTTTGGTGTCGAGGCATGAGTGCTCATAGACATGGGGTCCAATAACTCATTTGTGAGTGTGGTATTTGCTAAGCATTTTGATAGACTAGTGACTCAGCTGGAAGAAGAGTTATCGGTTACACATTATTGGGTGAACAGTTAGTCAAAAATTTTGTGTATAGGGGTTATGAGTTGAAGATAAGAGAGGTAACTATTGAAGCGGACTTGATTCCATTAGAGATGGGAGATTGTGACGCCATTCTAGTAAGGATTAGCTGTATCTTCATCGGGTATCAGTGGATTATTTCATGAGGGAAGTAGAATTCTGGAAACAAGAATGTCTGACACTTGTCTTTGTTGGCGAGGGTTGGGTGTTGTTGAATTGTGTGATTTCGACTCTTGAAGCACGAAGACTAGTGCACAAAGGGGACGAAGCCAACTTAGCCCACATTATTAACACCACGGTGGAATGTCTGAATTTGAACGATGTTTCCATAGTGAATAAGTTTTTAGACATTTTTTTGGAAGAGTTGCTCAGGTTGCCATCGATTCAAGAGTTCGATTTCACTATAGATCTAGTTCTTGTACCAAATCGATTTCTATCCCTCCATATCAAATGACACATATAGAGTTGAGGGAGTTGAATGTTCAACTCCAAAAGTTATTGGACAAGGGGTTTATCTGACCAAGTACCTCGTTTTAGGGTGCTCCGGTTCTATTTGTGAAGTAAAAAGATGGAACCTTCCGGTTGTGTATTGACTACCGACAACTCAATAAGGCAACAATTAAGAACAAGTACCCTCTCTCGAAAATTGATGATCTTTTCAACCAACTTCAAGGGGCTAGCAAGTTCTCAAAGATAGATTTGAGATTGAGTTATCACTAATTGAGGATCAAGGGTGATGATATCTATAAGACAGTATTTAGGATACGGTATGGTACGAGATTCTGGTGATGTCCTTCGGGTTGATGAATGCTCCTACAGCTTTTATAGATCTTATGAACCGAGTGTTTCATTCCTACCTTGATAAGTTTGTCATAGTCTTCATTAACGATATTTTGGTGTATTCCAAGAATGATGAAGATCACTCCGAGTACCTTCGGATCGTATTGCATACTCTTAGAGAGAAGAAGTTGTATGCTAAGTTCTTCAAATATGAGTTTTGGCTGAGAAAGATTGGCTTTTTTTGGACACGTGGTTTCTGGGGGTGGAATTTTTATAAACTGGAGGAAAGTAGAGGGCATTCTGAAGTAGAAGCAATCCAAGAACATCACCAAGATGAGAAGTTTCCTCGGATTCACAGGTAACTACTTGATATTTGTAGAGAGATTCTCGAAAATAGCAGCTCTAATGTTCACTTTGACTCGAAAGAGAGTCAAATTCTAATGGGATAAAAGGTGCGAGGGTAGTTTTCAACAGCTCACATCTTTGTTCTCTTTACTAGCGGCGACGACAATAATGTGATATATAGTGATACCAACAAGCAAGGGCTAAGGTGTGTGTGTTGATGTGATAGGTTGATTGCTTATACCTCTCACCAGCTAAAGAAGCACGAGGTGAACTACTCTACTTATGACGTGGAGCTAGTCATCATTATCTTTGCCTTGAAGATTTGACAGCATTACTTATATGAGGCCACGTGTAAGATCTTCATTGACCACAAAAGTTTGAAATACTTGCTCACACAAAAGGAGGTCAAGTTGAGACAACAGAGGTGGTTAGAATTGATCGAGAATTACAATCTGGTGATAGATTACCATCCCAGAAAGGCCAATGTGGTCGCGGATACATTAAGTCGAAAGTTATCATCTAGTTCAACATTTCAAGGAAGTTCTTACCTCTCTTCTTTAGTCAAACTCTGAGTACTTGAAATCAAGTTGGCTGAGGATGACCATGGTGTACTTTTTGGGCAAGTTTATGGTGAGGCCTATCTTAGTGGATTGTATTCGGGAGCTTTAAGCAATCAATGAAGAATTGAAGGACATAGTTAAGAAGATCCACAAGGGGGAAGGTGGTGAGTTTCAGATTCGAGAGGATATGATTGTAATCTATTGAAGATGAATTTGTGCCTCAAAGGATAAGTATCTCTGGAAGACCATACTTGAAGAGGCACATTTCTTGGCCCATAGATACATTCGGAGAGTACCAAGATGTATCGAACCATCAAGGAGACGTATTGGTGGTTTGGGTTGAAGAGAGAGATAGTCGAATTTATGATTAGATATCTAGTACACCAACAAATCAAAGTCAAACACCAGAAGCCAACTGGTGTCCTCCAACCATTATCAATTCCCAAATGGAAGTAGAAACACAACACCATGGATTTCATGGTGGGTTTTCCACGTACTCCAAGTCATCACGATAGCATTTGGATAATTATGAACTATCTCACCAAATCAGCTCACTTCTTACTGATTTAGAACTCTTATCCCGTGGAGGGGTTGGCCAAATTGTACATCAATGGGATTATGAGGCTTTACGGTATCCCTGTGTCCATTATATCGGACCGTGATTCTCTGTTTAACTCCCAATTTTGGCCTATGTTGTAAGCCGCTTTGGGGATTAAGTTAAAATTTAGTATCGTCTTTCATCCCCAAATGGATGGATAGTCCGAGCACACTATTCTGACCTTGGAAAACATACTTAAAGTATGTGTTATGGATCTCCAAGGCAATTAGGATCGACATTTCTCATTGATCAAATTTGTGTATAACAATAGTTATCAAGCTAGTATTGGGATGCCACCCTACGAAACTCTCTACGAAAGGAAGTGCCAGACTCCATTATGTTTGAATGGGGAGATTTGTGAGAGAAAAATTGAAAGCATAGAGTTGATTGAGAACACCAAGGAAAAGGTGAAAATGATCTGGAAAAAAATGAAAACAGCTCAAAATCGACAAAAGAGATACACTGACAAGAGAAAAGGGCTCTTAGAATTCGAAATAGGAGATATGATATTCTTGAAGATATCATCTTGGAATGGTATAATCCGATTTCAAAAATGGGAAAAATTGAACTCTCGTTATCTTGACCCTTCAAGATCCTTGAAAGAATTGGAAAGGTAGTGTATAGACTTGAATTGCCGCTAGATTTACAAAGGATCCACAATATTTTTCACATTTCAATGTTGAAAAAATATTTATCGGATCCCTCACATTTGTTAGAAACTTCTTCAATAGAGTTGGATTAAGACTTAAGTTTTAAGGTATAACCAATGAAGATCCTTGATCGACAACTCAAGTAATTGAGGAGTAAATAAATTCTCATGGTCAAAGTGTTGTGGAGAAGCAACCAAATGAAAGAGGAAACTTGGGAGACTGACGGGTCGATGCGAAAACAACACCACTTCCTTTTTGATGTATAAATTTCTTTTAAATTTTGAGAACGAAATTTCTTTTTAGGGGATTAAATGTTGTAACACTAAACAACAAAAAGAAAAAAGAAAAAAAAAGTCAAACCTACGCTCTATTTTTATTTTACTCTCTCTCTCTTCCTCCTCACTTTCTCTAACTCTCAACTCACTTGAATACCTAACACACCTCTTACTCTTTCCCTCTTGGCTTACTCTTTTTCTCATCAATCTTCATCCTTCTTCCAAATATCGTCTATGACTCGAGTCTTTCTCAAGCACAAGGACATGTCAGAGGCTGGAAATAAGACCTAGAATAACCGAATTTCATCTCTTCTTCGCTAAAGTTTGGTTCGTGCATCCCTCGAAATCTCTCTGACTCTTCATTGGTTTTCAAAATCTTTTCCAAGCCCAAGCATTTTTAAAGCATTTGGCATGTTTTAGAAGTATCATAGTAGTTTGATTTGGTCTCAAACACCTGGGAGTGTTATCTCTATCCTTCAATGGTCGGGGCATCCTGGGTGAGTATGTATTCTACTCCCTTCGACTTTCTCTTGATTACCTATTGTTTTTAGTGTGAGAAACAATGTGGATGATGACCCACCTTGCTGGTTTCGAATGTGCTAGCTTTCCCCTAAATTCTAATGTTGTGTGCTCTAGTTGTCTAGGTGGAGTAAGGAGGACTAAGGTTGTTGACTCGAGAAGTTTGTTCTCTGCAAAGCAAAGGAAAGTACTCCCTTTAGGGTGCATGCAAGAATACTATTTGCTTAATGACATATGATGAACTCGTATGGATTGGATATGCATGATGTTTTTGAGCTGTTACTTGATTCTAGGCCTAGATTGAATGTGAAAAGAGGTTATTAGAGTTGAATGCATCCAACTACCATGCTAAACTTCATGTTTTGACTATTGGCTGGGTTATAAAAATTTGGGGAAAAATTGGTTAATCTTAGTATTTAACTATATTTAAGTGATTACAAGTAGAATTAGTGTTGAATGTCATAGGTCAAGGTATTTGAAACCTAAAGTGAAACTAGACATCTAATTGGTTATAGATTAGGAGTGATTAACCTTTTAAGAGGTGAGTAAATGGACCGTTGTACTTTTAAATGAGAAAATAATTTTTAAATTCTTTTATGAATGATTTTAAATGATTTTTTATACAAATATTTGTGACAATAGAATGTCCCAAAATGATAGTTTGAAATATATATGCATCCAATGTATTTATAAATGAATTCGGGCCATATTTTGTTGGAAATTATATTTATGAATATTGTGATATGGTTTAGTAAATCACTGCAGTCATTCCCTCCATATTGGATGAGATTGAAATATTTGTGAAATAATGATACGTGTGATATAAATGACTATAGTTATTCATTCTACAGAATGACCAGACGGAATGTCGTGGTTAGGACTTATTTGCGAAGGATGTAGACGTGGCCTCTTGTGTCCTGGTCGGATTATCCAGTAGAACCACCAGGGAGGTACCAAGTCAGCACCAAGGAAGATGGAAGTAATGTTATGAAATGAACGAATTGAAAATCCTTTGGTGGATTTTTACCCGAATTCGGCTAAATTTTGGATAGAAGTGTTTTTTTTTAGAGAGATCCCATGATTTATGTAAATGTGAACTTGTGGATGCATCCCTTTTAATTATCAATATTATTTGAAATTACCTACAATTTAGGAATTGCTTGAAATTTATTATTTTGATATTCCTACATTTACTACTCATTTATTATTATAATCATGTCATTATACTCCACTTGTTGAGTATTTTCATACTCACCCATCTTTCTTTTATTTTTTTTTTAGAGGAAGTTTAAATTTAGAGTTCTAGCTGACCCTAGTGTCAGATTTTGCAGAACCCGAGATTTTGTGGGACGTACTACTTATGATACTAGTTTATGTTCTGGTTTAGTTTTAGAGGAAATTAATTGGACCACAAGGAGGGTGTGTATATATATATATATATATTGAAATTGTATTTGAAACTCCATTTTGTCAATCAATTGGATTACCAAATTTAAATTTGTACCGAATTGTTTATGTTTTCATTCACTGGATTTTCTTTTAAATTTGTGAAAATTTTATAGAAAGTGTTTTATTGACTGAGCTAACCTTATGCATATATTGGAATTAGAATGGTCAAGTTGGCCTTATGCATATCTTTTGGGACAAGAATGGAATAAGTTGGTTCTTTGGGTTTTACTGAGTTATTTTAGAAATAAATAGATATCGATAAATGTTTTACGCTATCCCTGTGTATCGATAGGGTTTATCAGTATTTGGGGATGACGCAACGATTGTTGCGTACCGAATGTAACAGATAGAGTGTGATAGCCTATTTCATATGATGTTACCTAATACCACAACTTAACATATTTATAAATAAATATTGGGAAATTTCAATTTTTTAAAAAAGAATAATAAAATAAAATAAAATAAAAATAATAAATAAGGTGATCTTCAGCTGCAGTGTGGACCCCAATTATACCATGCCCTAACCCCCAACAACATTACTATAGACAGGAAATCGAAGTATCTTCCAAAGTAAACAAAACATAATTTTTTTCTTTAATCTAACTCCATTTGTCACGCCCCGACCCGTAGATCGAGCACGCGAATAGACAGTCGCGACTCCTCAAGGCACGGGTATGCCTTACTCGTACATCGAGATGACGTAAGGCTAAGTACATGGCGTTATCTTACCAAATCCACGTCTTAAAGGAGACCTTTGGACCAATAGTTTGCAAGTTCTGATTTTTGGCCCATACACTTGACCAATTTTATGACCCTACCCGATATCACCAAGTCAAAATCATATGGCGAAAGATTTGAAAAATGTAATCTTCAAAATTTTTTTTTAAAACATTTGCCTCTAATTTATATATAACATTTATATGCGTGATCCAATCGTAAACAATGATGGGTGTGAACACATACCCGATAGCGTCTCTCAATAAAGATTGTGGAACAGTACCTCAATGTAAGTCAAGTACTGTATAAGCTGAAAATATAAATATAAGGGGTGAGTATAATCCATGTATTCGGTGAGTGAAGTGCAAAGACTATATAGTGACAATAAATGAATTTATGAAAGTGGCAAGTCAAACTATCATTTTCATATCATATTTCATTCATTCGCAAACATATCGTGTAATTCAAAATAGTATCCTTATATCAATCATGCATCATGAGATGTTAGTCAATAATAAAACACATTCGACCCATAGTTTGACCTAATTAGGGTAAAATTCACCAAGGGGTCATCACAATACCATATGAATAAAACACATATTTTTCTTTTAACTCCTTTCCATTGGTGTTGACACGGTCCTCACGTAGTGTTCGTTTATTGGATCCGTTAATCAGAAACAGGAGGCTTAAACCCCTGCTCCCGTATTACCTCCCACGTCACTCCATTGGGTAAATCGTCAATACCATGGTAGAGAGTGTACTATAGCCACTATACACCATCCCATAATCATACACATGTGTTATATGTCATCATTCATAAATTTTTACTCATAAAGAAAATCGTGACACTATCAAGTCATCTTAATATCAGATACAATTATCACAAAATATCATTTCAAGACATTCCACAAATACTAAAGTATTTCTAAATCACATTTCAAAATTTATTTATAAAAATTATGATTGAAACTATTTTTTATTTAAAGTCAGAAATAGTTCGTCCCACTCACCTCAACTAGGGAGAATACGCCACTCCCCCTAACTGTCCTCATTTCTCAAACGAGCCACCCCTCGTATGAAAACGTAACCCCAAGCCCAAATTAAACAATACGTATATTTCATCAATTTAATTATTTCGATAATATCATATCGTCGGACTACAAGACGCATATGGAAATGTTTTCTTTCATAAGGTAAAATCTCAAATTTCCATACTTAAAGAAGAATTCATACAAAACCTACCACGGCAGGTTTAGTAAAATTGTGATATTTTCTAAAATTTTGATCAGATTAAAATGATTCAAATTTTATTTTAAAGTTAAGACATATATCTCCAACTTTTATGTTCAGACCAACTTCAAATTCTAACCACACGAATTTAGAAACTTTTATAACTCTTTCAGTCTAAGTTCCTAAAATCAACTTTGTACAGTTTTGGAAGAAATTCCATATCTCCATATGTATTCCTCTAATTTAAGTGATTCTTATCTCAAATCGAAGATAAGATATAGATCTAAAACTTTCTAGTTTAGACCTTCCTTATATTTTAAGTGTATAATTTTATAAAATTCCATTTTCATCTCATATTCAGTTTTAAAACTATTTTGGTACAGTTTTAGTAAAAATACCATAACTTTCTGCATGCTACTCCGATTCAAGTGATCTTTAACTTAAATTAAAGATAAAATAGAGACCAACAACTTTTATGTTTTAAGTTTCTCCAAATTTGGTACAGAAGATATCTTAAAAATTGACACAATGTACTAACCATACATAGAGTATGAAATAGAGTAGGTGAAACTTGCTAAACTTCCAAAAATCACTAAAAATCGATTCCTTCATCAAATGTATCATATAATATACCATTTTAAAGCTTAGGTACATAGGAACAAACGGTTTATGATTTCAATTCCTATAGAATGAGATATCACAATAATACTACGCAAGACTCAAATATGGAAATCTATATCTAGCATGCTAGTATGGACACTAATGTAACTACTAATCAAATAATTTAATCCTTGCACGAGTTAAGACATGTTACCTCATTTTTAAGATCTCTTGCTAACAATACATACCAACACCTCATTTGAATCTTTGAATTTTTTTTAATCACCTTAACACAATCAAATCGCAATACACATGAATTCCATTATAACATTTTTATACTCCCATCTTGAAATTCAAAAATTTTTAACAATGCTCTTACCTCTTTGACTTCATGGTTGAACTTAATTTTTAGATATAGAGTCTAGATACTTGGTCAAGGGGAATTGGATGAAGAAAATGAGCCAAATTTCCTTAAACAAGTTCTTTTATAAATCTAGCAAAATGTCTTTAACCATTGGATCATCTCATGCATCATCTCATCCTAACACTCAAACCATGTAATTGTTGACTCAAACAAGCTCCATACACTCCATTTGATGTCTTATTAGCCAGCCATGTCAAGGAAAAGTGTCACAAGCTACTCTATTTAGCTTTCATGCATAATTTCTTATCCTATGAGATTTCATGCATAAATTCTCATTCAATGAACTTTCTTGAATGTGGAGCCATCTCATGTGGACACTAACTAGCCTTGCTACCCTCTTGACCAATTATTTGGCTCCGATTGTCTATCCTTGAGTGGTTTGTAATTTAGTCCCTCAATTTTCCTTGATTGCATTTAGACCCCTAACTTTTAACAATTTGCATTTTGGTCTCTATGCGATTTTTATTCGAAATTTATTAAAAATGTAAAATTTCACTTAAATATATTTATTTAAGTGTGTTGACCTTTTCTTGACCATTTTTGATTTCTTTAGATCTTGCCAGTGCTTGCCAAGAAGGTATTTAACTTACCGATGAAATTTTCGGTTTTAGCGATTTTAAGACGAAATGTCAAAATAAATGAATAAATAAATAAAGTTTTATTTTAAATGTCTCAAAAGCATGTTAATATATATATAGAATCATGAGAAATGATATATGATACACAGTTACCGAAAATCGATGTTACACTATTCTAAGAATTTTTGTACGGATTTTGCTTAAAAATTAAAAAAAAAATTTCCTAGACAACATTAAGGGGAAAAAATTCGTAAGTTAATACAGAAATATCACGAGTTGAAGACGCGATATACACATGTCGTATTTTCAAGATATAACATATTTCTGCCTCTTTTCCCTATTCTGTTATACTCACATCCATAGATCATCAAATTCTCAAACCCAAACTATATCCATTGTCACACCCAAACTTCTCAATAATGCATAAACTCAACTTCTCAGTAGAATAACAAAAGCAACATTTTCACACCCAAACTACACCGATTATCACACCCAAACTTCTCAACAATGCATAAACTCAATTTTTCAGCAGCACAACAAAAGCAACAAACAAAGTAAATCTGATGTAACAAAGTATACACAGTAAAACCAACATATAATGGAATATAATTTTTATTAATAAAACAAAATTATACAAAGTACATGATATATAAGTTTTAACGTCGTTTTCTTCTCCTAATATACTGTTAATACCTAAATTTGGCCTAACATATGTACTATCATCATGAAATACTAAACCTAGATTATCTATCCTTGTGATTTGGGAGGGTCTTACATCATCGTATTAGGTATCAGTAAAAACTGGAGGGAATATATGATACACGAGATCATCTCTTTCAACTTGTGTCAGTCCTTTATCGATATGAACATCGGGCCAAGCCACCTTCTATGGAGCCCCCGAGTGAAAACTTGAGTGAAATCAAACACGTGTATAAAAAGATGAATACTCTACATACCTACTCAAAGGTCCCATGACGTCCTCTGGACACTGAGATGGTGGCAATGATACATGATGTGGTGGTCTCCTAGGACGTACTTTCCCTCGGCTTCGTCCATGTCCTCGGTCCTCATCACCTCCCTTGTCACCACCTCTAGCCGGTCTAGGTCTCAAATGATATACCATATCATCTGCAAAAACTAAAATGGTTGAATCAACAAGCCCATACACGTCGACACCCTCAGAGTCTCAAATCAAGTATAAGGTATCCCACTACAAAAAATGTATATATATGTTAGTTAAACTAACAAATCTAAATCATTGATATAAATAAAAAACAGGAAGTTGTACACTTACCACATAACCCAAACAAGTTTTGTGATGACCAATGAATTGGCAGGAGATGGTGCGGTACCAAGCGGTGTAGGCAGGATCGATGGCTGGTCCATACGACGTGTCAAGTGGAATTAAATAGTCATGTTACTGAATCCAAATATCTATATATCATGCATGCTCGACTGATCAATCAGTCTTTTGTGGACTATGCGTACTAATGTCATGGAGTTGATCTTCAGTATCATAGTGAATCGGAATATACTAAAATCCTCCATACTGACAGATTACCTTATCCGAAAAAGTGCCACTCCACGATACTAAAACGGATAAGTGGTACACGTGGCATGCCAGATATCTCTCTCCTCATGACAATAGTTAGGGATGGAAACAATACCTCATCAGTGTATGGCACACACACAACCCGATCCATACTTTGTGTATCAAATGCCTCCCTATACACTGCCACCATGTGTGTAAGGAGAGTAGTGATATCAAAATGTGCCTTCCACCACAAAGCCAGTGGACCATCCTCTTGTACGTGTAATGATCACCTAATGGGAGCTATTAAGGGAGCCTCTTCTATGCCTAAATCTGTAAAAGTATAAGAACCCCTCCTATCTTACGCGAGTCTACATGAGTGGCTACATAAAACTGTCTGTACAAGTAATCCAAGCACGCAGAACCCCAACTACAATGACAAGACAAATCTAAATTCTCTAGCGCTAACAAATACTGTAAATGTACGCAATATCCAGTCTTATTATTAAACAAAACACCCAATTTAGTACTAAGATATACGCCCGTGTCCACCGTAAAATATATACATCGTTTGCATATCGGGCAGCTCACCAAAAAACTCTGATAACCAAGACATACTCAAAATGTAACCCCCTGAACATCAATAATCACAAAGGCACCAACTAGTCTTGTTCTATGAGCACACAATCTCCACCTATAACCTTTATTCCTTTGAGTACATATTATTGTTCAAAGTGTAAGGGTTGATCTCCCAACCCAAAATTGATAGTGGTGCTCCATTTTGACAGTATGAATAAACTGCTCCTTTGACTCAAATCTTATTCCCTTCTTCAATTCATTGTTGAAACTCCAACTGTTGTCTATCAATTTACAATCTTGCTCAAAAGTCACATAACCATTACTTCCAAGTGTAGTGGTCATGAAGGAAATTGAGTTGTTTATTCGGCCATAGGCATATCCTCGACCACTACCAATGCGTGCAGGGGCTGAGAAGGGCCCAATCATTAACTCCTTCGTAGCATCACCATCACTACCATCACCAACTTCTCCATCATCTTCTTCTTCATTATCATCCTCTTCTTACGCCTCTTCTTCCATCTTTTCTTCTTCCATTTCTTCCTCATCAATATTGTTATCAACCTTTGCGAGAAACAAAATTCACTCGAGATTTGATATGTAGATAATCATCCATAAAATCATAATCTTGTTACACAGACATTCCACAATCGTATGATTTTATATACAACTCATGAGTGGAACCCACTCCCATATTTATCGTAAACACCATCAAATTCAAAATGTTGTCATCATTCATTGATTGGAACCATTTCAAATCGTACATTACCATGTTGCATGAATAAAATGGGATAACGATAAAAAATCTCCTCATGTTGTGTCATTCGATTTATCCTAAGATCCTTATATATTACAGTCACCAACTCATTAAAACTTATATTCTTTCTCATCCCAATCAACTTCATAGGACCACGGTCATAATGAACTCCATCCTTACCTATTATAATTTCACCATTGCTATAACATAACAATTTTACCATATCTGCCATTTTTCTAAACATAAAAAAGAATTTTTTAATATCTAATTCAACTTCAATCCAACTTTTACAATTTGAATGTTAAACATAAAGTTATAACAATTCAACAAAGATACAAAAACTATATTAATTCATATTAATTAAGCATTCAACAAAATTACCAATTAATAAATTTGTGAATATACCCTAAGTTTATACTAAATATTCAAAAAACCCTAAAATTTTAAATTTATAATTATAACAATTCAACAAATATACTAAATTTATATTAATCTATATTAATTAAACATTCAACAATTAATAAATTTGTTAAAATTACTCTAAACCCTAAATTTATACCATAAACCCTAAATTTTAAATTAATACTAAAATATTAATGAATCTATTCAGTGAACATAATATATATCATTCAACAAATATCATTTATCATCAAATTAAGCATTTCAAATGAACCAACTAGAACTAAAGAGAAAATTATACTTTGGATTTTTTCTTAGAAATTGCTACAGAAGGTTGCAAGAATCGCCGTAGAAGGTTGCAAGTTGCACAACAAAGTTGCTGGACATTGCTTCTTCCGCCGGATTGCACAGATGGTGGCCGGATTTTACAGTGACAGAAGGCCAAGGTTAAGGTTTGTTGTGGGAAAGAAGAGAGAAGAGAAGAAGAGAGACAGGGAAAAAGAGAGAGGAGAGTGTGCGTTGGGTTATGAAGCGAATATATCGCGGGTTCAAGATGCGACATATATCGTTGGGTTATGAATCAGATATGTTGTGGGTTTAAGATGCGACATATGTATGTTGCGTTTTCAACTTGTGATATACGTATGTCGCATATTGAAAACATGAATATGTATGTTGTATTTTCAATTCGTGACATTCTTGTGTTAATTTATCAATTTTTTTCCCCATAATTTTTTTAAAAAATTTTAAAAGCCAAATCCGTACAAAGATCCTATTCTGAGTCAAGTTCCAAGGAGTAATGTACTGAAATAGCTCCATTTTTTCAAAAAAAAATTCAAAACAACACATTTTGAAAAAAAATTACATATCTAGCACCCATATGTCGGGTGTTGAAAACTCGATATGAATAGTGATATGTAAACAGTATCATATCGAGATTTAAAGACTCGACATGATATTATTCATTTCGAGTGTTTAAAACTTGATATTGCCCTATTTATAAAACAAACAAACAATCTCAGAGTAATTCTCGTTATAAATAGTATCACGTCGAGTTTTTAACTCTCGATATGATACTGTTCATATCAAGTTTTTAAAATTCAAAATATGGATGTTAGATTTATAATTTTTTAAAGTTTATTGTTTTATTTTTTTTAAATGGAGTTATTTCCATACATTCCAAGTCCTAAGAAAATTTAAAATAACACCGTGAGGAAAATATTTTCTCATCTAGTACACATATGACGGATTTTGAAGATTCGTTATGCACTGTTCACATAAACAGCGTCATGACGAATCTTTAAAATCCGTCTTATATCCTATTATTTATATGAATGATATAATGATGAATTTTCAAAACCCATTATCATACTATTTATTTATTCCTTATATAGAGTTTTGAAGGGTCTTCAAAACTCGTCGTACATCGTTAGATGGGAAAAAGAGTGCTATTTTAATTTTTTAATTTTTATTTTTTTTTACGCCAAAAGCGTACATGTCTCCGGTTATTTTGCACGCTCGTGGATTTATTTTGTTTTTTTTGGGGGGCGGGGGTTAAGTGGAAAAACCTCGCAAAACCATAGGAGAATCGGAGGGGTTCCAACAATGGAGGAGAAGGTGTTCTAGGGTTTGGAGGGAGGAGGAGGAACAGGAAGATCTACCCTGTTCTTCAATTTCATTGATCATCATGTCACGCCACGCAGCCACCTCCCATTTTCACAAATCCAAGACCCTCGACAACAAATATGTAATTCTCTCTCCTACCCTTTCTTGGCGTTTGAATCGATTGGTTGAAGTTAGGGATTTTGTGGTAACATAGTGCATATGTATGCATTTTCTGACAGATGTTGGGGGATGAGATTGGGAAAGGTGCGTACGGTCGAGTGTACAAAGGATTGGACTTGGAGAATGGTGATTTTGTTGCAATCAAACAGGTTTCCTTGGAAAACATTGCTCAGGAAGATCTCAGCATTATCATGGTATTATCCTAATCCCCTCTTTGTCCTTTTCGGATGCTTTAATGACACTATTCCTATGGGAAACAAATGTATTATGTATGTTTTGCTTGGGTGGAGTTGAATATATGTGCTAAATTTCCACACTTCAGAGGCCTTCGCATGTTTATTTTTAATTCCTAAAATTTCTTTTTTAATTGGGTCTCCAGTATTTCTATTCAGTGGATACATCTCAGCTTCTCTCTTGCAATGCATTGCCAGATTAATGATAGTAGAGGTTACAGGGTAAACTATTTATCGTTCATTCTTTTTGGTGGGAGGGGAAATATTGAGAAAATCCGCCTTTCTTTCTTTTTGTAAAGAAGCTCAAGACCCAAAATTTGAGTTTTTGTCTCCCACTTAGTTTCGTACTTAATTCTTCAAGTAGATCTGTGAAAGTAGTTCATCCTGATGGTTTAGCATCTGTATCTTTAAGTATGCAATTTTTCCTCATTATGCCTTGTTTGATTCTTCGACTATATTGTCTTACTTACGTGTTGCTGTTTTCTGTATGGATCTCGCTGTCTTTGGTGGCCTACTACTTATGCTACAGCAAGAGATTGATTTATTGAAGGTAACTTTTTCAGTTTTGCTTTAGCTTTTACCTCTGAGATAGGATTTGAGTTCTGTGTGAGTTTGTTCTTTCGTCAGCCAACATCTTCAGTTTCCATTATCGTGCGTTCAAATTTCCGGTTGAAACACCATACCCTCTGGCTCTTTACTTTTTCATGCAATTGCTTTTGTGAAATTAGATCATGTCTTTTCTACTTATCCATGTTTTCATCTATAAAATCAGGAGAAATTCAAATGTTGAGTTTCTCAAGAGTATGGGGAATTGCTCTATAAAATTTATATTTTGTTTTTTAGAATTTGAATCACAAGAATATTGTGAAATATCTTGGATCCCTGAAGACAAAGACTCATCTTCACATAATACTCGAGTAAGTGTTCTTGATATTTTTCTCCTGCTAAGAGGTTACCGTTTGAGCAACTTTGAATTTGGTAGCTTTATGTTGTTTTACTTATTATTCTTTAGGTATGTGGAGAACAGTTCACTTGCTAACATCATCAAGCCAAATAAGTTTGGACCTTTTCCTGAACAGTTGGTAGCTGTTTATATTGCTCAGGTAGATGTATTGCTTAATGAGATAACTGTAATGGATCTGCACCCTGTGGTTTAAATTTTGGGAAAGTGCCCCATTGTAGGCCCTATTAGCAAATTGCCCTATAACTTTTACAAAAAGTTTAATAATAATAATAAAATAATAAACATGGATTTTTTCCCAGCTCCTTCTTCCCTCTCCTGCTGCTTTTGCCATCATTGTCTCTGATTCTCCCTCTTTTGTTTTGTTCATCATCATCATCATCTTCTTCTTTCTTCTCTGACAATCTTTGCAACTATAGTCCAATTTCATCTTTCTTGCTAGAAAGGTTCCACAATATCTCAAATTCTTTTATATTCTTTGCGATTACTCCAAAAATTTTTGCAGCAGTTCAGACCCTGAAATCAAGGTTTCTGAATCAAATCCCCACTTCTGAAAATTCTGTCACGCTAAACACATGCATTCCACAGAGAGAGAGAGAGAGAGAGAGAGAGAGAGAGAGAGAGAGAGAGAGAAAGAGAGAGAACCTTGTATCCCTTACTATTAATATGAACAATAACAACCAACATTCAGTGTCAGGAAACTTTAAGTGGCTTAGCACCAGTGGCTTCACTTTCCAGCTAGAATTTGTGGGTGCAACAGAACTAGCTGAGTTCAAATTCTACTTACAGCAGGAGGCATTATCTTTCTTCAACAGTACTAATCAAAGTCCATCTTCAACATTCCAAGGTTCTGCTACTTCGAATCTAGGAAACATGCAGAATTTATGTCTCAATGGCTTGAGTGCCCATTTACTGGAAGGTGGAACAACAGTTTCGAAGCTGCTAGCTGCTGGAGGAAATGGTCTATTATACAAAATGGGGATCCTCAATTCCACTCTTTTCAATTTCTCGGGGTTTTCAATTTCTATGAATCATGCACATGCTTTTTCTGAATTTTCCCCGAGTTGGAGTTTTCGATACTCCAACTTCACTTCTCTGATCCCTGGGTTTTGTCTACCATGTCACCAGCAACCAATGGCTGTGGACGTGTTCAAATCTGGTTGCTGGCAACCAATTACCAGGGACGAGACAATGACAAAACCCCAGATTCTCTCTGTCTCCTCACCACCATCACTGTCGGCTCTTAAGATTTAAAGATGATGAAGGCAGCGACGGTAAAGTTGGCTGAATTGTACCTGACTAGCAGCAGAGGAGGAGGCAGAGGGGGTGTCGATTAAGAAAAAGGGGTAGACAAGGAGTAGGAAAAACAATTATCATCATCATTATTATTTTTTTACTATTTTATTGCCTGTTATGGTTGGGGCAATTTGCTAATGGTGACCAGCATGGAGGGGTGCTTTGCCAAATTTTAAATTACATTGTGTTAGTTCCCAGTTGTGCAAACCAGATTAGGGTCCTTTGCAGATATCGCTATCTTAACTATTGGGAAATTATTACTTACATAGCTTTTTCCAATTGAACTCTGATGCTCATATGTTGTTATATTTGAATCAGGTTTTGGAAGGGTTGGTTTATTTACATGAACAAGGTGTGATACATCGGGATATTAAGGGGGCAAATATATTGATTACTAAGGAGGTGAAGTTGACCTTTTCTCCTACCTTCTGATTGTAAATGTTTGGTCAATAACCATGATTTGATCCTATTGATGACATATTTTATAATTATTTTAAAGTTTCCTCCTCCTTTGAAGCGGAAAACCTATATTCCTATGAAGCATGGAAAGATATGCAACATGATACGAGTTTTCAAAGAATATGACCAAACACAGCTTGAACATAATAATTGAAGTAAGATCAGTGTTACATGCATAGTTGTAATATTCACATGAAATTGGTATGTAGATAGAGCACATTATATTAATAATATTTGCTTATAATAGTTGCATGCATAGTTCTGTTGTTTCTGATGATACATCTCAAAAGATTTCCCAAACCACGATTCACAACTGTTTGACCATCTGTTTGTTGATTGCAGGTATTAGAATACTTCACTTCTGTCCCAAATTTCTACCATAAAGTCCTCCAGAACAAAATCCATAAAAAATGAATTAATGGTACATCTGGTTCCAGTGAAGGTGTACACAAACTTGTGTTTTGTGCACTTTTCTTTGCCAAATAAACAAGCGGGACATCTTATCACCTATTTCTTCACATCTTTTTGCATTCCTGGCCATTAGTAACGATCAACGACCATTTCAAAAGCTTTGTCCCTGCTGAAATGTCCTTCCAAACCATTCCCATGAAATTCTCTAGTAACTTGCTCCATTAACACCCTTCTGGAATGCATAATTGATTATCTTTGAAATAATAGCCTTCAGCTTGTGAGGAATATCGTGAATCAGCTATTATCTTGTTGAAATATGGATTAAAACCAGACTGATCTTTTGATTACTCAACACATTTAACTTTAGTCATGGCTGACAAAAGTAAAGATTGTCTACTTAAGGCATTGACTACAGTATTGGAATGTCCAAACTTGTATTTCAGCGAGAAATTTAATTCATCAAGGAAAGAGCTCTGCTTAACATGTCGATAATTGAGCTTTTTCTAAGATGGTAAAGACCTCAAAGCTTGATGGTTAGAATAAACCACACACTCACAGTAAGCTTAGTGCTGCCAATGATGAATAGCTATTACCAAAACATAGGACTCTAGTTAAATCTTCTAGAATCACATAACTTCTCATTGAAAAACTCTCCAAGCTTTCCATCTTGGCTAAGAACTGCCCCAGTCCCCTCATGCAAAGCATCACACTCAACAACAAGAAATTGCACTTTTTTCATTTATAGCTACTCCTTGTGAACTATTTCCAGCAGTTATTGTAAATGTTCTAAATGTTCTTCCTTGGTATGGCTGTAGAAAAAAATGTCATTAAAATACATAAAAAAATTCAAGAAAGGCTTCAGTACATCTATTATGACCCTCATGAATGTGTTTGGCACATCAGAAAGGCCGAATGTCATCACCAACCACTCAAATAACCCATTTGGTGTCTTAAAGACTGTCTTTCATTCATCCCGGCATCTCATTCTAATATGGTGATATCCTCTCTTCAAATCAATCTTGGAAAAACATGTTTGAACCAGTTAGTTGATCAAAAAGATCTTTTAATTGAGTAATAGGGAAACAATACTTAACTGTAATCTGGTTTTATGGTTCAACTGTTCACACATACTCTCTGTTAACCATCTTTCTTTGGAGCTAATAAAGCTGGGCAAGCATAAGGACTCTTACTTTCATGCACCAAACCCCTCTGTGCTAACTCTTTGACCTGCCTTTCTCTCTCAATTATTACATAGGAGGCATTTTATATGTAGGCTGATTTTGTAAAGATGTTCTTGGTACCAAATCAAAAACATGTTGAATGCTTCTTAAGGGACCAAGGATTTTGGCACATCGTCACTAGCTCTTTGTATTTCTTCAATCATCATTGGATTTCAATGGGATATTGAGATGCCTTCCCTGCTGATCACCCTCTGCTAATTTGTTTGCTAAAGCATACAAAAACCCTATCTCACTATGTTTGAAATCAAACTTTTCGGCCCTCAAATATCTGGTTGTAGAACTCTTAGTTGTCAATTGATTTGTCTCTTCTATAAGAGCATACAAAGTGTACCTCTTGTTACCTTGTAGAAGGATAAGTATTAGGCTGTCTTATCATCCATATCATGATCAAATAACCAAGATCTTCCAAGAAGAAAATGCCCAACATACACTGGTACAATGTCTCATTAAGCTTCATATACCAAGTTACCACCTATGATGGTTTTCACCAACCATTGTGAAGTTACTGGTATCTCATGCCCCTTTCTTTAACTAATGCACTTTGTATGGATGTGGATGTTTTATTGTGGGAAGCTTTAATTTGTCCATGGCCTCCTTACATATGATATTTTCTACATTTCATCAAATAAGATCACCGACCTTACCTCCACAAATAGCATGCGCGCAGAAAAAACTTCATCTCCTCCAATCTTCCTCTTCATCATTGATCGTCATCACCCTTTGTTCCAACAAAGACTCAGCTTGAGCTGGATGAACATCAGTCTCCTCCTCATCATATTCATTAAAAATTGAATCTAACACTTCCTCAAACTCAACTACTCCAATTCTCACTCGTCCACTGTTCAACTCAAGAGTGTGTACTCACCCCTCTTCCTGTCTACCTCATACCACTTGATTTGCTGGTCCAGCTTCATGAAAACTGTTCACACTCTCGACTTCCACCTCAATCTCAAGCTCTCAAGTCTCGGGTTCTTTGTAGTCACCTTCCGGATTCTCTGTTCAGGCTTTTACAGGTTCCTGATGCTGCAAGGCCTGTGCAACCCTAGTCAAGTTCTCAATTATTCATTGCATCTTGGCCAACTGTATTTGTTGGGAGTGGCTGCCTTTACCCTGTCCATCCACTGTTCAGAAATGTTGGAAAAAAATTCTGCAGAAAAGAAGTTCAGGAAACAAAGTTTCTAGATGCTGAAAAAAATTCTGAATTGTAGAAAAAGAAATTACTGTTAGGCTCTGATACCACTTGACAGAGAGGGAGGGTTTAGGCTATTAGATCCCAACAGTTAGGTTTAAAGAAAAAATAAAATTCTAAATAAGGTCACTACTATTGTCCTATTTATACTAATTAGGAAAACGTTGATTTTAGACTAAGTCTAAGACTTTCTAATTAGTTAAAATTCCTTAGAATAGAACCAAAATTAAAAAAAGAAATATAATTTTCTTAAATAGAAACCTAAATAAAGAAGGAAACCTATTATCCATTAGTTTTTGTTTTGATCTTGTTTCCCTTCTTCAAAAAAAGAAAAAAAAAATGAGGAAGGAAAACTAATAAAAATACAGAAAAGTTTAATACTTTCTAATTTTTTTGGATGCTCCTGCACCACTTGGGCTTTTGGAGCAGTTAGTAGTTTCACAGTTGCTGACTTCACTATTTTGGTTGACCTTTTAAATTTGTGTTATGTTGGTTGTGGAAGTTTATTGATTTGACATGCTTTCAGGGTCTTGTGAAGCTTGCCGACTTTGGTGTTGCGACAAAGTTGACTGAGGCAGACGTTAATACACATTCTGTTGTTGGGACACCATACTGGATGGCCCCTGAGGTATTTGTTTTTATATCATCAGTAACATGATTGATGCTCTTACTAACTCTTATGATAATTTAACATCCATAATTTGGCAATTATAATTTTCCTATACATGCATATGCTTTTGTATGTTGCTTTATCCTTGTTTACGTGTATGTGCATGTCTTGTTCTGTATTTCTGTCGCATTCTATGGCACACTCACGGTGCCAGGCCTTGAAGTTTGGGCGTTTTTCTTTACCTGCCAACTCTCTTGTTTATGCCATGTGAACTGTATATCCAAAATATTGATAAACTAATTCTTTTCATTTGTATAGTATTGTTTGCGAAATTTTCTCATCATTAGTAGTGTTAAACTAAACAATGGTGCGACTATCGCAATGCTCATATGTTTTCCACAATCATTCCTGACTATGGCTTATGAGTGTTTCTTTTTCTTTTTTGTGGGGAGATATGTTGTACTCCAGTCATCAACTTTTTTCCAGTTAAGCCTTAATTGAGTTGAGTATCCTACTTTGGCAAAAATGTGTAAAAAGTAAATCAATTTGAAACTAATTGATTAAGTAGTGCGTAAAAACAAGCACAAAGTCTTATCAACTATGCACTTATGCATTTCCTTTTTCAATTCTTGGCATTGCGTTCTCACTAGTTTAGCCAATTAAAAGCTGGTTAGAGATGTATGGGCCACTATTGAGCAGGCACAGAGGGTAATGTGGAAAATTTCCAAAAAGTAGGACATGGGTTCAATGGCAAACTGCACTTGTATAATTTAATTTTACATGTGTGCTCCAACATTCAGTAATTTGTCCAATTTTATAATCTTTCATATCTTGAACAAAAGCATTATCAACTTTATTTTATTTATTTATTTATTTATTTATTTTATGGATCGAGAAAGAAATATAGCAAAGGTGAGAAAGAGGGACTAAGAAAACTAAGAAATTGAGAATCCTCTTGGTTAGAATCAATTTCTATCTTACTTTAAATTCTCTTTTCCTTTTTTCTTATTTTGACTCTTAGAACTCTTCTATGTAATGCAATTCATTTCTATAAAAAATTGAGAATCTTAAATGCATGGGCTCAAAGAGAGGTAAAGAAGACTGTATCCCCTAGAAGAGAAGGACCAATGGACTACTTAAATTTAAGCGATGTGATTTCATGAAGCATGGTACTGTAATTAGGTTTTTCATTGCATTGCTAGTGTTTGAGTTTTTCATTGCATTGCTAGTGTTTGGTTGTTGATTCTGACATTGGGCATGCTTCAGGTGATTGAGATGTCTGGTGTTTGTGCTGCATCTGACATTTGGAGCGTTGGCTGCACTGTGATTGAGCTTCTTACATGTGTTCCCCCCTACTTTGATCTCCAGCCCATGCCAGCTCTTTTTCGAATTGTTCAGGTGATTGTCGATATCTTTTCTTCTGTATGTCTTCTAGTTGCTCATCGATTTTGTTGGTGCCTATGGATTTGGTTCTGGATGTTTTCAAAACTCAAAACGGGCAGTGTCTTAAGTAAGAAATCTGAGCCATTTCCTTTTGATGACAAATTGTTCCAAATATTGGATGTGGCATTTACAGCACGGTTCTTTTTGCTATTTGCAGGATGATCATCCTCCAATTCCAGATGGTCTCTCTCCTGACATTACTGATTTTTTGCGCCAGTGTTTCAAAAAGGTGAGTGCAGCACAGAGGCTTTATTATACATGCTGATGAACATGGCATTTTTTCTTGCCCAAACTAGTAGGTTTCAGACACTTCTTTTGGCCTTCTTCACTATTTCTTTGATAGAAAATGAAGAATCTGTTTACCTCCAATAAAGGCATTCTGGGTGTAGGAATAGTCTCATCTAACATCACACATAACCTATTATCTAAAACTTTAGCTACAATATGATAAAGACTGCTAGTGAGACTCATGAGTTTAAAATCCTTCACATTCAAGGAGCAAGATTTCTTAGGAGGAAGGGTAGTAAGCATACAAAACTCATCATAGACTAAACAAATCATTGTAGATAACATCCCAAAAGTCCTCGGAAAAAGCCATAGACAAACCATTTGGGCCAGGGGCTTTATCTCTATCAAAAGAACCACTTCTTAAGCTTCATTTCTCTCGGAAGGTCTCTCTAGTGCTATGAAACTCTCAATGGCAAACCAATCAAGCCCTTCAATAATAGGCGAGCCTTATTCTCCTGGATGTACAGTCCTATGAAAGCTAGTGATAGTTTCCTTAATGGAGGCAAGACTGATGATCACATTACCCTCGTTATCCTCTAATTCTCTTATAAAAATCCTTTGCTTCCTAAAATTGGCCACCTAAAAACAACTAAGCTCCTACTTAAGGATAAGCTCCTTGAGATCATTATTAAGATTCTCCTACATTGCTAGAAAGATCCTCATTCTATCCTCCTTTGACCTCCATTATATTTATCTCCTCAATACCCTGAAGAATAGAGCATTTCCAATTTCTAATATTATCCACAACCTTGTTTCAATTTTTAAGTGATTGTTTTAAACTCTTCAATTTCCTCATAAATTTAAACCACCTCACCAAGACTCCACCACTCTCCTAAGGTCTGTCTGTGAGAGCCATATGTTTTCAAATTTAGTATAGGAGTGCAGTTGATGCGATTAGACTCCAACAAAGTAAGGAAATGATTTGAATTGGTTTTAGTTACTGTCTCCTGTTTCGGATTAGGGAAATAGGAGTTCTAATGATTAGAACAAAGAAAACATGATATGATGGGCAACCTTATGCTTCCTTTAAATTGATCAAGTAAATTAAGCATTGGACAGAGAAATGTCCTGCAGCTTGCACTCCCTGACAAAAGATTTAAAATCTGACATACTAGTGGTAATCCTTTTTCACTATTTTCTTTGACTTATTTAGGAAAACTAAATTTTTCAGCAGAAGACAAGGTTCTTGTTTTGTTTGGACCACCTACTGCGTGACATGTATGTACTTGCAGTATTACCTTTGTGGTGATATTGATAATACATTTTCCCCTATGAAAGGTCAATGATATAGGTTATGGTTGGTGTCTTCTAATTATTAATCTTAAATGCTCTTTATTCATTTAACTGATAAACTGCATCCTTTACAGCCCAAACAGATTAGATCTTGATAACAGCATTGGCAAATCCTTGCTGAATGTGCATGTTGAAGATTTTTGAATGTTTTTGTCTGACTTTTAGTGGCAATCTCAGGATGCTAGGCAGAGGCCTGATGCAAAGACGCTTCTTTCTCACCCTTGGATACAGAAGAGACCTGCTTTGCAGTCCTCTCTTCGTCATAGTGGAACAGTGAGGTATGTCTTCCCCAGTATTGGCTATACAAATGCAAACTTGATTGCTAAAATGCATTATTTGTTTCTTCTATTTATCTATTTTTCAAGTATGAAAAAGTAATTGTAACGAATTTAGTTGATAAGCTTTTGCTATTTTCTTGCAAATCTGTAACTTTTGTCATTGTTTTCTAGTTTATTTATGTTGTTTGCATAGATTATTTATTGCCCCATTTTGTGGGAGATGCTGAACTGCATCTTCGTGCTCTGTGATAATTAGTGTAGTGGGGTTTTCAATTTGGAGAGAGGAAAGATGTTTCTTTGTTATGGAAATGTGTTTTTGTGGCTATCTTTTGGTGTATTTGAGGGAAGCTGAATGCTAGGAAAAAATTAGAGAATTTTTCCTTCTTTCCTCTAGGACGTATTTTATGGTTGTCTTTGGGCTCATGGTTTAGGTGCCTATAAAGACTATCTTAGTGGAGATGAAGGTGATTCAAAACTAGTCATTTATTTATTTTTGCTAGCTTCTCTTGCTTTGAGGACTTCTCACTCTTGGAACTTTTTTCCAGCACATCTAGTGCAATTCTTTTTCTGTCAAAAAAAAAAGAAAAAAAGAAAAACAAAAACAGAGAGATAGAGAGAGAGAGAGAGGGGTTCATTAAAGAACTATCACGCGAAAGGTTAGTGACAAACATGGAATTAGCAGGTATCAGGTATGGGGTGGAGCAGTGTTACTGTTCTATTCATCAGTCTATTATAGTGTTGCACAGCCTGTTCTGGATCCTCTATTGGTGTCTAAATGGTTACAGTTATCTGCTTGCTTTGATCTTTATTGTTCATAGTTTATTGAATAAATGTCTTATGAGGCTCTTTCCTGCAGAAATGTTCAGGAAGATGTTTCAGTTGATACAGAGATTTCAAATGGAGATGACCATAGTGCTGAAAGCCCGTCTGCAGATAAAGTGAAAACTGCTTCTGCATTTGATATGGTGAGAAACTTCCAGAACTCTGGGTATTATTTCTACTAGCCCTCAGATTAGTTTCACCGGATGTGGTAAACCACCAGAGTAAACTTTACATTGTGGACCAGACATGGGTAAATTTATATTAATTTACTGTATTTTCCTTCCAAAATTTTGAATTCCAGGATTCTGGAAAAGAGTTAATAGGAACAGAAGTTGTTGATACTAGCAAGATCAATGATGATCGTGGTTCAAATAGTTGCCTTAATGGTGAAAGGGCTGATATTCCAGAGGCTGCTCTTTCTGATCAAGTTCCTACCTTGAAAATTCCTGATAAATCTTTGATACAATCGAATTCTGGTAGACCATCTCCAAGTTCGAATTTGGCTCTCTCCTATTGTGGGGATCCTGATGGATCACCACATACAGGTGGACAAAGTGAAGTACTGGAAAATGGTGATGCTGGATCTTCAGAATCAAAAAGAAAAAACATTCAAGCTCGAAAACATGATGGAAAGGGATGTTCTCTCGGTGTTGAGAATTATTTATTTGGCTTTGGGACACAGAACCAAGACAACAGTTCTCATAAGGTAAATTTGCATTCTTGGCTGTTGGTTCATCTTCATCACTTTTTAGTCAATTGATTAAAATTTTGATTCATAGTTGGCAGATTTGGCTCATATTTCTCCCCTTATTTTGCAGCAAAAAGACAAAATTAGTAACTATAACTGAATAAGCTTTATGGTAGGGCTTCTATCAAAAAGGGAATTACAATGGCCGCCCCGGGGGGGGGGAGGCTGAGTATGAAATCCTTCACAACAATAAATTAGCACAACCCATTAGGAGCGAGAAGTAAGATATAGATTAGGCACAACTTGCCCGGTTTCTTGATCCACTAATACCAAATCACCACACCGGCAAGTATCTGTATTGAGGTGTTACTTCATTCTACTTGTTTGTTTATCCCAATGTCCAGTAGTGCATATTTTTTGGAAATTCCATATCATCTGCAATTTATTGTTGGAGCTGGTGTCTGATTTGGCATCTTGTTGTCTATTATCGGCCTGTTGGACTAGGAGACGGCAACCTTAACAGATTTTATCAAGCTACATGTAGGATCCTCTTATGTGAGCGAGACTTCTAAGGAAAATCTCTCTAGTAATAGAGATAAAAATGAAAAAGTTATGTCCTTTTTATTTTTGATTTGTTCTCTTCTTCTTCCAACTGTTCATATGTTGCTATTTGGTCGACCCCAAATTTTGGGATTAAGGCTCTGGTTATTGTTGTTGTAATTGTTGTTTCTTCCCTTTTTATTGTTATTTATTATTTTAGTTTCTTTTAATTATTTATTATAATGCCAGAAGTTCTACTTGCGTTTCTTATCGGAAAGGAACTATAGAGAATTGTCTTGGAATATGTGCTTGTGAAGTCTACTGAGGACTAAAATTTTAATGATGGTTTCCTTTGCGGAATGGCTTCCTCTGCAGGCTGCAAAGGGATCAGTCAATCTGGGAGGCAATGAGCTTAGCAAATTTAGTGACACTCCTGGAGATGCTTCCTTGGATGATTTATTTCAACCACTGGACAAAACTGTTGAGGATAGGGGAGTGGAAGCTTCTACATCTGCATCCTCATCACATACATACCAAGGCAACAACCATGGAAAAAATGATGTCGCAACCAAATTAAGGGCAACAATTGCTCAAAAGCAAATGGAGAACGAGATGGGACAGAGGAATGGTGGTGAACTTATAAGTGTAATGATGGACGTGATTGATATTGATGGTTTGGTATGTTTTGAATTGTATATCTCCTTCTTGATGGTTTATGGTTGTTTTCAGATACATACTTATACCTTTCTATTTTTCATTTTCAGGGCTTCAATGACAAGTTGCCTTGGGAAAACCTTTTTCCCCTTCAGGTACAAAACTGCCCTTTTAGCCATTAGATTTTGCTCAGAGTTTTTTAATAATTTATTGTATACTTTTGTGAATTTCAACATAAGTGAAATTGATTGAAAGTGTGGGTCATGGAACTATATTTTGGTTGAGGCTGTAAGTGGATGAGCTACGGGTAGTGTTATGTAACAAAACTGCCATTATGGGCCATGGAGGCCCTTTGTCAGTAATAGAAGCATCACATTGCGTTGTGCTGGCCTGTTGCACCTGTAATTGCTTGGTTCCAATGGTCATTGTGCCCCAATATGAGGAGAAAATTGATACAGGAGCTTTTTGAGAAACTTATTTTCATTATTCCTACTTTGGTAACTTCTAGTTCTTTAGTTTCCAGGGCTGTTTTTCTATTCTAAGACTTTTTAAATGAGTCATGTGACTAGCATAGTTTGTTGGCTAGGATTAGAAAGCAGTTGTATCTAATTAAGGGCTTAGTTGAAATGGTAGTTGTCACCTTAGGCTTTTGAGATTATTTTCTTCCAGATTTTCATGATTTTATTACGAACAAGAGATTGTAGACCCTTATCCTCTTTATTCTTCCAACATCAAATGTACCTTCATTCCTAGTTAGTTCATTTTTTCTTCATACATACTGTATTGAATTCTTGTTGGTGCAGCTCTCAATTCTTTTGTTGTTGTGCTGATGTCTGGCTTGGGGTTTGATAACCATTTACTTAGGATTGTTGATGAGCTCCACAAGCTTTGTTTATTTATATATGTTTTGTCTTTGATTAAGAAATATTTAAACAGATTATTTATTTATTTAAATATGTTTTGTCTTTGATTAAGAAATATTTAAACAGATTTTCTTATTGACTCGTTTGATGTTAGGAATCTATTATTATATCTATCTTGCTTATTAATTAAGAAAAAAAATTAATGCAACTTTTCCGCATAAAACTTTGTAAAACAATATGTATAATATTAAGTTAAGCCTTTAGCAAGTTTATTCACAAACTTTTATGTAATTTGTGAACTAAGCTTTTAAGTGTTCAAACTTGCTTTATTTAAGATCTCCATCTAAATTAAAGCTAAAGCTCAGTTTGTTAGCTAAACAAGGGAGCTCTACTTAAGTCAAAACTTGTTTTCAAATAGGTCTGACCATCTATAACCCTAATTAAGCTGGTTGAGGTGAGAATTAAAGGGTGTTTGGGATTGCTTATAAGCCGGTCATAAGCCGGTCAAACTAGCTTATAAACCAAAATTAAAATTATAATCGTTTGGTAACTAAAATTTGTAAAAGTACTTGTAAGCCCGAAAATGCTTATAAACTAAAAAAACAATAAGATCCTCCTATCTGTTTTTTCATTTTGGTGTTTTTAAATACAACTAAAATAAGCTAGTTTGACCAACAAAAATATATTTTACCCTTTTATATTTAACAAAAATTATAACCATACCACATCTTATACCCATTATGGTATTTTCTATATTTTATATACTTTATAAACACTCATTTTACCAAACAGTTAACTACTTTTAAGTAATATTTATCCAAACAGATAACAATTTATTTTTTAAAAAAGCTAAAATGATTCTATAAGCTAAAAAGCCGCTTATAAGCACTTAGTGATTATAAGTAGCATTTTTTAAGCAATCCCAAACAACCTTTTAGTCTGGTTGAGCCGAGTCAAGTAGTAGGTTGCTCATGCTTGGCATTTCTCCATAAGCCAAGCTCAAGCTCAAGCTCAACTCACTTTGCATGAGTTCAACTTGAATGAGATTTTTACTAGTTGAGCTCAAATCAAATATGAGTAGGTTGCTTAATTTTCACACAATCTTTGAGTATGGGCTGAGCAGAACAACGTAGACTCTGTTTGTTTAATAATAACTGAGCTCAGTGTTAAGCTTCAGCTTGACATTTTAAATGTAGTAGCTATGCTGAGATGAATTTTTGATAAATTAGAACTAGTTTGATCATTTTACAACCACATGGGTAGTGTGGAATAAAAAGTTGTGCTTGACTTAACCCTGCTTAGTGCCAAAGGGCACAAATTGATGCAGGAGCGATAGGAATTTCTGAGGTTTAGGGAGAGAAAAAGAGAGAAACCTGAGGAGAGTACTCGATCAATTCAATTATCAATATGCATGACCCAGGTCTGCCTCTTTTAAGATTCGCCACCCCAATTTTTAAGAATACACAAATACAAAACCATTTATTAATTTAGACCTATTCCAATCTCCTTTCCAACAAATCTAATAATGGCCATTAGTTAGACCCAGTAAATTCGATAATGACCTTCAAACCTACCAAAAAAAAAAAAAAACATAGTTTTAGTAATAACTACATATTATTAGGTTCCTGGCCTACATCACAAATTCTCCTAGCCTCTCATAGTGAATGGCCCCAACAGAAGGCAGGTTTTGGGGAGTTTAGTAAAGCTTGCTGACAAAGGGTGACAAGACTAAGAAGACTCCCAAAAGAATTTTGAGGGCATCCTTTGGAGATGTATTTGAAGGCGTAAAGCATCTAAGTAAATGGTTCAGCTAAAGGAAATATGTCAAAAGGCGGTCTAATCCTTGAGAGACGAAATAAGTGGATGTGCACCAGAGCAATCACACCTTCGAACATGCCTTCTTGACACTTGGGATAATGATGCATCAGAGAACTTTTAAGGACCAATCAGCTTTCTTAACCTCCAGAGGATCTTGGAAACAAAAGAATTGGAGCAGTCAATTGAAAGTGAAAATTTGGTTATTGCAGAAGGGGTGATGCAACTCCTAATGAATAGGAAAACATTCTATGAGTCCTTGGGACAGTGAGAACATTCCTATTGGTAAAGACGTAGTAGTCAATTTCTTGGTGATACTTTTCATGCCCCTAGTGGCTTGACTCCCTATAACTAGGAGACCTTACTTTTTATCTGCAGAGTATTTCCCTACCATGGAGCTCTCTGTAAGCCTGGAATCAGATTAAGATGTTGGACTGAGAAAATTCCTTTAATTTTTCAACAACCTTCAACAAGCCTTCAAACTATTGTTGCTTTCGGCTCACATGCTCTCTCTTTCTGTATATGCACTATCTTGACCTAAAATTGTACATCTGCCAATGTCTGGGCCATCAAGGCACTTTAGCCTTTTTACCAATCTATATACCTCACACCTCTCCTTACTATTGTTATTGGAAGGCCAACCATGCTTTTTCTTTAGCATTACCATCACACTTTATCTTATTCAGCAGTGTGTGTGGAGAATCTCCCTTGAGAATGATCATTGTGTCTTCCTATTATGGATCTATTGAGTTCATGCTTGAATATGGAGAGGAAATGCAGTGAACTGTAATATAATAATGCATAAAGAAACAGAGGATGCTATTTCTGTGGCTGTAGTGTGAATAGCATGGAGAGAAAGAAATTGAAGGGCATTTGATTATGCGAGATGATATTTTAAGTCAACAGAGAAAGTATGTAACGCCCCAACTCCACCCACTAGCAAGGTTTTGTTGGCGACGGACTGCCTGGCTCTTGTTAGGGTTCACTCACTCAGATAACTCAAGACGTAAAAAGAAAAAGGTTTTTTTATTCATATAATTAACCACATTAATGTGTACATAGCAAGACAGCAGAATGATTATAACTTTTAAAGCTCCACTTTTGCTTGAGATGTATTTACTACAACACGGGACACCACTCCATAGGCTAGGTGATCTTACACTTCCTCATCTTTAGTTCCTGCAAGGTTTGTAAATATTCTTGTGTGAGTTTGACAACTTAGTTATGTTTGTGTGTGCATATACGAATAAGTTTTCGATGTAAGAATACAATAAGTATTTAGCAACAGTATGCACAAAACGGTAATAACAATAATACATTTCAAGGATACAGTACTGATTTCTTGAAACAACCCAGTTCCATCTTATACCACCATCACGATCACGAGTGCAGCCTTATTACTCCAATTAAGAGGTTAGTTTCAGAAAAACCTATTATTCTCCACCTCATTAAATGGACAATCCTCCTATCCAAGAAATAGGCTGCTACCAACATGTGTTGGGATGTTTGACAAAGTCCCTTACTTGCCCGACGGATCTCAACACAATACTGGCTATCACTATTATGAGTATGATAAAGTGCACAACTAACATAACAAGCACAAATACATGCACTGATGAAATATATAACACTAGTAAATCAAGGTAATTATATACATATAAGGCTATATGAATGCAATGGACACTCACCTCAAAGAGTTGCTTTTAAACTAAGAGGTTTACTCAACTAATTTGCCTTCCTTGCCCTTTTTTGCTTCTTTGTCTTGTCTTTCCCCGATCTTTGTTAGAGATTTCCTTCTCTCTTTTACTCACTTTCTCGTAGTATCACCTTGCTCTCTCTTTTTAACCGGCTTTTTCGGAGCATCAACTCTCTCTCTCTCTCTCTCGCTGGTTGTGGTTGTGTCGAGGTAGGGGAAGGGAGGAGGTATTTATATCTGTGGAAAGATTGATGAAACGGCAGGTTGGTGGACGGAATGAGGATAGGTTATTTCTTCTTACCATATGCAACTAAATTGAGGTATGTGACAAAGTATATCCATCATGCTTTATGAAAAATAATTTTTTTTTTGTTTGATGTATTTGCAACCAAATATTTGTTGGACTTTTTTTTGGGGGGGTGTGGTATCTTAACTGTCCTGCATTAGGGGGTGGTGTTGTAAATTTGCATGACATAGGTGGTAAGCCCCTCTGATGTGGTGTCCTTCTGTACATTTGCCACGTCTGAATGTGTTTTCCCTTTTCTACTATTAGCTTGTGGTTGGGGGAATATTGTTCTTGTAGTGCCACTATCAATTTGTCACAACTATCATTTTGCTTTATGGCAGTCCTTATTTTTCTTGGGGATCAGTATTATTTATTTTGGAACTCAACTTCTTGTAATATTGTTGGGCAGGCTGTTGAATTTGGCAGATTAGTAGGGTCATTGAGGCCCGACGAATCAGAGGAGGTGATTGTGTCTGCTTGTCAGAAGCTAATTGCTTTTTTCCATCAGCGGCCTGAACAAAAAGTTGCTTTTGTAACCCAGCATGGATTGCTACCTCTAATGGAATTACTTGAAGTTCCAAAGAATCGCGTATGTGGATTATAGGAAATGCTAATTCCAGAACATAATCATTGATCCCATTATTATAAGCCTATTTACAGCTTCAGCAATGCAAATGACTTTCCTTAGGTTGTTTTTCCCACGATTGCAGGTTATATGTTCAGTGCTTCAAGTTATAAATCAGATCATAAAAGACAATATCAATTTTCAGGAAAATGCTTGTCTGGTTGGCCTGGTAATCATTCCCGTCATTTTTTTTTGTTTCTTTTTACATTTATTTTTATTTTTTATTTGGATGCAATTAAAGTGGTCAGTCAGCAGTGATAGCATCCATGTTAAGTTGTTTACTTGATATTATTGTCAATAACAGTTTCTAATATTTTTAGACTGATCTGCTGCATCCAGTGATAATGAGAAAGAGCAAATGAGGGAATTAATGAACATCCTGCTGCTTTTCTCTTTACTAATTTATTTATGTCAGGGTCACGTATTGCTTACAATAGTTAACCCCAGATTCTTTTAGCCCACTCTAGATAAGATATTGTGAATCGTAAGAGGGAGCCTCAAGTGTATTCCTAAGAAGGCTAGATTGCTCACAATAGGTACCCCTATTTCTTTTAGCCCACTCTAGATAGGATGTTGTAAGAGGTTGCCTCGAGTGTATACCTGAGAAGGCATATTTGGTTCCATAACATGGACATGACTAGATAAGAACTTGGAAAGAATGATATGAAAATTTTGTAGATAGGACACAACATGGTTTGTATGCATCACTAAAAATTATTTCCACAGTATTAAAATTTCATTTTTTCTGATTTGTATTACACATACAAGTTTTCCCTTTTTTCATTCCTATTAAATGTGAAAAGATCTTCTCCTCTTATTTTGCTCAAAAAAGAATTCATATTTTCTCTCAACTGTTATACCTTTGCAGATACTCAGTGCAGTTATTAACTTGCCCATTGCTTAGACCCAAGTAAATATCTGGAAACCTTTATTTTTTATTTTTTTATTTTTTTAATGATAAAAAATGAAGTATCCCTCAAGTACCCGACATGTAAAATTTGGATAAACACATAATTTATGAGACAATGTTCTGCAACTTTCAGGTGAGTTCTATATCTGACAATTTTAGACATGGACTTAGCTTTCATTTTGATTGCCTCATAGAATACACAAATATGCATGTTTTTTTGTTAGTTTTGAAACTTACATTTTGATTGCTTATAGAATACATTAATGTGCATGTTTTTTTGTTAGTTTTGAAATTGGTCAAAGCTGAAAAAGCATGCTGTCATCAAGGTAGCTGCTATAGGTAGAAGTTGGCTAGGGAATTTGGTTATGGTTAGCCTGGTCATACATCTCTCTCTCTCTCTCTCTCTCCCCTTTTTTCATGATTGCCATTTCTTCAAATCTATGTAGAAAGCAAAATGAATTATACTGTATATGAAGCTGTGCCAAAATGAATTTATTATGCAGATTCCTGTTGTGATGAGCCTTACGGTACCTGATCGTGATCGCTCACGAGAAGTACGTATGGAAGCAGCCTACTTCTTGCAACAGCTTTGTCAGTCTAGGTAAAAGATTGTGCACTGGATTGATTTATTGGCATGGATTATGTCACCTTTGACATTCTAGATACATATGCTTCTTGCTTGCAGCTCCTTGACATTACAGATGTTTATTGCTTGCCGTGGAATACCTGTGTTGGTGGGCTTTCTTGAGGCTGATTATGCTAAGTACAGGTTGGTAGCTTGTTCTGTCATGTAGATAGCAGTTGGATTCTAAACTATGTGGATTTTTCAGCAAGGTAGTATTAGAAACTGAAGGCTTAATTTAGTTGTTTCAACTGTGTCAATAAAATTATTTACCAAGTCTTTAATTATCTTGTTGTGTTAAAGATTCACGATACAGGGATCCAAATTTATATACTAAGTTTTCTGTCCGTCACTTTCTTCCCTTCTCTTTTTCTCTCTTGCTCCATCCTTTCTTGTAACAATATATTGTAGTTGTTTATGCCAAGTTCCTGGACCCTATTTTTTCTATTTTTCTTGAAACATTGATATGTACTTGATGATTACCATTTGATCCAGGGAAATGGTTCATTTAGCAATAGATGGCATGTGGCAAGTCTTTAAGCTGCAGCGATCAACCCCTCGAAATGATTTCTGTCGGATTGCAGCAAAGAATGGAATACTGCTTAGGCTTATAAATACTCTTTACAGCTTGAGTGAAGCAACTCGGCTGGCTTCCATATCTGGTGGTGGTGTTGGATTTGTGGATGGTTCTTCTGCGCGACCACGTTCTGGTCCATTGGATCCTACCCATCCTGCTTTTATACAAAGTGAGACTTCTTTCTCAGGGACTGATCAGGCTGATGCTCTTAAGATCCGACATGGAGCTACAGATCATCCTTCATTAACTGGTAACCAAGAACCATCTCGAGCTTCAACTTCCCATTCGCAAAGAGTGGATGCCAATCAACCAGATACAGTCAAATTCTACCCTGGAGATTCTGATAGACCGCAGACAAGCAATTCTGTAATAGAAGCTTCAGTTGCTTCCAGATTAGATTTGGAGAGGGACACAGGTGCAGCACCGAAGGAATCTTTAGCAGGTGCTTCTAAAGAGCATGAAAACTTAGATAGACGGAAGATTGAAACTTCTCGAGCAGAATCAGACATTAAACAGCAGAGGGTCACAAAGGAGGCCCCTGGAAATGGGTTCCCTGTGGCTATAGTGTCTCAACAAGAGCAAGTCCGGCCTCTTCTTAGCTTGCTTGAGAAGGAACCTCCTTCTCGACATTGCTCTGGTCAGTTAGAGTATGTTCGCCACCTCTCTGGATTGGATAGACATGAAAGTATATTACCTCTGTTACATGCATCTAATGAGAAGAAAATGAATGGGGAACTAGATTTTTTGATGGCGGAGTTCGCAGGTAGAATATGACATTCTTTTCTCAATCTTGTATGATCGAAATGATGGAATACATCTGCTGCTGCACAAGCCATTGCATCAAATATGCATTAGTGCATTCATAATTTTGCATTATCATTAAAATAGTAATTTGACTCTGGTTGCTTGCCTGTTGCACCACTTTCTTCACAGAGCACATGTTTTATTACTCATGTTTTTCCTCTTTGATTTCTGTCTAAAGCTATTTGCTTATGTTATGCATTGGACAAGTTTTAGCATTTTAATAGATATGAGATTGATAATTTCTTTTCTTTTCCTCTTCTTCCTTTTTCCCCCCTCCATGTTGTAGAGGTCTCTGGCCGTGGGAGGGAGAATGGAAATGTTGAGTTGGCTCCTAGAGTTTCACATAAAGCAGTAAATAAGAAATTAGGTCCAATTGCATCTAATGAGGGTGCCTCTTCTATATCTGGGGTTCTTTCTCAGACTGCATCAGGTGTACTCTCAGGTTCTGGTGTTCTAAATGCTAGGCCAGGTAGTGCAGCATCATCTGGCTTGCTTTCCCATATGGTATCAACATTAAATGCTGATGTTGCCAGGGAATATCTGGAAAAGGTGGCAGACCTTTTGCTTGAGTTTGCCCAAGCAGACACAACTGTTAAATCCTACATGTGTACCCCAAGTTTACTAAATCGTCTTTTCCAGATGTTCAATCGGGTTGAACCTCCTATTCTTCTTAAGGTATATAGATATTCTTCTTAAATATGTAGATATTTTACTGATATTTTGGTTTACATCTGGTCTAAACACTGTATATACTGCATCATGTTCCTGTTTTCACTTGCCACAGTTATTGAAGTGTGTCAATTATTTATCAACTGATCCTAACTGCCTAGAGAATCTTCAGCGAGCGGATGCAATTAAATATCTGATCCCAAACCTTGAACTTAAGGATGGGCCACTAATATCTCAAGTACATTACGAGGTAAGCCTTATTGAGCTGCATCCCTTGTTCCTAAAATTGTTTGTTTTCCACTATTGTATGCTTGTGACGCTGCAAATTATAAATTGCAAGTTCATGGCATCTTAGGGATCTGATATGCCTTGAGGTGCTTTTGGTTTGTAATTTGCATGTGCTGTTCGTAATGTTAATTTGTTGTTGTGGATTTTGTTTCCCTCTTTCTTTCGTTGGCGCCCTTTTGAAGGTTTTTTCTTTTTTCCACAATTTTGAACAAGACTTTTTGTCTCCACATGAAAAAATATATCTGCTTCTGTTGGCACTGTGAATGCGCAATGACCATTTTCTATAAAGTTTATTAATTAAAAATATTCAACTTCTTCAAATCAGTTTCAAAATTTTATTATAGGAAGGCTAGAATCTTCAATAAATTTCTTGATCTTCAACTGTGAGAATGTCATGATTAGGGATTTAACCTCAATCAATTTTAGGAAAGTGACCATTACACTGAAATAGAAAAGTAGTCCCACAGGTCTTTTGGGGGAGTATTTATTTCCTTGTGAAGAAATTATTCTAAGATTGTTTTAATAATTTCAAAATCAATTAAATTTCAATGCTTTCTTATTAATTTTCAGTCTAACTTCTGGTGTCAAATATCCTAAAAAAGAAAAGAAGAAAACTTAAGCATTGCCTGGGATCTTTTCCCCCATGTTGAGGTCTACTGGTCATTTGCCAATATAAGTTTGCCCACTTCGTGATAGTTTTGTAGATATCCGCTACTCATCATTTCGACCTGGTCTCCATGTTAAGTTTTCCGGTATAAGTTTCCCCATCTTAGGGCCTAGCTTTTATTGCCGAACTGCCACTCTCTCTAGATATAAGAAATGGGCATTCACATTTGCCAAAAGGATGCTGATATTGGGCAGTATCCATTCCATCCATAATTTTCTCTGTGAAAATTATCATTCTGGTATGGTCCTGGTTGTTATCAATGTTTCAATCATTGAGAGTATCTGTGACAACATAGATCCTGAAAAGTGGGGAAAAAGAAAAAATTGCTTAATTCTAGATTCTTAGTCTTTCTTTTATTATTAAGTCACATCATATTGATTTTGTGTTTTTTTTTCCCCATCTTTTAATTTGACAGATGATTTACCCTTGTCCATTGTTTTAAGTTTTTGCTAGTGATCCACTTGTGGGAGCTTTCTAATTATTATTTTATATGATGGAAGGTACTCCATGCATTGTTCAACCTCTGCAAGATAAATAAGAGGAGACAAGAACAAGCTGCTGAAAATGGAATCATTCCACACTTGATGAATTTCATAATGTCAGGATCCCCCTTGAGACAATATGCATTGCCTTTGCTTTGTGATATGGCCCATGCTTCACGCAATTCAAGGGAACAGTTACGAGCCCATGGTGGCCTGGATGTGTACCTGAGCCTGCTTGATGACGAACTTTGGTCTGTGACAGCATTAGATTCTATTGCAATATGCTTGGCACATGATAATGACAACCGCAAGGTAGAACAAGCATTGCTGAAGAAGGAGGCTGTTCATAGATTGGTTAAGTTCTTCCAAAACTGTCCAGAACAACATTTTGTGCATATTCTGGAGCCTTTCTTGAAAATTATCACGTATGCTCTTTGTCCCTGATTCAGTTAAGCCATTTCAATTTAGGATATTTATTAGCAACTGTTAAGTTTAGAAGCATGGTTTATGAACAGCATTCTCATGCAAGCAAGCAGTTTTAGAATGTGTTTTTTTACTACCTTTTTGGTGTTAGACAGTCATATTACGATATATCTAAAATGAATGAGTATATTCCTGGGCCATCACATAATATATGCTACAACAATTAACTTCTTTCTGATTTGTGGGCTACTTAGAAGATTTATTTTCTATCAGGAGTTATCCTCACGTGTTTTATTCTGGATGCTGATGGACTAATGAACCTGCACAAGTTTACTTTTAGCATCAATCAATATAGTGTCGGAAACATTTGCTTTTAGATGTTCAAATTGGTCTTAATGTTCTTTGAAGTTCTACAATTATGAGGTATATATTCTTGGCATGCAGGAAATCATCTCGAATAAATACAACCTTAGCTGTTAGTGGTTTGACTCCGTTGCTCATTGCCAGGCTTGACCACCAGGATGCTATAGCTCGTCTTAATCTGCTCAAACTAATAAAGGTTGCATACTGAATCATTGATTGCTCAATTATCTTATTAGTCTCACTGTTTGTGTTACTTATTTTTTTGATCCGATTCATTCTAATTTCACTTGATTCCCAGTTTATGCATGTTTTCTTGCTTCTTTTTAGTAATAATTTTAAAATGACCTGAGATATGAGACCTTTGAATGTAGAGTTGACAGCTTTATGGTATGGCTTTTCCACCCCTTGCTTAATAATTGAGATATCCTGCTGCAATCAAATGTTGAGAATGTAAATTATGTATTTATAAAAGGGAAATGGTCTATAAAGCATTTGTAAGCCCATGCCTCTGCAACCTCAAGATTACAGGGCTCTAAAAGAAGCGCCCTTATGTCATAAATCTAGCCCTTGTGAGGACCATAGTGGGAAGATAGTAGAGACTCATGCATTGCACTTGCGCTACCAATGTGGGTTGCTACCGATGCAGGATGAATTTTTGAGGATTTTTGGATCAAATATTGAGGGGGTTTTTTGTATGCTCAAATAGGCTGAAATCTAGAAGACTAGGTTTACAATAACTAAGTTGAATGAAAAATAGAAATTAATGAGAAGAAAGAAAATAATGAAAATGTACTAGCATGACACTAGTGGTTGGTTCAGGTAGTAAAATCCTTCAAGGCAATATCCAGAGATTCTAGTATCAAATCCTGCTGGTACAAGCATTGGGGGGTTTATGGGTAGGAGGAGAGTCCCCAGCAATTGAGTGGTTGAGTCTTAGAGTTTTTTTTTTTTTTTTTTTTTTTTTTTTTGATATGAAAAGAATATATATCAAAAAATGGAAAGACTATACGTACCAGGATAAGCCCTGAGATACTTGAAGGATCAACAGGCCAACATGGCCTTACAAGAAGAAGAGACTTAGTCCCAGTCGCAGATGGGGAAAGAACTATGCTAGCAAAGGCCGTGATGGTACGCGGAGGGAGATGGCGCTCTCCAACCCTTTGCTTATTCCTCTCTATCCAAATATAGTAAACGCAAGCACTAAGTAGGCATTTAAAGACCTTGCTCCTTAGGAGGGGATGTTTTGTTGGAGAAAGCAGAGTCCCACGAATACTACACCAAGAGATAGGAAAGTTACTAGGCACATGATGCGTCATCGTAAGCCGCCACACCTCTTTCGAGAAGGAACATCGAAAGAAGAGGTGATCAAGGGTTTCTCTCCGGCTAGAACATAAATGGCAAGTCGAGGAAGACGCAACTCCAATCCTGAAAGGGTGATCGCTCGTCTGCAGTCTCTCCATAAACACAAGCCAAACAATGAAGGTGAAACGACGAATCGCTCCTCGAAACCAAATCAAATCTAACCAAGGAACGTGGCTATAGGGACATCTGAGGTGCTTCCTTGCTGAGGCAATGGAAAACTCTCCACTAGAAGTGATCGTCCACACAATCCTGTTGAAACCAGTGGAGGGGAGATCGGATTCTGAGATATACTCGATTACTATCAAAAAAAGCTCACATCGATCTTGAAATCCGCTGCCCATGAAGATACTCCAACCAATGATCGCTGGAAAAAACATCCTGAACAGAGCAGGAGTCACTAAACCCAGACCTCTCCATTGCTTGTCTCCCCAAAACCTCTATCAAAGGATCTGTGGAGAGCCAAGAGTTGTACCAGATGGAAATACGACTACTATCACCCATCCTCCAAGCCACAAGCTCCCGAACTAAGTGACGAAGAGAAAGGAGCTTCCTCCACATCCAAGAGCATCTATACGGAATCTGAACATACCAGAAATTATGGCCTCGAAGAAGATAGGTCCTCACCCAACGACTCCAAACATTATCCTCTGGGTCTGAAAGGAGCTGCCAGATATGCTTAAGCTGAGTTGTCCTATTCCACTCTATTACTCTTTTCAACCCTAATCCTCCTTCCTTCTTAGAGCAGCAAACAAGGGACCAGACAACCTTGGTTCTATAGCGGTCTAAGGATGCACCAACCCATAAAAACCGAGACATAATCTGCCCTAACTCCTTGCAAACCGCTTTCAGAAGGAGGAACATCGAAGACCAATAAGTCTGAATGGAGAAGAGAACATAACCAACAAGCTGTAACCGGTCGACATAGGATAAATGACGACTCATCCAATACTGAATTCGAGCCGACACCCTCTGAACAAGCTGAACACACTCTGTGGCAGAGAGTCTGGTCGACAAAAGAGGAACGCCTAAGTATCTGACAGGAAGACAACCCTGACAGAACCCCGCAATCCTCAATATATCCTCCGCACTCTCTGCTCAACCGCTCCAAAGAAAATCTCACTCTTTTGAGGGTTCATACGCAATCCAGAAAGAGACCCAAAATGAGTCAAGATATCTAAAATACATTGCACAGAGGCTAAATTGCCCCGAGAGAAAAGCATAAGATCATCTGCAAAACAAAGATGGGACAAAGTCACCTCGTGGCATCTCCAGTGATACTCGAAGGTCGGCCCCTCTGTGATCCTATGCATCGTACCTGTGAAAACCTCTATAACTATGATGAATAGCATGAGCAACAATGGATCTCCCTGACGAAGCCCTCTCGAACTCCGAAAGAATTCCATCAATCCTCCATTAATAGATATAGCAAAACTCGCTGTAAACACACGTCATGATCCTATCAATGAGCCAAGAAGGAAAGCGAATACACTCTAGAGTTAGTCTGAGGAAATCCCACTCAACAGAATCATAAGCCTTCATAATGTCTATCTTTATCGCGCAACGAGGAGGGCCGCGGACCAATTGATAACCATGAAGAAGCTCATCAGCCAAAAGAATATTATCCCCAATTCTTCTACCTCTCACAAAAGCAGACTGCTCACTACTAATGATGCTCGGTAGAATTTGACTCACTCTTGTTGCAATAACCCTGGATATACACTTATATATCGTATTACAACAAGAAATCGGTCTAAAGTCCGTCAACGAGGTCGGGTTATTCCTCTTCGGGATAAGTGAGATGATAGTACCATTCACTTCTTTTAGAAGATTCCCGTGGGAAAAGAAATCCATGACCGCTCTCATGACATCAGGGCCCACTGTATCCCAACTATCATGGAAAAACTCCACACTATACCCATCTGGACCCGAAGCCTTATGTCTCCCTAAGGAGAACATAACCTCCCTCACCTCCTCCATAGTCATCGGAGATTCCAAGGCCTGAATCTGCGTTTCTGATAAAGTACCTCTTATCCTGGAAGCAATAAATCCAGCATCCAACTGATCCACCCTAAGTCGGCTCGTAAACAAACCCCTGAAGTATGATATAGCCTCTCGCCTAATATCCTCCCAATCAAAAATTCGAGTACCATCCTCCCGGACTAAAGAGCAGATAGAATTCCGATTCTGCCTGCTTCTAACCATACTAAAAAAGAATGCAATATTCCGATCACCCAACTGGAGCCACCTGATCCTAGCCTTCTGCCTTAGCATGCTTTCTTCCATCCGAGCTAGACTGTGATAATGAGAAGCAACACACCTCTTCTCCTCCCCTAATCTGTTCTCCGGACCACTTGATAACAACTCTCGCTGGATCTGAAGAAGTCTCTCTCGGGCCTCCGGATAGACAAATCGCTTAACTCCCGACGGTTTAGCTGTCTTAATCTCCGTCTCAACCCCTTTAGTTTTCCGTAAAGGCGATACATCGGGGTTCCACAGTACATATCCTCCCAAGCCTCCGAAACTATCTCACAATATCGGGGATGCTCTATCCAGAACTCGAAGAACTTAAAGGGCACCTTACGGCGTTGCTCCTCCCTCTGAATTCTAACCACACATGGAGAATGATTAGAATCACTGGGCGGAAGAAAAGTAGCCTCAGAGAAAGGATAAGAACTCAACCAATTAGCATTAACTAACACCCTATCCAGTTTCCTCCGGATCAGATCTTCAGATTGCCTATTCCACCAAGTGAAAAAGGCCCAGAGTATCTCAGATCCTCTAACTCCGCCTGCTGCATACACTCATCCAACACACAATCGGCAACAAACCATCCAGCTCTACCCCCACTCCTCTCAGATGGACATCTAACGGCATTAAAGTCTTTGAGAACACATCAAGGGGTGTCCATCCTCCTACCTATAGATCTTAGGAAATCCCAAAGAATACGCTGGTCTCCCAACATGTTAGACCCATAGACGATAGTAATCTGCCAACACAAATCAGTGCGGATAGTCTGGACCCTACAATGAATCCATTGCGTCTCATAGGACAGCACATCCACCCTAACTTCCATCGGATCCCAACATAACCATATACAACCAGTAGAATTATGAGCATGAGCTACAGTATAGTGCCAGTGAGGTAATAGAGACTGCTGAATACGAACCTCATTAGCAGCTCTCACCCGAGTCTCTATGAATCCAGCCAGCTGCAACCGATTCTGCATCACAAAATCTCTCGCAGCCCTGATATGAATAGGGTCATTCAGACCCCTTACGTTCTAACAACCTATCATTTGGAACGAAAAGCGAGGGGCACACCCCTTAGACACCTCAAGGTCGCCCCTTCCTCCCCTTCCTATTCTTCCTAGTCCGAGGAGGACTGGGAGAAGGAAGAACTTGAGGGGAGAGTCTTAGAGCTTTGCTTAGCCAAAAGAGAAAAAAGGGGAGTTCCATAGGCGTTGACATAGGGTCAACAACCATCACATTCATACCACTTGGGAAAAATGGAAGCTAATTGCAAAAATTTTGTATCTTTTTGTTAATTGTCTATTTTGCGTCTAATTATCAATTACATTATTTAGAATCTTTTATAATTGTGTTTTACTATCTTCTATTTTATCCATTTCTTTTTAGCCTTATCCTGGGATCCATATAAAGGAGGGATTCTCTCATTCTTGGAATCCTCCTTTACTCTCTTCCCCTCTTCTTAGATGCAATATTCTCTCCTTTTCTTTCTTGGCTACATTTGTTATTCCTTGTAATGATGGAGGAAAGATTTCAATAATGACACCTTGTAGAAGACACCTTGGCCATCCAACTTATTGGCCAAAAGATGCTATTGCTTTCTGTACGAGAAATCCAGTGTTCTGGTCCTTTCAGCCCTTCCACCATCGCCTTATTGGTTATTGATCATCTCTCCATGGGGATCATTTATTAGTGTAGTGTAAATCTCTTTAGGTATCGTCTGTTTAGCTAAGGGGAATTGGAATCGAAATCATATCTGTTACTATTCCAATTTCCAGTCCCTTAAAGGGCCAAAAAAAAGAAAAAAAAAATTTATTGGTTTAAAGGAAAAAAGGAAGACGTGAGAATTTTTTTTTTTTTAATTTTTTATAATAGAGAGAAATTGAAGAGGGAGGGGTTATTTCCCTTAATATTGCATTTAGTATTGAAAATGATATTTATGTTGTGGTTTTTATTCCAATCACAAAGATATTGAAAGCAACTTTCAGGAAGGTGCTATATGAGGTCGATTTCTTATAAGTTGTTTTTAGAAATCAACTTCCATGAAATCGGCTTCAATTTGCTTATTCTTTGAACGTACTTAATGAGTATATATTCTTTGTATATACCTCCTAAATACACGTTCTTGTTATTCATATCCAATTATTTGTTTTGACTGATTTATGTTTAACATTACTCTTTGCAGAATTTATACTTTTTTACATAAAATTCACTTTCTAAGCCAAAAAAATAAAAAACTCGGTGTTCATTTCTGTAAAAATAGGACTTTTATGAATACACAAACTGAAGTCAATTTCTTGGAAGTTGCTTTTTGAAAGCAACTTCCAGGAAATCGATTTCATAAAGCACATTCCTGAAAGTTGCTTTCAACATTTTTGTGATTGGAATAAAAACCACAACATCAATATCATTTTCAATTCTAAATGCAATATTGAGGGAAGTAACCTGGAAAGGGAGAGTTTTTTGAGTGATATTTTAGAGAGTAAGAGAGAAAGAATAGTAAATTCTTTTACGTAGAATAATTTTGTGTAAATGACACGGGAACGGTTTAGGATAACTAGAATAGGGGGTTGTGCTTAGAACTATACAAAATAATTAGGTATATAGAGAACCCAATTAAATTCTGCATTGAGAGAGAAAACAATACTTGGCAACTATTATCCTTTTATACTAGTTAGAAAAACCTTAATTCTAAATTAAAAACTTTTTAATTGCTTAAAGCTTCCTAAATAGGTAAATAAAATAGGGAAAAAAATAATATAAACTTCCTAAATAGAAACCTTTTTAAAGGAGGAAGAGTAATAGGAAACTAAAAAACTTGAAATTTTCTAATTTCTTGAATGTTCTTGTACCAGTAAAGAGTGAATGTTTAGAGAGATTGGGAGTTTTGTGCAGAGGGAAAAGGAGAGTGAATTTTTTAGAGGGTATGTCGTCATATTTTGTGGAGAGAGAAACAGAGAGAGAATAAATATTTTTAGACACAGAGAGAAAGTGCGTATTTTTCTTTTAAAGAGAGTAATTAATTTTTGTATTGGACGGATTGATTTTTGTACTGAGAAAGATGGCAGCAAATTTTTTTCAAAGAGGCTTCTATGGAAAGAGAGGGAAAGGAGAGTGAATTTTAGAGACAATAAGGAAAGAGAAAGTAACTTTACAAAAAGAGACATTGTAGTTGTTGTTGTTGTTGTTGTTGTTATTATTATTATTATTATTATTATTATTATTATTATTATTATTATTTGCAAAGAAATAAAGAGAGAGAGTGTGTGTGTCCATGTGAATTTTTCAAGAAAGAGATGTTTTTTGTAGAGAAAGAGGATGGTGAATTTTATAGCAACTTTTGTAGAGGGATAGAATTTTATCGACCAAGGGGAGAGTAAATTTCAAAGAGGTTTTCCTTTTTTAGAGGAAAAGAGGATGAGAGAGATTATAGAACTTTTTGAAATAGAGAAATGACGATTTTTGTAGCGAGAGAAAGAAGACAGAGAGTGAAATATTGTAGGAGTGATTTGTGATAGGGTGTAATTTTGTGATTTTTTGCTGCAATTTGACCATTTTATTAATTTTTATTCTTATTATTATTCTTTCACTAGGATGTCTAGTTAGGGATGTTGATTCCCAATTTAGCCCTCTTGATTTTCACCCATACCTTTTCCAAAATTAAGTTGAATTTTCAAATTTGAGAACGGAATAAATTTGGAAATCATTCCAATTGCTTAACTCTCATTACTACTAGACATACTTGACGTTAATGCTGTGGCACGATGGGTCCCTTCAAACTTTACCAAAGATTTGATTATGATAATTTCCCTTCCATCCCCCCTTTTGCAGCCATCTTCCATATTCAGATCTAAAATTCCGATATAACTTTATAGCTTAAAGTGAGGAGAGAAAAGGGGGAATAAAGTTTTTGTAGAGAGAGAGAGAGTGGAGAATAAGCATGCGAGTGAGATTTTGTAGAGGGGGGAGTGGGGGGAAGAGATTGAATTTTTTATTGTAAATTTTTGTAGAGAAAATTTACATATATATATTTTAAATAGAAAATGATTATCTTTTGTAGAAAGAGTAACGAGAAATTGACTCTCTTTCTTGAGAAAGTGTTTTTCCTTTTGTTTTATTATTGCTAAAGACAGTGCAGAGAGAAAAACTTTTTAGAAAACCATTGAATTGTGTGTGGTGAAGTGGAGAGAGCAAGTGAATTTTAGAAGAATGATTTTTTTAATTGAAAAAGAAAAATATATTAGATGTATGAAGGAATCTGCAAAGTCTCCCAAGGATAAATATCCTCGGAAAAAAGAATTAAATCAAAACAATACAAAAAGAATAATTTATAATTGTTCTCCAATCCCTTTCAAATCTTTTAGACTATAATATTTATAAGCCCCCAAGCGTGAGTCCATAAGGAAGTATAAAAGAAAATTTTGTCCCATAACAGAGAATCTTCAATGGTCTAATTGTCAATTGTGCTATTGCGCTCTCTCTCTAAATACATCTTGGGATGGCCAAAAGCATGCATTTTCAAAGCAGCCAAGTATATTTCTTCTCTCCAAACCTCTAAAGTTCATGTTGAATAAATAAAAAATTTGCCTTGGGCAAACTTTAACATTGTTACACATAGCAAAGAGGCAGTTTCACATCCCTCTTGTAGTAAAGCAAATGTAAAAATGAACGATCTCAATTTTTAGAATTGTTATAGAACATGACACATATAATAAGGGAGATAGGTTTATAAGGTCTCCTCCTTTAAAGAGGATCACTGTTATTAAATTTATTAATCACCATAGACCAAATAAAGACCTTAACCTTAGTAGAAACGTTTGCCTTTCATTTATAAAGGGGGATTTTGGGGAAGACTAATGAGATGAACAAAAATAGATCTACATGTAAAAACTCCTGAATAATCAGGACTCTAAACCATAGTGTTTGGAATATTAGAGAGATTGTTGTTGGTGGAGGAGCGAAACTAAAATTTAGAGAGAGAAAGAGTTAGTGATTTTTGAAGAGGAGAGAGAATAAATTTTGGAGGGAGATTATTGTTTTAAAGAGAGAGAAGACAGTGAATTTTTAGAGTGGTTATTTTTCTATGGGCAGAGAGGGATGCAACTGATTTTTGTAGAGAGAATTTTAAAAACAAATTGAAAAATTTACGAAGAGACTAAACTTCTAGAGAGATTGTATTTGTGTAGAGAGGAAAAGGATAGAGAGCAATAATTTTTACTAAGTAAAAATTTTATGGAGGAAGACTAGAAGTTTTTAGAGAGATGAAAAAACATGAATTTTGTATGGTAGGGAGAGGGAGAGACTAATTATGTGCTTTTATTCATATTCATATTATTCGCTAAATTTCAGTCCAATACTCATTTTCTCACTCCCATTTCTATACTGAGAATTGTAATTCCCACTCTACCCTTGCCACTCCCATTCTTATTTCAAAATAAGTGGAATTTTCAAATGTGGGAATGGAGTCAACTTCAGAATCATTCCCATACCTTGATTCCATTTTGGTTATACACAATACCTTAACCAATGAGCATGGGATCAGAAGTGTCTCTAAAGGCACCAAGAGGGTTGCCTCAAAGTATAAAGATACAAAAAAACATGACAAAGAACTTATAAGATCTACTAAGAAAGCTGGAAAACTCAACCGGTGTTTTTTTGACATTGTTGGTCCCAAATTCGGAAAAAGGAGGGGGCTTGCAGTAGGTTGACATCCAGCGTAAAACTTTTGTTAACCGCATGAGATGCCAATTATAGAAAAGTCAGTGAAAAATTGAGTATATGAGATGTACGTTTGGGTGACAGTTATCAAAATGATGAACAAATGATCAGTTAAAGGGATTGGACGTACCTAAGAGTGAATATTTTTGATACCTTGGATCCATCATTTAAAGCGATGACAACATAGATGAGAATGTGAATCATAGGATCCAAGTATGCTGAGATGAAATAGAGAAGTGCATAGAGTTCTTTGCGCTCGCACAATACCATTGTGGTTGAAGGAGAAGTTTTATAGAACCGTAGTAAAACCTGCATTATTGCATGATACGTAGTGTTTGACTATTAAACAACAAAAAGAGCATAAAATGATTGTAATTAAAATGAGGATACTCTTGATGGATATGTGGTAAAAGTGGAAAAAATAGAATTAGAAATAAAGAGATACGTATTAAGTTAGGAGTGAATTCAATTGTGGATAAAATGAGAGAATATCGTCTCAGGTGGTTTGAACATGTGCAATAAAGACCCAAAGACACGGGTTAGGAGGTGCGAGACCTTAAATATAAAAGATTCGATAAAACGTCGGGATAGACCATTGAAAATCTGAATACAAATTATCCGTAAAACGTTAGGGTAGACCTTTTTTACTACTACTATTATTATTATTATTTATGTTTCTATGGATTTATGTTATTTTATTTTATTTTATTATTTTTTCTCTCTACTCTCTCCGGTTTCTTCTTCTTACTAAGAAAGCTGGAACAAATTATTGAAAAGCTTGATGAGGCTACTACACTCAGACCGAGCACTACACTGAAATCTTATTGGCACCACCACATCCCATAGTCACCAAATTGCAAAATTTTTGCCACTCTTAAACTGACTTTACAAACTCTATGACTGTCCCTAACCTATGTTCACCCACTAATCATCACGTTATTATTCTGCTGGCTATTATAACTTGATTTTGCATAATGTCTCCCCTATTGTAGACCTCCAAGGCTACTTATTCAAAAGGACTATGTCATACACCAAACTTCCAACATCTCATATGAAGGCATTAGCTTACGAGAGGCATCCCTTTTGGACCTATGCACCACTTGTAACAGCATTTGGAATAGAATATAGATAGATGCTCAATACAACTCTACTAAGCATTAATCCCAACTTAGTTGGGTGTAGGTAATTGAATCCGTTTTCTGGCTTGATTGAAAGTGATGCGATAGCTAAGTTAAGGTATCCTGTTTTACCATCTCTCTTAGAGTATTCTTAGGCCTTCCTATTTGATGTTGGAGCACGTTAAACTTGTATGTCATCATTTTCTTTTGGGTACGTTAGAGCAGTCTCTTATGAACATGCCCAGCCCGTCTTAATCTATTTTCTGTTACATTAATCTAATATACTTGGTTCTAATTTTTCCATGTTTGTTACTTCACAGATCCACCCTGACATTTCTAATCTAGAGTATATCTAGATCGTTTAAGAAGTGTTCTCAAGATGTTCGAGGAGTGTCCTAGAAGTGTCTTTTGAGTTTAAAAAAAAAAAAAAAGAGCATATGTGGCATTCCATCACATGTTTGAAGAGTCTCAGTTTTCTATCTTTAGACATTTTGTCAGATACTTTAAGCATTTTTGTAATCTATTTTACATTTAAAGATTACTCAATGTGCAACTGAGGACATGAAGATGGGTTGTCTCATGTTATCATTTAAAAGATGGTTTCTTAGTGTTTTGGAAATCGTGTTGTAACTTAATTAAAAAATTCTAAAAGAAAAGAACAAATCAAACCAGCCAAATTTCGACAGTTATCTAAATGAAATGATTGGATTGTGGTTTTCAATTCCCCCCCCCCCCCCAAAAAAAAAAAAGAATCCTTGCCAGTTTGGATCCCAGTATTTTAAGTGAAAAATTGGCTGAAAACCTAATTGGCAGCTTTTTGTATTTTTGTAATTTTTTTTTTCCTTTTAAATAAAGGGAATCTCAGTTACTCATTTCATGCCTTTTAGAAATAAAGCCAATTTAGGTTTGCTATCTTTTCTCTCATCTCAGCTCTGTTTCCCTCTCTCCTACCTATTCGGGCTTATGATCAACCGCCTCCTTTCACTGAGATCTCCTTTACTATCTTTCTTTTCTCTCTCCACATCTCTCTCTCTCTCTCTTCCCAATATAGGGTCAGTGCAGATTTTGCCTCTCTCTTCAAAATTAGTTGCTGTCTTGCTGATGTCTAAGCTTATAATAGATCTCATCTTTCTGTCTTCTCTCGTTGTGAGTTGTCAGGATGGCGCAATAGATTTTGTGAATGGGAGCTTTTAGTCTGAGTAACTTTTTCTTCATTTTTTTAAAAGTTTAAAATTGTTCTATTTTGTTGTATTGGGATCTGGAAATATAAAATGATGACCACCCTTCCTTTGATCTGGTATACTTTTCTGCATTTTTATGCTTCTTTATGGTTCAAAACTTCCGCTGCAAAGAAACCCAACACCAAACTCATTTGACCAGTAAATTGAGATAATCAATTTCACTGGTTTGTTTGATTCTCACTGAGGAAACGATTTGGACATGTAGAAAACCAATCAAGTTGGTACAGCTGGACTTTTTATTTGGAAACTTGTCGAACTGACAGATGTTCCTTTAGGTCATATGAGAGAAAATTTTGATTGAAAGAAATCAATAACATACAAGGATATATAATAAAAAACTTATGTTCAACAGTGTAATTGGATTTGAAATGTTGTTGTTGTTGTTATTGTTTTGAGATATTAAATAAGTTGATATTTTATATTTTCTGCAGTATACAAAGAAATAATTTAGTATGTTCATGTCTATTTTGTTCTTGTATTATTTTCTATTGAATTCATGAGGGTTCAAGCTCATGCCTGATTAGTGGTTTATTTTGCTAACCATTAACAGTTTCTTTTTTTAGTATTATCTCTGGTCTGATCTTGAAGGAAGAGGTTTAGAATATCCTGATTTCTGATTTTTGTATGCCTGTGAGACGCAAATGTCTTGATCGCTTACCAACCCTCATTTGGCTTTTAGGCTGTTTATGAGCATCATCCACGACCAAAGCAGTTGATTGTGGAGAATGATCTTCCTCAGAAACTTCAGAATCTAATTGAGGAACGGAGAGATGGGCAACGATCTGGTGGTCAAGTCTTGGTGAAACAGATGGCTACTTCACTCCTTAAAGCCTTGCATATCAACACAGTTTTGTAAATACTAATTACAGGCTCTTGTGTTTTCTTCTATCTGTATAGTTTTGATCTTTCAAGAATCTGTACCTATCTTTCTCCATCATTTTAAGTTTTTCACCATTTCTTCCCCAAGGAAGTGAAGAGTTTAAAATCCCATCTACAAATGTACGGGGGTCATAGTAAATTGCAGGAAGGGGTGGCTATTTGTCTTAGTTCAGTGAGCTGCCTCTGTTTGTTTTCTTTAGTTGCCAAATTGTTCTACTTGGCTTAGTTGTGTATATTGTAAAACCTGAGGCTCTCCCAATTTTTTGTGAAATTTCTAGTTTTTGCCCTAACAATTCTGACTCGTTGCTCTTCTATTGCCCACATTAATATGGGATAAATGCATCGCTAGTTCTGAGCCGGTTTAGTAGTACATTTTCTTCAAAGTTATGATTTCGAATTTACAGAAGTAAATGAAGCAAAAAGTAGCATTTCATCCAATGTTGACACCAAAATAAATAAATAAATAAGCCATGCTTTATTTTTTAGGTTTGCAAACTAAACGACTCAAGTTTTGTGTACCTCAAAGCTGTTGCTCTCTCTGATTTTCAATCATGTTTTCTTTTCATTTTTGGTGAACCCGGTGGAAGAAAAAAAGGATAAAGTCAAAAGAACTTGATCAGCATGAAGGAGCCCGCATCAAATATCAATACATTCTAAGGATTGAATCAAATAACAAATGGCCAGAGTATGAAAGGGCAAGAAGCTAAAGCTGAGTCAAATGGGTAGCTATGGTTGTATGCCTCCAAGCTGCCGATAATCAAACCATGAAATCCCAACTCTTAATTTTTCAAATACAAGCAAACAAAGCTCCAGATGAATTTGTGATTTAATTCCGTATTACAAATTCTTGGTAATCTGGCAGTAATTTTAAGTGAACAAAATTTCTAAGTAGTCTGAGAAGTAGAAACTTAAATAAAGGACCAAACTTTAGAATAAGGAATACAAAATTTCCCAGAGGCAAAACCATTTGTCAAAGGGTGCAATCATTTTTTTTTTTTTTTTGGGTGTTACATCTGTCACGTCCTGACTCTCGGATCGAGCATGCGACAACCGCCGTGATATCTCGACATACGGACAGAATCCTCCCCGTATACCGGGACACCGCAAGGCTATCAAATCAACCTGTTTAAAACCTATTTTTTCTCAAAATAATTTTCCCAAGTAAAATAAAAATTAAAACACTACACTTTGCCTGAATGCATGAAAAATCAACAGCTCGACAGTTTTAATTTACATATACATAACACAATTTCAGTCATCCCAATATAAGTATACAATGGTCATTCTATAGACCTTAAACGTACATTATCATCATCAAATGCATCACTGCGGAAGTATAGCTGGTTCTGAACCCAAAACCTAATGTCACCAAATAAAATCAAGTGTGTCAAACTCTCTCGACACGTCTTCCTGCCAAGTGTATAACTGTAATCAATGAAAAGTGAGGGGTGAGTATTATGAGAAAATATTCAATGAGTGAGGGGATCGATAATATATTCTTAATAGTAAATGTGAGTATGGAGTGTCAAAATATATTTCAAAACATAATGATATCAAATCCAGCATGGCATTTCCATAAACAAGTGATCATGTATCACACATCATAGTATCAAAATATGCATCCATTTCTATTTCGAAATCATATAGAGCTTGCCAATGAAATATTCCCGGCAAGAGTCTATCTCGACCAATGATGGGCGCATTGGGGGTTTTTCGTATGCAAGTAATAAAATTAGCTCTCTCTACCTCAACGTTGGCACGTACAAACAATTCCTAGTACTAGACTGCCTATAAATGACGGACCTCCCCATCACAATGGTTCAACTGGACCCATACGGAAATCATAATCAATCAACCACGTATAGAATACCGCCCAGTGCTAGATAGTGGCGTCACACATGTCCTCCCCGATATGATTCAACCGACCGCAACTATACAACATTGACGTTTGAGGATACCTCCTGCAGAAGCGTATCTGGGCACAGTAGGTGCCTCAACAAATGCCCTTAGCAACGGAAATCCATCAAGGATACATCATCAAATATCATATTTCAAGTAGGCATCCAGCTCACATATATCATCAAATCATATCAAATCCGTGTGTCAATATATTTTATCAAATCGTTTCAAATCAGTGTGCCAATGCAATGGTAGCATATAAAACATATTAAGTTCTCAAATAGTGACATAATGTCATTTCAATACAAACCATGGATGCATAATATTCAAATAAACTCATTTGAGACACTCCAATGAATCACAAAAGAACATTTATAAAATATAGTCTAAATCATATGTTTTCACACAAGCCATCAAAACATATCATTTGAAAAACCATAAATTATGAATTTGTTCAATCGAAAACATAGCATCAAAGTCCCACTCACAGTATACAAGAGGATATGTCACTCTCAGAAAACACCACAAAGTGTCGAAAATGTGTTCCCCTCGATCGACTAACAATGTATACCTACAATAGCAATACATAATATATACATATGTGTCATTACCATTGAAAAGTTTAATGTTACATTTTATTTTAACTAATCCTTTATCGAGTATCAAAGCCTAGGATATCGTGAGTAGGCTCCAAATGTATTATACACTCTGTCCCATTTTTAATCATCAAAGCGACAACTTCAACTACACATTACCAAAGGTACATAATTCAAACTAACATAATATCACTTTCAACTGTCAAAATCATTATTTTCACATCCTGTGAATATCATCACATTACTTTAACACATATGTACCTCAAAATTTATATTGTCATTCATTCCCAATCTCATCAATACTCTCGGTCAAGGTACATACACACACTCACACTCAAAATTCTTTACCAACTTCATTTCAATCAACAACCAGGCATACATAAACATCACATTCACACAAGAATTCAGCACAATCACTTGTACATTGGAACTAAATTTTTAGCACTACAAACACATTAAATTCTTCCACACTTTCGGTCACACAAGCTGAATTTCTCTGCACTCTTTTTGTCACGGCTTCTCACCTCCTATTGTGATCATTTCAAGCTTGCATCAAGCTTTCCACACTCTGGAAATTTCTACACTCATTCTTTGATTTGTTTACTTGATTTCTACCCCAAATCTAGGTTGAAATCAACACATTAACTCACTAACCCAAGGTTTTCAAGTTCAAAAAAAGTGCAGAATTTTCATTACCTTAGACTTTGATATTCAAAGCTCAAATCAAGTCCACTCTTCAAAGGATTCTTTCTTCCTCATTTTCTTCTTGTTTTCGGCCACCTTAAAATCACAAGGTATCTTTCTTATTTTGGCTTCAAATCAATATATGTTATACTAGAGATGAAGATGAAACTCTCTTACCTAAAGAGGTTGAAGAAAACTTGAAGAAATCTTTTGATTTCTCCACTTGAAGCTCATGGTTTCCTTCTTGTTTCACCAAGCTAGACTTCTCATTTGGTTCTAGTTTTTGGATATGTTGTTCTAGGGTTTGAGAGTGTTGGATTTATGTAAAAATATTTAAAGGTTGTTCGAAGAAATCAACTTCTTCTTCAAGGTGGAGCTCACGGTTTGAGAGAAGGAAAATGGAGAGGATTTTCTTGTGTCTCTTGGTTTCTCATTCACGGCTTTGAAAGAATAGAAGGGGCTAGGGTTTTCAAGCTCATTTACTTTACTCAAATCTAATTTTAGCCATCCAATATCTTAAGATTAATCCTAACCCTTGGATTTCATTAATTAAAACAAGACTTATTCTCTCTCTCTCTCTCCCTTTCCCACGGTTTCTCTCCCCTCTCTCTCTCCCACGGTTTCTCTCACTCTTTCTCTCAAGCCACTTGTTTAGTCTTAGGATTTAAGGAAGTTAATTGTGACTTTGCTTCCTTTTTAGCCCTTGATTTAAATCATCAATAATTCCTCACCAATGGATCACTCTACTAACAAATTTTTATCTTCTTTTACTTCTTTAATTCAATAATTACCTTTCTAATTATAACCCAATTAATTATTTTAACCATCCATTTTCCTTTCTCTAAATTCCTTATAAATTTCAAATCTCTTGACTTATAAAATATATTTGGACTCTGAAAATTCTCAGAATTTCACTGTAGACCCAAAACTTCATATCAGATCTAATTTAATTTATCCAGCGTCAAAACGTGGGTATTTGGCCTTGCCGAAAGGCTTTTGACCCAAATTAGGGTTTTCGGTTAACTTTTATAGAAATTTACGATTTGGCTCTACGAAATGAGATTTATCTAGATTTGAAGTTCTCATATTCTTCTAAGGCCATTCTGATTATTATTGGACCCTCAGTGGTCGTTTTGAAAATTTTTCATTCCTGACGATTTTAGCCGAAATTTTCGTACTAATCATGATTCCAAAATAGTTAAACCTCTAGGGTTTTAACTAATCATGATTGTACATAATCATCATGGTATACATGATTCCAAAAAGGAGATTACACAAAAGCTCCTAAACAGGGGGATCTGTGGGAGGATTACCTATGATTACATTTGGGTTCGCTTGAGCGTCCTCCTGCGTCATAGTGTACACATGGGCCTGTGTCCTCGGTTGCTGCCGTGAAGGACTGGGTACAGTGTTGCTCTCGGCTGTCGTCCGTGGAGCAGAGTGACTCGAATATGTAGATGCTCCTTGCTATCCTACCCACAGACCACTCGAATGACTCGAAGTTATTTGACCTCCCTAAATTAGGGTACGAACTCTCGATATGTCCCGACTTCCCACATTGGAAGCACGTGATAGGTACCCTGCAAGCTCCCGGAGGATGGTGCCTGCTACATCTACAGCAAGGAGGGTGCCACTGAACTGTGGTCTGACTCGTGGCACTGGGGACTGGTGCTCCAAACCCCTAGGGATGTGGTCTATGTCTGAAGTGTGCTGGTCTAAAGTGAGAGGGGCCTCCATGAAAACCGGAAGTCCTACCCCTCTTTGAACTCTGACTCGCTTGGGTCTCAGCCCTCTTCTTCTTCTGCTCTCTACTCTCCCTCTGCCTACCCTCAGCGTGGACAATCTCCTCCGCACAGTGGGCTGAGTCAACTATCTCCTCGACAGAGAAGTTGGGTATGACCGTCATATACCTCATAATGTTCAAGTTGAGGCCTTTCTCAAACTTGAACCTCAACTGTTTCGATATCGCTAAGTCGGGGACAAAATCTTCTAATTTCCTTAATTCTGCCTCGTACTCCGCAACTGACCTAGTCCCCTGCCGTAAGTGGAGAAACTCTGCCCTCTTACGGTCTTGCTGAAAATCAGAGAAGTACCTGCGGTCAAACTCCCTCAAGAAGTCCTCCCACCGCAATAGTTCGATAGCATCATCACAGATAGCCTCCTACCAAGTGAGGGCATCCTCATCTAGCAACCTCTCTGCTACCCGCAGCCTGTACTCCTCACTCAATCCCAAGTCCGTCAAGATCCGACGGGTCCGGTTAACCCAGTGTTTAGCCGCAGTGGTATCACCGAGTCCCGCAAAATCTGTACATCCCAACTGCCGAGCTTCTTTGACTAGCTGAGTCAACTCGTGGATGTGCTTAAGTATGGAGGAAGTGGTGTCACTCGGACCAGATACTGAAGAAGGTATGGCCACCGGTGGAGGATCCGGTGCCACAGGAGAAGGTGCTGCCGTAGGAATCGGCGTTGCCGTAGGAGTCGGCGCTGCCATTGGTGGTGATGGGGGTGGCATCTGAGCCCCGTGTATGCTGTACCACTCATACATCTGCCTAAATGTTTTGAGTGGTGGTGGTGGCACTGCGGCTATAATAGCTGGCTGAGAAGGCGCTGGAAGAGGCGCAAGTGACGAGGATGTATCCTCAAGCATTGTAGATGGCTCAGAGGGTGCAAATCTAATGCCCCGCCTAGTCATCATAGTTCTGCAAAGGAAATATTTTCATTAGGCATGATTCAAAAATTAGGGTTAATTACAATGTAACTAACCCCCTAAAATGAATGAAGTTATCGGTTTAAGAACCGATGGAAATAACATATTACGTTAGATACGAACCGTATCTAAACCCCTAAAAATAAAGAAACTCATATGCCTAAAACCATGTATTGGGATCTCATGACTGTAATGAAACTCTCCATGCATTGAGGACTTTTAAAAATGTACTTGGGAATATTTTTAAAATTCTTTTCATAAAATATAACTCTCAACCTAGAGCTCTGATACCAACCGAATTGTCATACCCTGACCCTCAAATCGAGTACGCGAAAACCGCCACGATATCTCGGCATACGGGCCGTATAACACCGACACTACGGTGTTCGTATATTATTTCCGTTTTTGAATTTAATAAAATTATCCTCAATTTATATATATATGAAAAAAATATTTAATTTTTATTGATTTTCGATTTTGGGGTTTTTAAATCGAACTTTTGATATATTTAAAATATTTGTGCTTCCGACTCGAAGTACATTTTGTTTTGATAAAAATTTGAACTTTAAATATAAAATTGGTATAAAGATATATATATATATATATATATATATATATGAATATTTATTTAATTATTAATTTATCGATTACTTATCTATTCATTTATAAAATGTTATATATATATATATGTATTAAATAATAATAATAATAATAATAATAATAATAATAATAATAATAATAATAATAATAATAAAAATAAAAAGAGAAATCGAATTAAGGCTAAAAAGCCCTAATTCTCCTTCCCTCTCTTTCCCCTCTCCTCTCTCTCCCTGCCTCTTCAACTTCTCCCTCCGCCCAACCGCCGCTGCGACCTCATTCCTCCGCCGCAGACAGCCGCCAACCACCACCCAGCCACCGATCAACTCTCTCCCTCTCTCTACATCTCACAGTCACTCTCTCTCTTCGTATCTCACTCCCTCGCGAATCTCTTCGCGTTCCCCGCCGCGGTCCTCCGCCCCATTGCAACCACCGCCACCCGCAGCCACCGCGACCCACCACGGGTCGCCACCTATCTGTCACTCCCTGCTCACGCGACTGCGCGCGCGACTGCTCGCGCGATTATCCCTGCCTCAGCTCGCGCGAGACTGCCCCAGCGCGTGCGAGACTGCCTCTGTGTGCGACAACTCACTGAGCTCTCTCGCTCTATCCCTTGTCTGTTCGCATGCGGGCTGCTCTCTGTCGAGAGCTTTGTTGCAACCTCAGCTAAAGCCCAAACCACAGTCATCAACCGACCCTCAAAAACCCTAGGTCGCGACTTCTTCACTGTAGGTAAGGGCTGAGTTGGTTGTAGTTCTAGGGTTTTATAATTAGAATTAGAGTTAAATTGCTAATATCGTTTCAACTTGGAAACATTACAGGTTTTAGACTAATTCGACTGGCGAACGAAAGCTACGTTTGCGATCCGAGAAACCCTAGGTGAGGTAAAATACTACTTATGTCGACACATTTGGATGAATTAAGAGTAAATTAGAGTAAGAGTGTATTGCATATGTTAGGATGAATGTTAGAATAGAGTTGAAATGTGTGTTTGATATTATATGTAATTAATTAGGTTAAATATAGAATGTTATACAAATTGGGTTGTTTTGGATAATAGAATTATATCGAATTGATTAGAATGACTTCTCTTAGAGTTTAATTCGACGTATGCGTGAAAACAGTTAGAAATTGGGATTTAAGTTTAAGGATATATGTAGTCTTTTCCATTATAAGTTGTCTTGTATATAGGAAATCAAAATAAAATTTTCGTATTATGAAAATAGGCTTCAATACCTTGAAAACGACATATGGGTTGAAGAAATCGGATGTGAATTGAAAAGTGTATGATTTTTTAAAGAGTTTTCTATTTTGTAGAAAATTTATTTATTTGAGATTGGTTTTCGATTTTGAACGGTTTTAGGTGTTTGAATTTAGATTGGTTTGGATTTCATTATTTATTTATAAATGGAAAAAAATTGATTACATTGGAGTACATTTATAAATCGAAAATTTTAGGGTTTGTACGAACTTAAGGAAAATGATAAATCCTGAAAATAGTCGAAAAATTGATGAAATTCGTGATTTGATTAGGTTGACTTTCTTGGAGACTCGAGGAGTCGAGTTTGGTTCGATTCGTGGTATTATTGGGGAGTGCACTACCCTCCCCCATACTGTGAGTGGGACTACGACATCTACTATTAATTGATAAACCATGTTTTACCGATTTTCAAATGACATGATTTCTATACGTGTGAAAATTGAATTTTTGGATTTTGATAAGTATATGTACATATTTTTGTGACCATTAGAGTGTCCCAACTGCTGATTTTATTGATATGCATCCATGAGTTTGATAACTAAATATTGTGCCACCCTTTTGATATATTGATATGTTTTAAATACTTCCACTTGCATTGGCACATGATTTGAATGGATTTATACGAACCATTTGGGCTGTATGCCCGACTGATATTATGATACGATGCATGGGGCTATATGCCCGGCCGAAATGGTGTTAGGATGCATGGGGTCACGTGCTCGGCTGATTTGATATTGTTCCGTAGCTACGAAGGACATTTGGTAGCGGCACCTCTTGTGCCCCGATACTCTTCGGTCGGAGGTATCCGCCAGATTGTCGTGTGTATGGTTGTCCCAGGTTGAACCCTCATCGGGGGAGGATGTGAGTTGTACCTCTGTCTAGCACTGGGTGGGGGCATCATACACGGCTGACTATTTATATATATTATTATTATTATTATTATTATTATTATTATTATTATTATTATTATTATTTACAGGCTAGTTGGAGTAGTCTGTGACCAACATTGGGGTAGAGAGCCATTATTTGATATTTGCATTGTGAAAACCCCCAATGCGTCTGTCCTTGGTCGAGGTAGACCATTGCCGGGGTTGTTTATTCGGCCGCTCTCCTCATGTGATTTGATACATAGATGGATGCATATGTTATTTTATGATGTGTGTTTTGAGATATATTAAAACTGCACGCTGTTTTCGTATACCTGATATTGTATTACATGTTTTGATACTCCAAGTTCACACTTGATATTGATAGCACGATGTCCTTCCCCTCACTTGTTGAGTATCCTCCCATAGATACTCACCCCTCTTCTTTCCCCTCTTAGACAGGATCGTTGTGCTAGAACGACGTTTCAGAGTCTAGAGATTTCAGTTCATCCTAGGCGGGTTGGTTCTTCTCGACGGTAAGGTTTAAGTTAAATTTAAAATACGAATTTAGCACTTTATTTCGACCCGGCGTGGTCTGGATATTGAGTTCCGTAGTTGACCGTGTATATTTTCATGGGATGACTGTAATATTTATGGACATTGTTGTGAAACTCTCATATTATGCTTGCATTGAGGCATTTGTAAACATTTAAACTCTTTACTTGGTAAACTATTGTATATTATATAAAATTTAGGTCCGCTCGATGTGGCGGCTGCTCATGCTCTAGTTGGGCATGACAGTAGAGGTCTGTGGTTAGGACTATTGGGGATTTATTTAGCATTGCGTTGTCTGGATATCAGTTGTGGAATTTGCTGGTTTCGGAGAGGTCGGGAAGGCCATTTGTTTATTTTACAGGATCATGTAAATGCACAGATTTATACAGGTTTAATTGTACATGGGAGATCTCCGATTTATGGGAAGGTTTTGCCCGATTTTCTGTAGAAATACAGCCAGCATCCAGGGCAACGGGCGGCTGTTCACGATCCCGGTTTGGGGCGTGATAGGCCGAATCTCCCCATATACTGGGACACCGCAATGCTATCAAATCAACCTGTTTAAAACCTGGTTTTTCTCAAAATAATTTTCCGAAGTAAAAGAAAAATTAAAACATCACACTTTGCCTCAATACATGAAAAATCAACAGCTCAAGAGTTTCAATTTACATTTACATAACGCAATTTCAGTCATCCCAATATAAGTATACAATTGTCATTCTATAGACCTCAAATGTACATTATCATCATCAAATGCATCACTGCGGAAGTATGGCTGGTCCCGTACCTAAAGCCCAATGTCATCAAATAAAATCAAGTGTGTCGAACTCTCTCGACACGTCTACCTGCTAAGTCTATAACTATAATCGAGGAAAAATGAGGAGTGAGTAATATGAAAAAATACTCAATGAGTGAAGGGATCGACAATATGTTCTCAATAGTTAGTGTGAGCATGGAGTGTTAAAGTATATTTCAAAATATAATGATATCAAATCCAGCATGGTAATCCATAAACAATTGATCATGTATCACACATCATAGTATCAAAATATGTATCCATTTCCATTTCATAATCATATAGAGTTTGCCAATGAAATATTCCCAACAAGAGTCTACCTCAACCAATGACGGGCGCATTGGGGGTTTTTCATATGCAAGTAATAAAATTAGCTCTCTCTACCCCAACGTTGGCATGTATAAGCAACTCCAGTGCTAGACCGCCTATAAATGACGGACCTCCCAATCACAATGGTTCGACTGGGACCATACGGAAATCATAATCAATTAACCACGTATAAAATCTCACATGGTACTAAACAGTGGCATCACACATGTCCTTCGCGATATGGTTCAACCGGCCGCAACTATATAACATTGACGTTTGGGGATACCTCCTGCAGAAGCGTATCCGAATACAATGGGTGTCTCAACAAACACCCTTCGTAGCTACGAAAATCCATGAAGGATACATCATCATATCATCATATCTCAAGTAGGCATTCGACCCACATATATCATCAAATCATATCAAATCCATGTGTCAAAATATTTCATCAAATTGTTTCAAATCAGTGTGCCAATGCAATTGTAGCATATAAAACATATCAAGTTCTCAAATAGTGGCACAATGTCATTTCAATACAAACCATGGATGCATAACATTCGAATCAATTCATTTGAGACACTCCAATGAATCACAAAAGAATATTTATAAAATATAGTCCAAATCATATGTTTTCACACAAGTCATCAAAACATGTCGTTTGAAAAGCCATAAAATATGAATTTGTTCAATTGAAAACATAGCATCAAAGTCCTACTCATAATATACGAGAGGGTATGTCCTTCCAGAAAACACCACAATGTGTCAAAAATGTGTTCCCCTCGATCGACTAATAGTGTATCCCTATAATAGCAATACATAATATATACATATGTGTCATTACCATTGAAAAGTTTAATATTACATTTTATTTTAACTAATCCTTTATCGAGTATCAAAGCCTAGGATATCGTGAGTAGGCTCCAAATGTATTATACACTCTGTCCCATTTTTAATCATCAAAGCGACAACTTCAACTACACATTACCAAAGGTACATAATTCAAACTAACATAATACCACTTTCAACTGTCAAAATCATCATTTTCACATCCTGTGAATATCATCACATTACTTTAACACATATGTACCTCAAAATTTATATTGTCATTCATTCCCAATCTCATCAATACTCTCGGTCAAGGTACATACACACACTCACACTCAAAATTCTTTACCAACTTCATTTCAATCAACAACCAGGCATACATAAACATCACATTCACACAAGAATTCAGCACAATCACTTGTACATTGGAACTAAATTTTTAGCACTACAAACACATTAAATTCTTCCACACTTTAGGTCACACAAGCTGAATTTCTCTGCACTCTTTTTGTTACGGCTTCTCACCTCCTATTGTGATCATTTCAAGCTTGCATCAAGCTTTCCACACTCTGGAAATTTCTACACTCATTCTTTGATTTGTTTACTTGATTTCTACCCCAAATCTAGGTTGAAATCAACACATTAACTCACTAACCCAAGGTTTTCAAGTTCAAAAAAAGTGCAGAATTTTCATTACCTTAGACTTTGATATTCAAAGCTCAAATCAAGTCCACTCTTCAAAGGATTCTTTCTTCCTCATTTTCTTCTTGTTTTCGGCCACCTTAAAATCACAAGGTATCTTTCTTATTTTGGCTTCAAATCAATATATGTTATACTAGAGATGAAGATGAAACTCTCTTACCTAAAGAGGTTGAAGAAAACTTGAAGAAATCTTTTGATTTCTCCACTTGAAGCTCATGGTTTCCTTCTTGTTTCACCAAGCTAGACTTCTCATTTGGTTCTAGTTTTTGGATATGTTGTTCTAGGGTTTGAGAGTGTTGGATTTACGTAAAAATATTTAAAGGTTGTTTGAAGAAATCAACTTCTTCTTCAAGGTGGAGCTCACGGTTTGAGAGAAGGAAAATGGAGAGGATTTTCTTGTGTCTCTTGGTTTCTCATTCACGGCTTTGAAAGAATAGAAGGGGCTAGGGTTTTCAAGCTCATTTACTTTACTCAAATCTAATCTTAGCCATCCAATATCTTAAGATTAATCCTAACCCTTGGATTTCATTAATTAAAACAAGACTTATTCTCTCTCTCTCTCTCCCTTTCCCACGGTTTCTCTCCCCTCTCTCTCTCCCACGGTTTCTCTCACTCTTTCTCTCAAGCCACTTGTTTAGTCTTAGGATTTAAGGAAGTTAATTGTGACTTTGCTTCCTTTTTAGCCCTTGATTTAAATCATCAATAATTCCTCACCAATGGATTACTCTACTAACAAATTTTTATCTTCTTTTACTTCTTTAATTCAATAATTACCTTTCTAATTATAACCCAATTAATTATTTTAACCATCCATTTTCCTTTCTCTAAATTTCTTATAAATTTCAAATCTCTTGACTTATAAAATATATTTGGACTCTGAAAATTCTCAGAATTTCACTGTAGACCCAAAACTTCATATCAGATCTAATTTAATTTATCCAGCATCAAAACGTGGGTATTTGGCCTTGCCGAAAGGCTTTTGACCCAAATTAGGGTTTTCGGTTAACTTTTATATAAATTTACGATTTGGCTCTACGAAATGAGATTTATCTAGATTTGAAGTTCTCATACGCTTTTATAGCCATTCTGATTATTAGTAAATTTATGAGTAAATTTTCTATATAGAAACTGAGGAATATTACATATATTTCATGAATAGGAATACAACAGTATGAACACCGTAGTGTCGGTGTTACAATATCAAGTTTCAAACCCGGGAACATTGGGTTGGGGGAGCAGAATTGTGATCACAAGGCTGTCCTCTTGGGGACCAAAAGGTGCAATCATTCAAATAGCATAATCAAAACATCAAATTTCCCATGTGGGAAAGTAAATAAACACCAAGAATACTCTCGAAATATTTGCGCAAAATAGATTTAATTAGATGATTAAAAAGAAAAGGGAACAATCCATAGATATCAAGCACAGTTTTAAAGTAAAAGAAATAAATAAACAAAATAAAAATAACAGACAAGTCTCAAGACTATTTGAATATTAATTGTTGGGATTAGAGTCTAATTATCCACTAGTTTTATAATTTTATATGCCAAAAGACTATGTATTGACATTTCTATTTTAAGATAATGTTTGTATTTATTTAAATAGATGAATGGTTTTGTATATTATTTAAATATCTATAAGATATAATTGCTGATGTGTATGACCTGTGTATACGATCAAGTTGATGTTGCGTACTCAAAGTGTAAGTCATGGTTACATTAACTTAAAGTAAATAGTTCATAACTGATTAATGAAATTGAGACATTTTATAAACGTTTAAGCTATAGCTTACGAGTTTTCTAGTTTTTGAAAATGATTTAGCTTGATTATTAGATAAATGTTTACGTTCAGACACGATCCAAACTCAATAGTAGCTAGCACTAAATATGATTTAGAGTAATTTCTTCAAATATACTATGAATGGAAATTAGTACCATATAACTGTAAATAGTTTATGTGCTTTTAATCTTAGCTATAAGTGGATGAACTTGCAAAGGTAAGGCTATATACTTTGATGTATCATGAGTGAAATCTTTTATGAGTTAAGAGCTTTGTACATTATGTATATAGTGTTGATTAGTTGGAACATGTATACACAATAAAGTCTATGTTAACTATGATAGAAATCGCTCACTTGAGTCATCCTAGTCGATTATCCTAAAACTAGATCCATAGATATGATTTTGTATCATATCAAATGTTTTAAAATTTAGGATTTATTACAATTTTTCCCTATGTATTATGGACGAAATCCACATATCTTCTCTATGGTGAAAAAATCCACAATTATACCCTTATGGTTTTAAAAAATGTGGTAAGTTGATGGAACCGTGAAAAATTAACGAAAAATTAATGAAAATATATAAAATTTTTGTGATATTCCGACTTAAAAAAAGCTACACCACCCAAAAAAAAAAAAAAAAATCATCATTCATGGTGGTGATGGATCCGGTGAGGATAGATTAGATGATGATGGTGATGGATCCGATGGCCGATTGGCTGTCTTCTTTATTCACGGCGGTGATTTGGTGACAATTCGTTCTTCGGCCACAAAAAAAAAAAAAGAAAAAACCCTCACTCTACTTCTTCAACCTTTGTCCAGATCTCTTCAATGATTGATACATTGTTTTATGCCTTTGGATCGAACATTGAAGGGTTATTATGCCTTTAAGAGTTTTGGATCATCACCGATTTTTAAATTAGTGTTTTGGATCCAAAACACTAATCGAACAATGCCTTTAATAGCCAAAAAAAAAAATGATGGATCGAACCCATCGATCCCTTCAGAGATCAAACCCCAGTAACCCTTATTGGGGTTCGATCAAACCCATCGTCCAAATCTCCTTTGGATTGAACCCTTCAGAGACTGACAATTGATCGAACCCATCGATCAAACTCCAGTAACCTAGATGCCGATGACGAACTCCAGTTGGAAAGCCAAAACATATAAATCACCACTTTCTACTTTCCCAGTAACCCATTGATCAATCGAACTCGTTGATCGAAAAGCCAAAACATACGAACCCATCAATCAAACTCCGGTAACCCAAATGCCGAGGTGTAGGAGCATAGGTATAGGCATCATATTATGTGGTGGTAGTGGATCAGGTTCTAGGGCCGAAGTTGGGTATAGATCAAGGTCCGGGTCTCATTCAGGGTTGAGCTTGTGATCAGCATCTGGGTTAAGTTCAAGTTCTGGGTCTAGTGTTGCAGTCTCTGAAGCTGGATCCAAAGGAGAGGAGACATGTACCAAAATAACCCAATTTTTGAAAAAAGATTTTTAAAAGACTTCCGAGCGAAAATTTTTTTCCAAATGACCCACATTTATCGCAGGTTCAACCTGTGACAAATGCATGTTACAGGGCGCAAGAATCGAGGGGAAGCGAAAATATCGCAGGTTGAACCTGCGACGTGATTTTGTCCTTGCAATGAATTTGTTACAGTTGAACCTGTGACAAAAGTGGGTCATTTGATGAATTTTTTTTGTCGGAAGTCATTTTAAATTTTTTTTAAAAAAATTGGGTTATTTTGGTACATGTCTCCAAAGGAGAGGAGGGGAGAGAAGAGGAGAGGGAGAGAGGAAGAGAGTTCATGACAAAGAGAGGAGGGGAGAGGAGAGAGGAGGAGAGAGAAGAAAGAGAAAGATTTTTTTTTTTTAATTGAGGGTAATTTTGAAAATAAAATGTGTCTAACTCCGAATTTTCACGTGTGGAGTTCAATTTCCTATTAATTTTGACCATTTCTATTACTTACCATTTTTTTTTAAACTATAGGGGTATAATTATGTATTTTTTCATCGTAGGGGAGGTATGTGGATTTCGATCAAACTATAGGGAGGAAAATTATAATTAACCCTAAAATTTATTAAATTTCATAGGCCAATGGAATACAAATTAAACATTTTAGATAATCTTTATTTTTGGACAAGAGACTCAAGTTATTAAATAATTAAGCTGGTAGTAGTATATCGATTCATATATTTTGCATGTCCTCACTTGTGATTGTTATATAGAGGGCAGCATATGGGGATGAATAATGTAATAGATTTTTATTTATTGACTTGTGTGAATAATATGATATTTAATTTGGAATACAGTCTTAATTATTTAGTAAAATTAATTAGAATTAAAATAATTTTAATGTAACTAACGAATTTAGCATGTTGTATTATAATTATTTTAGAGGTAAAATAAATATATTTTAAATCTCTTCTCTACCTTAAAAACTCAATCGATATTTATTATCTACTCGTACGGTATTATCTGTGTTAATTTAATTGAAAATGAAGAATAATGCAGAGAGAGAAGTTTAGAACTGGATTGTAATTTTTAAAAAATTATAAGGTCGATCTGTAATTTCATAAACTTTTATCTTGCTTTGTAATTTTCAAAACATGTCTATCCTGTTTTATAATTTTCCAAATTATTTATGCTGTTTTATAATTTTGAAAATTTTTGGAACTGTTTTATAATTTTAAAAAGTATGAGAACTAGTTTCATGTTTTAAAAAGTACAAAATCTACGGTTTTGCTTTTATTTAAATTCTTTAATTAAAAAAAAAAATCTCTCACTATCTCTAGCTCTACGTTAAAGTTTTTAAACCCAATTAAAACACCCCATTTTAATTATTTATGCGATTTATTTTTAAAATCATATTTTATTATGTTATTTTTCATTCAAATTTAATTATTTTGCTATGCTATTTTGATATTTTCAATGAAATAGATACAATAGTTTAATCTCGGATCAAACATTAATAGCCAGATTAGCGAGGTTTCGGATATTAAATTTAATTCATAACCATTCTCCAATTATTTGTATAGCAAAGTTCCAGTTATTTTTGAGTGCCAAGACTTTCCCTGAAGAGCAGGTCAAATATCAAATTTGCAATATTTCATTAACTATGTTCAATAATCAACCTCAAGATAGATACAGATTTATGACACTCAAACCTAAAATAAGAATAAGTTATTCAATATTAATAGGATTTCAAACAATTCAAAAGATAAAGTTATCATGATACTTTACACCAAGGTTTTAACGGTCAATGTCATTCTTTTCTATTTGACACTTTAATTTTTAAACTCTTATTCAATTTTTGTCACTTAATCAATAACAAGTTATAATTCAAATACTAATAGAATTTTAGTTCAAACTCCGTATTATATATTTAATCTAAAATAACCCAAACCAATTAACTTAAAACAGCAAATTTCAAAACGCTAAAGGTTTTTCTAAAAATTCAAGCAAACACTCGCATTAATCGCAATAAGATCAAGTTTTCTTGAACTTATATTGAGGAACCAAGATAAAATTTGACATTTTTCAATTCAATTTGTCAATTTCTGAAATTATGAATTTTCCCATATACTTTTTAAATTTGCAAATCAACCCCTAAAGATTTTCACAAATTACAAACTGACCCTATAAAAATAAAATAAGCTTCTAAGAAAGAAAACTGAAGTATTTTAGGAGTTTTCATAAAGTCCAAATTAAGCATTATGAATTCATTTAACTAGAACTCTTGTATTAGGGAAAGGATAGTGAATCCATTTAAGAGATTTATTAAGAATAGTATTTTCGTTAAAATCCTTCTTGTAAGGTAATGTGACAATATGCCTTTTACAATACAAGAATGCATTAGGAAGGTCAAAACAAATGTCATTAACAAATTTTTCTTGGAGTATTTTAACCTTATTTCGCAGAGTAGCCTCTTTTAATTGTTTTTCAATTCTTTAGTTAAATAGTTAATATGCTTTTATTTTTATTGAATTAGGTTTACTGATTGATAAATAGATGCTTCTTGAAGAGTACAAATATCACGAGTCTCCATGGGATTAACAAATTTAAAGCAAATTTCGTTACCAAAAACATTAGTAGTGAGTCCATTATTTTTAACTTAGGAGTGAGCGATAAACAAAAATCTTAAATTAACATGACTATAGATATTATTATTATTATTATTTTCTAAAATAAAGATTTGTTTAATGCAGATTTGATATTTACATACTTCAGCATCGGATAAGAGCCTCGAATATTACACAAAGGAGTTTCCTGTTTGTTACCTTCTAGGCCTGAAAAACAAGAAATATTGCAATTGGGAGCTTTCCTCAAATATCACATGGACGAGAGGTTCAACAGCAAGAGAAGGTCTCAATCACACGGTATCCTGAAATGATTTTAACACATTTCCAGCACTGGGAGGACAATCTCATGAATAAAACCATGTCAAGAAAAACCAGCAATTTGCACTCAATTACCATCCGTCTGTCATGAACCCTAAAATATTACAATGTGGCTTCAATCAATAACACAATCACAGAAAGATTCTGTCAAATAAGGATCATTCAAAACAACCCCCGCGGCAGCAGCATGTTCTAAGCCCCCTTTTCCATTGCAAGCACTAGCTCCAGGTACAAGCACCCACCATTTACACAATTCGTCACTCTTGTCCACTACATCTAGATATCAGATTGCTTCAATCTTAAACATAAAAAATATCTTACAAGATGCAAGCATGTCACAAGGAAGCATGCCTTCCAACCGCATTGATTCACTCTCTGAAAAACAAAACACATGAGCTCCAACTCATTATATCAGGTCTGCCACGTTCATTGGCATCTCATCAATCTGCGTACTATAGTACTGCTCTATGTCTCTTAGTATCTTTATATCATCATTGCGGACAAAGTTTATAGCAACACCCTGCAAAGCAGACCAAAATCCATTCAATTTCTGTGCTTTATGATTAAAAAAAAGTACAATTTTCTTAATTATCACAATAATAGAGATTGATGGATGACAGATAAAATGAGTACAACCAGGAGCCCAGGAAAATCAAACCATAACAATATAGATTAGGGCAAACCAAGTTGGCTCATCTTGTTAAGCATGATGTTGTCTTCAGTTAGTTACTCCAACCAATATGAACAAACAAATGTCAACATTAGCACAAGATTCAACTCCGACCAACTGCCACAAAGTTAACCTCCTTTCCAGATATGAAATTTTTGCTAAGCAAGCCACTTTTTAGTGCCTCCGTGTGCATGAGAATAAACAAATAAATATATAAAAATTATGGATTGATAAGCAGGACCTAAGATAGACCATAAAAATGCTCACTAGGCAACACAATGATCAAACAGAACATTGGCTTTCTGATATCCACAGTATCAGATACGCAAAGACACTTGAGATCACTAAAACAAAAAGGGCTTGCAATCAGGAAGATGGCTTTCTGCAGAATGCAGAGGGGTTATATATGTCAGGGATCATGCATCACATTTTCAGTGAAGATATGTAACATCAGTTGAATCATTCCCAGGTCCAACTCAAAAAGTGGAAACATCCAACCATAACCCCCCTCCCCCCCCCCCCAAAAAAAAAACATAGTGATTTGATGGCATATCCTTTGCACAGAAAATGTCCAATGAGTGTCATATCAGACACAGAAACTTCCATTTTGCAGTGCCTATGCTTCATAGAGAAACACCATCAGCCTCTTACTAATTACTCAATCAATCTGCTAGCACAGCTTAAAGTTGATATCAAAAGAAAAGACAAGTCCCTTTTGAGAATGACCAGAAAACATACCTTCCGCCCAAAACGACCGGAACGACCAATGCGGTGAATGTAAAGCTCACGATTGTTTGGAAGGTCATAATTAATCACCAGAGAAACCTGAATATTTGACAAAAAAGACATGGGAATTAGATTATTGTAGGCAAGACAAACATTGCCTGCATATTTATTCACCAAAAACTGGGATGAAGACAACACCCAAACATTCGTCATGAGTACCGATAAGCAGGCATAACTCTCTAGTTACAGAATGTATTTGAATTTGGGTTCATAGAGATAAGCAAGCATGGAAAAACCAAAATGCTTTAGACAACTTTTACTTCAAGGGTGTATCTATAACCACAAGAATAATTTTGTCCGACTAGATAAGAGTGATAATACACTATTCTCACAACCAAGCATAAATATGTATAAACCCTCTTGCAAGCTAATTAAGGGGTTCACCTCAGCATTTGGCTGATAATATTATAATAATCATTCACAAAACACTAAATCATCAGATCAGGCCAAGAGTTTGGTAAGTTACCCATCAATCATCATTCTAAGCAATTCAATTTGTGAACAAAAGCATAGACATCCAATCTATGAAGCTCAGACACCAACTGGGACATGGATATGGGACATGTCAAATTTTTGGAAATCAGACACAGACAAGGCTAGGGCTAGGACACCTCATAAAACAAGATTTTTTTTTTTTTTTTTTTTTTTTTTTTTTTTTTAATCTGCATGCAGAAATATAATTTAAATGGCATTATTAAATCTTGTTTATAAGTATTACAAAATTACTGTATAAGCAATTTATTTATTTCAAATAGTATGATTATTAATATTTATTTTTGAATCTTATAAGTAGTTTAAACTATATAAGTAATCTACTTTTAACAATGAAAAGTATGTCAAGTGACTTCAGAGTGTTTGAAAAGTACCCTAGTATCTCAAAAGTGTCCAATAGTTTAAAAATAACAAAAACGGAACATAGTCCGTGCAGTATTTGACATGTATAGCCAAGCGTCCAGAGGGACCAGTGTCAATGTCTAACATATGTAGAACATGGACACTGCTTCCATTTTGAAGTGCCCAACTTCTAGCATCTGATAGATCAACTTGGACATGGATGCTTAAGCAACCAAGTAAAGGTAGAACCATAAGAGGCACTAAACACATTATATTCAATACATAAGTTCACAATTCACAACTTAAAAGCATCTAGCAGCATGGTAACATTGAATCCAGAAATTATCATTACTATTTTTTTTAAAAAAAAATTACTATTCCAGACTAAAACAAAGTAAAAGATAGTTGAAGTCCTTGCCTGTTGAACGTCAAGCCCCCTAGCCCAAACATCAGTAGTTATTAGAACCCGTGTTTCTCCCGAGCGAAACTCGTTCATTATAGCATCTCTTTCCTTTTGAGGCATATCCCCATGCATTGAAGAGACTGTGAAGTTACAACTTCGCATTTTCTGAGTAAGCCACTCCACCTACCCAAACAATGAAACACAAGGACAACAAATTTAATTTCCAAATCTATGGACCAGAAGAACTCTGGACCCAAAAAAAAAAACACTACTTGATATGAAAACTTCAAATAAAGAAGCATTACAAAAAGATAATCTGCCTTCTGTAGGCCTGTCCAATTCCCTCACTTTTAATATCTCCTACAAATTCATCACAGATAATACTATCCACAACTATAAAAGTGATATTGAATAGGTTAAAGTGATACAAGGAGGTCTGCTAACAAGCTTCAGTAGAAACAAACACCAATAAATCATGCGTATGTATCAAAAAAAAAAAATGAAGAAGAAAGACTCAACATTCATCAAGAAATCAGAAGGTGATGGGGGAGAGTGTAGGGAGACCACCATTCACTACAACCAAAACTGTTTTGGTTTAAAGCATGTAGACATTAAGATTACCAACCGATGCATGCAACCTTTTTGCAAAAACAATGAACAAAGCTCATAGTCTTAAACAAGATAAAATCCGCACAGAATCAAACTTAAGCACTCACACACAAAGGATTAATCTAACCATCTCCCAGGTGAGCCATCCACCTGGCTACATAGACAGCCCAACACTGAATGAACACATTACTCAACATAATGGCATTAGATTGAGTATCTTAAATATGCAGTTTCCATCAAATATTTGCTAAGATGGGAGATTGGCTTGGTAGGAACTTAAGAGGCCTTTGATAAGGAGGAGATGGTGAATCCTCTTAAGGATTGCAGCACTCGCAAAGCTCTAAGCAAATAGACTTGTCAAAGGAAATTAAAAGACACTGAGTTATAATATTTTTGCAACTTTCAAAAATTAGGTTACATAAAAATGAACGTGCTTGCTTGATTTAGTACATTCATCATTCTTATTTATGAATGCAGCAGTCAACCAATGAAAAAAGGGACAGTAACCTAATAAGAATCATTCACAAGTTTGCACTAATAGTCGGGACAGACTCTCCCAGTGGAAACAAGACACAAAAGGAACCCCAATCTCAACACAAAATCAATATGAATTCCTTTTCCAACTTCTTCAAAAAATTGCACAACTGTACCAAGGAACCTTGTATGTTCTTTGAAATAGAGTGTACATGTATTAGATCTCCTCTCATGAAAAGATAACAATTATTTTTTCATATTGCAAGCAAACATATCCTTCGTTTCAGATGTGGTGCATATGTGGTCCAAGACAGGCAGCATATAAACGACTATGCCTCTTTTACACCCAAACCACAGGCGATGCAACTGAGCCTAAGAATTCCAGAGCTCTCAAAGCTTATTGTAACATGTTAGATTGTAGCATTTTGAGGTAAAAGGTAAATACAATGATACTTTCACAGTTGGAGCTTTTTCTTGAACCAAGATTGAGAAGACCAACACTTTAAGGTCATGTTTGGTCTAGGTGGACACACCGGTAAGTTTTTGAGGTTATACCATGTAACATATAATTATATATCAAGCGTACGGTTATTTTAGGATATGAAAGAAAAGAGGTAAATAGAGAATAATGTTACCCAGGGGGGGACCATACTTCCCTCCTTAAGGAAAATAACATCACCCATTTTAAGCAATGTAGGATAGAATATTCATCCTATAATCTTTATCCGCTTCCTCTCTTACTGAACATGCTCCAAATAGGAAGCACATACACTTCAAACAGAAATTGTGTCTCAAATACTATACACCACGAACACTAGTGGATACCCATCTAACACTCAACGTGGCATATCCATTTTACATTATACTACCACATACCAGATAATATCCGCATGAACTTTTTTGTGACAATTATACTCGATGGCACCCATAATCTTTTTCTTTATTCCTCTACGATACCATGTCTGGATGAAAAAATTGCAATTATTTTATTTACTAGTAGTATCTCATTAGCACCCATTTTTAAATAATTAAATCACTAAATAGCTAAATTATACTTATCTATAAATAAAAATTGTCTAATATAGCAAAATTTCACCATTATAAATGTACTAAGCTTACTAAACTAAAGCCATGAAGGAACTTTCAGTGACATGTGGTCAATGGGGAGAAGAGTAACACTTATAATTGCAAAGTAGTAAGAAAAGCTTGAGTTTTGAAATGATTAGGAAGATGTGAAATGACTTATCTTCCATGCAAGTTTTGGCATGAGCTATTGGACTTCTGCTTACTCTTGGAATTCACTTTCCACACCATTCTGATGTTTTTTTTTTTTTTTTTTTTTTGATTAGATCTCATGATGGATTATTTCTGCACCTTTTTATTGTAAAGGGAGTTTTATTAGGCTCATGTAATTGACTTTTCTCTAAGGACAGAGAGATTGCCGTTCAGTGGGTTGCCTGAGATTCAAAACTTCAGATCTCTTTTGTAGTTGTCCAAACTGTGTCCTTTGATCCAAGAACATACCAGGTTTGACAGAGCCTTGCATAAAATGTATCTTTGGGATCAAATCTTATTATTGTCACAAGACCAAGGAAGTTAAGGAGGGACAAAAAGTTATCTTTCCTTGGAGGATTGTATTAAAATCCAGGGTAATCATAAAGCTTGGAATTTCACCCTAGGTAGGGACTGGTGTAGATTCTCAAGCAGTCCATGGAAAGAAGCCTTTATCAACTCAAGATAAGAGGTTAAAAAGCACTCGCTTAAGCAAAGCAAGACACAAAGGGCATGTCAATGTCTATATTTTAATCAACAATTAACATGGTTGCGTGCAGATAGGCAAAGATCGATTATGCAGGGTATAGATGTTGGAGTCAATTTTACAGAGCAAGAAACAATAAAATTACCTTTCTCTTTGTGTTGCAGAAAATAACAGCCTGGGTGATTGTCAGTGTATCATAAAGATCACACAGTGTGTCAAATTTCCACTCCTCCCGTTCAACTGCAACAAAAAACTGCTTGATGCCCTGCCATTATCACACCCAAGAGCAATAATACGTGATCAGAATACAGGTAATAAGTTCCCTTGGAAGCATGTAATATACGTTTACACTTGAACAAAAACTTACCTCAAGGGTCAATTCATCACGTTTGACAAGGATTCTAACTGGGTCTGTCATGAATTTGTTTGTCATCTCCAAAATTTCATTAGGAAGGGTAGCAGAAATCAACACAACCTACAAATTATTTCTAAAAATAAGTAACCCAAACAAACTCTTATTCTTGTAAATATATGTGCAGCATTTGATAGAGTACCTGAAGCTCGGGAGGAAGATATCTATAAACATCATAAATCTGGTCCTTGAATCCCCTGCTCAACATCTCATCAGACTCATCAAGAACAAGGAGCTTAATAGCTCTAGTTCTGAGAGTTCTTCGCTTAATCATGTCACAGACTCTGCCAGGAGTGCCAGACACAACCTGAACCCCATATTCAAGCTTGCGAATATCCTCTCCAACACTTTTGCCTCCAATACAGGCATGAGCCTGAATATTAATATAACCACCAAGTGCCAGGATAACCTTCTCCGTCTGAGAAGCCAATTCGCGAGTCGGGGACAAGACTAGGGCTTGCACCTCAGAGCTGGAGGTGTCGACGACCTGACAAACCGTGAGAGCGATCATGGAGGTCTTCCCCGTGCCGGACTGAGCCTGAGCGATGACGTCGCGACCTCGAATGATGGGCAACACAGCTCTCTGCTGAATGGCGGAGGGTTTCTCGAAGCCATACTGGTAGATGCCCCGAAGGAGTTCCTCTTTGATGCCCATATGGTCGAAGCTCGTCGTCACTTCCACATCCTCCGACGTCTCGAACACCAGCTTCTCCTCTTCTCGTTCCCGTCGACCCGCTCTGTTCGCCGGAACCACTGACGCAGCCATTGGGTTTCAGTTACAGAGAGAAACAAACCCAAACCCAAAGCCAAACCCTAACCCTAACCCTAATTGATTGGAATCGAGGACCAAAAGTGAGACCGAGCGGAATAATGTAGGGTATGGGTAACCCGACTCTTTTGGTCTTTTTCGGGTCCCTCGTACCATACCTTTTCACATTATATATGAAATTCATATATATATATATATATATATATAATAATAATAATAATAATAATAAGCCAATAGTATGTATATAAAACCTCCCTACATCTAATTTTTTTATATACAAAATTTAAAGTCGAGATATATATATATATATTTTTTAATACCATGTCTTAAACACCGTCCGATATCAAGAGTTTTACCTCGATTAATCCTAACCGACCATTACAGTGACTCCTTTCGGAGGGTGGGTCTCTCAACGGGGAACGCTCCATACACATGAGGACCCGATGTTCCCAGCGAGAGTCGAATCTTGATCATGCTTAAAGAAACTCAACCCCACATCCAATTGAGCCAACCCACGTTGGTAACTCGAGATCTAATTCAAAAAGAACTTATATTCAATTACTGAACCAACTAAACTTGATATGAACTCAATTTATGTAATAAAAAATTAAAAAAAAATATTATGTTTTTTTATATATAAATATATACTGAATTATCTTTATTTTAAGTAAAACAAAAAATTATTCCTAAATTTTACACTATCCAATTGCTATTTCTAAATTTTGACAATATTTACTTTCAAACTGTATTTAAAATCCAATAAATTCCTCTTATTTTACCTTAAAAAAGAGTAAATATAAATATTCAATTTTAATTCTACAAAATGTATGAATTTTCAAATCAGCCAAAAAAGAAAATTAAAGATAAATTTTACAAAATTTTATTAGTCGTGTAAATTTACTTTCCAATTACTATATAATTTTAATTTAATTAATTCTTATAAAACTGCGTGTGATCACCATTAATAATGTCGCCGCCGTAGCCGCGACAACACCACCATCAAAATTAACACCTGATCTCCTCCCCTTTGCTCTTCCCATGAATCTAATCAACAATCATTCTAGTTCTGGACCAATCTCCCTTCTTCTCTCCCTCTCTTTTCTCCTCGCCTCTCCTCTCCTCTCCTCTCCTCTCCCCTCCCCTCCCCTCCCCACAAATTCATTCTTCCCAAATTTTGTTCTCAGCAATGGTGACCAGCTGAATGCATACATACCCATATCTTATCAAAATTGTGAATTTCTCCGCTCTTTGTTATCCTTCTCAGTCATGTTTTCATGGCTTCTTTTTTGGTTTATCCCCTTCTGTTTTGTCTAATTGTCCTCTCCTTACTTTATTATTTTGACTTCATTACTATTTACACCAAACGGCTCGAAAAAGGGTACTGGGCACCTACAAAAACAAAAGGAGGAATGTTAAAAAAATCAAATAAATTAAAAATTAAACAAATTAAATTTTATATAACAGTTCATTGCAATATATTTTAATTTTTTTACTTGATTTATAATGTATTTTGACTATTTCACAACTATTCAATGGATTTTTCATTTATATAAACTTTTATGTAAGATTTCATGTATTCGGCCTTGACTTATTTGGTTTATAGAACATTATTCAAACAAAAATGTATTCACCGATAACTTATGAATCTAGTGATAATATATTAGATTCCGTTAATAATTTGAGTTTTGAAAATGAAAAAATAGACGTAAAAAGAATCAATTTTTAAGTCGAAATAGACATATGGAGGTTAAGTGAAAAAAAAAATGTATCCTACTTGAAAGCAAAACTTTCAGTAAGATTTGTAACTTTGTTGTTGATGGAATTAATGGGAGTGCTAAAGAGTTCTTACTAAGCATTTTACTCAATTTTTTAATTTATTTCTTTAATGTAGTTTAGCAACTTTTCCTAGTATTAGAAATAGGATGACTCTATCACGCAGCGGAAACACATAAAAAATTTCCGGAATCATAAAAGATTAGGGTTTTTGGATATATCTCAATGAGCAGTATTCAATAATTCGGGAACCGCGAATCCTTCGTCTCAATCTCTCTCGCGGTCGGGTAATAATCACGAGTACCGAACTATCACCGCAATTTCATGACATCCAAACTCTAAATCCGGTGATTCAATTGTCGTAGAAATTCCTTACTCGGAATTTCTCCAACCCTCACAGTGGTGTATTTTTCTCTCTCAAAAAATACAAAGGGGTGTAAGAAGTCTCTCTCAATTTCAATTCACGATCTATAGGAAAATCCCACAAAAAACTAGAATAGTGTAGACTTTCTCCATTCCGTTCATTCCCTCAAAGGAAGGGAATTAATCATAATTTTACACCCAAAGAAATTTACCATAAGTGGGAACTAATTAATAGTAATGAGAGTTATCCCATTTCCATTTTAAATTCCAATTAAGGAATTTATTTTAGGTAAAATGCCCCAACTTGGGCACTTACCAATATCTCCCACTTGCATACGAAGGTATTTTACGATCATTACAAAATTACAACTCATATGATCTCTCCAAATCACCCTACTGGATTTTCATACAGAGTTGAACGCCGTGCGACTAGCGAGTACACCTGCAAATAAAAGATTTCTCGATACATTTGTTAGGATGATCGAGTAGTCACCGTTAGTATCAAAAGTAACGCTCGACTATGTATTCACTATTATGTTCAAAACCCTACACGGACGAACATAAAAGGCCGGTCGGTGATTACAACACATTGTTATAATGTCAATTGGTCTTTCTGTTTCCAAACTCGAATCCATCGGTCTCAACTCAGCTGCTTTCCTAGACCTGTCCCTCAGATTTCAATTTATTTTTCGGACCACCGTTAAACAGACTAAAGTAGCAAATACTGAATTATGGTCTCAAGAAGCAGCTGAAAGTATTAAGGGTACTAGAGATCCCACCCAATGGATCTCGAGTCTCACACAGTGGGGCTCGGGGATAATTTCAAGTTACTATCTCAAGTAATATAGCTCTCACTATCCCATGTCATCTTTTCACACGTGGTATGAAACACATGTCATAGTGTTATTCCCCCATCTCTCAAAAGGGTATCTATCAGATTTTTCTAATACTGTGCAGGTATGGGACTCAGTCTACATATAAGACTTTACTCAAAGATCTCAGAGAGAGTACCTCAGAGACAATATCACAAATTACAGGTGATATCTGAGATCTCAAACCTGGCTACTCACAAGCAATATGGGTATGAGTACGTCTATGTCGATCATATCGCATATGACCTCATCTTGAATACGTATCAGGGTGACTTATGTTCTAGTGGGGCTACTTTCAAAACCTCTTACAGCTAGAAACCGTCTCATTTCCGCTCACTCAGAGCTAGAGGTGGTCACTCGTGTGAGAGAGTTGACATCGCCTGCCTGACATATCTATTATTACATCACATACTATATATATGACAATAAAAGCAAGTGATACAACACAAGTGTGACCGAATAGTGCACAAAAATCATATATATATAAAAAATCAATAAGTATCAATATCGTCATCAATTACAGACCGAGAAATGTCAAAAACAACCCAAATTCAATGACTCTCTATGTCTTAAGAAGGAGTCTCTAGTGATGGGTTTGGTGAAGGGGTCAGCCACCATGCTGTATATAGAAATATACATGGAAAGATGATTATCACATGAAGCCTCAATGAAAATAATAGGTGCTGAGAAGAGATAGCTATGATAAAACATGTGCAAGAAATGTATACATTTGCATTAAAAGAAAAGTTAGTTTATCAAGAGAAATGGAATGAATATTTGGGAGAGTACTATAGCTCGGTGGTAGAAGAAGTACATAGACTGACTGAGAAAAACTTATTGCTAGAAAGTGAAAAGGCTAGATATAAAGAAGTTGATAACTTAACTAGAAGAAGCATATCGTTAGAATATGAGAAGGTGAGATACAAAATGGTTATTGAAGATTATATAAGAATAATTCAAGAATTGTCAGAAAACTTACCAGACTTTGATAATAGAATAAGGAGAAATGAACGAGTATCTAGTGAAAGCTCAGTAAATGGACCAAATCATAGAGTTTAGTTAATCTTTTAAAGATTGTTTAAAAGTGTGCTTTAGTTACTAAAAAGTAGTGTAATATGGTTGTTATGAGTTTGTATTTAAAAAGAGTTATACTACAATATATGAATGATGTTAACTTTTCTTATGACATTTTCTAGTGATTTACATCTTTTACTTTAAAGATAGTTAGAATAAGGTGAAAACAAGACATTCCGATTGAATAAGCTTCAAATTCCCTGGATAAGGTAATTACAACTCTAGATAAAATTTCTTAATTAATACTCGCCACCAAATATTAAACAATCTGAGAATGTTGTCTTGGAATGATTTTTGAAGTTTCATCCCCCAAGGTTTGATGGAGAGTATGATATGATGAAAATACTGAACATGGTCAGAGGAGTTGGAAGGAATTTTTACAGTACTAAATTATTCCGATGAACGAAAGGTTAAGTTAGCAGTGTATCAATGGTCGGGTTGTCGAAACCCTCAAATTAATACTGATTTCCCCCAATGCAACAAACTGTAGCAATAGTGGTTACCAGGTCGAATCCCAAGGGAACTAATTAACTTAATCTCCTAGTTGATGTTAAAAATAAAATGTGGGGTTTTCAAATAAATTGCTAAAATAACAATTACCAAATAAAAGTTAATAACCTAAAAATAAGAAACAAATCAACAATGCAAATTCTAAAATTTAAGGAAAAGAATCAATTCACAAAACTCCGATCCAAGGGTTCATATATTCGATTGTCTCATTGATCATTGGTTAAAAATATTATTCTTGCGATTCAAGCATTTAACCTTAGATCTATTAGGATAGCCGTAATAAATCGTGCATTTTCCTAATTTAATCGACCAAACCCAGCATCCAATCGAAATTTATCATTAACCGACTGGGCACGATAGCGTTCCATATCAATATAATGATAGCATTACGTTCTGTGAAAACAGTTAAACCAAAATATAAATAATTGGGATAGCCGCAATTACTCAATTTTGTTCCATTGATTCCCTAGGTCAATTGAATACCGGTAAAAGATCCATAACAAAATAACCTAGTTACTACTTGTACCATTCGTTCATGACAATTACGGATCACTAAATTCCTGGATAGCAATGGAAAAACTAATATTGAATTAAATTGTCAGATTAACCAATATTAGGTTTCCCTAAAATTAAATCAAGAATCAACGAATACTTGAATAAAAGCAAGAAATTAAATTTAGAACATAACCTCACAATGAAGAACAATCGATTAAAATTCCCCTTGAATCAGAAATAAAAATTAGCCACTCATGGTGCTAAGTCTTGAACAAAATAAAAATAAAAGAAAAAAAAGTAAAGAGAAAAATGTTCTGGGAGGAGAGGAGGAGAGAGTGACCCTTTTGCTGTAGCCTTGTGTGGAATGAATAGTGGTGAGGAGGCAGCCGTCCTTGTGGTTTTGAAGAATATATACTGACTTGTTGTCCCTTTTTGCCCTACTTCTAATTTAACTAGGACTCTCCAAAATTTAGGAGATTACAAAAGTTCAATCCTACTAAAAAAACAGATTTTACTAAAAATAAAAATACTACTAAAATGTTGAATTAAAATTCAATATTCTCTTCTTCAAAGCCCAATAAAGTGTCTTGACCCAATTAACTTCAAAATTGCTCCATTAAGCCCAATGTGCTCCAAATCTTCAAATCCAATCTCCTAAAATGAAAATTCAATAAAACCAATTATTAAAGCACTAGTCAATGCAAAATTAATACATAATAATAACAATAAAATCAATAATTTTGCACATTATCAAATTCCCCCACACCAAACCAATGCTTGTCCTCAAGCATTCTCTATCCCAATGTCACACAACTATTCTCCTCTTCACTCCTTCCCCTCATTTATTTCATCATCCAACAACCTCAAACACCACACATTGAAACATTCAAATCAGAACCATAATCTAGAGAGCAAGTAATCATAGCTTGTATAACTTTAAAAGAAAATATATAGGCATCCCAATAGACTCAACAATATCATCAGAATTCAATGCAACAAGATCCGTTACCCTCACAAGGAAATCGCTCTATGCACTCAAGTGTTTAAAGGGATTTAATCGATAACTCTCAAAATCAAAGCATAGTATGCTATTACCATAAGTTTGCTTATTAATCAAAACTCTACCACTGAATATATGAATTCAGAACAAAAATCCGGGGGTCTTTACATGGGTTGTAACTTGGCTTAGGTATGGGTAGGATAAGAGGGAATATGATGTGTAAATGCATATCAAAGAAAATATATCGGCAATGACGAAACTATTTCCCACTATCAAGCCTATACCATAACATGATGAAACAATCAATCCAAAGAAAATTGACTAAACAGACCTTATCATTCCTCGATCATATTTCTGAATACTTTTCTCTTCTCTCTCGTTTTTTTTTTTTTGAAATTTTTTTTTCTCTTTTTTTTTTTTCTTTTTTGTATAGAGAGAACAATCGAATATCAATCTCAAGGAAGAACATGTAGTGCATATACAAATCTCGTAAATCGAATGAATAAATTTCCAAAAATACTCCCCAACATAAAATTATCCCATTTCCTTTTGCAAATTCCCATCCATTCAAGCCCTAACACATGCTTCTTTGATATAAGGGCCAAAAAGAAGGTTAAGCGTAAAAAGAAGGCTGTGTATCAATTTGTGAGGTTATAATCAAAGAAAAAAGGGATAAAGGCTCAATTTGGTTCACTAAGGAATAAGTATGCATGGGAAGGTCTTTTTTAAGATAGATAAAGTGTGTAAACCTAATTGCCCCCATCATATTAATGCATGAATTCATGAATGTGATCTTGAAAAGCATTGCAAAGCAAGTTCTAGAATAAACACACTATGATTGATGCACACTCATGAAAAAAAATTAGAGCAAAAATGATTATATGCTCTCAAGGCTCAAATGCTCACAAAAGTGTGTAATATTGTATCGAATCTTGCACATTTGTATCTAATTCAATCGTCACAGTCAATAGGATGCTTGAAACAATTTTTATCCAAAATACAACTAATCACACTTGTCTCTTTCATGGATTCCAACTCAAATCAACAATGAATGCTAACTCAAAGATTATTTTCAGATGAAAATCAAAAGAGTGTGGAATTGGAAGGAAAATATTGTATGCTCTCAAGACTCAAATGCTCACAAAAGTGTGTAATATTGTATCGAATCTTGCATATTTGTATCTAATTCAATCGTCACAGTCAATAGGATGCTTAAAACAATTTTTATCCAAAATACAACTAATCACACTTGTCTCTTTCATGGTTCCAACTCAAATCAACAATGAATGCTAACTCAAAGATCATTTTCAGATGAAAATCAAAAGAGTGTGGAATTGGAAGGAAAATAGAAAGATGACATGGATTCATGAATTCCTCCCCCACACCTAAATGCTGCATTGTCCTCAATGAAGCAAAAATAATATATCTAGGCACAATGCAAAAAGAAGTCACCACTAACACTATCCTAGCCCAAAAACTAGAAACAGAAAATGAAAATTCATCGTAGTAAAAGAGATATACCAACTAAAAAAAAAAAAAAAAAACTAACTCAAAAATGAAGACAATGAAATGAAATGCTAAAATTGAAGACAATGAAGAAGGGAGAGAGAGAACTCCCCTAAGGTGGTGACGGGAATGGGAGCTCTTGGTTAGCGGATGGTTGCTCGACAGGTGAAATTGGGGACTCTTCCGGTTCCATTGGTAGTTCTGCAGTCGGCTCGTTGGCATTGGATGAAGTTGTAAAACACCGAGGAAGCATCACCCGCGGCTGGAGGGGAGGACTAAAGGTTGATCGAAGGGAGGCGATTTCAGAGAGTTCGTAGGAGAATCGAGAGAGAGAATAGAATTGGAATGTGTTGTGAATGTTCTCTCTTCTCCCATTAGACCCTTTTTTTTTTTTGGTTTTTTTGGTTTTTTTGGTTTTTTTTGGTACCCAATACCGCGTTATCATCTCCTGAGAGAAGGAGTGCTTCTGCCCATTTTTTTGGATTAAGCCTTTAGAATTCCGCGTGATCATCTCCTAAGAGAAGGAGTGCTTCTGCCCACTTTTTTCTTTCCCATGGAGAAATATGAAATACAGAACTGTTGCGTGCCGATTTGTGGAAGCTTGAGTTGATTGGGGCTTTTTATCAAACAGGTTGTGTACAGAGAGTGGGAGAAAGGGGAAAACGAAGAATAATAGGTTTTTGAAAATGGAACAAAGCAGTTAGATGCAATTTCGAAAAGGGATTCAAAATGTTAATCGAAAGGGAATGAAGATGCAGAGGAATGAACCAGAAGCTTCGATCGAATTTGGAGACCCAAATCGAGAATACCCAAAATGGGGAACGATTAGGGTTTCGGCCAAAGGAAGATTTGGGGGTCGATTGAGTGAGGATTTGAGTCTTCAATCAAAAGGAATAAAGGATGGTGAAGCAGCTATCGATTGATGATGATGGTTTTCGAACAAAATAGGGTTTCGGCCAAAAAAATTCGCGAAGAAGATGACGGTGGTTTAGGATTCTTCGAAAGGGGTTTCGAAGGTTGATGATTGATGAGTGAAAATTGCAATTGATCGATTGAATGGAAGGATTCAAGATCGCAATTGATGGATTTGGACGGGGGCGATTTCAAAGGATTCGTAGGAGAACTGAGAGAGATTAGCGATAGGAAGGAAGTGTTCTCTCTCTGCTCCCATTCGATCATCCCCTTTTCTTTTTTTTTTTTTTTTTTTTTTTTTTTTTTACAATACCCAATACCGCGTGATCATCTCTTACGGAAAGGAGTGCTTCTGCCCGAATTTTGACACCCCATTCAGCAAACCGCGTGATCATCTGGTATGAGAGTGACTGCTTCTGTCTGAAATTTGAATATCACTCCATTTGTGACTTGACTTGAGAAAATTGCTGGACACAAGTAAAAATTAAAAAGGGGAGATGAATAACATAATAAAACACCCAAAAATAAATAAAATTACTAGAAAATTAAATCAAACTCTTAAAAATTTTGGGTTGCCTCCCAACAAGCGCAATTATTTTAACGTCGTTATGCTTGACGGTCTTCATGATTGATTCAGCCGGATGAATAAATTAGAGACTGCAATGTAATGTCCAACATTGAAGAAATCTCCATGTCATCGTGAAATATCTTCAACCTATGCCCGTTCACTTTGAAAACCTTATTTGTGTCAAGACTTTTGATTTCCACTGCACCATGAGAAAACACATTAGTGACAACAAATGGACCAATCCAACGAGAACGCAACTTACCTGGCATGAGTTTGAGTCGAGAATTATATAGAAGCACTTTTTGCCCAATCGCAAATTGTTTCTTTAAGATCATATTATCGTGAAATAGTTTGGTTTTCTCTTTATAAATCCTCGAGTTCTCATAGGCTTCCAATCTCAGCTCTTCAAGTTCTTGTAGTTGTAATTTTCTTAACTCACCGGCTTCATCCATCTTCATATTGCAACGTTTGATTGCCCAATACGCCTTATGCTCAATTTCCACCGGTAAATGACATGATTTTCCAAAAACTAACCTATAAGGAGACATCTCTATTGGCGTTTTGAAAGCTGTTCGGTAAGCCCATAATGCATCATCTAGACGTAAACTCCAATCCTTTCGTCTCGGGTTGACCGTCTTCTCTAAAATGGATTTAACTTCACGGTTAGAAATTTCGGCTTGTCCATTTGTCTGAGGATGGTATGTCGTAGCGATTCGGTGATGTACCCCATATTTCTTCATTAATGCTTCGAGTGTTCGATTATAAAAATGACTCCCTTGATCACTTATAATGGCTCTAGGAATCCCAAACCTGCTGAAAATATCAGTCTTGATAAAACCTACAACAGACTTAGAATCATCAGTCCTGGTGGCCTTTGCTTTCACCCATTTTGATACATAATCAACGGCCAAAAGAATGTAAGCATAACCACAAGGCGAAGGGAATGGACCCATAAAATCAATACCCCATATATCAAATATTTCACAAACAAGAATGGGAGTTCGGGGCATCTCATTCCTATGAGACAAAGTTCCTGTCCTTTGGCATTTATCACAATTTTTACAAAACAAATAAGCATCCTTAAACAAGGTCTCCCAATATAACCCACTATCTAAAACCTTCCTTGCAGTTCTCCTTGGTCCAAAATGTCCTCCACAAGCATAGCTATGACAAAATGCTAAAATGGATCTATGTTCATTCTCTGGGACACATCTCCTAATTATTTGATCAGAACAAAATTTCCATAAATAAGGCTCATCCCACACATAATATTTTGCCTCATATCGAATTTTATCCTTCCTTGACTTACTAAGATCATTAGGCAAGATGTGTGTAACCAAATAATTCACAATATCTGCATACCAGGGGGTAATACCTTTCAAGTGAAATAGTTGTTCATCTAGAAAAATTTCAGAAATTGGTAGAGGATCTTCTTCCTTTACTAACCTGCTTAGATGATCAGCTACCGAATTTTCAGCTCCACTTCGATCCTTGATTTCCAAATCAAACTCTTGCAACAAGAGAATCCACCGTATCAACCTGGGTTTTGACTCCTTTTTCGCCAAAAGATATTTCAAAGCTGCATGATCAGAATACATAACTACCTTAGAACCAAGTAAATAAGATCTGAATTTATCTAAAGCAAAAACAATGGCTAAGAGCTCCTTTTCAGTGGTAGTGTAGTTGCATTGAGCAGCATTCAATGTCCTTGAAGCGTAGTAAATGACGTGACTTTTCTTATCGATCCGTTGGCCAAGAACCGCTCCCACAACAAAATTGCTTGCATCGCACATGATCTCAAAAGGTAAATTCCAATCAGGTGGTTGAATGATTGGTGCAATAGTTAACAAGTTTTTAAGCTTGTCGAAGGCTTCCTTGCATTTTATCCCAAATTCGAAAGGTACATCTTTCTGAAACAACTTGGATAATGGCAATGCAATCTTTGAAAAATCCAGAATAAACCTGCGATAAAAACCTGCATGTCCAAGAAAAGCACGAATTTCCCTAACATTTGTAGGATAAGGTAAGCTCTTAATCAAGTCAACCTTTGCCTTATCTACTTCAATACCTCTATAAGAAATCACATGTCCTAGCACTATGCCTTCCTTTACCATGAAATGACATTTTTCATAATTCAAAACCAAGTTCGTTTCCATGCATTTTTTCAGAATTTTGATCAAGTGCTCTAAACAACTATCAAACGAATCACCGTAAAGCGTGAAATCATCCATAAAGACCTCGATGCAATGCTCAATATATTCAGAAAAAATGCTTAACATACACCGTTGAAATGTACCTGGGGCATTGCATAGACCGAAAGGCATCCTTCTATAAGCAAACGTCCCAAATGGACATGTAAATGTAGTCTTCTCTTGATCTTCTTGTGCAATAATGATTTGATAATAACCTGAAAAACCATCAAGAAAACAAAAGAATGATTTTCCGGCTAATCTTTCTAACATTTGATCAATAAAGGGTAAAGGGAAGTGATCCTTTCTAGTGGCTAAATTGAGCTTCCTAAAATCAATGACCATTCGCCAACCATTTTGGACTCGCATGGGTACCAACTCATTATCTTGATTTCTTACCACCGTGATCCCTGTTTTCTTTGGTACCACATGGATTGGACTCACCCACTTGCTGTCAGAAATTGGATAAATTATGCCTTCATCTAAAAGCTTGAGAATTTCCTTCATCACCACTTCTTTCATGATTGGATTCAGCTTTCTTTGTGATTCCCTTACTGGTTTAGTGTCCTCTTCCAAAAGGATTTGATGCATGCAAATTGAGGGACTAATACCCTTTATATCGGCTAAGGTCCAACCGATTGCGTCTTGTGCTCTTTTAGAACTTGTAGAAGCCGATTTTCCTGCTCTTCCGTCAACTCTCTTGCTATAATAACGGGTAAGGTCTCTCTATCGCCTAAGTACACATACTTAAGATGATCCGGCAAGGTCTTCAATTCCAATCTTGGAGCCTGCAAAACAGAAGGTAATATTTTCTTATGAGAAATAGGAAGTATGGTACTCGAATTCAAAGACCTTGGTTGTTGTTCCAATATTGACTCTGAATTTTCACAAGTCTCGACCGTCTCTTCCTTGGTATTGAATTGAAAGTCCAATGCACGATTTGTGTCATTTTCTTCTTCAAAAAATTCCTGCACAATCGAATCAATGACATTAGCAGAACAAATCAAATGACATTCATTCGGGTACCTCATTGCTTCAAAAATATTGAATTTCACAATCTCGCCGTCAAACTCTACGGAGAGTGTACCCTCATCCACGTCAATCTTTGTTTTCGCCGTTCTCATGAATGGTCTTCCCAATAGTAGCGGTGCTGAATTTGTAATGGTGTCTTCGTCCATTTTCAAAATGTAAAAGTCTGCTGGAAAAATTAACTCGTTAACCTGCACCAAAACATCTTCAACAACTCCTTACGGATACACAACAGAACGGTCAGCCAATTGAATAATCACTTTAGTTTCCTTTAAAGGACCTAGATTTAGAGCAATGTAGATAGAATATGACATGACATTGATTGATGCTCCTAAATCTAGCATAGCACGTTCAAATTTTCTCAAACCAATAACACAGGGTAAAGTGAACATACCTGGATTCGAACATTTCTCGGGTAGGAATCTCTTGATGACAGTAGACACATTTTCTCCCACCCTTATTTTCTCATCACCTCTCATCTTCCTCTTGTTTGTGCATAGTTCCTTCAAAAACTTTGCATATTTGGGTATTTGCTTGATGGCGTCCAACAAAGGTATGTTTATTTCTACCTTTTTGAAGGTTTCCCAAACCTCCTTTTCATAGTCTTCCTTCCTGGATCTTTCAAACCTGCTTGGGAAAGGTGGTTCAACATTGTTAGAACTCGTATGCAAAAGAGAATCGGAATTTACCTTGATTGGATTTTCATTGGCTACTTCAGCTTTTTCCTCTTCGTCTTTCTTTTCATTCCTCTTTTTGGGTGATGACGGTTTGGATTGCACTTCTTTGCCACTCCTCAACACCATTGCACTAGCATTTTCCTTAGGGTTTACTACCGTTTGTGAAGGTAATTTCCCTGAATTTCGAGCCTCCAAATTGCTAATTGAAGTGGCTAGCTGTGTGATTTGATTTCCCAAGTCTTGAATGTTAGCTCTCGTTTCCAGTTGAAATTGTTGGGTGTTAGTCGCGAGAGCTTTCACAATATCTTCTAGGGACATACCTGAATTAGATGATTGTGTCGGTGCTTGTGTTGGCCTATTGAATTGCTGAGGAGGATATCTTGTCTGTCCTCCTTGATTGCCATAACTCAGGTTTGGATGATCTCTCCAACCGGGATTATAATGAGTAGAATAGGGATCGTACTTCCTTTGACGTTGGCCAGGAAATCCTCCTACGGCATTTGCTTGATGAGTAGACTCTTCTTACAGAGATGGACACATATCCGTAGGATGTCCAGGTATCGAGCATATGCCACAGACCTTGGTTGCATGTATTTGTCCTACAGCCATCTGACGAACCAAAGCAGTCAATTCAGAAATTTGATTTTCAAGGTGAGAATGACTTACCTCATTGACACGTTTCGTAACTCCATCCGTTCTCAACCCAAATTGTTGAGAATTTTCTGCCATATTTGTGATCAATTGTCTGGCTTCTTCAGGTGTTTTATTTACCAAGGCTCCTCCGCTGGCCGCATCTACCATACTTCTATCCATGGGTAGAAGTCCTTCATAGAAGTATTGTATCAAGAGCTGTTCCGGTATTTGATGATGTGGACAGCTAGCACAGAGTTGTTTGAACCTCTTGAAGTACTCATACAGCGTCTCTCCGTTAATCTGTCTGATCCCACATATCTCCTTCCGAATGTTAGCAGCCCTAGATGCAGGGAAAAATTTTTCCAAAAATAATCTCTGCATCACATTCCATGTATTGATCGAACCCGGAGGTAAATAGTACAACCAGTTTTTTGCCTTTTCTTTTAGGGAAAAGGGAAAGGCTCTCAGTTTAATTTGTTCCTCGATCACACCTTGAGGTTTCATACTCGAACAAACAACGTGGAATTCCTTCAAATGTTTATGTGGGTCCTCACCTGGAAGACCACAAAAAATAGGAAGTAAGTGAATCAAACCAGATTTAAGTTCGAAAGCTACCTCAAGATTTGGGTATTCGATACACAAGGGCTGTTGATTCAGATTAGGTGCAGCCAATTCCTTCAAGGTTCTCTCACGATCGGCCATCTTTTCCTCTTTTTCTTCAAAAATAGACCTGTCACAAATTGTCAAATCAATGTTAAAATTTTGTCTTCGACGCAACTTACCTTTCCTCTGTCTGGCCTCCTTTCACAATCGGCGAGCAGTTTTCTCAATTTCAGGAATATATTCTAATTCACCTCCTTGAGAAGAACGGGTCATAAAATGAAAGAGGTCAACAAAACAAATAATAAAACACAACTAAGAAATTAAAATAGTTCCCCGGCAGCGGCGCCAAAATTTGGTCGGGTTGTCGAAGCCCTCAAATTAATACTGATTTCCCCCAATGCAACAAACTGTAGCAATAGTGGTTACCAGGTCGAATCCCAAGGGAACTAATTAACTTAATCTCCTAGTTGATGTTAAAAATAAAATTGGGAGGTTTTCAAATAAATTGCTAAAATAACAATTACCAAATAAAAGTTAATAACCTAAAAATAAGAAACAAATCAACAATGCAAATTCTAAAATTTAAGGAAAAGAATCAATTCACAAAACTCCGATCCAAGGGTTCATATATTCGATTGTCTCATTGATCATTGGTTTAAAATATTATTCTTGCGATTCAAGCATTTAACCTTAGATCTATTAGGATAGCCATAATAAATCATGCGTTTTCCTAATTTAATCGACCAAACCCAGCATCCAATCGAAACTTATCATTAACCGACTGGGCACGATAGCGTTCCATATCAATATAATGATAGCATTACATTCTGTGAAAATAGTTAAACCAAAATATAAATAATTGGGATAGCCGCAATTACTCAATTTTGTTCTATTGATTCCCTAGGTCAATTGAATACCGGTAAAAGACCCATAACAAAATAACCTAGTTACTACTTGTACCATTCGTTCATGACAATTACGGATCACTGAATTCCTGGATAGCAATGGAAAAACTAATATTGAATTAAATTGTCAGATTAACCAATATTAGGTTTCCCTAAAATTAAATCAAGAATCAACGAATACTTGAATAAAAGCAAGAAATTAAATTTAGAACATAACCTCACAATGAAGAACAATTGATTAAAATTTCCCTTGAATCAGAAATAAAAATTAGCCACTCATGGTGCTAAGTCTTGAACAAAATAAAAATAAAAGAAAAAAAAGTAAAGAGAAAAATGTTTCTGGGAGGAGAGGAGGAGAGAGTGACCCTTTTGCTGTAGCCTTGTGTGGAATGAATAGTGGTGAGGAGGCAGCCATCCTTGTGGTTTTGAAGAATATATACTGACTTGTTGTCTCTTTTTGCCCTACTTCTAATTTAACTAGGACTCTCCAAAATTTAGGAGATTACAAAAGTTCACTCCTACTAAAAAAACAGATTTTACTAAAAATAAAAATACTACTAAAATATTGAATTAAAATTCAATCTCCTCTTCTTCAAAGCGCAATAAAGTGTCTTGACCCAATTAACTTCAAAATTGCTTCGTTAAACCCAATGTGCTCCAAATCTTCAAATCCAATCTCCTAAAATGAAAATTCAATAAAACCAATTATTAGAGCACTAGTCAATGCAAAATTAATACATAATAATAACAATAAAATCAATAATTTTGCACATTATCAATCAACTTTTTAGGATAGTTAAGGAATGGTGGCGAATCATCTCACATAAATGGGAATAAGATAATACCCCACGTACTTGGGCAAATTTCTTGAAGAAGTTCAATGAAAAATATTATACACATCATATATAGGAGAAATGGGAAGAAGAGTTTCTTGTTTTTAAGCAAGATCATACAATGGTAACTCAATATGAGACAAACTTTACAAAACTCTCCAAGTTTGCTCCTTCATTGGTAGTGATTGAAGATGATCGAATTAAACGATTCATTGGAGGGTTGCGTTAGGAAATTCAAGATGCCTTAACTCCTATCATTAGAGAAACTTATTCTAAGGCAATAGAATTGGCTTGTCGAATAGAGGATAGCAAGAACAAATGACAAGTGGAACTTAGAAGGAGAACAGCTTCATCAAATTGGAAACAAGGAAGGTTTCAAGAAAGTACTAAGGTACCAAGGGTTTCAAATAGCTTAGCACCCAAAAGTCAAGTTATTAATAATCGAGAAAAAGGTATAATAAGTCCTAGCAAGCAAGTGAGACAAAGAGACATTTTTGATTATTGTCAAAAGTCAGGACATAGTAAAAATAGTTGTTGGTTAAAAGCTGAGAAATGTCTAAGATGCGGAAGTGATGAGCATTACGTTAACGATTGCCTCAGGACAACAAGGAAGAGAAACCTAACTCAAGGTCAAAGACGAAGCAATCACAATGATAAACCCAGGATGTAGGGTAGAGTCTTTGCCATGAAAGGAGAGAAAATTCCGAAAACATCTAATATGATGGAAAGCACGCTTCTATTTAATAATTATAAAGTTAAAGTATTACTAGATTCTGGTTTTACACATTCATTTATTGATCTTATTTGGTAAAGGTCATAGATGTTAAAATTGAAAAGTTACCATACATATTAGAAGTAAGTACTCTAATGGGAGGTAATATGACTACTGAACTTGTAATTAAGTCATGTAAAGTTGAGATTACTAAATAAGAATTATGAGCGGATTTGATAGTTTTACCTATTAAGACTATGACATTATACTAGGAATTGACTGGTTATTCTGGTGTCATGCAAAAATGGATTGTAGAATAAAGGTAGTAAAACATTATATTCTGGGACAAGCTAAGGTTGAATTAGTAGGAGATAGAAAACTCTTTTCTGATATTATTTATTTGAAAATTATTCTAGAAAACTCCTTTATAAGGGATGTATGAGATATCTGTCATGCAAAAATGGATTGTAGAATAAAGGTAGTAAAACATTATATTCTGGGACAAGCTAAGATTGAATTGGTAGGAGATAGAAAACTCTTTTATGATATTATTTATTTAAAAAACGTTCTAGAAAACTCCTTTATAAGGGATGTATGAGATATCTGGCTTATCTTATGAATCAACCTATTGAGAAAAAGAAAATTGAGAATATCCCTATAGTGAGAGAATGCCTAGATGTGGTCCCCAAAGAGTCAATCTCTTTACCCCTGGAAAGGGAAATAGAATTTGGTATAGATCTTGTTCGAGGAGCAGAACCAATATCTAAAATCACATATAGAATGGCCTCTCTAGAGCTAAATAAACTTAAGGTGCAATTACAAGATTTACTTGAAAGAGGGTTTATTCAACCAAGTGTACCACCATGGGAACTCTTGTGTTATTTGTTAAGAAAAAAGATGGTACATTAAGATTATGTATTGATTATCGAGCATTGAACAATGTCACAATAAAAAATAAATACCCCTTGCCTTTGATAGATAATTTGTTTGATTAGTTACAAGGTGGCAAAATCTTTACTAAGTTTGATTTAAGACAGGGGTATTATCAATTGAGTATCAAAAAATAGGATATTTCCAAAATAGTTATCAGAACTCGATATGGTTATTATGAATTTGTGGTCATGCCTTTTGGATTAACTAATGCACCATTGCCTTTATGGACTTAATGCATAAAATATTTCATCAATATATTGATTGTTTCATGTTGGTTTTTATAGATGATATATTGATTATTCAAAATCAGAAGAAGAGCACATTGAACATTTACATTGTGTGTTGTAAACTCTTAGAGAAAACAAATTATATGTCAAATTCAGCAAATGTGAATTTTGGTTAGAAAAGTTACTTTCTTTGGTCATGTAATTTCTACGGATGTAATTTTTATTGATTCTTCTAAGATAGAATCCATTTTGTTATGGAAAACACCAAAGACGATAACCAAAGTATGAACTTTCCTAGGGCTAGCCGAATACTATAGAAGGTTTATGCAAGATTTTTTGAGATTGGTTGAACCTTTGACAAAGTTAACTCGGAAGAATACTAAGTTTGACTTGAACAATAAATGTGAAAGAAGTTTTCTTGAGTTGAAAAGAAGGTTAACTATGGCTCCAATACTTGCTTTGCTTGAAGGAAAGGATAGATTTGTAGTGTATACTGATGCATTAAAAGAAGGATTAGGGGGTATGTTAATGCAAAAAGCAAATGTTATAACCTATGCATCATGACAATTGAAAACCTATAAGCATAACTATCTCACTCATGATTTGGAGTTTATTGCTATAATATTTGTCCTTAAAAAGTGAAGACACTATCTATATGGGGTCATTTTTTATATATTTACAGATCATATGAATTTAAAGTATTTATTCTCTTAAAAAGAACTTAACTTGAGATAGAGAAGATGGGTGGAATATTAAGAGGATTATGATTGTACAATCAACTATCAACTAGGTAAAACAAATGTTGTTGTAGATGCCCTTAGAAGAAAAGTGAAGATAGCAAAAGTAAAGGTAAAAGAATGGGATGCTGAAGCAACTAGTCCATTGAAAACCTATCAAGACTTATCTAGGAATTAGATGTGCTAATATAAGAATCCATATAGATTTATACTCAAGGATTAAGATTACTTAAGAATAAGACCAAGAACTACAAAAGTTCAGGGAGAAAGCCAGAGGAAATGAATCATCAAATTATCAAGAAACTGAGAATGGAATGCTAAGGTTCCGAGGAAGGATATGTGTACCTAGAAATAAGGCCTTGCGAAGAGAAATCTTGGAGGAAGCACATTGCTCAAAATATACAATCCACCTTGAAGGAACTAAGATGTATAAAGATTTGAAAGAACACCATTGGTGGAATAACATGAAAAAGAATATTGTCGAATATGTTTCTACATGTTTGACTTGTCAATAAGTTAAAATAGAACATAAAAAACCATTTAGCTTGTTGCCAACCTTACTAATTTTAGAATGGAAGTGGGATGAAGTAACTATGGATTTTGTTTGTGGATTACCAAAGAGTAAGGATGAGTATAATGCAATATGGGTAATTGTGGATAGGTTTACTAAATTCTCTCACTCTTTGCCTATCAGAATGACTTATCCCATTGAAAAATTGGGTAGGATATATATGGATGAGATAGTTAAATTGTATGGATTATTTCTTAGTATTGTTTCTAACAGAGATCCAAGATTTACACTCTGGAAATAACTACAACAACTTTTCGGTACCAAGTTAAAGTTTAGCACAAGTTCTCATCCTCAATTGATGGACAGTTTGAATGCATTATTCAAGTATTGGAGGATATGCTTCGAGTGTGCATTTTAGACTTCAAAGGAAGTTGGGACAAGCATTTACCACTTATGAAATTTGCATACAATAATATCTACCAATCTATGATTGGTATGGCTCCTTACGAAACATTATATGGAAGAAAATGCCTATCACAAATTTACTGGGATGGAATTAGGGAAAAATATTAATGCATAAAAAATATTAATGCATCAAGTACCATACCATGGATGGAAGAAACCCTTAACAAAATCAAAGTGATAAGACAAAGAATGATGGCCGCTCAAAGTAGAAAAAGGAGTTATACTGACCATCGTAGAAAAGATTTGGAGTTTCAGGTGGGAGATCAATTTTTTCTTAAGGTATCCCCTCAGAAAGGAATTATCCAACATGGAAAGGGAAGAAAATTAAGTTTAAGGTATGTTGGACTGTTTGAAATAGTGGAACGAATTGGAAAAGTAGCATATCAGTTAGTCTTGCCATCAACTTTATCTAGAATCCACAATATATTTCATGTAACATTACTCTGAAAGTTCCAACCCGATCCAGATCACATACTAGACTATCAACCACTTCGACTTTGTTAGGATCTGACTTATGAGGAAAAACTGATCAAGATTTTAGAAATTGATGTAAAGAAGCTTAGATTAAAGGAAATACATCTGGTGAAAGTACTTTGGAACAACTATGGAATAGAAAATGCAACCTGGAAACTTGAAGATGAGATCTAGCAAAAGTATCCTGCTCTGTTCCTATAATCAGGCACGAATTTTGTAGATGAAATTTTTTAAGGGGGAAGGAATGTCACACATCCCAATTTAGTTACAAAGAAATAATTTATTATTAATAGTGGAATTATAATGCTATTGGTAAAATTAAATATGAAATCAGGTATTTAGAATGTTGAAAACCTAGATTTGACCAGTTTGCTGGAGGCTAAGAGCTCGTTTGGTAGAATTTTTTTTTTGCTTCTCTTCTCATTTTAAGGAGAAAACTCACCAAACGAGTTTTTTTATAAACTCTTAAAAAAAGAAGATCTTTTTTTTTTTATGAAAAAAAATTCAAAAAGTAGTTTTTAAGTAAAAGCTCATAGGAGGAGCTTTTACTTCTCATTATTTTTAAAATCTAGTTTTTTATTTTTTTTATTCTGTTTATATCCTCACTTAAGGAATATAAAATTTCAAATATGTCCATATTATAAATTTATTTACTCTCATATCTTCTCTTTTTCTTTAATTTTTACTTTTTACTTTTAATTTTTTTATTTTTTACTTTTAACTTAATTTAAAAGTTATAAAATAAGTTTGTTTTTAAAATAGAATTACCAAACAACTTTTAACTTAATTTTAAAAACTATTAATTTTTGCTTCTCTTTATAAGGAGAAGAGAAGCCCAAAAAAAATCCTATCAAACGGGCACTAAGTACCCAAAAGTTAGGTATATAAAATATCTAGAAAATGAGAAAAAAGAGTCCCAGTATTTGTTCTCTATATGTCAATTAGGTTAAAACCGATTTTTCTAGAATTTTTCTAAGTTGTTAACCCACAAATAAAATCCATCCAAATTAGGCGTTGCAAATTTATTTTTGGAAGGGAGAGTTGACTTTTTATCTCAAAAAAATTAGGTCTTGAAACAATTTTTATTGAATCCAAATAGGGGGTATTTTCTTATTTACATATAATTTTTAAGTAAATAGACACTAAAAGAAAGTAAAAGTACCGAAGTGCTGGATGCCTAGAAATTCTGTACATTTTGTATCCTAAATGAAAGTACATTAAACTTGATTACCAAGTTCACGTACAATGAATCTTCCATCTCCTTTGATGTGTCCTGCATGCTCCTCCACGTGTTAGCAAGCTGTGACACGTGTCCTACACGTGTCAGCAAGATGTGAAGAGGTGATGACTCATCACCCAACCCATGGCCTATAAATACCCCTATCCCCCTCCATGCCAAACCAATTTGGGCAAGGAAAGGAAAAGAGAGGGAAAGAAAAGAGAAAGAAGAGAGGGAGAGAGAAAGAGAGAAAAAAAGAAAAAGAAAGAAAAAGGAAAAAGTGTTGCTTCGAGAAAATGGGTGCAAGAGAGAAGACAAATCAATTGAGTAAACTCTTAGTCAAGACAACTCTTTGAGATGAGTGTCCATTGCATTCATACATCTTAGTATGCATAGTGTTTCTTCTATTTCATGTATATAATTAGACTTGCATTCTTGTTTTCATATTAAAAATTAAATAAAGTGAAAGATTGTTCTTGTTATTGCATAATTAGGTCATGTGATTGTGACACCAAGGGTGTATTTTATCTCAACTAGTTACCCACAGTCATCTTGACTTACAAGTGTTATATATTGCATGATTGTATGTGATTGTGTGCTAGTTATATACTTTGTTACACTGGTACTACTGATAAGCCAGTATGTGTTGAGATCAGTCGAGCAAGCAAAGGCTTTGTTGAATGTCGAAATATATACGGTAGCAGCCCATTTCAAGGATATGAGGACTATTCACTTAATAAGGTGGGGATTGATAAGCTTTTCGAGAATTGACCTCTTGTTTGGAGGATTAAGGAAACTGTGCTCGTGATGGAGGTATAAGGTGGAATCAACTCGTCACGACAATTAGTATTATATCCTTCCTTGTGTTGTGTTATTGCTGTTGTTAATTTTTATCGTTATTGCATGCTGCTTTCTTGTATTGAAAATTTAATTGCACTTGCACACACGGATCTCATCGAGCTATCAAGCTTAGACTTAAAACTATTTCCAAACCCTGCAGGAACCCAAGTCTAGGAGAGGCAGATGACTTAGCAAAGGTATCCTTATTGTGGACAACACCCCCAGTAAAAGCTCCGCTATTTTACCATGTACAGAGGACTTTTGTAATATGTAGTGATTGAAATAAGAAGATATATATATATATATATATATATATATATATATATATATATATATATATATATATTAGCATGACTTATGTTGTCCAAGTGAGTGAATGAGCCCTTGCAAGAGCTAGGTAGTCCACTAGCAATGAAGCCTTAGAGAAGGGGTGGAATTAGGGCATGACTCCTAAGAATTACATGCCTAATTGGCAGACTTGGAGACTGAAAATTAGGCAGTATTCTTCTCTTAAAATATATAAAATCTTCCTTAGAATAGCTCTGCTTGCTGGCAAAAAATTTGAGATCTTCCTAAAAAAAAGATAAATATAAATGATTCCTTGTTACTTCATTTCAGTTTGAATTAACCATATGGGTTTGTATTCTTCATTTGGCTTCTTGAAAGTGGGTTGGACGCCCTTCATGCTCCCAATTATAAATGATTCCAGCTGCTTCTTAAGTCTCTTGACTCTTGATTTTGTGATTGGACCCAAAGGAAGAGTTGAAGATGCTACTGACTTGATTTGATCTTGATCTTGATCTTCATAGTAGGTGGCAATAGGATTAATATGTGCAAAAGGAATAGAGTGGATTCCCTTATCATCTCCTCTCCCTTGAGAAGGATTTGCCCTCAAATCTTCATTACGTACATCATAAGGAGTCAAATTAACAACATTGAAAGTAAATAAAATATTATACTTACCTCTTGGGTCCAACTTATATGCATTGTCATTAATGCGTTTAGTCACTTGGAAGGGACCATCTCTATGGGGATCCAACTTACCCTTCCATTGATTAGGGAATCGCTCAGGTCTTAAGTGAAGCCATACCCAATTTCCAAAAATGAAAAACAACGTTGTGCCCCCCTTTGTTGGCCTTATTTGCAACTTGCTTATTTTTTTGCTTAATATTAATATGAGCCTTTTCATGAATTCTTTTGACAAAATCAGTTTTCTTTTGGCCATCTAGATTCATCAATTCAAAAGAGAGGAGTGGGGACAACTCAAAAGGGGTTAAGGGGTTAAATCCATACACGATATCAAAGGGAGAAAATTTAGTAGTAGCATGCGTAGCTAGATTATATGCAAACTCTATTTGAGGCATGCATTCCTCCAAGTCTTTAAGTTCCTCCCCACTATGGTTCTCAGTAAGTTACCCAAGGTATGATTCACACTTTGGTTTGTCCATCCATTTGTGAATGGCAAGTGGTAAAAAATAAAAGCTAAGTCCTTAATTTGCTTTACAAGCCTTTCTAAAAATAGCTAAGAAAATTAGCATCACGATCGGATATAATGATTCTTGGCATGCCATGTAACCTAACTATTTCTTGAAAGAACAATTTGGCTATATAGACCGCATCATTAATTTTTACACAAGGGATGAAATGAGCCATTTTTTAAAATCGATCTACCATAACAAAAATTAAATCTTTGCCACTCTTAGATCTAGGCAAACCCAATACAAAGTCCATAGGAATATCAATCCAAGGGCCCTCAGGAATGGGAAGGGCAGTGTACAAGCTATGGCGTTGAGTTCTATACTTAGCTTGTCAACATGTAATACACTGCTCACACACCTTTTTAACACCCTCCCTCCATTTTGGCCAATAAAAATGTTCATACAAAGTGGATAAAGTTTTATCTTGACCAAAATATCCCATTAGTTCTCTTCTATGAGCTTCCCTAACAATTAATTTCCTCATTGAGCTCTGAGAAATGTATAAACTATTCTCCTTAAACAAAAACCCAATAACACATGAAATTTCCAAAAGGCACCTTTCTCGCATGCATGAAACATGTCACTAAAATTTGGATTTTGAAAATAAAGCTCCTTTAGTGCTTAAATCCAAGAATTTTAGCATTTATGGTGGTCAAGAGGTTATACCTTCGAGAAAAGGCATCAACCATGACATTTTCCTTGCCCTTCTTGTACTGGATCACGTAAGGAAAAGACTCTATGAATTCTAGTCACTTGGTATGTTACCTATCCAACATGGTTTCCTCCTTCAAATGCTTCAAGATTTTATGATCGAAGTGAATTATGAACTCCTTGGCATGTAAATAGTGCTGCCATGTCTCAAAGACTCTCACCAACGTATAATGCTCTTTATCATATATTGAGTAGTTGAGAGTGGCAGCATGGAGCTTCTTACTAAAATAGGTAACTAGTCATCCTCCTTGCATTAAAACAACTCCAATCCCTATACCTGATACATCACATTGAATTTCAAATATGTTAAAAAAATCAAAAAAAGCTAAAATTGGAGCATTGGTTAACTTGTCTTTGAGTGAAATGCTAGTTTTTTAGCTCCTCCCCATTTAAATACCTTATCTTTCTTGTAGATTTTGATAAGTGGCACTACAATGTGTTAAAGTCCTTCACAAAACGTTAATAGAAACTAGCCAATCCATAGAAATTTCTTAATTAGCTAGCATTGGAAGGTGTGGGCCATTCTTGGATTGCTTGTATCTTTTCCTCATCACATGTATGCCTTGTGAGCTAATCACAAATCCAAGAAATAAGAGCTTATCCTAACAAAACACATATTTCTTAAAATTTGCATGCCAACACTCTTTCTGAAGAATTCCAAAAATTTCTTTTAAATGCTGAAAGTGGTATTGCATATTGTAACTATACACAAGTATATCATCAAAATACACAATTACAAATTTTCCTATGAAAGGTCTCAAAACATGATTCATTGAGCAGATAAAAGTGGATGGGGCATTTATGAGCCAAATGGCATAACTAGCCACTCATAAAGACCTTGCTTGGTTTTAAATGTCATTTTCTATTCATTACCCTTTTTTATTCTTATTTAGTGATACCCACTTTTAAGATCAATTTTATAGAACACAATGGCACCACTTAGTTCATTAAGCATGTTATCGAGACGAGGTAGGGAATATTGTTGATGGTGCGGCAAACCACACACATGCACCACGATCCATCTTTCTTTGGTACAAAAAGTACTGGCATGGCATACAGACTCAAACTTTCACATGCATATCCCTTGGCTAAGAGCTTCTCTACTTGTCTTCGAAGCTCCTTAGTCTCATTGGGGTTGGTTCTATAGGTTGGACGATTTAGTAGCGGGGCACCGAGAACCAAGTCAATATGATGCTCAATCCCAAGAATCAATGGCAAACCAGAGGGAATCTCTTCTAGAAACACGTCCTAGTAATACTGTAAAAGAGACACAACACTAAAAGGTAAGAAACTATTGGATTCATTAGTGTTAAACAATGTCTCATTATACTTTAAATGGAAAACCTCCCTCTTATCCATCAGGGCCTTTTCCACTTCTTGGGCCTTCATAAAGAAGTTGGTTTTTTTCCTTTCCTCATTTTGCTTCTTGGGCTTTATTTGAGGCTTGTCCTTGTTTCTTAGGGCTTTTTGCATCTTGATCAGATCATTATGAATTTGACATGGCATCAAGGTAGCAAGAGTGTAGGTCTTATGGTTATACAAAACTGTGTACTTGTTGATGTGCCCATCAAATTTTACCTCTTTATCAAACTGCCATGGCCTTCCTAGAATTAGGTGTCTGGCCTCTATAGGCACTATGTTTCACAAAATCTCATCTTCATACCCCACAATCTTGAAAGGTACACAAACTTGCTCAGAGACGCCTGTCCCTTCATCATAATTCAACCACTAAAGTTTGTAGGGATGTGGGTACTTAGTGGTTAAAAACTCCAATTTCTACACCATGTAAGAGCTAGCAACATTTGTAAATGATCCAATATCAATAATAACAAGACTTACTTTATCCTTAACAAGACAATGGATGTGGAAAATGTTTCCTCGTTGCTCCACTTCTTCACTCTTAGGTTACATGCTAAGGGCATTCGGGTGACTAGTATTTCTCCTGTTTCGGCCTCCTTATCTTTCTCACTTTTGGATGAGTTGGTAGAAATCTCATCTTTCACCTCTTCACTGGATTTGTAGCTGCCATCTTCCTTGTTAAGGATGTTCTTGGTGTTTGGGCAATCATGGGCAATGTGTCTTCTCCCACGACACTTGAAACATCTAATGTCGCCGGATCTTGGTGGCACCTTTCCAACATCTTTGTTGGATACCTCTACTAGTTTTGGGGTGCTAGGTTTAGTTATATTGAACTTGATCTCCATCTTGCTCTTACCCTTATCTTTATATCTAGAAAAGGATCCTCTCCATGAGGAATGTGAGATGGTACGGCTGCTCTTCTTCTTTTTCATATGCTTTTCCACCTTAACAGCAAAATGTACCAACCTTGCAAAGTGTTATATTTGTAAAATTCAACTTTGCGAGAAATATCAAAATTTCAACTGTCACGCCCCGAACCGGGAATCGTGAACAGCCGCCCGTTGCTCTGGATGTCGGCTATATTTCCACAGAAAATCGGGTAGAACCTCCCCATAAATTGGAGGTCTCCCATGTACAATTAAACCTGTATACCTGTATAAATTAAAATCATCATGTAAATTAAACACATGGCCATCCCGGCCTCAAAACAATCCACCAAATCTCCCAACCGACATCCAGACAACGCAAGGCTAACAAATCACCAACAGTCATAGCCACAGACCTCTACTGTCATGCCCAACTAGAGCATGAGCAGCCGCTACACCGAGTGGGCCTAAATTTATACAAATATATCACAAATTCCCAAGTTAACACTTAAACATTTACAAATGCCTCAATGCAAGTGAAATGAGAGTTTCGTAAACAGAAGTCCAAAAATTATACAGTCATCCCAAAATATGTACACGGTCAACTACGGACCTCAACAAGACCACGCAGGGTCAACAATAAAATATGAGATTCATCTTTTCAATTAAAACTTAATCTAACCGTCGTAAACACCAAATCCACCGAGCTATCAAACCCTCCAGAGCCAAATGCGTCGCTCTAGCACCATAATCCTGTCTGGCGAGGGAAAGAGAGGGGTGAGTATCTATGGGAGGATACTCATTGAGTGAGGGGATTAATCTCAAGTACTAATAGTGTAGGTGAACATTGGAGTGTCAAATAATATCATTCGTAAACAAAAGCTCAAATTTCGCAATAAATCATGATATATTCAATAAAATGAACTCATTTATTCAATCACACGATATCACACATATATGCATCCATTTAAAATCAAGTATATCATAGAGCAAGCCAAAAGAATCCTGGCAAAGGTCAACCATGACCTGGGACAGGCGCATCGGGGGTTTTAATATGCAAAGTGTTTCAAAAGTAGCTCTTTACCCCGACGTTGGCCGTGGGTTTAGCCCTTGCTTTCCTAGACTCGTCACATAGGACCACGTGCGGTGCTAGAGGGTGATGGACACACGTCCTCCCCCAAATATGGGTTCAATCGGCTGCGCCTATGAATATATATATGCTCGTCAATAGGACCACGAGCGGTACTAGACGGTGATGGACACACGTCCTCCCTCGATGAGGGTTCAACCGGCCGCGCCTATGAATCAATCACTGGACGTTTGCGGATACCTCCTGCAGAAGCGTATCCGGGCAACTCGTGCCTCTACAAAGTCCCTTCGTAGCTACGGAATCATCAATGTCATCATCATAGTATCTCATCACAAATGGGCATCCCGATGCCCTCACAGTTCATCAAAACATTTCAAATCCGTGTGCAAATACAATTTCATCAAAATCATTTCAAATTCAACAAACCAATGCAATGGTCGAATAGCAAACATTTCCGTTTCTCAAATCATGGCACAATTTCATTTCATTTCATTTCAAACATGAATGCATAATCGTAGAAAACATAAGTACGACACTCCAATAGTCACAAAACAGATTTGAATTTCAAGTTCATACGTCGAGATCATGCATATCAAAGCATGTTTTGTTTAAAAAAAAACACGATAAAATCAGGTTTTCACCATTTCATGCAAGAGATTAGGGTTCCACTCACAGTATACGAGAGGGTGGTCACTCCCTATTTCCACAATCAAACCCGAATTTGACTCCTCGAGTCTCCAACAAGATCAACCTAATCAAAGTATCACATAAATCATCAAATTTTCAATTAATCTTAGGGTTTATCATTTTCCCTAAGTTTGTACAAACCTTAATTCTCCAATTTATGAATAAACTCCAATGTCATCAATTTCCATTCCATTTATAAGTAATTAACCAAATCAAAATCAAGTTAAATTCAAACCTAAAATCGTTCAAAATCGAACACAAGTCTAAAGACATAAATTCCCTATAAATTAGAAAAATCTTTGAAAATTCATACACTTTTCAATTCTCATCCGATTTCTTCAACCCATATGTCATTTTCAAGGTATTTAAGTCTATTTTCATCGTACGAAAATAGTATTTTGATTGCCTATATGTAGGACAACTTATAATGGAAAAGACTACATCGATCCTTAAGCTCAAGTCCCAAATTTCAACTGTTTTCAAGCATTCGTCAAATTAAACTCTGAAGGAAACTATTCAAATCAATAAAACTCGACTCTGTTATCCTTTAACATGCTCCTTTCATATCAGACACTAGACTTGGCCTTATTGTTCAAGAATAGAATTTCAAAAATGCATTTTATTCCAATCAAACATACATTCTAAACCTATACCAGACTTTTCATCCTAAAGTAACTCTAAATTCATTCAATTATTGAAAAGATCAGAAATTTCATTACCTAGGGTTTCCCGATTCGCAACCCTAAAATCCGTGCGCCTACAACTCAGTCCAGAATCCTGAAATTCGTCCAAATCGAAGCATGATTCAGCAATTATACTAAATTACCAATGAAATCGAAACCCTAAATTTAACTCATCTTACCCAACGTAGAAAAGGAAATCTGCAGGCAACTCAGAGCTCTGCGATGATCGCAGAAGGCTCACCACAGTGAGCAGCTCGTGGTCGAGCGAACAGGATGAGGAGAGAGGGCTGTTGCACGCGGGAAGGATAGGTGAGTGCTGCAGTCACGCGCGCGTAGGGGTCAGTCACGTACTGCAGTGGGGCAGAGCAGTCGCGCGCAGAGGCGCGCGCTGGGAGCAGGGCAGCTGCGAGAGTAGCCGCTCACAGTCGCGCGAGCAGGGAGTGAGGGATAGGTGGCGACCCGTGGTGGGTCGCGGTGGTTGCGGGTGGCGGTGGTTGCACCGGTGGACAGCGACCGAGTCGCGGCGGAGGGAGAGAGGATTCGCGAGTGGAAGAGAGGGAGAGACAGCGGGTGAGAGAGAGAAGCCGAGAGAGAGAAGGAGAGAGCAAGGATGCGGTGGTGACCCGCGGCGGATGGCGCGGCGGGGCGGTGCGGCGCGGGTAAGGGAGAGGAGAAGACGGAGAGGCGGAGAGAGAAGGAGAAGGATAGAGAGAGAGAGAAATTAGGGCTTTAAGCCCTAATTTCGAATTTTTTTTTTACTGTTTTTATTATTATTATTATTATTATTATTATTATTATTATTATTATTGTATATTTCTTTTTATAAATAAATTATAAATAATTATATGAGTAATGTATAAATTATTAAATGAAAAAAAAATCATCTATATATTTTTATACTCACTTTATTTTACAAATCGAAAATACGGATACATTAAATATCCCAAAAATTTCAAATTACATACCTCAAAATCGAAAATCAATAAAAATAAAAAATCTCTCTCTCAATATTTAAACTGAGAAATATTTTATTTAATTTCATGAACAGAAATATCAGTACGGACACCGCAGTGTCGGTGTTACATCAACCTCCCAAGAATCGAGCCTTGGTTGCTCCCTCATCCTCCACCATACCAATATGTGTCATGAGATGTTCCATCTCTGTGCGGTACTCCTTTAGGTTCTACTTCCTTACTTGAGGTTTTGTAGTTGATTGTGGAGTTGTTGAGCATGGTAAAGTGGCACAAACCTACTCCTCATGATGTTCTTCATCTCAGTCTAAGAACGGATTGGTGGCAAGCTTGTTCTCTCCCTAGAAATAGTAATTTGGTCCCACCACACCATAGTGAAATCTTGAAGTTGGGCAACTGCGATCCTCATTCTTCTTTCATCATTGTAGTCATAACAAGCAAAGGTGGAATCCATGCATGCCTCCCAAGCTAAATAGGCCTCCGGGTCTGATTTTCCTACAAAAGTAGAAAATTTGAGTTTTGGATCTCCTTTATGCATGTTTCAGGACCATTCTCGCCTAGTACTTTCTTGTGAAACAATCTATCATCTTCTATCCCATTGGTTTGATCATCCTCAGCAAAGGCTTCATAGTGTTCATTTGAAACTCGTTCTCATAATGCTAGTATAGGACGAGTAGGTGTGTGTTGCGCAGCCTCTAATTGGTTAAGTCTTTGAAGTATCTATTGCAACACTTGACCCATTGCATTTAGTTAAAATCTTGGATCTAGAACACTTGTTTCACCATGGTTATGCTCATTGTTGTCCATGTTATTTTTTTTCTTGCAAAAGGTTAGTGCAAAGAAAAAAATGGACCTCACCAAAGAATCACTCCCTCACGTGTATTACTCAAGATGTTTGCACTCTTTGTTTTACCACTCGTGTTTCACTCTTGAAGGCTTTTGTCAATCTTATATTCTCACTTCTCAAGCCTCTTTCTACTCAAAAGTTCTCTAGAGAGGTTCACTAAGTGACCACACACATGTAAGCGAGATTTCACACTAGAAACACACTTTGGACTATGCTAGTCGAGTGGTCTACGACTAAGCAAGGTGTCCAATTTTGAAAACAAAGAGGGAAAGATCAAAACAAGGTGGTTTTGTGGAGTGAGATTTAAACGGACAAGTAGGGTAACAAGCATGCACAAACACAACAAAGAATAACCACGGTTTCAAACAAGAGTTTTTTTTTTTTTTTTTTTTTTTTTGTAAGCCTACAATAAAGTCATAAAATACTATTTGGATAGCTCAAAATATGGGTTTGTAAATGAAACCACTTTATAATTTTCAAAGAAAGACAAAGGATGAAGTTAGAACAAATACAAGGTTTACAAAATCAATAAGCTATGCCCAATGCATATATGAAGGACCCTAAGAGAGTGCACAATTTGAAAACTAGTTAGATATTCCACAAAATTTCCTCTACATACAAATGGCAACTAGCAACATAACATACCAATAGCCTTTGTAGTAGCAATTCTTTTTTTTTAACATAATATTTTGAGCCCGAAATTTGCTACAGCAAAATTTATTACAAACCAGAACAATACAAACTAAATTTCTTTTTCTCCTTTTTTTTTGGGGTGACGACAATAAGAACAAAGATGACAACTATAAAGCAAAGGTGGCAACACCAACTAAGAGCAAGAACAAAGTTACTGTACATATCAACTAAGAACAACGAAACTAATAAGAGATATATGATCAACTTGTAGCCAAACTTTGATACCAAAGATGATACACACCTCTACAGATACCTCCAAATATGCATGAGAGGAAAGTATAGCATGACGAATCGGGATCAATCTAGGGGCTTGGTACATTGGGTTGAATGAAGCAGAGACACCACAATCGGGGTGGCAACCCATTGATACTGCCAAAGAGCATTCTAGAATAAAACCTAATCTGCCTCAGGTAGCTCAATAAGGTGAGCTAAATAAAAGAACAAGAAATCTTGTTGTATTATTATTCAAGCTTGTCTTTTACATGGCTGAAAATGAGAGTATATATTCCCATAATCATATGCATAAAATCTTAGTAGTAAATCTAGAAAGTTGTAGCTAATTCGCCACAAATTATTTTTAAGATCAAGTAACCTAATTAGCAGATTTGGAGGTAGAAAGTTTGGCATTATTCTTCCCTAATTAGCCATAATTATTCCTAAGAATTACATGCCTAATTGACAGATTTGGAGATTGAAAATTAGGTAGTATTCTTCCCCTAAAATCTGCAAAATCTTCCCTATAATAGCTTTGCATGTTGGCAAAAAATTTGGGATCTTCCCAAAAAGTAGTAAACAAACATAACTGATTCCTTGTTACTTTATTTGAGATTGAATTAAATGTATGGGCTTATATTCTTCATTGGGCTTCTTGAAAGTAGGCTAGATGTCTTTCATGCTCCCAACTATAAATTATTCCAGCTATTTCTTAAGTCTCTTGGCTCTTGATTTTGTGATTGGACCCAAAGGAAGACTTGGAGACTTTGCTAACTTGATTTGATCTTAACCTTCATAGTAGGTGGCATCAGGATTAATATGTGCTGACAGAATTGAGTGGATGGCCTTTCTGAAGACTTTTCTAACATGTGCTTCCAAAAGTCAGAAAAAAGGGGCAGTTTTTTTCGAATTTAAACATGGAAAATATTGACAATACACTACTTTTGTTGATATTTTTCATGTAAAAAATGTTGGCAAAAGTTCATGTTTTGCCCATTTTTTTAGTGTCGCTTAAAAAATATCAGGATTTGTCAAAATAAACATTGAAAAAAGTTTGAATTTTTGTAGTGTGAGAACTTTCGAGATGCTTGAATTGAATCTTTGAGCTAACTCATTGGTTCATGTTTAATTTATAAAATAATAAAACACCCCCATGGCTTCGGCCCATAAGCTCCATTGCCTAGAGGTCTAGGCCATGAAGCCCACCAAAAGGAAGGCCCTTGTATGTGTCACTTTCTCTCTTTCTTCTTGTTTATAGTATTATACTATGTTATGATTAAATCCTTAATTTTTTTCCTGATTTTATTATTTTGTATGTTTAAAAAATTATCTAGTAACTTTATTTATATTAAAATAATATTTTTTTAATAATTCAATTAGATAAACTAGATTTGTATTACTTATGCATGTATAAGTTCTCTTGATTTGGTTTATGTAATGTGATCAAATTAATGGTACATACAACAAATATAATTCATTTATATATTCACTTCAAGTAAAATCCATAACTGAATTGGTAAATATCAATGGCTCTTTATGTATAGCCTATGGTTTAAGAGTTTCTTGTTAAATAAAGATGGTTGACCCTAATCATTAGATATGGTTCAATATCAATAAAAATTAGTGTAAGTAGTTAGTATTGAACTAGATGCCTCAGAGTGATTTATTTAAATATACTATAAAAATAGAAAACGGTACTTTACATTTACATGTAGTTTAGGTATCCTTAATTTTGGGTATATATGGATGAACAAGCGAACCAAAGTTATATATTTTGATTTACTACAAGTGAAATTTTTTATGAGTTAAGAGTTTTGTGCATTAATATGTAGTTTGCTAATTGGGACACACATAAGTGATATGCATAAAAGTCTTCAAGTTAACTTAGTGGTCTCCATAGTCTCACTTTGTTAAAGTTTTCTATGTAATTTTGCGTTTTTGAGAAATTTGTGAATGAGGCCTTAAGGGAGGGGTTTTTTCATCCGAATTATGCTAAAGTTGATGGTTTTAATTCCTAAACAGCCGAAGCCTACTATTGTAAGAGATTTTAGACCGATCAACTTGTTGAATACTTCCTATAAAGTGTTGGAAAAAATAATAGTTCAAAGATTGAGGCTTCACCTCCAAAGGATCATTGGCCCTCATCAAAGTTACTTTCTTACTGGGAGACAGACAATCGATAACATAGTCATTATGCATAAGGCCATACATTCTATTAGGACTTCAAGAAGTAAGAGACATAACATGGTGCTGAAAGTGGACCTTAGGAAAGCCTATGACAACATCAGCTAAAGCTTCTTAGGGAATGTATTAGTTGAAGCAAATGTCCCAAATGCTCTATTCAGATTGATAAAGTTTGCAATTATCAGTAGTGAAGTTTCCTTGATATGGAATGGTAAAGTGCCCCTAGCTATTAGACCTAGTTAAGGATTGAGACAAGATGACCTCCTCTCCCCCTATTTGTTTATCTTTGTTATGGAGCATCTAGTATTCACGATTCAAGAGAAGGTTAGAAAGGGAGTGTCGAATCTGGTTAAGATTTCCAAAAGAGGGCCAATTATCTCCATCTCTTTTTTACAGATGATTTACTCCTCTTGGCTGAAGCGGAGCATCCCAATCTAAGTGCTATCTTAAGATGCCTTAAAATCTTTTCTACAGAAAGGTGTTTGGAGATAAATCTTAGGAAGTCTAGGATGTGGACATCTCAACGTGCCCCTTGGACTCTAAAAAAACTCCCTAGCTACGGTGAGTAAGTTTTCTTTTATGAAAGATATTATAATAAGTGGCGAAGTGTAAGTGAATTGGTTTACCTTAGTTTCTTCTCCAACAGCTTCAACAGATTTGTTCCATCTATTGATTTTTTCATTTTGATCAGCTTTATTTGATAACAAACCCTATATAGATTGTACAACATAATATCAAATAACTCACATTTCAGATTTCATATAAATAAGAGAGTTCATACATAGTATTTGAAATAAATAAGAGTTGACAGAACAATGTTACTTCAAATAATAATGCAGTGTATTTTTAATTATAAATAAATATTCATAGTTTAGAGAATAAAAACTTACATAAAATAAATAAGAGAGGTCAAAGCAACACAACAATATTATTTCAAATAAGAGTTGACACAAGAGTGCAGTTAACTTACGTTTACACGCTCAAATCCAAGTCTTCGAATAACACGACCTGTAGTCTAATAGCGAATGGGTAGTTTCTTTATTTCACCACCCAATCCACCAATTCTCACATTCTCAAAATAAAAGATCTATGTATGCAGAGGACCAACATCATTTGGTTAGCACAGGACAAAGATTTGCAATAGTTATAAAAATTGAATTAATATTTATAAACTTACCATAAGCAAAAATAAACAACCACCAATAGCCCTGATCTTCCTCTTTTCCTCTCCTCTTCTTCTCTTTAGAACACCTTTAAATTACCACACCTCATCAGCTAGCCATTGTAATACAAATTTGGCCTAGTTGTATTGGTCAGCATTGTCCACATCAATGCTAGCTGCAAGGTGTTTGGCAGCATGGAAGATATTTGTGGATGGACAAAAAGCATCCGAGAATGAACAACAAGAAGCATCGTTTAAACCTGGGAGATAAGGGATCTTCCCTTTGCATTTGTTCTTTTAATTGTGTATGTTTTAGTTTGGAGAATAACTTTGTCTCTGAGGATTCAATTAAAGATGAAGAGCTTAAAACATCTCATCCGGTGCAGGGCATTTCTAGGATTCACCCTACTTCATCAGGTGTGAGCTTAAACTTGTGATTTGGATTGATACAAAGAAGTTTATCCATAGGTTCAAACCTTATAATCAATTCCTCACAAAATTTTTGACTCGGAGTGTCGCAAGTAAGATTTAAAAGCTTTTCAAACCTCATATGTTTTGTCATACCCCGAACCGGGATCGTGAACAGTCGCCCGTTGCCCTGAATGCCGGCTGTATTTCTATAAAAAATCGGACAGAACCTCCCCATAAATCGGAGGTCTCCCATGTACAATTTAACCTGTTTAAACCTGTATAATTTAAAATCGTCCTGTAAATAAATTAAAATGGCCATCCCGACCTCAAAACAATCCACCAAATCTCACAACCAACATCCAGACAACGCAAGGCTAACAATCACCAACAGTCCTAGCCACAGACCTCTACGGTCATGCCCAACTAGAGCATGAGCAGCTGCCACACCGAGCGGACCTAAATTTTATATAATTTACAATAATTTCACAAGTAAAGAGTTTAAATGTTTACAAATGCCTCAATACAAGCATAATAGGAGAGTTTCACAACAATGTCCATAAATATTACAGTCATCCCATAAAAATGTACACGGTCAACTATGGACCTAAATATCCAGACCACGCAGGGTCGAAATAAAGTGTGAAATTCGTATTTTAAATTAAATTTAAACCTTACCGTCGAGAAGAACCAAACCCGCCTAGGATTAACTGAAATCTCTAGACTCTGAAACGTCGCTCTAGCACAACGATCCTGTCTGAGGGAGGAAAGAAGAGGGGTGAGTATCTATGGGAGGATACTCAGCAAGTGAGGGGAAGGACATCGTGCTATCAATATCAAGTGTGAACTTGGAGTGCCAAAATATGTAATACAATATCAAGTATACAAAAATAGTGTGCAGTTTTAACATATCTCAAAGCACACATCACAAAATAACATATGCATCAATCTATGTATCAAATCACATGAGAAGAGCGGCCGAATAAATAACCCGGGCAATGGTCTACCTCGACCAAGAACGGGCACATTGGGGGTTTTCACAATGCAAATATCAAATAATGGCTCTCTACCCCAATGTTGGCCACAGGCTACTCCAACTAGCCTGTAAATAATAATAATAATAATATACATATAAAAAGTCAGCCGTGTATGATGCCCCCGCCTAGTGCTAGACAGAGGTACAACTCACGTCCTCTCCCGATGAGGGTTCAACCTTGGAAAACCATACACACGACAATCTGGAGGATACCTCCGGCCGAAGAGTATCCGGGCACAAGGGGTGCCGCTACCAAATGTTTTTCGTAGCTACGGAACAATATCAAATCAGCTGGGCACGTGGACCCATGCATCCCAACACCATATCAGCCAGGCATATAGCCCCATGCATCATATCATAATATCAGCTGGGCATACAGCCCAAATGGTACGTATAAATCCATTCAAACCCATGTGCCAATGCAAGTGGAAGCATTAAAACATGTCAATATATCAAAAGGTGGCACAATATTCAGTTATCAAACTCATGAATGCAGATCTATAAAATTAGTAATTAGGACACTCCAATGGTCACAAAAATATGTACACATACTTATCAAAATCCAAAAATTCAATTTTCACACGCATAGAAATCATGTCGTTTGAAAATCGGTAAAACATGATTTGTCAATCAATAGTAAATGTCGTAGTCCCACTCACAGTTCAGGGAGGGTGTGCACTCCCAATTCCAAACCAAACCAAACCAAACCAAATTGACTCCTCCAGCCTCCAAAAAGATCAACCTAAATCAAATCATCACGAATTTCATCAATTTTTCCAACTAATTTCAGGGTTTATCATTTTCCTTAATTTCGTACAAACCCTAAACTCTTTAATTTATAAATGTACTCTAATGTAATCAATTTCATTCCATTTATAAATAAATAACGAAATCAAAACCAATCTAAATTCAAATCTAAAACCGTTCAAAATCGAAAACCAATCTAAAATAACTAAATTTCCTACAAGATGGAAAAATCTTTGAAAAATCATACACTTTTCAATTCTCATCCGATTTCTTCAACCCATATGTCATTTCCAAGGTATTAATGTCTATTTTCATAATATAGAAGTTGTATTTTGATTTCCTATATGCAGGACAATTTATAATGAAAAGACTGCATAAATCCTTAAACTCAAATTCTAAATTTCAACTGTTTTCATACATTCGTCAAATTAAACTCTAAGAGAAACCATTCAAATCAATTCAATTCGATTCTATTATCTCTTAGCATGCTTTTTCCGTATCAAACGACCTAATTTACATAAATACATAAACTCAATCCTAACATTCAATTATAGAACTTCAGAAATATATTCAAATCAAATCAAGTATACATTCTAAACGTATACCAGACTTCTAACCCTAATTTATCCTAAATTCATTTAAATAAATCGAATAGGTTAGAAATCCCTCACCTATGGTTTTCTCGAATCACAGATCTGACTTCTGAATGTACTTCATTCAATCCAGGACCTACAGTATTCCCAATTCAAAACGGATTCTAGCAGTTAGACTAAACCACTTAAGAGTAGTAACTCTAGGGACAAAAATCAGAAATCAGCCTTTACCTACGCAGTGAGAGGATCGCAGGAAACCGTCACGGCCTAGGGTTTCTGAGACTTCTTGTTGCTGTCAGTTTGGGGCTCCTTCAAAGATTGCAGGAGCACTCTCGGCTGAAGGGAAACAAGGCGCACGAGCGTGCGAGCAGGGAGGAGAAGCCGCTTGCAGCCGCGCGCGCTAGGAGCTGTCGTGCGCAGGAAGGGAAGGATGGGCACTGCAGTCGCACACGCAAGGGATCTATCGCGTGCTGCAGTCGCGCGCGCGCTGGGGGCTTTCGCGCGTTGCAGTCGCGAGCGCGCAGGGAGAGAGATAGGGAGAAACAGAGACAGAGCCGAGGTGGAGCGGCGGTGAAACGCGGGAGAGAAAGACGACGAAGGAGAGATCACGAGAGGTAGAGAAAGAGAGAGAAATCAATTGACAGTAAGATGCAGAGGGAGAAAGGGGTAGAGATAGAGAACCGAAAGGGAGGGAGATGATCAGCCGGTCGTGGTGGTGGAAGGAGGTGGAGGGAGTGACGGTGTGGCTCAGCGGCGGAGGACCGCGGCGGGGAACGCGAAGAGATTCGCGAGGGAGTGAGAGACGAAGAGAGAGATAGAGAGTAAGACCGAGAGAGAGAAAAAACAGAGAAGAGGATAGAGAGAGAGGCGGTGGTGGCTGCGGGTAGTGGCGACGGTGGCAGAGAGGATGGCGGGTCATGGCGGTGCGGCGCGGGAAGGGGAAGGGTCGCGGAAAGAAGGCGAAACGGCAGAGAGAGAAAGAGAAGGAGAGAGAGAAAGAATTAGGGCTTTAAGCCCTAATTCGATTTTTTCATTTTTTTGTTGTTATTATTATTATTAATATTATATATGTTTTTTATTTAGATAAATAGATTTATAAATAAATAAATGAGTAAATAATTAAATTAATAAATGAAAGATATATTCTTCACATCACGAATTGAAATACGGTTACTTTTGAACATACCAAAAATTAAATTTTAATACCTCAAAATAGAAAATAAATAAAATTAAATAATTTACTCTCTCTATATATATAAATTGAGAATTATTTTATTTAAATCCAGGAACGGAAGTACAACCGTACGAACACCGCAGTGTCAGCGTTACATTTTCTAACCCCCTAAAAATAAGTTTCGCCCTCAAAACTGAAAGAAGGCCTTATCGAAACAAATGGGAAAAGGCTGCGAAGCGCCTATGAGTCACTGATGCTTGGCCATCATCTACTGACAAACTAGGCATCAAGCAACGAATTCTCTCTTTACACGAGATCACTAATAACTATCTAGGATGGCTAGGTACATTTTTGTACCTCCCGGATGGATAACGTAAATGGAGGAATGAGCTTCCTCAAGAATCTCTCTCCGAAGATCTCTGTTGGCGGAAATGCAAACCCGCTGTCGATATACTACTAGTCAGTTATTACGGACTTGGAACTCTCTGTCATCATCTCTACAGATTTATCAAAAATACCTTGGAGCTCCTTATGGCTCCGCGAGTATACAAGGATGTCGTCGATGAACACAATGACTAACTGATCTAAATAATCATGAAAAACCCGATTCATCAGGTCCATAAAGGCTGCTAGTGCGTTGGTCAGCCCAAACGGCATGACCAAGAACTCGTAGTGTCCATATCAGGTGTGGAATGCGGTCTTGGGCACTTCCTCAGCCCTAATTCGCAACTAATAATATCTAGATCAAAGATTGATCTTTGAGAAAACACGTGCACCCTGGAGCTAATCAAATAAGTCATCAATACCCGACAGTGGATGCCGATTCTTGATGAAAACCTTGTTCAGCTGCCTATAGTCCACGCGCAATCGTAGAGTCCCGTTCTTCTTCTTTACGAACAACACCGGAGCACCCCCAGGTGTAGTGCTCGGACTGACCAGCAACTCCTGCACCACTGAGACCTCATCGATCCTTGGCCCCTCCATGGTGGTGTCTATCACATGAGTCAGGCACTCCTGCCGCAAGTGCAGAAACTCTGCCCTCTTGCGATCCAGTTGGAACTCAGAGAAGTACCTGCGATCGATCTCCCGCAGGAAGTCCTCCCATCGTAGAGGCCCGGTAGCATAATCACGAATCGCCTCCCACCAAGTGAGGGTATCACCATCCAAGAGTCTCTCTGCTACCCGCAGCTGGTAGTCCTCGCTCAACCCCAAATCAGTCAAAATTCTATGGGTGCGGTTGATCCAGTACTTCGCTGCGGTGGAATCACCCATCCCCGTGAAATCCGTGCAGCCTAACTGCCTTGCCTCCTTCACCAACTGGGTGAGCTCATGAATACGTCTCAAGGTGGAGGAGGTAGTGTTACTAGGTCCTGAAATAGTGAAAGGACCAACAACTAGTGGCTGAGATGGTACAACTGGAGGTGGCACGGCCGTAGGAATCGGCACGGCCATCGTACTGGTGGAGGTGACATCTGTATGCCCTGTGAACTATACCACTCAAACACTTGTCTATAGGTGTCCAGTGATGGTGGTGGCACTACGGCTATAGCAGCTGGTGGAGTAGGTACTGGAGGAGGTACATGCAAAGAAGACATGTCTTCTGGTGCTCTAGTGGGTTCAGTAGGAGCGAAACTGGTAGCTCCCCTAGTCGTCATACTATTGCGAGGAAAAAGGTACTAGTTAGGCAGAAATGTGAAGATTAGGGTTAGTTATGATATAACTAACCCCCTAAAATAAATGAACTAACTGGTTTAAAAACCGATAGAACTAATATACTAGGTTAGATACGCACTGTATCTAAACCCCTAAAAAGAATAACTCATACGCCTAAGATCATGTACTGGAATCTCATGACTGTAATGAAACTCTCATATGCATTGAGGACTTTTAAATCGTACTTGGGAATATTTTTAAAACTATTTTATAAAACACAGCGCTCAGCCTAGAGCTCTGATACCAATCGAACTGTCACGCCCCGAACCGGGATCGTGAATAGTCGCCCGTTGCCCTGGATGCCGGCTGTATTTCTACAAAAAATCAGGCAGAACCTCCTCACAAATCAGAGGTCTCCCATACACAATTTGACCTGTTTAAACCTGTATAATTTAAAATCATCCTGTAAATAAATTAAAATGGCCATCCTAGCCTCAAAACAATCCACCAAATCTCACAACCGACTTCCAGACAACGCAAGGCTAACAAATCACCAACAGTCCTAGCCACAGACCTCTACGGTCATGCCCAACTAGAGCATGAGCAGCAGTCACATCGAGCGGATCTAAATTTTATATAATATACAATAATTTCACAAGTAAAGAGTTTAAATGTTTACAAATGTCTCAATGCAAGCATAATAGGAGAGTTTCACAACAATGTCCATAAATATTACAGTCATCCCATAAAAATATACACGGTCAACTATGGATTTAAATATCCAGACCATGCAGGGTCGAAATAAAATGCGAAATTCGTATTTTAAATTAAACTTAAATCTTACCGTTAAGAAGAACCAAACCCGCCTAGGATCAACTGAAATCTCTAGACTCTGAAACGTCGCTCTAGCACAACGATCCTGTCTGAGGGAGGAAAGAAGAGGGGTGAGTATCTATGGGAGGATACTCAGCAAGTGAGGGGAAGGACATCGTGCTATCAATATCAAGTGTGAACTTGGAGTGTCAAAACATGTAATGCAATATCAGGTATACGAAAACAGCGTACAGTTTTAACATATCTCAAAGCACACATCACAAAATAACATATGCATCCATCTATGTATCAAATCACATGAGAGGAGCGGCCGAATAAACAACCCCGACAATGGTCTATCTCGACCAAGAACGGGCGCATTGGGGGTTTTCACAATGCAAATATCAAATAATGGCTCTCTACCCTAATGTTGGCCACATGCTACTCCAACTAGCCTATAAATAATAATAATAATAATATACATATAAATAGTCAGCCGTGTATGATGCCCCCGCCCAGTGCTAGACAGAGGTACAACTCACATCCTTCCCCGATGAGGGTTCAACCTTGGACAACCATACACACGACAATCTGGCGGATACCTCCGGCCGAAGAGTATCCGGGCACAAGGGGTGCCGCTAGCAAACGTCCTTCGTAGCTACGGAACAATATCAAATCAGCCGGGCACATGGGCCCATGCATCCCAACACCATATCAGTTGGGCATATAGCCCCATGCATCGTATCATAATATCATCCGGGCATACAGCCCAAATGGTACGTATAAATCCATTCAAACCCATGTGCCAATGCAAGTAGAAGCATTAAAACATGTCAATATATCAAAAGGTGGCACAATATTCAGTTATCAAACTTATGGATGCATATCAATAAAATCAGTAATTGGGATACTCCAATGGTCACAAAAATATGTACACATACTTATCAAAATCCAAAAATTCAATTTTCACACGCATAGAAATCATGTCGTTTGAAAATTGGTAAAACATGATTTGTCAATCAATAGTAGATGTCGTAGTCCCACTCACAGTTCAGGGAGGGTGCGCACTCCCAATTCCAAACCAAACCAAACCAAATCAAATTGACTCATTGAGTCTCCAAAAAGATCAACCTAAATCAAATCATCACGAATTTCATCAATTTTTCCAACTAATTTCAGGGTTTATAATTTTCCTTAAGTTCGTACAAACGCTAAACTCTTTAATTTATAAATGTACTCCAATGTAATCAATTTCATTCCATTTATAAATAAATAACGAAATCAAAACCAATCTAAATTCAAATCTAAAACCGTTCAAAATCGAAAACCAATCTAAAATAACTAAATTTCTTACAAGATGGAAAAATCTTTGAAAAATCATACACTTTTCAATTCTCATCCGATTTCTTCAACCCATATGTCATTTCCAAGGTATTAATGTCTATTTTCATAATATAGAAGTTGTATTTTGATTTCTTATATGCAGGACAATTTATAATGAAAAGACTGCATAAATCTTTAAACTCAAATTCCAAATTTCAACTGTTTTCATACATTCGTCAAATTAAACTCTAAAAGAAACCATTCAAATCAATTCAATTCGATTTTATTATCTCTTAGCATGCTTTTTCCGTATCAAACGACCTAATTTACGTAAATACATAAACTCAATCCTAACATTCAATTATAGAACTTCAGAAATGTATTCAAATCAAATCAAGTATACATTCTAAACGTATACCAGACTTCTAACCCTAATTTATCCTAAATTCATTTAAATAAATCGAATAGGTTAGAAATCCCTCACCTAGGGTTTTCTCGAATCACAGATCTGACTGCTGAATGTACTTCATTTAATCCAGGACCTACAGTATTCCCAATTCAAAACGGATTCTAGCTGTTAGACTAAACCACTTAAGAGTATTAACTCTAGGGACAAAAATCAGAAATCAGCCTTTACCTACGCAGTGAGAGGATCGCAGGAAACCGTCATGGCCTAAGGTTTCTGAGGCTTCTTGTTGCTATCAGTTTGGGGCTCCTGCAAAGATTGCAAGAGCACTCTCGGCTAAAGGGAAACAAGGCGCACAAGCGCGAGAGCAGGGAGGAGAAGCTGCTTGCAGCCGCGCGCTCTAGGAGCTGTCGCGCGCAGGAAGGGAAGGGTGGGCGCTGCAGTCGCACGTGCAAGGGATCTGTCGCGTGCTGTAGTCGCGCATGCTGGGGGCTGTTGCGCGCTGCAGTCGCGCGCGCACAGGGAGAGAGATAGGGAGAAAAAGAGAGAGAGCCGAGGTGGAGCGACGATGAACCGCGGGAGAGAGAGAGACGACGAAGGAGAGATCGCGAGAGGTAGAGAAAGAGAGAGAAATCGATTGACAGTAAGATGTAGAGGGAGAAAGGGGTAGAGATAGAGAACCGAAAGGGAGGGAGATGATTAGCCGGTCGTGGGTGGTGGAAGGAGGCGGAGGGAGTGACGAGGTGGCTCAGCGGCGGAGGACCGCAGTGGGGAACGCGAAGAGATTCACGAGGGAGTGAGAGACGAAGAGAGAGATAGAGAGTGAGACCAAGAGAGATAAAAAACAGAGAGGAGGATAGAGAGAGAGGCGGTGGTGGCTGTGGGTGGTGGCGACGGTAGCAGAGAGGATGGCGGGTCACGGCGGTGCGGCGCGGGAAGGGGAAGGGTCGCGGGAAGAAGGCGAAACGGCAGAGAGAGAAAGAGAAGGAGAGAGAGAAAAAATTAGGGCTTTAAACCCTGATTCGATTTTTTTCTTTTTTTTGTTATTATTATTATTAATATTATATATGTTTTTTATTTAGATAAATAGATTTATAAATAAATAAATGAGTAAATAATTAAATTAATAAATGAAAAATATATTCTTCACATCATGAATTGAAATACGGATACTTTTGATCATACTAAAAATTAAATTTTAATACCCCAAAATAGAAAATAAATAAAATTAAATATTTCACTCTCTCTATATATATAAATTGAGAATTATTTTATTTAAATCTAGGAACGGAAGTATAGCAGTACGAACACCGCAGTGTCAACGTTACATGTTTTACTACTTGTTTCATGTCTTCAGCGAGGGAAAGAATTAACTTCTTCAGTTGTTTAGGAGAACACCTTGTTTGAATTGGTGGCATTGCCTTATTTATGCCAAGCAATTCTTTTTTTTTTTTGTTTCACTGATTTGTTGTACTTCTCCCTCTCTACATCACTTAATTCCCACCATTTTTGATTGCATTCACTTCTGCTCACTTTGTTCTTGGAAAAAAATTCTTTTCTATATTGGACAATATAATCAAATTTGTTGATATTATACATTTGTTTATATTAATTAAAAAAATGCTAAACATTACAACAAAAAATAAAACATTAAAAATCAAACAAAGTAACAATATAAATAAATAAATCAAACAAAGTAACAAATAATAATATAATATAAACAAAGTAATAATATAATAACAAAAAGTAACAATATAACAAAGTAACAATTAAATAAAGTAACAAAGTAACTATAGATAAAATGTTTGTAGTCTCTTAATTAATAATAATAGAAGAGATATTTTAACAAAAAAAGTAAAAAATTCCCATTCAAATATTCTTCAAGGAACCAAACAAAGTATTCCAGGTATTCCAGGTATTCCACACATGTTTACCAAATATCCTATCACTATCGTAATTGATACACAAGTCGAAACAGAAATATATTTTTCCTTTGGAAGTATCTAAGCTTCTAAGGGAGTTAGCAAAAATTAGCTCCATCTAGACCTCTTCCTAGGGATTTATGTTGTTGTCAGAGAGAAGCATGCAACATTGAGTGTTCTGCTTGAACTAAAAGAGGAAACTTGCATCAGTTTTATGAAATAAGATCCAAATTAGGAGATGGACACTTTTTCTTCCTTTGGATTAATAGCTTATGTGCATATTAAAGGATTATTGAAGGATTCACCTAACATAATGAATCGTGAAGGGTCAGTCAAGCAGTTCGAGTTAGTAAACCAAAAATATGCTTATAATAGAAAATTTTAAAAAGATAAGACCAAATGCAATGACCACTAATTCAAAATACAGTAAAACAAGAAACAAGAAAGCAAAATGCTTACTTTTACTCTTCTACTGTTACTTTCCTTCTCTCTTCCAAATCAAATTTTTTGTCACCATGTAATAACTAATAAAATTAAATTTTAAAGTAAAAGACATTAAATCATCACCTGAAAAACTTGTATCCAGAGAGATATTTGACTGATCTAGACGTAAAAGTCTCGTTGGAAGGGACAATGGTGTAACACCGACACTACGGTGTTCGAATATTCTTTCCGTTTTTGAATTTAATAAAATGATCCTCAATTTATATATATATATATATATATATATATAAAATATTCAATTTTATTGATTTTCGATTTTGGGGTTTTTAAATTTAATTTTTGGTATATTTTAAATATCGTTTTTGGGAATTGTAAAATAAAGTTCGTACACACATATATATATGTAAATAATTATTTATTTATTTATTAATTAATTTATTTACTCAATTAGTTCTTTATAAAAACTCTCTTTATTATAATATATATATAAACAATAATAATAATAATAATAATAATAATAATAATAATATTAATATTAATATTAAAAAAAAAAAGAAGAAAAAAAAAAAAGGAAAGGAATTAGGGTTGAAACCCTAATTCCCATTTTCCCCTCCTCTCCCACGCGACCTTTCCTCTTCCCCCACCCGCGCTGCACCGCCTCCGGCCTTCATCACCCATCGCCGCCGCTGATCACCGCCGTCTCCCTCTCTATTCCCTCGGTCTCACTCACTATCTCTCTCTCTCTCTCTTTTTTCGATCTCTCACCCGCGAGTTCTCTCTCTCCTCGTGGATTCGCCACCACTGCAACCATCTTCCTCCGCCGCGATAAGCCGCACCACCACCACCACTGTTGCCACTACTCCCTTTCTCTCTCTGTTTTCTCTTCGCCGCCCCGATTTCCCTCTCTACCGCGCGATCTCTCTCTGTCGCGCTATATCTCTCTCCCTACCGTGAGTTCTCCCTCTCTGTTTCGCTCTCACTCACGGTCTCTCAGTCTCCCTCAATCTCTCTCTCTCACTCTATCTCTCTACGCGCGCGTCGCGCGACCTGCAAAGCTCCTTGCCGACCGCGCGGCTCGCGCTATCGCGTTCGCTCGCGCACTGACTTTGCGAGCTGACAGCCCTATTGCGCGCACTCCAGCGCACGATAGCTCCTTCCTGCGCGCGCTGTCTGCCTCCTACTCGCTGCCGCTGTGCGGAAGCCCCAGCTGAAAGCCCTAAGTCAACCGTGCTGTGTTTACTGCATAGGTAAGACCAAACCCTAACCCTAATTCTAGGGTTTCAAACTTTCTTAGGAAATTTGGTTTAGATTACTAAAATTACCTTAAATTGGGAGTTTTGCAGGTCTTGGACAGAGTTGTAGGCGCACAGACGATAGGGTTGTGGACTGCGGAAAACCCTAGGTGAGGGATTTTTACCTGATTTAGTTAATTGAATGTATTTAGGGTAAATTAGGATAAAAAGTGTTGTATATGTGTAGGATGTATGTTAGATTCGATTTTATAATGCTTTGGGTGAAATTATATGTGATTATTAAGGCTAAGTATAGAATTTTAAATGAATTGAGTTGTTCTAGATGATAGAATCGTATTGACTTGATTTGAATGACTGCTCTTAGAGTTTAATTGGACGAATTCACGAAAATAGTCGAATTTGGGATTTAAGTTTAAGAATTTATGCAGTCTTTTTAATTATAAGTTGTCCTGCATATAGGAAATCAAAATACTATTTTTGTATGATGAAAATAGGCTTCAATACCTTTAAAATGACATATGGTTTGAAGAAATCGGATGTGAATTGAAAAGTGTATGATTTTTCAAAGATTTTTCTATTTTGCAGGAATTTATTTATTTTAAAGTTATTTTCGATTTTGAACGGTTTTAGGTTTGAATTTAGATTGGTTTTGCTTTCGTTATTTATTTATAAATGGAATGAAAACTGATGACATTGGAGTTATTCATAAATTGGAGAATTGAGGGTTTGTACAAACTTAGGGAAAATGATAAACCCTATGATTAATTGGAAATTTGATGATTATTGTGATAATTTGATTAGGTTGATCTTGTTGGAGACTCGAGGAGTCAAATTTGGATTGAATTTGGAAATAGGGAGTGACCACCCTCCCTGGAATGTGAGTGGGACCATAATCTCTTGCATGAAATAGTGAAACTTGATTTTTATCGTAATTTTAATAAAACATGCTTTTGATATGCATGATCTCGACTTATGAATTTGAAATTCAAATCTGTTTTGTGATTATTGGAGTGTCGTACTTATGTTTTTCACGATTATGCATCCATGTTTGAAATGAAATGAAATTGTGCCATGATTTGAGAAATGAAATGTTTTCTATTCTACCATTACATCGATTGTTGATTTGAAATGATTTTGATGAAATATATTTGGCACACGGATTTGAAACGTTTTGAGATTTGTGATGGTTCTTATCTGCGGGACGTTGTGCCCTTGTGATACTGTGATGATGACATTGATGATTCCGTAGCTACGAAGGGACTTTGTAGAGGCACGAGCTGCCCGGATACGCTTCTGCAGGAGGTATTCTCAAACGTCCAGTTATATTTATTCATAGGCGCGGCCGGTTGAACCCACATCGGGGGAGGACGTGTGTGACGCCACCGTCTAGCACCGGGCGGGGTCCTATTTGACGAGACTGGGTAAGCAAGGAGCTAAGCCCACGGCCAACGTCGGGCTAGAGAGCTACTTTTGAAACATTTTGCATAATAACACCCCCGATGCGCCTGTTCTTGGTCATGGTAGACCTTTGCCAGGATCCTTTCGGCCAGCTCTATGTTATACTTGATTTTTTTTAAATGGGTGCATATATGTATGATATCGTGTGATTGAATAAATGAGTTTATTTTATTGAACATATCATGATTTATTGCGAAACTTGAGCTTTTGTTTACGAATGATATTATTTGACACTCCAATATTCACCCACACTATTAGTACTTGAGATTATCCCCTCACTCACTGAGTATTCTTTCCCGAGTACTCACCCCTTCTCTTTCCCTCCCCAGACAGGATTTTTGTGCTGAAGCGACAATTCAGAGTATAGAGTTTGGTGGATTTGGGTGATTCAGAAAGGTGAGATCTTAAGTTTAAATTGAAAGATGAAATATGTATTTAATTTCGACCCTGCGAGATCTTGTTGAGGTCCGTAGTTGACCGTGTACTTATTTTGGGATGACTGTATAAATTTGTGTATGTTTATTTGTGAAACTCTCATATTTCATTTGTATTGAGGCGATTGTACGTATTTGAATGTTACTTGAGAAATTTGTTATACATTTGTATAAACTTAGGCCCGCTCGGTGTAGCGGCTGCTCATGCTCTAGTTGGGCATGACAGTAGAGGTCTGTGGCTAGGACTGTTGGTGATTTATAGCCTTGCGTTGTTCTGGATGCTGGTTTTGGGAGTCGTTGGTTTTGGAGAGGCCGGGATGGCTATTTGATTTATTTTCAGATTGATTTTGAATTATACAGGTTATTTGTACATTGGGAGACATCCGATTTATGGGGAGGTTCTGTCCGATTTTCTGTAGAAATACAGCCGACATCCAGGGCAACGGGCGGCTGTTCACGATTCCTGGTTCGGGGCGTGACAAATGGTTCCATCTGCATCCCCATTTCTGGTTAGAATTTTTAAAATCTTCACACATCTGTCCCTCCTCCTTTTTTCCTCCCGTTCTGCCCTTCTACCTTCTTTGTCTTCCTGCAAACTTCGCCTTCTTCTCCTATAATGTTCTTCACCCTAAAACCCTTCTTCCTCAATCGTCGGCCTTACTTCGCCCTGAAACCCTTCTTCTTCAGTCGCCCCTCTATCTTTCGGAAAGAATAATATTGGAAAGAACACTGATTATTTCACAAGCGATCCCAGCTATCCCAACCGTTGGATGGTGGAGTTGTTCAAAATTTGCATTAGAGATACGTGCTTGAAAAGACCTCGGGACGTGGTGACAGTGTGGGCCCTAGCCGTTGGATCAATATACATGTGACAAGCCAAGCAACCATAACCATTAAATAAGCTAGCCATCTGTGTGTCATATATTATTATAATTATTATATGTATTTAATCTTATATTTATTTAATTATTATTTAATGTTATACTTATTTTTATAATTATACATATTATATATATATTACTATGTAATATATGTAACATATACGTAATACAAGTATTATATATCTATATATTATATATTACTATTTGTTACAATATATTACTACTATATATTAATATATATTAATAATATATTATATATTTTTAGTTATATATTAATATATCCATTATTACTACTAACATTATATATTATTGCTATTTACTATTATATATTAATATTATATTTTACTACTATATGCTATTTATTATTATATATTATTGTATTATATGTTATATATTGTTTTATTATTTTACAACATATTATATATATTATATTATACACCGTAACAAATTATTACTATATATTAATATTAAATATTATAACTATTTATTATTATATATTACTATTACTATTGCTAATTGTGATATATTACTTTAACATTAAATATTATTACTATTTATTACTATATATTACTATTATTTTTTCTAATTACTATACATTTTTACTATTATATATTAATATTATATTTTACTATTATATGCTATTTATTATTATATATTATTATAAATTAAATTATTATATTATATATTATTGTATTATATATTATATATTTTTTTACTATTTTACAATATATTATATATATTATATTATATACCGAAACAAATTATTACTATATATTAATATTAAATATTATTACTATTTATTATTATATATTACTATTACTATTGATAATTGTGATATATTACTTTAATATTAAATATTATTACTATTTATTACTATTATTTTTTTGTTATATCTTAAGTTTGGAGTTTGTTATGGAGTTTGGAGTTTGTTATTGAAGTGGGTATATACTCTATATATATTATATTACTATATACAAATATATAAATATTAGTACCAACAGCGTAGAGCAAGAGAGATGGCGCTCGCCGCCATGTGCGGGTTGGTACTAATATATTACTATATGCTATTATATTTTTTATATATGGTATTTTATATTACTAATATATTATTATAATTACTAGATATTACTATATATTTATATATATGGCATTTTATATTACTAATATATTATTATAATTACTATATATTATATATTGTTATATTATATATCATTATATTATATATTATATTATGCATTACTATATATTAATATTATATATTACTATTATTTCATACTATTATATTATTATATTAGTTTGTTACTGTATATTATTATATATGATGTTAACAATATTTTTTTTAATAATTTATTAAATTATAACTATATATACTAATAGATATTACTCTATATCTCTATATATTATTATATATTACTATATATTACTATAAACTACTATCTATTAATATATATTACTATATATTGCTAATATATTAAAATAATTACTATATATTACTATATACTACTATATATTTATATATATTACCATATATTACTAATATATTACTATAATTATATATTGTTGTATCATATATTAATATATTATATTATAACAAATATTATTATACATTAGTATTATATTATATACTATTATATATTAATATTATATATAATATTGTATTATATTTTATATTATTGTATTATATATTATTAAATTATATGATAACACATTAGTATTAGATTATATACTTCTATATATCAATATTATATACTATATATTATTATATATTATATTAGTATATATGTTGTATTAGTATTATATTATTATAAATTACAATATATCTTTTTAATGATTTATTAAATTAGAACTATATAGTACCATATGTTAATACATATTACTATATATCATTATATATTATTATATATTATTATATATTACTATATACCACTATATTATATATGTATATTACTATATATTATTAATATATTACTATAATGATAGATCTATGATCATTCATTTAAGAGATTAGCGTTAGGGGCATAGGGAAGAAGAAGATTAGAGTTTCAAGTAAGTTTGAGTTGATAGAAATTATAGGCAGATTCAAACTTATTACATTCCCTATTTTATTTTCTGCAAATTAAATTATCTATACTTAATCCTTTAATATTTCATTTTTTTCCTTTTTTTTTTCTTTTGTTACACTTGTTTGATTTTGAACATTATAAAAATATTATTATGATTTTATGATTTAATAATATAACGACTATAACTTAACTCTATGCTTTTGTACAAGTTCAAAATCACTATCACCTATAAAAATTATATCATAATTTTTGTTAATTTTAATATTTATATACCAAATACTATGTATTGGATTCTCTATAAAAATATATATATTGGATTCACTTATTTAAGTAGATAGATGCATTTTCGTATTATATATATATGTATTGTCCCTGGTTCAATATAAATTATGTACTATGTTGGGGTTGAAGATGTATTGGCTTCAACCAGTCTATGATGGTAGTACAGTAACTCTATTATATAGGCACTATTATATAGGCATTCAATTTAACATGACAAGTATATAAAAAATCAACTATTGCTCATTACTAGAACAATTCAACAACTCTATTATTGATGATGGACTTCAACATCACTTCAACACTTCATGACAAGTCTATCTGTATAGATCTTTACTAGCTCTTCACGAGTTCGAAATACGCAACTCTAACTCTATTATTGCTATTTACTATCTCTTACTAGCTCTCTCCGCGTGGCTTTCAAATGCACACCCTATTATGGTTCTTTACTAAAACTTCACGTGGCTTTCAAATCCTACATGGTTATGGCTATAAATGTTGTTCCTACACTTTCAATATTACACATACTCAACAAACCTTTCTTTTCTAGTCTTAAAAAACCTTTCTTACCTTTCTTTTCCTCTTTCATCTTTGGCTTTCGAATATACAATTCTTTTCTCATCCCTACACTTTGAATATAGGCTTCATGGCATTACATAACAGTAGAAGCAAAAAAGGAAAGGGAAAAGAAATTGTGCAAAACGAATCAACTGTAGAAAGAAATAAAAGTAAGTACAACAAAAATTATCTTTTATCACTGCAAAGAAGCAAAGAGTTTGAAAAAAATTTCTTACAAAGGCATGTGAACTATGGTCGGTTAATAGATTGGGATTATCTCAGATCTATTGGGTTTAAATATGAAAAAATTTTACATTTATATTGTCTTAGGTGGCTCCTCTATCCCCATAGGGATATATATAAACGATCGATGAGAATTTTTTTCACTAATATAGAAGTTGATGAAGGATGAACGGACGACGAGGATTCCTTCTTTAAAATTGAAAAGGAGATACGTTCGCCTTCAGAATCTACGTCGATGGTCGGATCATAGAAATAAATCCTAGAATCATATATATAGAAAATGATATACTGTGGGTTAAATATAGTGATTGTGCACCTTATCTAGAATCTGACACACTTGACGATGCTAGAGTAGTTTTTGATGATAATAGTATTGAGGAAATTAATCACAACGTAATAGATTTAGGTTTTCATGAAAAAATTTTGCATATTATCTGACACGCATTATCAAAGCAAGAGCCGGAAATATACCACTATTACAAAAGAGGACTTTTGGTTGATGACCTATTTTATTAGACAAAATAATCATGGTATTCATTACTTAATCCCATATCTTATTATAGCAGCCAGGGCTGTTTCCAATGTAAACCTCCCATGTCCCAGCGTAATAACATAAATTTTGATTGACCAAGAAATTAATCTTCAAAAAGAAATAAAAGTTGAACTCAGCATGAAAAATGGTATCAACAAGCTTAGCATCCAAAGGACCAATTGGGTGTTTGAAAATAGTGGTTGGGTAAATTTAAAAAGGAGAAGGGGTGAAGACTTAAATGAAAGAATAGCAGAAGCAATGCCATCAATGCCAGTGGCGCTAATACTTGTAGATGAACATTCGCCATCTAACAATGAGCAACGGTGGAATGAATTTTTTTAAGTAATGAATAACCTTCGAACAAGTGTGCATGATGGCTTCCATGATATGAGAAATAAATTTGATAATTTGGACTACCGAATGACAGAATTAGAAAAAGATTTTGGAAAATTCAAAATGTTTAAAACCAATGTCGAACAATATATGGACAAATCTAGAGATTACTTGAAACAATCAACTCACCACATGCATCAATTAGGAGACTATATGCAACAATCCAGAGGGCAATATATGGATATGCAAAATAAGATAAAGCACATGTCTTGTAAAATGAAATATTATTCAGGTTTCATCACTAACATATGGCAAAATACTGTCAATCAACCTGGACTCCGTATTGGAACATGTAATATCCCACTTAGAACACGTCCTCCGACCTCCTTTGCACAGACATCACCAAGTTCTCCATTTGTTATGAATATACCCAACTTTTGTCCCACACCACCCAACTTTTGTCCTACATCATTAGATGATTCTCAGACGATGCCCAGTCCCAGTACCACCTCTTCAAGAGGAAAAGGAAAGGCAAAATTTAGACCTCAGCCCATGGAAGATAAGGCTAGGGAAGATTATGGAGGAATGTGTTTCAAATTTGGTTTACAATGTAATATATTTAGAGTATGTAATGTGTTTGTAATTTAATGTGTTTTTGCAATGTCAATGTAATATGTTTTAATATGTTTTGAATATGTAACAATGTTATTTGCTTTCAATGTTATTTTGATATGTAGAATTATAATTCAGTGTTATATTTACAATAGATTCATAGATTTAGTATTCTATTAAAATTAAAATTAGGCCATCCAAACCAAATCTCATTTTTCCCGAATCCAAAAAAATAAAAAAAGGAAATAGAAAAAAAAATTTAAATGGTGGACCTAGCACTCGTGCAAGGGGGAAGGCACTCGCCCTATGCATGGGCGCCAAGACAGGGTCAAGGCCGCCCGTGCCCGCCCCATGCACCGATGGCACCTGCCTTACTCTCTCTCTCTCTATATATATATATATATATTTATTGTATATATATATATTTTTGTATTATATTTATTATAATACTAATATTATAATACTAATAGATATATATATATATATATATAGTACTATATTATATATTATATTATATATTATTGTATTATATATTAGTATAATATTTAAAATAACAAGATGATCAATATTTTGTAGTTTTATGTAACCAAAAAAATCATATTAAAGGATTAATTATCATAATTATATTACTTTATACAAATTCCAAATAAACAACTAACAATATTAATTTAATTAATCTTAATTATTAATTTAATTAATCTTAATTATTGACATGTCAATAACTTTTTTTGGCATAAAAATTGGCGACAAAAACATATTTTACTTCTTTAATTGATATCCTCATAATTTTTGGGCACAAAAAATCCCACCAAAAACATATTCGCTTCTTTTGGTGCCAAAACCAATCATCCTTATTTATTTTATTTTTTATTTCATTTATATACAAATTTTTCTCTAATTAGCTTCTGCAAAATAATGGAGAGGTCATGGATGTATTCTAAACAAGAGGAAGTGATGAATATATTAGCGGAGTTAATACCTTTCTTGAATTTGCATAAGAAAATATTCAATCTATGGATGACAAGATATCATGTCCTTGTGTTAAATGGTTCAACACATTGAGATTTCCTATGCACACGGTATTTAATCACTTGTTATGCCATGGATTTCAACGTAGGTATCAGAAGTGGATATTTCATGAAGAGAGTAATGAAAAGTCTAAATCTCATGCATCATCGGAGGATACCAACCATGATCCATTGAATAGTAATAGTAATGATAATCTTTTTTATCATGACATGTTTGGCATGTTACATAATGCATTTACAGATTTACATAATCCTAAATCAATTTCTCATGCACCTCAACCAACTGACCCAACTTCAGATAAGTTTTATGAATTACTTGAAAATGTCAAAAAAATCAATCTATCCAAATTCTAAATATAGCATGCTTACAACTATTGTGTACTTATACCATTTAAAGTGTTTGTCTGGGTGGACCAATAAATCATTTTCTTTACTGTTAGAGTTTTTAGGAGGATTGTTACCTCATGAAAACTGATTACCAAATAGTTGCCACCAAGTGAAGAAAGCTATTTTAACTTTAGGGTTAGGATATTAGAAAATACATGTTCTAATGATTGTGTGTTATATTGGAAAGACAGAGATAAAGATAATGTATGTTATATATGCGGTGCTTCCAGATGGAAACGAAATGAAGAACAAACAAATGGAAATCAAGCAGCTCAAGATGTTAAAAAAAATACCAGTCAAAATATTAAGATAGTTTCCATTGATTCCTAGATTGCAAAGACTATTTATCTGTGACAAAACTGTTTCTTTGATGAGATGATATTATGATAAGAGAACAAAGGATGGACTCTTAAGATACCCAGCAGCTTCACTTGGATGGAAAAGGTTTGATTCCCTGTATCCTAAGTTCTCTGATGACCCAAGAAATATTTGATTAGGATTAGTAGCAGACAGTTTCAATCCATTCAAAACAATGAATGTTACATATAGCACTTGGCCAGTGCTAATGATACTATATAATCTATCTCCTTGGTTGTGTATGAAATCTACAAACTTTATACTCACATTACTTATTCCTGGTCCTAGAAGTCCTAGTGATAAGATAGATGTATATATACAGCCACTGGTGGCAGAACTAAAAGAATTATGGCACAAAGGAGTAAATACTTATGATTTTTCAGTTGTGAAAGATTTAAAATGCATATGGTGTTGTTATGGACTATTAATGACTTTCCCGCATATGTTAATTTGTCTAGATGGAGTACTAAAGGTAGATATGCATGTCCAGTATGTGGATACGATACATGTTCTCAATGATTATATCATGGCTGAAAGTATTGTTTTATGGGACATCGAAGATGGCTAGAGTTAATTCATCTATTCAGATATGATAAACACTCATTTGATGCGACAGAGGAATTTAGAGTTATTCCCAAACAAAGAACTGGAGTTGATGTTTTGCGAGAATTAGATGAGATTGACTTAACAAACACCAATAAAATGCAAGGTGGAAGAAAAAAAGTATATCGTTTGATTTGCCATACTGGGAGAATGTTTTAATTAGATACAATATTGACATGATGCATTTGGAGAAAAATTGTTTTGATATAATTGTTGGTACTGTAACACTGACACTGCGGTGTCCGTACTAATGTACTGTTCATGAAATATATATATATATATATAATATTCCTCCATTTATATATAGAGAGAAATTTTTATTTATATTGATTTTCGATTTTGGGGTCTTTAAATTAGAATTTTTGGCATATTTAAAGTATCCATATTTCCGATTTGAAATTTATCTTATTTTGTTAAAAATTTGGAACCTTGGAAAATGAAGTGAGTATAAAAATATATATATGAATATTTGTTCATTTATTAATTTATTTATTTACTCATTTAATTATTTATAAATTTATTTTATAAAAAGAAATATATATAAAATAATAATAATAATAATAATAATAATAATAATAATAATAATAATAATAATAATAATAAAAGAGGAATTAGGGTTAGAAAACCTTAACTTCCCTTTTCCCTCTCCCTCTTTCTCTCCGTCTCTTCATCTCCCGCTGCCGCCCTCTCTGCTCCACCGCCTTCCACCGCACACCGCCACCACCACTGCCCATCTCCCACTCTCTACCTCCCTTTCTGTCTCTCGGTTTTCCCTTTCTCTGTTTCCCTCTCTCTCTTTCTCTCTCTCTCTTTCTCATGATCTCTCCCCCTCCTTCGATCGAAACCGATTCCCTCACCCTCCACCACTGTGCTCTGCCACTGCTTCACCGTCGCCACCACCCGTTCATCTTTCTCTATCTCTCTATCTCTTTATATCTCACTCTCTGTCTCACTCTCTCGATCTCTCCCTCTTGCGACTTTTCTGCCGTGCTTCTCCACAGCCGCCACCGCACATTGCCATAGCCACCACCGTCTCTCTCTCTATCCCCCTCTCTGTTCTCTCACTCTCTCCCTCGGTTATACTCTCTGCCTTCTTCCTCTTCCCGCGTGTGCGAACAATCTCTTCTCCTCTCCTGCACGCGCGACCGTAGAGCCCTCTCTCTCTCCTTCGCTCACTCACTTGCACGTGGGCCTCCTTGCTGTAACCCCAACTGTAGCCCAAACCACAGTCATCAATCGACCCTCGAAAACCCTAGGTTGCGATTTCTTCACTGCAGGTAAGGGCTGAGTCGGTTGTAGTTCTAGGGTTTTATAATTAGAATTAGAGTTAGTTGCTAACATCGTTTCAAATTGGAAATATTTCAGGTTTTAGACTAATTCGACTGGCGAACGAAAGCTAGGTCTGCAATCCGAGGAACCCTAGGTGAGAGAAATGCAATCTCTTCAACATTTGAATTAATTTTATCGAATTTAGGTTGAAATTAGAATCAGAAACTATATATATATTTTGAAATATGTTAGATTCGAAGGAAATGTATTTTCCTGAAAATTTTGTATGAAATTATTTAGGTTAAGCTTAGGATTTGAAATAAATTGGGCTGCGTAGCATGATAGAATGTGTTAGATAATGATAGAGCTTTGTTTGGCTCATTTGTATAGTTTTCTTTGAAATTGGATTGAAATATACCTGAAAGATTAAAATGGAATTATGTAAATTTGAGACAAATTAGAAAAATTGAGAAATATTGGGAATTAGGTCATTGGTGAGCCAAATGATTCGAAATTGATGAAACGGGAATCTAGAAAGGTGATTGTGTAAATTAATGTTGTATTAATTAGGCAAGAAAATTGAAAATCCTTTAATAGGCTTTTATTTGATGTTAAATTGTGATGATTTGATTAGGTTGATCTTTTTGGAGACTCGAGGAATCAATTTGGATTAATTGTGGAAATAAGGAGTGATGACCCTCCCTGGAATGTGTGTGGGACTTTGACGTTTGCTATTAAGTAAAAACCATATTTTACAAATTCTTTTCAATAACATGATTCTACAAATGTATGATCATTAAAGTTTTGAATATTTTATGAAATATTTTGTGACCATTGAAGTATCCCACCTCTTGATTCGACGGATATGTATCCATGGTTTTGAAAATGTATATTGTGCCACCCTTTGATATATTGACATGCTTTAATATTTCCATTCTATTGGCACACGGTTTTATGTGATTTTGATTTGGATATGTGTGTAGGCTGCATGCTCGGCTGATATGATGGTATTATATGCTTCCTATAGCATCCGTAGCTACGAAGGACATTTGGTAGAGGCACCCTTTGTGCCCAGATACGTTTCGGCCGGAGGTATCTGCAAGATCGTCATGTGTGTGGACGCATCCGGTTGACCCTCATCGGAAAGGATGTGAGTACGGCTCTGTCTAGCACCGGGTGGGGTTCGATACACGGCCGACTATTTGTTTACGGGCTAGTTGGAGTAGTCTGTGGTCAACATTGGGGCAGAGAGCCATTTTTAATTCTTGTATTGTAAAAAACCCCAAATGCGCCCGTCCTTGGTCGAGGTAGACCATTGCCGGGGTTGTTTGATTGGCCGACTCTTTATGACTTGATTTACATATTGGATGCATATGTTATTTTCTAATGTGTGCTTTGAGATATGTTATTTTTTTGAAACAACATGTTATTTTTGCACACTTGATATTGTGTTACAGGTTTTGACACTCCAAGTTCACCCTCGATATTAATAGTACGATGTCAATCCCCTCACTTGCTGAGTATCCTCCCATAGATATTCACCCTCACTTTCTTTTCCACAGGATTAGTATTGGATTGAAGGAGAATTATTGTCATTAGCATACGTGCGCGTGGATTTGATATCATTGTGCTTGGGTATGGATTTTACCATTTCTTCCACTATTATTATTGGTGATCTCGCTGTATATTGGAGATTTTAGTTTGATCAATGTACTTATCTATTTATTTTATGGGATGACTGTATAAATTATGGACATTTATTTGTGAAACTCTCATATTGACTCATTTCACTTGCATTGAGGCACTTGTAAATATTAAAAATGTCAACTTGGGAATTTGTTGTATATTTTTATAAAAATTAGGTCCGCTCGGTGTGGCGGCTGCTCATGCTTTAGTTGGGTATGACTGTAGAGGTCTGTGGATAGGACTGCTAGTATTGATGATAGCATTACGTTGTCCTGGTTGTCCACTATGGATATGGTTGATTGTTGTGAGGTCGGGATGATCATTTATTTATTTGACAGGGTGGATGTCCATTATACAGGTTAAATTGTACATGGGAGACCTCCGAATTATGGGGAGGTTCTGCCCGATTTTCTATAAAAATGTAGTCGACATCCAGAACAACGGGCGGCTGCTCACGACCCTGGTTTGGGGCGTGACAGTTGTATTGGTATCAGTGCTATAGGTTGAGAGCTGTGTTTGATAAAAAAGTTTTGAAAATATTCCCAAGTATGATTTAAAAGTCCTCAATGCATATGAGAGTTTCATTACAGTTATGAGATCCCAGTACATGGTCTTAGGCATATGAGTTTTTCTTTTTTAGGGGGTTAGATACGGTGCGTATCTAACTTAGCATATTAGTTCTATTAGTTCTTAAACTTATGATTGTATTTATTTTAGGGGATTAGTTACTTCGCAACTAACCCTAATCCTTGAATCATACTTAATTAAAGTTCTTCCTTTGTAAGGCTATGACTACTAGATGATGTACTAAATTTGTACCTGAGACATCTAAAATACCCGAGAATGTTTCCTCGTCCTGTGTACCCTTCAAGCACTTTCTCAACCAGCTATTACAGCCACGGTTCCATCACCATCATCAGATGTATTTAGGCAGGTGTATGATGGTACACCTCCCATTAGATTCAGATGCCAACCCCACTACCATCGATGGCAGTGCCGACACTTACGGCTGTGCCTGTTCCTGCCTACAGGACCTACTCATGTGGTGCCGGATCCTCCACCGGTAGCCGTTCCTTTTATAGTGTCTGGTTTGAATAATACTACCTCCTCTACACTTAGGCGCATCCACAAGCTGACTCAGCTGGTCAAAGAAGCTCGTCAGTTAGGTTATACAGACTTCTCTGGACTCGGTAATGCCACAGTGACTAAGCATTGGGTTAATCAGATCCGTTAGATCTTAACAGATCTAGGGTTGAGTGAGGAGTATAGGCTGTGGGTAATAGAGAGATTACTAGATGATGAGTACCCTTGTAGAAATTCCTTTGAACTAATATCTTGATGCCTAATTAGGTTGTAGTGTAAAAGTCACTTCAAGGGGAAATGATGTAGTGTAATATAATAGTTGTTATGCTAGGGTTTTATGATCCATCAACACAAGTACCATATGAGAATTTTTATTTGTAGAGCTTATGTTGGGATTTAGTACATGTAAATGATAAGGCGTTAGGTTCTTTTCATTTTAAGAGATCTTTAAGTAAAAATGATGTCTAGAGTACATGATTGTACCAATATTGACTCATGATGATATGATATGTTTGTAACAAACCAATGCAAATATTTACCCACTTGGTCCAAAGTATTTCCCGTCTAATATGGGTGTTTGACTTCTTTAGGTCAGCATTCTAGTATAAGTTTCTGTATTCATCTCTTGCTAATGAGAAAGCGGACAGAATTAATAAATAGCATTTACATGAAGATATAATCATGAATATTTAGCATGTAGCAGATATTAGAGCATATGTACATCTCTTAATGTGCCATTTGAGCATGCTTCTTGGTGATTTGATATTTGGTAGTGTGAAATGCTACAAGTCATTGGTCTTATGGCGTAAGTCAAAATCAGGTGTAGAACACGTGATCATTGACTCCTTGTGACAAAAGATAAATATCCCAAGATACTGACTCATAAAAAGATTTTGTTCTATCATTCCTTTATATAGTGTCTAGAAGTAAGAGTTGATAAAAACTTTATATGGGTCCCTGGTTGGTGAGACTAAAAGGATTTCAAGTGCATCATAAATTCAAAGGATCTCTGAAAGTTGGATAAGGAAACTTGTGGAACTATTAGGGTAAAGAAGAGCCATTGTGGCATATAAAGATCTAAAATTTAGTTCTTGTTGGTAGTCATATAGGAATATGAATAGGAGGTATTGAATAATAAATTCAAAAATAGATGGAGAGTTATGAAGATGCCCTACTATGGTTGCATATGGCTAAGTTAAGATGATTAATGTGGATATACTTTAACAAGTTGGAAATATTATGGGTGATTAAATATTAGTTTAATTCTAAAACATTGATGGTAGTGAAATCGTGAGAAGATTACCCTTATAAGGAAATTAATGACTCGTAGCCTTTGACTCACTTGGTTCTTTTATTTCTTTGTTGAGCAGATGTCTTTATTGTGCTTTTGCCTTTGAGTAAGGAATTCCCTCATATGTCACCCTTGTTATTACCTCCTTTGTTCCAACCATTGATACTTTTAGATAGATAAATAAATTTTCACTATGGTAAAGTGTTGGTTTTGAAGGAGTGTTTGGCTAGGAACTTCATTGAGAGATCTTGAGAACTCCACTGAAAAATCTTTCTAGTTTTGTTAACACCCTATTATAGGGTAAGACATTTTGATGATTGGACATAAAATTATATTGATTTTGATTGTTTCTACGTATATTGTTTTCATAGATGATTGGTGGAGGTTGATCTCGATCTGACATTGGAAAGGGATAGGAGAAAACAGAAATTGGAAATTGTTATCATTTAGTATTTTCTTAAAATTTAATTCAAATATTAAGCGATCATGATTGCATGATAATGAATTTAAGGAGAGATAATTTTGATATCTTGAGGTATTCATGGTGTTACTAATGATTGTATACCTTGATTGAAATTGGTGGAATTTGTCATTTGATTCTTTTTCCCTGGACATATAGTATTACTCATTGGTGGTAAACTCATTGAGGTTTTGAGTTGAGTTGTTTCCAAATTTAGAGATATTTGGGTCAACTCGTTGATAATTTGGTTAACTCCCTTATAAGAGATGTGAATGGATGACTATATTGCATGTGAATAGGCAAATGAATTCAAATTGATTTGTGAAATAAATTTTGAAATAAATTTTGAAAAAGGTTTAAAATATTTTATGATTGTGGTGTGCCTCAAATGAATTTTGTGATAAATCCATGACTTGTGAATTGAATATTGATTTATTTGCATCATGTTATGATTGTATACACATGAATTGTGAAATATTGCTCTATTTTATACATTGAGCATGAATTGATTTTGGTATTGATTGTGCTGACATGGTGCCGGAAAAAGACTAAGTCTTGCCACGGATCGAGGCCATGGAGGCAGCGTGGCTAAGGTTGGGATAGAGAAATTTTGCTTGGTGGTAGGCAAGATGGGAAGCCTCCACAAGCTGATCCCGTGATAACGTGGTGGTACCCCCACGGAACTCCGGGCCAACGCCAAGGAAATTGGGTATTTTATTAAAAAATTGTGAAAAAAAAATTCCTTTGTGGATCCTACCGACTACCATGGGTAGGAGGATGATTTTGGCAAACCCCAAAATTATTGAAAAGAAAATATAAAGCGTTTATTAAATTAGAAAATATGAGTCATGGAAAATTTGATATGAATTTCTGTTTTTTACAAATGATTTTGGCATTATACGGGAGTGAATTTCTATATGTGTTTGGCACAACTACCTTCATCCGTCATTCATTCTCAATATTCCATTGCCATCTATTCACTAAGAAATTTCTATGCACACTCCAGTCTTTCCTAATATTCTTTAGAAGAATCTTAGATTCGAAACATGAACTTTGATTTCTAGCAACGACTAAGGTCAAATTTTGAAAAGCGCATTTATGCATAACAAGTAAGATATGCGTAACAAGTAAAACATGATAGTATTATTATAAATGAGATTTACAATGACAGGTATCTGTGATGAAAATGATTCACTTCAGTAGGTTTTTATTTTGTTTGACGAGTTAATATTACTTTAGATAGAATGATTGATAATAGAGAGATTTTATACAATAATGCTTTGAGAAGATCTATATTTATCTAGGAGATGTTTTGTTGATTTAATCATTTTGATGATATAGTTTTGCCTAATAAAGGTTTACTTGTAACCCTAGGGAAGACTTATTGCTGTTCATGTTGGGAGCCCTTTCATATAATAATAAGCAGCTAGATTTTTAGAAAGAAATTGAAAGGGGTGGATCCAGAATTTTACCACTATTTGTGACTTTTAAATTTAGTAATTTTTTCTTAAAATACTTAAACATGGAGGAATAAAGCCTTGATTTTGTTATTTAGTAAGCATAGACCCTTAAATTTAATGATAGCTCAATCAGTTAGGGTAAATGAACTAGAGGAATTGAGGCCATCAAGTTGTTATGGGAGAAATCCAAATAATTAGGCTTTTTATTTCTCCAATTTCTACCGAAATGGAGCCATTGGGTTGATTAAAGTCGAGTGATCATGTTGAGGAAGAAACCTGGGAGCCCGAGGAAGTTATAAAGAGACAATACCCCCATTTGTTTGTTGTATAGCTTTCTTCTAGTTTCGAGGACGAAACTTGTTTTTAGGGAGTTAGAAAATATGTACTATTCATGAAATATATATATAATATTCCTCCGTTTATATATAGAGAAAAATTTTTATTTATATTGATTTTCGATTTTAGGGTCTTTAAATTGAAATTTTTGGTATATTTAAAGTATCTATATTTCCGATTTGAAGTTTATCTTATTTTGTTAAAAATTTGGAACCTTGGAAAATGAAGTGAGTATAAAAATATATATATGAATATTTGTTCATTTATTTATTTATTTATTTACTTATGTAATTATTTATAAATTTATTTTATAAAAAGAAATATATATAAAATAATAATAATAATAATAATAATAATAATAGTAATAATAATAATAATAATAATAATAATAATAATAATAAAAGAGGAATTAGGGTTAGAAAACCCTAACTCCCCTTTTCCCTCTCCCTCTTTATCTCCGTCTCTTCATCTCCCGCCGCCACCCTCTCTGCTCCGCCGCCCTCTCTGCTCCACCGCACACCGCCACCACCACCGCCCAACTCCCACTCTCTACCTCCCTCTCTGTCTCTCGGTTTTCCCTTTCTCTGTTTCCCTCTCTCTGTTTCTCTCTCTTTCTTTCTCACGATCTCCCACCCTCCTTCGATCGAAACCGATTCCCTCACTCTCCACCGCCATGCTCGGCCACTGCTCCACCTTCGCCACCGCCCGTTCATCTCTCTCTATCTCTCTATCTCTATGTATCTCACTCTCTGTCTCACTCTCTCAATCTCTCCCTCTCGCGACTTTTCCGCCGTGCTCCACCACGGCCGCCACTGCATACTGCCACAGCCACCACCGTCTGTCACGCCCCGAACCGGGATCGTGAACAGCCGCCGGTTGCCCTGGATGCCGGTTGTATTTTTACAAAAAATCGGACAAAACCTCCCCATAAATCGGAGGTCTCCCATGTACAAATAAACCTGTTTAATCCTGTAAAATTCAAAATCATCCTGTAATTAAAATAAAAAGAGTTATCCCGGCCTCACAACTCACCAACCACAGCAAACATCCAGGACAACGCCAGGCTAAATAAACTATCAGCAATCCTAGCCACAGACCTCTACTGTCATTTCCAACTAGAGCATGAGCAGCCGCCACACCGAACGAGTCTAAGTTTTTTTTATACAATTTATAATAATTTTCCCAAGTATCATTCTGTCTCTCTCTCTATCCCTATCTCTGTTCTCTCACTCTCTCCCTCGGTTATACTCTCTGCCTTTTTCCTCTTCCTGCACATGCAAACAATCTCTTCTCCTCTCCTGCGCGCGCGACCGTAGAGCCCTCTCCCTCTCCTTAGCTCGCTCACTTGCACGTGGGCCTCCTTGCTGCAACCCCAGCTAAAGCCCAAACCGTAGTTATCAACCAACCCTCGAAAACCCTAGGTTGCGGTTTCTTCATTACAGGTAAGGGCTGAGTCGGTTGTAGTTCTAGAGTTTTATAATTAGAATTAGAGTTAGCTACTAACATCGTTTCAAATTGGAAACATTTCAGGTTTTAGACTAATTCGACTGGCGAACGAAAGCTAGGTCTGCAATCCGAGGAACCCTAGGTGAGAGAAATGCAATCTCTTCAATATTTGAATTAATTTTATCGAATTTAGGTTGAAATTAGAATCGGAAGCTATATATATATATTCTGAAATATGTTAGATTCGAAAGAAATCTATTTTTCTGAAAATTTTGTATGAAATTATTTAGGTTAAGCTTAGGATTTGATATAAATTGGGCTGTGTAGCATGAAAGAATGTGTTAGATAATGATAGAGCTTTGTTTGGTTCATTTGTATAGCTTTCTTTGAAATTGGATTGAAATGTGCCTGAAAGATTAAAATGAAATTATGTAAATTCAAGAAAAATTAGAAAAATTGAGAAATATTGGGAATTAGGTCATTGGTGAGCCAAATGATTCGAAATTGATGAAACGAGAATCTAGAAAGGTGATTGTGTAAATTAAGGTTGTATTAATTAGACAAGAAAATTGAAAATCCTTTAATAGGCTTTTATTTGATGTTAAATTGTGATGATTTGATTAGGTTGATCTTTTTGGAGACTCGAGGAGTCAATTTAGATTAATTGTGGAAATAGGGAGTGATCACCCTCCCTAGAATGTGAGTGAGACTTTGACGTTTGCCATTAATTAAAAACCATGTTTTACAAATGCTTTTCAATGATATGATTCTACAAATGTATGATCATTAAAGTTTTGAATATTTTATGAAATATTTTGTGACCATTGGAGTGTCCCACCTCTTGATTCGGCGGATATGCATCCATGGTTTTGAAAATGTTTATTGTGCCACCCTTTGACATATTGACATGTTTTAATATTTCCATTTTATTGGCACACGGTTTTATGTGATTTTGATCTGAATATGTGTGTGGGCTGCATACCCGGCTGATATGATGGTATTGTTATATGCTTCCTATAGCATCCGTAGCTACGAAGGACATTTGGTAAAGGCACCCCTTGTGCCCGGATACGCTTCGGCCAGAGGTATCCGCCAAATCGTCATGTGTGTGGACGCATCCGGTTGACCCTCATCGGAAAGGAAGTGAGTACGGCTCTGTCTAGCACCGGGTGGGGTTCCATACACGGCCGACTATTTGTTTATGGGCTAGTTGGAGTAGCCTGTGGCCAACATTGGGGCAAAGAGCCATTTTTAATTCTTGTATTGTGAAAAACCCCCAATGCGCCCGTCCTTGGTCGAGGTAGACCATTGCCGGGGTTGTTTGATTGGCCGGCTCTTTATGACTTGATTTACATATTGGATGCATATGTTATTTTCTAATGTGTGCCTTGAGATATGTTATTTTTTTGAAACAACATGTTATTTTCGTACACTTGATATTGTGTTACAGGGTTTGACACTCCTATTGCATCCTCGATATTAATAGTACGATGTCAATCCCCTTACTTGCTGAGTATCCTCCCATAGATACTCACCCCTCACTTTCTTTCCCACAGGGTTAGTCTTGGATTGATGGAGAATTATTGTGATTAGCGTACATGCGCGTGGATTTGATATCACTGGGCTTGAGTATGGATTTTACCATTTCTTCCGCTATGATTATTGGTGATCTCGCTGTATATTAGAGATTTTAGTTTGATCAATATACTTATCTATTTATTTTATGGGATGACTGTATAAATTATGGATATTTATTCATGAAACTCTTATATTGACTTATTTCACTTGCATTGAGGTACTTGTAAATATTAAAAATGTCAACTTGGGAATTTGTTGTATATTTTTATAAAAGTTAGGTCCGCTCAGTGTAGCGGCTGCTCATACTCTAGTTGGGAATGACAGTAAAGGTCTGTGGATAGGACTGCTAGTATTGATGATAGCTTTGCGTTGTCCTGGTTGTCTATTGTGGATGTGGTTGATTGTTGTGAGGCCGGGATGGCCATTTATTTTTTTGACAGGGTGGATGTCCATTATACAGGTTAAATTGTACATGAGAGACCTCCGAATTATGGGGAGGTTCTGCCTGATTTTCTGTAAAAATGTAGTCGGCATCCAGGACAACGGGCTGCTGCTCATGACCCTGGTTCGGGGTGTGACAGGTACAATTCTCGGACAAGAAGGAAAGTCTAAGGATAATTATAAGGCTAGACTTGATCTTGAAGAGATGAGAATAAGAAAGGATCTACATGTATGTAAACAACTTAACTCTATGAACCTATTTCTGTCTAAAGCATGTTACCAAATGACCTTGCATGAGAAAGATGCATTTCTTAAGGTTTTGAAGAATTTAAAACTTCTGGATGAGTGCTCTACTAATATCTCTAGATGTGTTTAACTCAAGCAGCGGAAGTTAATAGGTTTAAAGAGTTATGACTGTTACATTTTAATGCAAGAGTTTCTTTCCATAGTAATTTGTGGATCACTGCCTGATAATGTTGCCTTTATTATCATTAAAATTTGTAACATTTTAAAATGTCTTTGCTCTAGGGTACTTGACCCATGAGAACTTCAACAACTAGAGGTATTAGTTCCACAAATTATGTGTGAACTTGAAAAAATTTTCCCTCCTTTATTTTTTACCAGCATGATACATTTGATCGTGCACTTGACAAGTGAAACAAGGATTGGTGGACCCGTAACATATAGGTGGATGTATCCAGTTGAAAGATAAATTTATTTAATAATCATGCTTATTTTATTTAACAATTGTCATGCATATGTATTTATTATATGTAATACTGTGTACAGATATTTGCTTCAACTCAAGTCCTATGTATTAATAGAGCACGGCCTGAAGGTTCAATTACAGAAAGATACATAGCAAACGAGTGCTTACTATTCTGTTCAAGATATTTAGATGGAGTTGAAACAAGGTTTAATCATCTATTGCAGAATAATGACAACTAGATTACATTTGGAAAAGATGAGTCTACTATTGGAAGACCTTTGGGAATAAGGATACATAAAAGACAAAAAAGAATATCTTGAATTCGTTTTGATGAGAAATCATTACAGCAATGCCATAAATACATACTATTCAACAGTGAATCGATTGCCTCATTTAGACTGTAAGTATACATTGTGATAATATTATAATAATAATGTATATCAATTTTAAACTCTAATATCTATTGTTTCATATGAAGGGAACATATGCAACATGTTCGAAGAACAAATCGGGGGAAGAAGTTAAATACTTTCCAAATTGATAAACTTCACAGCCAAGACTTTAATATATGGTTTAGTCGTCGTGTAAGTATCAATAGGCAATTATTTTTAGTGTTATTAATTTCTTATATTTACATGATTTCTTTTCCAGGTTACGAATCCAAAATACCCCAGAGAGATTACAAATGAAGTTAAATGGATTGCTCGTGGACCAAATCCATTGGTTAGAAATTACAATAGATATGTAATCAATAGATATCGATTTCATGTAAAAGATCACGAGAAATGCCTTCAAACTCAATTCCGGTATTATTGTAGCAGTGGATAACATTAGCTATGCAAGTGCCAAGGATAAAAGGCCCACCCAAGGTAAAGTTAATTATTATGGAATCTTACGACAAATTATTCAAGTAAACTATAATGGGATGTATACCTTTGTGTTATTTCGGTGTGATTGGGTCGATCTACAACGAGGATGTAAGAAGGATAGATTTGGCTCAACACTTTTGAATTTCCCCTATCTGAATCATACGGGTACCGATTTACTGGATGATCCTTATGTGTTGGCATCTCAAGAAAAAATATATTTTATGTAGTTGATGAAAGACATAAAGGATAGCTTATTGTAAAACATATCAAAGTTAGAGATGAATTTGATATGGGTGATGAAAACATAAATCAATATCTAAATTCAGAAAGTAACCTCTTAGACAATCAGGTATGGATTTGGACTAATCTTCAAGATGGAGATGGAGGAGATGAATTAACACACATGAATGACGATTGTGATGAGGTTGATAGAGTAGGATGGGATGTGTATACATTATAATGTAATGACATTTTATTTATGTGATCATTAATTCATTTTTTCTCTATTCTTATTTTGGTTCATAATATAATGCATTTAAGATAAGAAATAATAAGTGATAACAAGAGCTAATAATGCATGATATGAATTGATATTATGGTTATAATGTATGCATGATAACAAATGGTAATTAGTGAATGATACACAGTGATGTGATTATAATATATGATAATAAGTAATAACAACATGGTAACAGGTAATAATAGAGTGATATGACTATAATGGATGGTAACAAGTGATAATAACAAGTAACAAGTCAGGTAACAAGTTGTTAAATTACATTAATGAAATGTAGTAATATGAAATATAGTAATAGTTTAAATAATGATATATTATTAATTACAGGATTTTAAATTATAAGTATTATATAATATAATATTAATTAATATTAATTATCAATGAAAAAAATTAAAAAAATAAAGAAGAGCCGAGGCTGGAACCTGCCCTCATCCCCGGGCGCCCACGCACGTTGGGCTTGACACCCTCCCCCATGCGTGGGCGCCCACGCAAGCAGGAGGCTGGCACCCGTCCCCTGCGCGGGTACCCGCCCACATAGGTTGCGGGCGCCTGCACACTTGCGCGGATGCCCGAGAATGGAGACACCAACGCTATGTGCACATGTTACAATCTATTATTATATTATTATATATACATATAGTACGAATATAATTTTTTAATTACAATTATATATATTAATATTAAATTACTATTAACATTATATATTACTATTACATACTACAAATATTAATACTATCTATTACAACTATTTATTACTATATTTTATTTTATATTACTATACATTAATACACATTACTATATATTACTAAACTTCAATTATCAATTTAAAATAATCCATTGAAGTTAGATATATAGAAGTAATATTTAAAATAAGCAATTTAGGATAAACTTAATTAAGTTATCAATATTATATAATATTATATGGAAATAAAAAATTATTAAAAAAGTTAAAAATTTATATTAATTATCATTATTATATAATTATATATAAATTGAAAAAAAGAATGAAAACATTAATATTATTTTGAATTTCTAATTTAAAGACACATTAATTGATTAATTAATTAATTAATTGATTGATTAATAACTTTAATCAATTAAAAATATTTTTCTACTCTCTTATTTATTTTGCTTGCTTTTTACTTGATTTTGCATTTTTTATCATATCATGCCTTCCATTTGTATTTAATACCACAAGTATATTTTTTTAATTTGCATCTAATTTGCATCATAGAGTAGATATGAATAGATGAAAGATCTAGTGAAATCTTATCTATTTTATTAGTTATGCATATTATCAAGTGATAAGTAGTAATAAAGTGATAATAAGTGGAGACTATCTCATAAAAAAATAGGTTTTGGTGATAAAAATTTAATTTAAAAATAATTTGATAATAAATTTTAAATTAAGTGCGTTTCGATTATATTTAAAGTTACTTATTCCGGTAAAAATTGAAAAAATTGTATGAAATTACTTCTAAGAAAAGACTTGTGAATGAGAAAAATATGAACTGACTAAATGGTAAGGATTGTAATGTAAAAAAAGACGGGTCAAGTGTGAAAAAGAAAAATATGAGGCATGATAATGGTAATGATTGTAATGTAAAAAAAGTGGGTAAAGTGTGAAAAAAGCACAGTAATGAATCGAGAGCGCATAAAAAATGTGAAAAAAATTACCAAAAAAAAGGTGGGGTTTGAAATTGACGGATTTTCAATTGTCTATGAAAATCTAATCCTAAATATATTACATTAACTTCAAAACTTCTCTTTCCCTCAAAACTTTTCTTTCCCTCATACCTCTCTTTAAAACTCTCAAAAACCCTCAAAATCAATAGAAATTTTAACTCAATTTTCAATTAAACATATTTTTAACCAAACTTTCACTATATTATAAACACCATGTACTAAAAAATTTTAAATATTTTCAACAACTATGTAACAGGATGAACTAAATGCCTGGATGAGTATCGTCATAAGTATAATAACAAGTGATACTTACCAAGTCCTAAAATTGTATTACATGGGATATACAAATATCAAATGTAATAATAGTTTAGATAATAATATATTATTAATTACAATATTATTAGTAATTATGAATATTATATAATATAATTAATTATCAATGAAAAATTAAAAAAATAAGAATTAATAATAATTATTAAGAGTCAACCCACACTGGCATCCACCCCATGCGCGGGCACCCGCTGACGATTGGCGCACAAATGGGGCACCAGCCTATGTCCATCTTACTATACATTACTATGTATTACAATCTATATTATATTATATGTTACTATATCATATGTATATATTAGTATAATATATATTAGTTTTATATAACTATTAGCATATACAATATTTTTTTTTAATTACAATTAGTATGTAATATACACTAATATTAAATTATTACTATATATCAATACTATATATTACTATATATTATTATATATTACTATACATTACTATACATTACTATAAATTACTAGGTAATTGAAGTGAATGTATTATTGTGTATTACTATATATTACTATATTACTTATTGTATATAAGTATTATGATATATTAGTATATTAGCATTTATTTAATTGCAATTACTATACTACTATACATTACTATTACTAACTATTGTGAAATTATTCAATATTATATTACTTTATATAGAACCAAAAAATTTAAAAAAAAAATAAGAAGAATTCATATTATTTATCAATATTATATAATTTTATATAAATTTTAAAAAAATGATAACATTAATATTAATTTGAATTTTAAAGTTGATATTTAATTTAAAGAAATATTAATTAATTAATTAATAAGTTTAATCAGTTCTCTTATTTATTTTATTTGTGCAAAGGCAAAAGCATTTGTATTTACTGCATTCCATTTGTATTATTAGCTATTATGCATAGGTGGTAATAAACTGGTTATAAGTAAATCTTATCTCATAAAAAATTAGGTTTTGATGTTAAAAATTTATTTTAAAAATAATCTAATAATAAATTTTAAATTAAGTGGTATTTTGACTGACCTAATCATGTAAAAATTAAACAAATTATATCAACATGGTATAAAATCAACTTAAGGAAAGACATGTGAACGATTAAAAATATGAAAAAAAAAATGAAATGATTACAATAATGGTAAGAATTGTAATGTAAAAAAGGTAGATAAAGTGTGAAAAAAGCGCTGGCAATAAAAGAGCGGGTAAAAATGTGAAAAAAAATTGGCAATAAAAAAAAGCATACTTTGAAATTGGTGGGTTTGCAATCTAAGTATAAATATATTATATTAATTTCAAAAATTTTCTCTCTCAAAACTTTTCTTTCCCTCAAAGCTTTTCTTTTACTCAAAGCTCTCCTCAAAATTCTCAAAATCAATAAAAATTTTTTCCTCAAAAGCTTTTCTTTCCCCCAAAACTCTTCTCGAAACTCTCAGAGTCAATAAAAATTTTAAGTCAGTCAAAAAATTTTTAACCCTTATTTTCAACTTAACACATTTTTAACTAAACTCTCACTATAGTCTAAATACCATCTATTAAAAAATTTTAAATATTTCCAATAACTATGGGACGGGACAAACTAAATACCGGATGAGCATTGTTGTAACAAGTGATAAAATATGGTAACAAGTCTTAAAATTGTATTACATGGAATGTACAAATATCAAATGTAATAATAGTTTAGATAATGATATATTATTAACTACGTTATTAGTAATTATGAATATTATATAATATAATTAATTATCAATGAAAAATAAAAAAAAATAAGAATTAATATTAATTATCGACAGCTAACCCACACTGGCGCCCGCCCCTATTCGCAGGCGCCCGCGCACACAGGGGCCTGGCACTCACCTCCATGCCCGGGTGTCCACACACGCAGAGACCTGGTGCCCGCTCCCATGTGCGGGCGCCAGCGCAAGTGGGTGCCTGGCGCCTGTCCCCTTGCGCAGGTGCCTACCCACACAGGGCGCTGGCGCCTGCACACTTACGTAGGCGCTCGTGAATGGGACACCAGCCTTGTGCTTAGTACGCATTACAATATATTACAATCTATTAGTATATTATATTATATATTACTGTATTAATAATATATATTTGTATTATATAACTATTAGCATATACATTAGCATATGATAACGATATATTTTTTTTAATTAGAATTAAATTACTATTAGTATTATATATTACTACTACATACTACATACTATTATATATTAATACTATATATTACTATAATATATAATAATATATTACTATATATTACTACACATTACTAAAAATTACTATATTGGTTATATTGGTAATTTGAGTGATATTACTATATATAATATATATATTGGTAATTGGTGTGGTAATATATTATTATGTATTACTATATATTACTGCTATATATATAAAATATAAAATAGTATTATATTATATATTCTTCTTGTATATTAGTATTTATTTAACTACAATTACTATATTATTATATATTATTATTATATTATTACTATATACTACTACTAACTATTGTGAAATTACAATCTCCACTTCAATTACCAATTTAAAATTATGATAGATATACAAGAGTAATATTTAAAATAAGCAATTTATGATCAATATTATATAATTTTATTTGGAACCAAAATATTTCAAAAAAAAAAGTGAATAATTCATATTATTTATCAATATTATATAATTTTGTATAAATTTCAAAAAGAAAAATAACATCATTAATATTAATTTGAATTTCAAAGTTGTTACTCAGTTTAAAGACAAATTAATTAATTAATTAATTAATAAGTTTAATCAACTCCATTATTTGTGCAAAAGCATTTGCATTTGCTGCCTTCCATTTGTATTTAATGTGACAAGTTATAAATATATTTTACATATTTCTTGAATTTGCATCTAATTTGCATTATAGAGATGTATCAACACATGATGAATGAATATGGTCATATCTATTTTATTATTAACTATTATGCATAAGTGGTAATAAAGTAGTAATAAGTGGATCTTATTTCCCAATAAATTAGGTTTTGATGATAAAAATTTAATTTGAAAATAATCTAATAATAAATTTTAATTTAAGTGGAGTTTTAACAATATTTTAAGTTACTTAATCTAAAAAAAATCATAACAATTACATGAAATTTCACGAGTTGTAAAAATTATATAAAATCATTCTCACGAGTTGTAAAAATTGTATAAAATCAATCTAAAAGGAAATGTATGTGAGCAACTCAAAATATGAAAAATATGAAATGACTAAAAGTATAAAAAATATGAGACACGGGTGCTAAACAAAGATAAGGATTGTAATGTAAAAAAAGGCAGGTAAAAAAAGTGCGGATAATGAAAAGAGAGTGGGTAAAAATTGTGAAAAAAATCACGAAAAAAAATGGCGGGCTTTGAAATTGGCAGCCTTCGCAATTTTCTCTAAAAATCTAATCCCAAATATATTATATTAACTTCAAGCTTTTCGTCCCGTCAAAAATCTCCTCAAAGCTCTCAAAATCAATAAAAATTTTAACTCAAAAAAATTTTCAACTAAACACACTAGACACCATCTACTGTGCGATGAGTATTTAAAAAATTTCCAGTAACTATGGGACGAACTAAACGCCGGATGAGTATTGTAGCTGACCGTGAAGAATCACAACAATCCCAACAAATTCAATCCGAAGAAAACCAATCTTGCGAAGATGTTACCTCAGGTTACCAATCATTTTAATTTGAGATTTTATATTAACATGCTATCAAATAATTATCAATTTTTTAATTTTTTTCAGTAGTTGTCAAGAAATGTAGAGGCCCAACGCACTATCAAGATGTTTAAGATTTAAAAAAAGGACAGTGTATGCTAGTTGAAATGAACGAATTAAATCAACCAATAGGAATTGATGGTACAATTTTTACCAGATTTCTTGGCTCTATAGTTAGAGTGCATGTCATTGCTCCAATAAACTATAAAACTCGGTGCGACATACCAATGGAGTATAAAGAAGACATGTGGAACATTGTATAGGTATCTAGTAATCTATTTTTATTACTCAACGGGTAGATGGAAAAACTGATATACTAATTTTATTTCTTACATATTTCTTTTATTTTAATTGTAATCAAAGATTACTTTCAAACCACTCAGCGATGATACTAAGAAATGGGTTATTGGAAATTTGTTTGAAAATGGAAGAGTTTTAAAAATTCTTTGAAATCAAAATGGTTTGATGATTCACTTTGAATAGATGAAAATATCAAGAGAATGGAAGATGAAAGGGTTGATCCAAATCAGTAGAAGGAGCTTGTTAGTTTCTGGTTAAGTGATAAAGGAAAGGTACAAATGCAATTTACTATATAATCCACTATACAAATCCATTTGTTATTCTGATACTTTTTTCTCTGTGCCAGGAAATTAGTAAAAGAAATTCAGAATGTCGCTCAAAATTGACTGATCCATATTGCTTAGTATCAAAATCATTTGCAAAGCTCATACATGAAAAGGTATAAAGAATTCATATTTCATTTACTTGTAATTAATTACAATTAATTTTAGCCATTTAACATTTCAAAGTGTAGTTTGTTTTTTTATTATAGATGACACAATCTGGGAGGAAACCTTTTAGTGCTGAACTTTATATTACATGTAGAATATGATCAGATGATAGTTTAGTTTCTACAAAAGCATTAGAACTTGTGGTATGGATGATCATATTTTTATGTTATTCTAATTGATTTATTTATACGATATTGACATTTGATTCACCTTACTTTTTACTTCTTACAGGAAATGATGAAGAGTGGAATGGAGTCTAGTGAAGAAGTGCAAACAGAAAGTTCCAATTTGTCTTGGGAAAGTGATATTGTATCTAAAGTTAAAGGGCCTGATTCAAAGGGAAGAATTAGATGTATGGGAAAGGTTACAACTCCGCATGTGCATTCAACTAAAGTTGAGAACGAAGATATGACTATTACGATGGAATGTTTAATGGAACAAAATCACAATATTAGTAATTTGGTCAGCAATGTTCTTATGCATGTTGCTACACATGCTGGAAGTGGACAACAAAATGAATTGATGAACTTGGTTAATGAAGCAAGGCTTATTGTTGGTGTTCAGGCATGAATGTCATTTCTCTGGTCATCATAATCTTACTATTTTCACATTAATTTTTCAATAATAATCCAAATTATTTATATTGTTAAATTCCTTTAATACCAGATACTAGTAGTGCAAATAGAAATCAACCATTATCATCAACACCTGACTCCATCCCACGGGGTAATGTTTTCATTTATAACCATTCTTTACATTATTTACAATGCCACTATGTAATTATATTAACTTCACTTTTTCATTAATAGATCGACAGGAAGAAAGATTGTGATAAACTAGTTGGTCACTGCTCTGCTTAGTTTTGGAATTATGGTGGCATTGTGCCCTCCAAATTGTGATGGTAATATTTTTGGTGATCAAAGTGAATATTTTTTGTTTTATTTTTGGTTTCACCCATGTTTATTGTTTCATTTTTGGTTTCACCGTCTTAGTAGAAGACATGTTGTTGTGGGAAAGGAATCTTTTTTTTTCTTTTGGTCTTATATGTATTACTCAATCTAATGTATTAGTCAATCTCGCATATTAATACAATTCTAATTATACTTATATTATTTTTATAATTATTTTATACTCTCTTAAATTTAAAACCATGCCATTATTGATGTAATTATTGATATCATATCATGTAGTGATTTCCTATCACTTGTGGTAACTAAAACTTATGTAAGAGGTTGGTAACTTAACTTGTGGTAAGAGGTGGGTAAGTGATGATGCAAGGTTGTAATTTTCCTAATACTTGTGCCATGTAATTTTTCAAACTATTTCTTAACACTATGGCAACCGATGATAAAAAATTGTAACATTTTCTATGACATGGTAACCGTTGATAAAAAGGTACTAACACGTGGTAACATTCGATAGTAACAAATTGTAAAAAATAGTAACACAAAAAGATAGTAACACATGGTAACCTACAATAAAGCTACTAACATTTTCTAATACGTGATAACCTACTATTTCCTAACACATGGTATGATAAAAATAATAACATTTTCCAACACATATGCTCATGGTAGCACATGGTAACCTATTATAAAAACATTAACATTTCTTAACACTAAGTAACCGAGGATAAAGTAATACATATGTAACCCGACCATAAAGGTTGTAAAATTTTCTATCACTTGTGAACCGATGATAAAAAATAGTGACATTTTCTAACACTAGTGTAACTAAAATAAAAGTTAAAAGTATAATAACATTTGGTAACACATGGTAACCGAAGAAAAAGAGAATAACATTTCCTAACACTACTAGTAACCAACGATAAAGGTTATTAACATTTTTTAACACATGATAACCGATGCAGTAACATTTTCTAACTTAATGGTAATCGACAATGAAAATAGTAATATCTCATAACATATAGTAACACCAATTATAAAATCAATAATATTTCCTAACCCAATGCTAATCGCGGATGAAAATAGTAACATCTCGTAATATATGGTAATCGATGATAAAATCAGTAACATTTCCTAAGTCAATGGTAACCGACGATGAAAATAGTAATATTTCGTAACACATGATAACTTGATAAAATCAATAACTTTCCTAACTCAATGATAATCGACGATGAAAGTAGTAACATCTCATAATATATGATAATCGATGATAAAATCAATTACTTTTCCTAACTCAATGTAACCGTCGATGAAAGTAGTATAATCTCTAACACATGGTAATCGATGATAAAATCAGTAATTTTTCCTAACTCAATAGTAACCAACGATAAAAGTAGTAATATCTCGTAACATATGATAACCGATAATAAAATCAGTAACCTTTCCTAACTTAATGGTAATCGACGATGAAACTAATAACATCTCGTAACATATGGTAAGCGATGATAAAATCAGTAATTTTTCCTAACATGATGGTAATCGACGATGAAAGTAGTAACATCTCGTAACATATGATAATCGATGATAAAATCAGTGATCTTTTCTAACTTAATAGTAACCGACGATGAAAATAGTAACATCTTGTAACATATGGTAACCAATGATAAAATCAATGACTTTTCCTAACATAATGGTAACCGATGATAAAAATAGTAACATCTTGTAATATATGGTAACCGATCATAAAAATTCTAATTTTTCCTAACACTCTATTAGTTGACGATAAAACCACTAATTTTATCAATATTTTTTTACTGTCACAATATATACATGACATGCTATAACGGTAACTCAAACCATTAGTATACACCTATCCCGACTGGTGTATACCTAACTGATAGTCCATCCGTTGGAGAATATTTTACTGATGATTTTAGTGCATTTTGTTGACGGTTTTTAACCGTCTGAATAGTGTATTTATTTTGTAGTATCAAAACACCAAGAAACCAAAAGTGCCTAGAATAATGCAGTGTTCAGTTCAATTTAACTTGGTATCCCAACGTTCAGTTCTTTAAGTATATGCTGAAAAATTCTCAGGTCCTACACTCAATTGACTGAATTTCAAAAGTGACCTAGAATAAGAAATATAGAACTTATGATAAAAAAACATCAAATTATGCAATAGGTTTATGCAAGTAAGTGACAATGTGTGCGTATGTGAGAGAGAGAGAGAGAGAGAGAGAGAGAGAGAGAGGAGAGAGAGCTTACAGAAGGATAGAAGAGAAGATGAAGAGACCTTGAGGTCAGTTGCTCATTGCCAATTAGAGGGATGCATCATTAGTTTGATTTGGTGTATAGGCGAATCTAGCAAGGACTCCTAATAGAGATTAGTGATGAATCTGGAGTGAAGATGAAGATCAACGGTGAAAGAAGATCAGCTAGGGCAAACCCATTTTTTGGTATTGGTATTGGCAACAAGTGGCTAGGGCAAGCGACGATGAAGATCGGGGAGGTAAAAAATGATGAAGGCTGTTGAGATCAGAGAAAGTCAGTGATGGCAACGAGTGGCTACGGTAAGTGAAGGTTTCAACGATAAGTGGCGAAACATGTAGCTAGGGCAAAGATATCGCAAAGAGGGGCTACGAGCGGCTAGGGCAAAGATATCACGAAGTGAAGGAAAACAAAAAGAAAAGGAACAACTTAAAACACTTAGCGATGAAAAGCTCTTGAATCAGCGACGGATAGACTAGTCATCATTGATTTCAGCGTGAATAGCATTTCCTGTCGCTGAGATCAACGACGGATAACCTCGATGGATAGCATTTGCTATCGTTGATCTCAGTGACGAATAACTTTCCCATCGCTGATCTTAGTGATGGATTGCGTTACTGTCACTGATCTTAGCAATAAATGGTCTTTTTGTCGCTGATCAGCGATGGATTTCACTTCCGTCGTTGAACTTAGCAACGGATTGCGTTCCCATTGCTGAAAAGAGGATACACACTCAATATGTTACATTTTTATTTTTATAATTTTTAAGTGATTTTTATTTTTGTATTTTTAAGTAATTATTTTTTTATATTAAAAAATATATATATTTCAAATATTTTTTCAAATATATATTAAAATTTTAATATATATTATTATTTTTCAAATATTTTTCTTTTTGTGTCAAAAATATATTATATTTTTCTTTTTGTATTTTTAACTAATTATTAGTTTTATTTTAGACGATTATCATCTATATTTACAACTCAATATTTTAAGAATAATATTAGAGAAATTAAATTAGTTAAGAATCAAATGATCTAGATTTATACTTGACGACGAAAATGATATCCGTCACTAAGATAGCGATGAATCACAAAATCCGTCGCTAAGTTAGCAACGGATCCTGAGATCCGTTGCTAAATTAACGATGGATTAAAAATACGTCACAAAATTTAGTGACGGATTTAACTTTCTGTCGCTAAATCTATCCAATTTTTTCTTTTATTTTTGAAATTATCATTTTATATTTCATTTTATTATTTTTTCTTTTATTTTATTATTCTTTTGTTTTATTTTATTATTTTATTATTCTTTTTATTTTTTATTTTATTCTTTTAAAACCCTAGAAGAGTCTGTAAACAGATGGTCATCTCTTACATTTCACTTTCCCCATCCTCTAGAAACTATTATCTAATCTACTTTCCGAAAAACATGGATCATTGGACGTGGATGTTCGATCCACTGTCTGATTGTTTCGAAATCTTGTATAGAGTTTCAATCTACTATCTTCCTTGCTGATGATGATGACGATAGAAGATGAATGGCTAAACTTTCGAAGGTGATTGAACTATTAATGATAGAAGCGAATGGGCAGAGGAGACGAAGAACACAAATGGTGAACTCAATAGCAACAGCTGATGAAAAATTATTTGTTTGAGAGTAGCTGATTTATTTATTGTCGAAAATTGTCAATTTGGTGAGAATTATAATATTCACTATGTATTCAACTTGATTTTATTATTCAGAAAGGGTCAAGATGAGTGACACGATTGAAAATGTTTCATAATAGAGTGTAGACAGAATTTAATCAAGAAATTAGTTATGAATTTTGAAGTAAAGATATAAATTTGTAACGAATTTAGTTACGAATATTTTTTTTTATGTCTAATTAGCGACGACTTTAGCCACGAATATTGGAGTCTGTTGCCAAATTTTGCTTTGAAAATATTGTCATGGCTAATTAGCGACGATTTTAGTCATAGCTGATCCTAGAATATGCAAAGATTGCAGAAGTGCTCTCGGCAGAGGGAGAGCAAAGCATGCGACGCGTGAGCAAGGAAGAGAGAGGCAAAGTTGTCGCGTGCGAGAGGGGAGAGGAAAAGAGAGCGAAAGCTCTCTGTTCGCACGGGAAAGAGGGTGCAGAGGGAAATAGACGGAGAGATAGGAAGAGTGACGATGGAGAGTGAGAGAGATAGCGCAATAGAGAGAGAAAGAGATCGCGCGATAGAGAGAGAAAGAGAGCGAAATAGAGAGGGAAAGAGAGAGAGAGATAGAGGGTGGCAGCAGATGGCGGGTCGCGGCGAAAGCAGTGACGAAGGGGAATTGAGTGGGAGAGAGAGACAGATTCGAGAAGAGAGAGATTGAGAGAAAGAGAGAGAAACAGTGAGAGAGAGAACCGAGAGGGAAAGATAGAGAGGGAGAGTGGATCGAAGATGGTGGTGACGTGTGGTGGTGGTGGTGATTAGCGGCAGAGGGAGGCAGTGGAGAGGGAGAATGGCCGCGGGAGAGGAAGAGACGGAGAGAGAAAGAGGGATAGGGTTTTCTAACCCTAATTCCTCTTTCTCTCTCTGTTATTATTATTATTATTATTATTATTATTATTATTATTATTATATATTTATTTTTATAAAATAAATTTATAAATAATTAAATATTCATCTATATATTTTTATATTCACTTTACACTACAAATCGAAAATACAGATACTTTAAATATACCAAAAATTTAAATTTAAAGACCCCAAAATCGAAAATCAATATAAATAAAAATCTCTCTATATATATAAACTGAGGAATATTTTATATAATTCATGAACAGGACACTAGTACGGACAACGCAATGTCGGTGTTACATTTTTTAACCCCCTAAAAATAAGTTTCGTCATCGAAACTAAAAGAAAGCTATACAGCAAACAAATAGGGGTACTGTCTCCTTATAGCCTCCTCGGGCTCCCAGGTCTCCTCCTCGACTTGGTCACTTCTCCACAAGACCCTGACCAATAAAACTTCCTTGCACCGTAGTTTTCTGACTTGCTGATCTAGAATAGCCACGGGCTGAACTGGAAGACTGAGACCCTCTCGCAACTCAACAGGTGGAGGTTCAAGTACATGAGAATGATCAGTTAGGTACTTCCTGAGTACTGAGACATGAAAGACGTCATGAATATGGGATAGTTCATCTGGCAGCTCCAATCTATATGCCACACTCCCGACCCTCTCAAGGACACGGAAGGGCCCAATATATCTAGGGCTCAGCTTGCCCCGCTGCCTAAACCGTATAACTCCCTTCAAAGGAGATATCCTCAAGAAAACCATATCTCCCTTGGCAAACTCAAAAGGTCGCCGCCTACGATCGGCATATGCCTTCTGTCTGTCCTGGGCGGCTCTCATCCACTCACGGATGACCTTAACCTTATCATTCATTTCCTCAATCAACCCAACACTACTGAGACGTTGCTCTCCGACCTTATCCCAACATACCGGGGTGCGACACTTCCTGCCATATAATGCCTCAAATGGTGGCATCCCAATACTGGCCTGATAACTGTTATTATATGCAAATTCGACCAGTGGAAGGTGCCGATCCCAACTACCCCTGAAATCCATCACACATGCTCTCAGCATGTCCTCAAGGGTTTGAATGGTCCTCTCTAACTGACCATCTGTCTGTGGATGATAGGCTGTGCTAAAACTCAGCCTCGTGCCCATTGCCTCTTGCAACTTAGGCCAAAACCTGGAAGTAAACCTCGGGTCCCTGTCTGATACTATTGACATAGGAACACCATGCAGCTTGACTATCGTATCGACGTAAAGACGTGCCAAGGTCTCCAAAGGATAGTCGCTGCCAATAAGAAGAAAATGTGTGGACTTGGTGAGTCGATCTACAATCACCCAAATGGCATCATGCCGTGATGAAGTCCACGGTAGCCCTGTCACAAAATCCATAGTAATGTGATCCCTCTTCCACTCAGGAATGGGTAGGGGCTGTAATATACCAACTGGCCGCTAATGTTCGGCCTTCACCTGCTGGCAAACTAGAAATCTAGCCACAAAGTCCGCAATTTCCCGTTTCATGCCGGGCCACCAATGACTCTTCCGAATGGTCCGATACATCTTGGTACCACCCGGATACAATGCATACGCAGAGGAGTGTGCCTCCTCAAGTATGGCCATGTGGAGATCTGTATCAGCGGGAATACAAACCCGCTCGCTGAACATTAACAATCCATCATCTCGGACCCTGAAGTCTCCGCCCTCAGCTTTGCGGACTCTATCCGCAATACCCTAAAGCTCCTCATCTGTACTTTGAAGCTCTCTGATACGGTCGAACAAAGTTGGCCTGACCTCAAATCTGGCCAATAAGCCTCCCTAATCATCACTAGTCAAACTGACTTCTAAGGCTCGGAGTCTTACTAAACAAGAAAGGTATGCTTTCTCTGTCGACTGTGAGGATGAGCTGACTTCCGACTCAAGGCATCTGCAACAATATTCGCATTGCCCAGATGATAGTCAATAATGAGGTCATAATCCTTGAGAAGCTCTAACCATCTCCTTTGTCTCAAATTTAGCTCCTTTTGGGTAAATAGATACTTCAAACTTCTGTGATCTGTAAATACTCTGCAGGTCACCCCATAAAGATAATGTCGCCATATTTCAATGCGAAGACTATGGCTGCCAATTCCAAATCATGTGTCGGGTAGTTAACCTCGTGTTTCTTCAGCTGTCGTGAGGCATATGCAATAACCCGACCATCCTGCATCAGAACACAACCCAATCCTTGTTGACTAGCATCACTGTACACTGTGTATTCCTGACTACTAGTGGGAAGGGCTAAAATAGGAGCAGAGGTCAACCGTTGTTTGAGCTCCTGAAAGCTCGCCCCACAACGGTCATCCCAAACAAACTTAACCCCCTTCCGGGTCAATCTAGACAACGGAGCAGCTATCCGGGAAAATCCCTCTACAAATTTGCAACAATATCCGGCTAAACCGAGAAAATTATGGATCTCGGTAACTGTTTGTGGCTGCTCTCACTTCAATATAGCCTCAACCTTTCGCAGATCAACATAAATACCCTCCGCAGAGACAATGTGCCCCAAAAATCCTATCTGTCTCAATCGAAACTCACATTTCGAAAATTTGGCATATAACTGCTTCTCACGGAATATCTGCAATACCACCCGAAGGTGCTAAACATGATCTTCATCACTCCGTGAATACACCAAGATGTCATCGATAAATATGATGACAAATTGATCTAAGAAGTCGTGGAAGACTCGGTTCATCAGATCCATAAAAGCGGCTGGGGCATTAGTCAACCCAAACGACACGACCAAAAACTCATAATGGCCGTATTGGGTGCGAAAGGCTGTCTTGGGCTCATCTTCGGCCCAAATCCTCAACTGATGATAACCCGAACGGAGATCAATCTTAGAGAAAACCCTGGCTCCCTGCAGTTGATCAAATAAATCATCGATACGTGGCAGGGGATATCTATTTTTGATGGTGGCTTTGTTCAACTGTCTGTAATCCACACAAAGCCGAAGTGTATCATCTTTCTTCTTACAAACAGCACCGGAGCGCCCCAGGGTGAAGTGCTTGGGTGAATAAACCCCTTGTCTAGAAGTTCCTACAACTGAACCTTAAACTCTCTCAGTTCAGTAGGCGCCATTCTGTATGGCGGAATAGAAATAGGAGTGGTCCCCGGTACTAGATCAATCTCAAAATCGAACTTCCGAACTGGTGGTAATCCGGGAAGCTCCTCGGGGAATACATCTGGAAACTCCTGCACCACAGGGACATCCTCAAGTCTTGGTCCCTCAGCGGTGGTGTCAACAACATAAGCCAGATAAGCCGTGCACCCACAGCACACCATGCGTCTGGCCTTCATAACAGATATAACACAGCGGGGTAATACCCGTCTCTCACCCCAGAACGTCAACGATGGCTGTCCGGACCTCCGAAACTCAACCTCCTTCGTAAAACAATCCACAGAAGCCTGATGTAAACTCAGCCAATCCATCCCCAGGATGGCATCAAAATCCGTGATAGGGAGCGGAATCAGGTCTACCTCTAATATCGCTTCCTCAATACAGACCTCACAGCCTCTATAGACTGTATCTCGAATGATATGCTTGTCAAGAGGAGTGACTACCATAGTCTCCTCATCAATTGGCAAGAGAGGCCTATAGAATGGCAAGCGAATGTGTCGCTCACATATGAAAAATTTGACCCGGTATCTGTAACACCAACTCTCGATGTATTATGCTGTACTCCATTCAAGTATATGTACATATATATATATATGTGATGTTCTGAGTAGTAAACTTCACTCAAAATTTTTTGCGATTTTCTTCTCTATCTAAATTCGCGCTCGTTAACTCTATGTTTTGAAAAGCGTGCCCGAAAACCCTAATTCGGGCGAGGTGAGATTCGAGCGAGCAAACGATCTCAGTTTTACATAGGATCAGTTCCATTAGATTCAGAGTATCGTAATTGGCCAGTGAGGCTACTTGCACGCATTTCCGTGTCGTGCCAGAAATTGAGCCCAGGGGTAGCATGAATAGTGCACCATGGACCCAAAATGAAGGGTCATTGGGCCATTTTGAGATTTACCCGTGCAATTTCATTTCTAATGAAATTTCACATGCCAAATTGACTAAAAAGGTTAAGCAAGCCCGAATTTCAGGAATTCTCATACGTTTACTGGGAAACGCTCGGTGTGCATTCACCCGAAGGCTAAGAAATTACTTCCATCAGGCCAAATTAAATTCTAGCCGTGCGAAATTGCTGAAATTTCACAAGGAAGCCTAAATTAGGCTAAGTTATGATTTTCCTAATACAAATCATAATTCTGAGAGATTCCCGAAATTTGCTCGGCACGTAGGGAAATTGACCCTACCGAGCAAAAAAATGAAATCCACGCGTGCGAAATTGACGCTGTGAGATTTACGTGTGGCAAATATGTTTTAAAGATGATTGCTCTAAGCAGAAGGGTGAAATTTGAGCAATTGCCCGGAGAAGGCCCGTAACCCCAGAATTTTCGCCGAATAAACACTTATTCTAGACAGAATTGAAATTTGTCCAAGCAAACGGTCTCGTATTCATCCAAGACTTATATTTTTGTGATTCTACATGTAAAATAGATCCTGTAGCAGCATTATACGAATTTTGAGGCCTAGGTCAAATTTCGACCGATCGGCGCTCACCTTCACTCCGAAGGACGTTTGGATGGTCAAACGACCTCATATTCACACGAGATCTGCGGAATTGGACTCAGAATAAAAACCTACATCCAGTGTGTGATTTTAGAAAATTTTGAAATGAATAGTAAATTTGATCGGTCTCGGGTCAAAGCAGAGACTTGTGGATAGACTCAAAGGACATGTAATTAATGTCCTTGGAATGAGTGAAAGTGCTTTATGGAGAAATTTGAGATCATGACAAGTGGCAATATGTGGAGAGAGGGATCATCATTTGATAATTAATGGATGGCCAAGATTAGGGGTTGAGTGTAAATTTAATTTAAGAAGGGACTTAAGTGCAAATAAGAAAAGAAGAAGGGGTTACTTAAGAAGAGAAAACCCCTAACATTTCTCTATTCTTCAAGCCAAGAAAACGTGAGAGGGTGCCAAGGAGAAACACTCCTTCGTGAGAGCTCTTCTCCTCCCTTTCTTCCCATCGTGAACAGCCCCTTTCCTTCAAGACTTAAACCCCATTCTACCTTCAATCAAACTCCCTCAAGCCTCACAATAACCTGTCAAAGAATAGAGAAAAAAGGGCAAAGATTTCTTGGTGGAATTTGAAGAGCCGAGAGTCCAAATCCAAGGAAAAATTCTGCACTTCCTTCAATCTTCATCCACCAATCATTGGTAAGTGTTCTCCTCTCCTCTTTGTCCATTACATACTTAAATTTCATGCCATGATAAGATTGATTGATTTGAGAACAAGGGGGGGCCGAAATTTGTGAAAAATGAAGGAAATTGGGGGATTTTGGATGGGTATTCTAATGGACTGTTTTTGGTATTTAAAATGACCCTAGGAGGAACTAGAAACCTGGGCATAACTTAGTTTAGATGTGCAGGACTTTGGCATAAAAAAATGGATTGTTTCAATCCCAAATTTGTGTCCAAATTGGTGGAGAATGAATCTAGGCTAGATTGCAGAATTTTCGGCAACCATATGAGAGTATTTTGGACCTAGGTGATCATAAATTTTGGTAGAAATTCTGTCCAATTGTCTGCAGTAAAATTTTTGGACCCTTGGACATGGAAATTGGAGGGATTTTAGAGTGAAATGCTTGAAATTGCTTTGGGGTGTGTGTGCTGAATTGTTAGTTCATGTGTGCCAAAAATGTGGTGCCAATGAGGGGTGTTTATGTGAGTGAAATGGGAGCCAATTAAGTGCAGTGATTTTGGGGACTTTGAGCATACACTTCAATGGATTTTGGGGTACAAGAATGCATGGATTTGTATTGGTGAAGTGTAGGAAAAGTTTTGTGATTTTGAGACTTATACGTGTATAATTTTGGATGAGGATGGGAGGTAAAAGAGTGCGAAAATTGTCTGCACAATGGAAGATGGCTTGGAGGTTATTCCCATGCGAATATGTGGCACAATGCATGGGTAAGAGAACTCCAATGCATGTGTGTCTTGAGGGCATTGTTGTGGTGATAGTGTAATGAGATAGTGAGTGAAAAATTATGTAAATTCCTTGTGTTGTTGCTTTTGTAGTGACATATTCCTTGATCATCCGAGGGGAGATTGATTGCTTCTCATGGAGCGTTCGTGCTTGTGACGCACCCTGCAGAGTACTGTGAGTGGGATTTAATTCAATGTTTTTGTTTAATATATAAACCCTATTTTACAACATTTTGATAAATGAGCATAATTTATTGTGTGCTTGAAATGTTTTGACTGGTTTTGGAACTGACTTTTTGTGAACCGATGGAGTGTCCAAAAATTGGGTTGAATTATGAAATTATGCATCCATGTGGTTGAGGGCTTTGGTATGTATTGTTCCGTAGCTACGAAGGACACCGTGAGAGGCGCTTGGGTGGCGTCCGGATATGCCTAGGCCTGGGGTATCCCACGAGTTGTCTTGATTTTATTAACGACATGGTACTAGCCAGGTTGAACCCGAAACGGGGAGGATTTGGATACTCTCTCCAAGTCTAGCACCTGGACGAGGTCCGTTACCAATGCCGGGGTAGAGAGCACTTTAAATAAATTTGCATATAACACCCCCGGTGCGCCTGTCATAGGTCGAGGTAGACTTCTGCCAGGACACTTTCAGCTGGCAGCTCTATGATTTTAATGATAGTGCTTTGGATGTATATTTGACTTGATAATGCATGCTAATGATATATTGTTGAAATGAAAAGCATGATGATTTGAAATATGATTTGTATACTTACGCTTTGACACTCCAGTTTCACACCTCATATTAGACGATTACATTGAATCACTTACTCCTGAGTATTCTTCCCTGAGTACTCACCCCTCCTCTCTCCCTCCTCAGACAGGATTATTGTTGTGCCGGAGCAACGCTTCAGATTTTGGAGATTTTGGTGGATTTGGGTGATTCACGACGGTGGGATCTTAAGTTTAATTGAAAGATGAATTTCGTATTTTATTTTTGACCCTGCGAGGTCTTGTTGAGGTTTGTAGTTGGACGTGTACTAAATTTGGGATGATTGTATAATTTATGTATATTTATTTGTGAAACTCTCACATTTCATTTGCATTGAGACAATTATACGTATTTGAATAATACTTGAGAAAATTATTGTAAATTATATAAAAACTTAGGACCGCTCGGTGTGGCGGCTGCTCATGCTCTAGTTGGGCATGACAGTAGAGGTCTGTGGCTAGGATTGCTGATAGTTTATTTAGCCTGGCGTTGTCCTGGATGTCTGCTGTGGTTGGTGGGTTGTTGTGAGGCCGGGATGACCCTTTTATTTTAATTATAGGATGATTTTGAATTTTACAGGATTAAATAGGTTTATTTATACATGGGAGACCTCCGATTTATAGGGAGGTTCTGCCCGATTTTCTATAAAAATACAGCCGGCATCTAGGGCAATGGGCAGCTGTTCACGATCCCGGTTCGGGACGTGACAGTGTCTATGAGAATATGGGCGTCGATACCAAATATTCGCATGGTACCTAAATATAGGAAAAAGATTAAAGATATTTAGAATGCGAAGAAAAATAGACATAATTATATATATATCAAACTAGTTAAGCTTCTAAAACTTTAACTAGTCAAAACTGTACATCGACGTCATGGCTAGATCTCGTAAAGAAAGTTCAACAAAAATACTACATTGAGGGGTTTGTGGGAAGATTACCCATAATAACATCAGGGTTTGCCTGTGCATCCTCCTGTGTCATCGCAAACACACGAGCCTGAGCCCTAGGTTGCTGTCGCGACGGTCCTGGCACTGTATTAGTTCCGGCCGCAGTCCGAGGATCTGTAAGAGCTGAGTGCGCAGGTGCCCCCTGTTGGCCTGTGCTAGAAGTACTAGTACGACTCTGCAAAGTTGGTCCTCCTCGACCTAAATGTTGGTAGGCACTCTTAACGTGACCTTGCTTCCCACACTGGAAGCAAGTAATCGGTACTGTACATGCCCTGTATGCATGATGGCTGCTACATCTATGGCAGAAAAACTGTTTCTATGCAGGAGACTATGTAGTAACACTAGGGGCTGGTGCCCCAAAGCCCTGTGATCGAGTTCCCTGTCCCGGTCCTGCTGGTCTGAAGCTAGAAGACCCTTCGGGATATCCAAAACCTCTACCCCTCTTCAAGACTGTCCACCCTGTGACCCAGTCTTCCTCTTCTGGTGACTCTCTCTCTACCTAGCCTCAGCTCGCACGATCTCCTCTGCCCGATATGCTGAATCAATCACCTCTGAAAGTGTAAAAGAGGGGGTCACTGTCATATACTTCTTGATGCTCAATTGGAGGCCATCTTCAAACTTGAACCTCATCTGAGCTGGTGTAGCCATGTCGGGAACAAATGCTACTAATCTTCTGAGCTCAGCCTCGTACTCTGAGACTGACCTAGTCCCCTGGCATAAGTGCAGAAACTCAGTCCTCATCCGGTCTTGCTGAAACGGGGTAAAGTACCTGCGGTCGAACTCTCGTAGAAAGTCCTCCCACCGTAGAGTTTGTGTAGCACTGCCATGAATAGCCTCCCACCACAAGAGGGCATCCCCATCGAGGAGTCTCTTAACAACTCTCAATCTGAACTCCTCTGTCAACCCCAGATCAGTAAGGATCCTGCGAGTTCTGTTGATCTAGTGTTTCGCCACTACGACATCACCAGATCCGAAAAAATATGTGCACCCGAGTTGTCTAGACTCTTTCACCAACTGAGTAAGCTTATGGATGCGCCTCAAAGTAACCGATGTCTCATCGGTCGGACTAGAAATAGACGGACCGGCCACCGGAGGAGGAATCGGTGCCGTAGGAGCAGGTACTGTCGCAGGTGCAGTCGCTGGAGTCTGTGGTGGAGGTGGTGGCATCTGCATCCCATATCTACTGTACCACTCCTGCCATTACCTCAAGGCATCGAGTGGTGGTGGAGGAATCTCGGCTGTAACAGCAGGTGGAGGTGCTGAGAGTGGTACTGGTGAAGGTACATGAGTAGAGGAAGCATCCTTTGGTACTCGTGGAGTCTCGAGTGCCCTAGATGCATCAGGCATTGAGGGACTCTTTGGTGGTGCACCGCGCCTACCACGTCTAGGTGGTATAGTTATGCAAAAAGAGCACCCTTTTCATTAGGTAGAATTCAAGGATTAGGGTTAGTTACATAGTAACTAACCCCTTAAAAAAAAGGAATTTGAGTTATAGATCAAGGCATGTGAATGCGAAATAATGGGATAGATGCATCATGTATCCAACCCCCCTAAAATAGAGGAACTTATAACCTTATGGCCATGTATGGGACTTTAAATGACTGTATGAAACTCTCTAATGCATTGAGGACTTTTAAATGTACTTGGGAAGATTTTTATCACTATCCTTCTCCAACTTGGCTCTGATACTAATAGAACTGTCACGCCCCGAACCGGGGTAGTGAGCAGTCGCCCGTTGCCCTAGTTGCCGGCTACATTTTTACAGAAAATCGAGCAGAATCTCTCCATATTTCGAAGGTCTCCCATGTACAAATCAACCTGTAAAATGGACATCCATCCTGTAAAATAAATAAATGAGCCATCCCGGCCTCACAACAATCAACCACATTCACCATGGACAACCAGGACAACACAAGGCTAAAATAAATACTAACAGTCCTAGTCACAAACCTCTACTATCATGCCCAACTAGAGCATGAGCAGCTGCCACACCGAGATGGCCTAAATTTTATACAAATGTACAACAAATTCCCAAGTTAACATTTTAAATATTTACAAATGCCTCAATGCAAGTGTAATATGAGAGTTTCACAAATAAATGTCCATAAGTTATACAGTCATTCCATAATATGTACACGGCCAACTACGGACCTCAATATCAAGATCTCACAAGGTCGACATAAAGAACGGAATTCATACTTCAATTAAAATTTAAATCTCACCGTACGTGAACACCTAAATCCACCAATAAGCTGCCAAGCCCTCTAGAGCCGAATGCGTCGCTCTAGCATAATAACCCTATCTAAGGGAGAAAAGGAGAGAGATGAATATCAAGGAAGATACCCAGTGAGTGAGGGGATTAATATCAAGTACAAATAGTGTAGGTGAATCATTGGAGTGTCAAACAACATTATTCGTAAACAATAATTCATGATTTACAGTAAAACATGTTATGTTCAGTAAAATGAACTCATTTAATCAATCACACGATATCATACATATATGCATCCATTTAAAAATCAAGTATCATTTTAGAGCAAGCCGAAAATGATCCTGACAAAGGTCAACCATGACCAAGGACAGGTGCATCGGGGGTTTTATTATGCAAGTTTGTTCAAAAGTTGCTCTCTACCTTGACGTTGGCCATAAGTTCGCTGGGGCTAGCTCATCATTGTGTATAGGACCCCGCCCGGTACTAGACAGTGGCGTCACACACGTCCTCCCCCTATATGGGTTCAACCGGCCGCGCCTATAGCCATATGAAATGACATTTGCGGATACCTCCTGCAGAAGCGTATCCGGGCATCCCGGTGCCACTACAAACGCCCTTCATAGCTACGGAATCCATCAAGTAATATCATATCATCATATTTCTCATAACTAGTAGGCATCCAACCCACATAGTTCATCAAAATATTTCAAATCCGTGTGCCGATACATTTCATCAATCATTTCAAATCAACATAACAATGCAACGGTATGATAGAAAACATTCTAGTTTCTCAAATAATGACACAATATTAATTCATTTCAAACCATGGATGCATAGTCATCGGAAACATAAATTTACGACACTCCAATAATCATAAAATAGATTTGAAATTTAGTGTCACATGTCGAATCAATACATATCGAAAGCATGTTTTGTTGAAAACACGGTAAAAATCAAGTTTCACTATTTCATGCTAGAGATTAGGGTCCCACTTACATTCTAGGGAGGGTGATCACTCCCTATTTCCACAATTAATCCAAACTGACTCTTCGGGTCTCCAAGAAGGTCAACCTAATCAAATCATCATAATTGTCATCAAATTTCTAAATATTTTTAGGGTTTATCCATTTTCCCTAAGTTTGTACGAATCCAAATTCTTCAAATTTTTGTATACATTCGAATGTCATCAATTTCATTCCATTTATAAATAAATAATACAATCAAATCCAAGTCTAATTCAACCCTAAACCACTCAAAATCGTAAACAACCCTAAAATAATAAATTTCCTACAAGATAGAAAATCTTTGAAAAAATCATACACTTTCCGATTCTCATCCAATTGTTTTAATTCATATGTCATTTTTAAGGTATGAAAATCTATTTTCATAATACAGAGATCGTATTTTGATTGCCTATATGCAGGACAACTTATAATGAAAAAGACTATATCAATCCTTAAACTCAAATTCCAAATTCTGACTATTTCCATGCATATGTCAAATGAAACTCTGAGGGAAACTATTCTAATCAACTTAATATGATTGTTTCATCTGGAACAGCCCAATTCATATAAAATTCTATACTTAACCTAAATAATCATATATAATGTCAGACAATGCGTTCTAATTGAATCTATCATACATCCTAAACATATATAATACTTTTTATCCTAATTTACCCTAAATTCATCCAAATAAATCGAATGAGTCAGAAATCCCTCACCTAGGGATTTCTTGGATCGCAGACCTAGCTTCCGTTCGCCATTCAATTCATTCCAGGACCTGCAATGCTTTTAAATTGAAGCAAATTTCAGCAATAAATCTTAATCACTATAAGAATCAAAACCCTAAATCTATAGGTCAGAACTTTCACCCTTATCTTCGTAGGGAATGAGTGTAGGTAGTCTAGGGTTTTGAAGGCTTTCTTGTTGTTGTCAGCTTGGGGCTTCTGCAAAGATTACTGAAGCGCTCTCGGCAGAGGGAGAGCAAAGCACGCGAGCGCGCGAGCAAGGAAGAGAGAGGCAAAGTTGTCGCGTGCGAGAGGGGAAAGGAAGAGAGCGAAAGCTCTCCGTTCACACAGGAAAGAGGGAGCAGAGGGAGAGATAGGAAGAGTAATGGTGGAGAGTGGGAGAGATAGCGCGACAGAGAGATAAAGAGATCGCGCGATAGAGAGGGAAAGAGAGAGATAGAGGGTGGCGGCAGATGGCGGGTCACGGTGGAAGCAACGACGAAGGGGAATCGAGTGGGAGAGAGAGACAGATTCGAGAAGTGAGAGATCGAGAGAAAGAGAGAGAAATAGTGAGAGAGAGAACTGCGAGGGAAAGATAGAGAGGGAGAGTGGATCGAAGATGGTGGTGATGTGTGGTGGCAGCGATTAGCAACAGAGGGAGGCGGTAGAGAGGGAGAATGGCCGCGAGAGAGGAAGAGACGGAGAGAAAAAGAGGGATAGGGAAAAGGGGTTAGGGTTTTCTAACCCTAATTCCTCTTTCTCTCTCTTTTTATTATTATTATTATATATATATTTATTTTTATAAAATAAATTTATAAATAATTAAATATTCATCTTTATATTTTTATACTCACTTTACACTACAAATCGAAAATACGGATACTTTAAATATATCAAAAATTTAAATTTAAAGACTTCAAAATCAAAAATCAATATAAATAAAAATTTCTCTCTATATATATAAACTGATGAATATTTTATATAATTCATGAACAGGACACTAATACGGACACTGCAGTGTTGGTGTTACAAGTTTTGTGTTTCATTACATTCATAGATGATTTCATATGATTTAGCTATGTCTATTTGTTATCTCACACGTCTAAAGCATTTGAGTGGTTTAGATCTTATATGAATGAGGTGGAAAATTAAATAGATAGAATGATAAAGTGTCTTTAGAACAGATAAAGAGTATGAATATGTATCAAATCAATTAAGGATTTGTGCAATGAAAGTGACATAATCCGATATTTGACTATTCCTTATACACCTTAGTAGAATGCTGTTGTGATGGAAGGAATAGGATATTTTGGATATGATAAGATCCATGATGGCACAGGCTAACTTGCTGATTTCCTTTTGAGGAAATGCCTTGTTTGTTGTGACTTATATTTTAAACAAAGTGCCATCAAAGTTACCAATGACGTTATATGAACTTTGGATTAGTAGAAAGTCGTGTTTGAGTGATCTTAGATCTTAAGGATCTGCCGTCTGTGTTTAATATTTGTTCAATAAATTTGAAAAATTGGGTTCCCATGAAAGTAATAATATCTTTATAAAATACTCTGACCAGTCTAAAGGTTAAGTGTTTATTGGTGAACGAGAAGATGGTACTGTAGAAGAGATTGGAGCACGGATGTCACATTTCTGGAGAATAAATTTCCTAACAGAGGTGGCGTGAAGGACATAAATTTTTTATTTGAATTAGTTAATTCAAAGGATGGATTTTTCCATGTTGAATCAAAGGAAATGCGAGGAAATGAGTTAGGTGTTGATCCCAGTGGGAGAGATTTAAATTCTAGTGATCTAATTGAGTTACAACTTGAAAAAGTGTTAGAAAAAGTGTGCCCAAACATATTTTGAGATTGAAGGCCATGTATTTATTATTTCTCTAGAAGATATAGAAGAGCCTAAAATGTAGATGAGACTCAATTTAGTCCTGCCAAGAATGAATGGGAAAGGCAATGGAAAAAAAATTAGAGTCAATGGGATCCAACTATACTTTAGGAATTGGTTGAACTTCTATGTAAGATTATTAGAAACAAATGTGTTCTCAATATCAAGCATATGGCAAATGAAACTACTAAGAGGTATAAAACTCGACTGCTGGCAAAAGGTTACACTCAATAAAAGAGTGTTAATTATAAGGAAAGCTTTTCCCAATAGTGAGATTTACCTCTGTTCATCTATTGTTGGCAATAATGGTCAATTTGGATTTAGAATTATATCAAATAAAAATGAAAACTGTCCTTCTCAATAGAGAATTTGAGGAAGAAGTTTAAATGGCATAATTAGAGGTTTTGTTATTAAAGGCCAGAAACACAGAGTATATTAATTGAGTAGATCAATTTATGGTTTTAAACAGTTTTCGAGACAATAGTATTTGAGATTGCACAGAGGTGTGATCTCTTACGATTTCATCCTGATAAACGAAAAACCATTGTATCTATGTGAAGAAGTCCAATGATGAGTTTGTAATTCTATCCCTATAAGTCGAGGATATATTATTGGTCACGAATGATAAGAAATATGTCCCTCAGATCTTAAAATGGTTGTCTTTCAATTTTGAGATAAAGGATATGAGTAAAGTAGATTGGGAATTAAAACTATAGAGATTGTTCTAAGAGATTATTTGGATTATCTCAAGAGTCTCATATTATAAAGACTCTGGAATGATACAAAATTGAAAATTGCAAACCCATTAATACTTTTGTGGTTATAGGTGATCGTTTAAGCAATGACATGTGCCCCAAAAACTCATAATGAATAGATGAAATGCCCTAAGTGTTGTATTCTAGTACAGATGAGAACTTAAAGTACATTATGATATGTACTCGTTCTGATATTTGTCATGTTATAGGTTTGGTCAGTAGGTCTTAATCCAATCCAAGGAAAAGTAATTGGAATGTTATGAAAAGAATATTAGAATATCTAAAAAGAACTGCAAATTATTACCTTTGTTATTAAGGAAATGAGCTAGTATTAAAAAAATACACGGATACTAATAGGGGAGGTGGTTTAGATGAGAGAAAATTTATCTCTAGTTATGTTTATTGCTCAATAATAGTATTCTCTCATGAATTAGTAAGAAACAAACTTATGTATATCTTACTACAATAGAAGCAGAATTTATGGTCTGTGCTTCCGCAGTTCAGAAAAGAGCTTGGTTATGTAGATTTTTACAACACTTAAGAGTAGTAAACAATTCAGTAGGAGCTATGACTATATGTTGTGACAATAAATCAGCTATTGTTATGCTAGAGACTCCAAATATGATAGCAGAACCAAGCATATAAACATAAAATTCAATTTTGTCAATGACATAATTGAAAAGAGGGAAGTGACATTGAAGTATATATGTCTACGCATTTAATGGTGGTCGGTCATTTTTAGAAGCCAATACCTAGAGACATGTTTGTGAGACATGTTAGATCTCTTGATTTGCATAGGTTGTGATAGTATTTGTGACTATGATTGTGTTTGTAATTATGTACAGCATAGATATGATACAATACTCATATTCATTAACATTTGAATTTTGTTTTTTTATTCAAAATTCTTGTGTCTACATTTGAAGGTATGTCAGACAAGTTTTTGAGATTGGCTCCTCACATGAGCAATTGTTTCTAATGTCTGTATGATATATAGAGATGAGGTGAAGAGGCAAAGTTAATCTGTGGTAGATTAACATACAAACTGTCTTAATAAATACTAAGATGAGATTACCAGTTGCGTCTACATATATAGTGATCGAATTGTATTCTCTACAATTCATTGGATTTGTCTAATAGTCAAGTATGAGTTTTCCTTGAAATTATAAGATTTTGGAGGAATTATAAGAAGTAAAACTCAAATCATGTGTTGTGTATATTTGACTAAGACTTATATGATACATTATTAAAACATACGCTTCCAAATGAGAAGAAAGAGTTTCATTGTATGTGTTTCATACCACGTGTGCTTATGTGGCCATATGGGCGATAAGATGATGCATCCCTCTTTTTCTCATTGTGTGAGATCTAGAGGTTCATATTTAACCTCAATTTAATACTCTTAAGACTTTTGTCTTTCTTTTGAAATTTTTTTTCAGTGTTGCTATTTTAGTATATAACCAAGAAACTATGGTTGATTCGATTTGGTGGTGCATATCTAGAAAAATAGCTAAGATAAAATTGAAACCTAGTAGTATGAAAGAAAAACTATTTTTGACCGACACATTACTTTGTGTCCACTAACCGGTCAGTTATGTCTATGACTTAGTGTTTAGAGACGTAATTATGAATACATGAATGGATTTGAGTCAAATATACTCTTACTTTGCTTGAGAGATGAGAGATACATTGACTATGTCGAGTAAAAAAGGCTTGGGGTATAACGAGATATGACGTCCTCATCACCACATTGGAAGTGAGATGCTATATATCCTTAACCGGTGTATAGCTCTAGAGTTATTGAAATTCTCGCAGGTCACACGATCCACTTGCCTATGTAAAATTGATGTTCAATTATAATGATCGAATTATATGTGAGTCTAACCCTCATGTAAGAGTGAGAGATATTAGAAATTGGATATGGGTCCAACCATGGGGGTAGACCCGACCCAACCCATTCAAATGATTTTGAATTTGAAAAGGGAAAGAAAGGAACCTACCTCAACTACCTCTCTCTCTCTCTCTAACTCTCTCAAATAAACAAAAATAAACTACCTTTTTTTTGCAACATAATGAGTGGGTAAAAAAAGGGCATTGTTGAGATGGTGTGTGAAACATTATTTTTAGAAAGAGGTAAAAAAAAATGATTCATATTTTTTATGTGTGAAGCATTGTTGTGATATCTTTCTAGACCTATAATATCCAATCATCGAAAGAGGTAAGTGATTCTAATTCAATTTGAATCCGGGAATTTTTACATAAAAAATATGTTTGTTGGTTTTTTAAAATCTTCATGGAGTTATACTCTAACTAATTCGGTTCGAGTATTTACGGAAGTCCTATTTGGGGGCAGCTCTTCTGGTGTAACCTTTTTTATTTTCAAGTTTTAAACTCAAAATTTGGTTAAGAGATCTAGTATCCTATTCAACTAAGTTGACTTTCCATTAGTGGGTTTCCTTTTTGTTGAGAAAGAGAATAGTGCATTTTTGGTTTTGCACTTTTTTTACTTCCTCTAGCCATCGAGGAGTTGGGGGTTGTTCTACTAGAGCCATTAGATTATGAAGATTCTTTTAATAGCTAAAAGAAAAAGGCCATAGTTGTAATACCGAAAACTCGGTGTTAGAAATGTTCTGTGAAATATAGTGAAAAGTTTTAAATGTTGCATTGATTTTTGATTTTGGGGTTTTAATTTTAAATTTTTGGTATAATTGAAATGCCGTGGTCCAAATTCGTAGTATATTTTATTTTTGGTAAATTGGGGAACTTCCAATATGATGAGAAAAAAAAAATATATATATATATAATATATATATAGTTATTAATTTAAAAAAAAAAAAGAAAAAGAAAGAGGAGATGCTGCGTTTCGGGGTGAAACGCAGCACCCCCGTTTTCCCCAAATCGATTAGGGCTAATAGCCCTAATCGAATCATTCCCTCTCTGTGCTCTCTCCCTCGTCTCTCTCGCGATCGCTCGCCATCACCCTCACCTTCCATCGATCGCCGCCACCGCAGCCACCGCGAACCACCGTGTTCGCCTCCTCTCTGTCTCGCACCGTCACTCTCTGTCGATCTCTCCCTCACAGTCTCTCTCTCCTTCGTTATCTCCCTCAATCTCTCGGTCGACCACCCTCTGTTTCTCTCGAATCTCTCTCTTTCTCCCACAATCTCTCTCTATTTCCACTCTCTTTCTCTTTCTCCCTCTCTTTCCTCTCTTCCCGCGCGCGAACAAAGTTCTCCTTCTCTCTCCCGTGCGCGCGATGGCAGAACTTCCACTGCCTTCTCTTTTTGCTAGCTCGCAGTGCTCATTGTGAGCACTTCCCACTGTCGACAACCCAAACCAACGGCCATTTAATCCTTTGAAAACCTTAGCCGCAGGACAGCAAAAACCCTAGGTCGCAGTTCTGCAGAGGTAAGCCTAGGTTTTCCAATTTTAATTCTAGGGTTGAATATTCTTAATCGTTAGGTTTAATTCTAACGATTGCTGCAAATTGAAATCGTTACAGGTTTGAGCTTAAATCCAATGGCGACGGGAAGCTAGGACTGCAAACAGAGAAACCCTAGGTGAGAGATTTCTGACCCTCTCAATAAATTGAGTAAATTTATTGAGTAAATTTAAGGTTAAATCTAGGGTAATGAGATATGTATATATTAGATTAGTATAGGATACGATTTTCTGATATTTAATATGTAATTAGTGAAGTAAGTTATGCATAATTCATAAAGGTAGGCTGTTTGAAACGGAAGAAGCATGTTAAGGAATGATAGAATCGAACTGAGTCGATTTGAATGGTTTCTTTAGAGTTTCAATTGAAATATGCATGAAAAATATTATATTTATGTGAAATTGAAAGAAAATTAGAAAAATTAAGAAATATTGGTAGTTAAAGTTCATTAAAGCTATAAATAATTTTCGGGTGATGAAATCAACATTTAGAAATCGTGGATGTGAAATTAAGGGTGAATTAAGTTAGGAAAATGTGAAAACCTTTGATATAGAAATTTTAATTGACGATAATTGCAATGTTTGAATAGGTTAATCGATTGGGGACTTAAAAAGGGGTCTATTCGGATTTGATTGAGAATTTGAGAGTGAATACCCTCTCTAGAGGTGAGTGGACGGTTCATTGTGTTCGTAAATGAGAAACCTGTTTTAAAATTGTTTTGAAAATGATTTTGAAAGATTTTTACATGTTTTATATAAATTGTTTTGTGATTGTGGGCTATCTGAACTGAATTGTGAAATACGAATGCATCCATTGTGTTTATAAATGCTTTTGTGCCATGTGCTATTTGATATTGCTCTATGAATTGCTTTGGCATGAGATTATGGATTATTTGTTGAAAATCATGGCACATTGTTGAGAAATGGATTGATTGAGAAATGAAGGGTGCCGTAGATAACTATAGTCATATTCCCACCACGGAGCGACCCGACGGGGTGACGTGATTTGGGGTTTGGATGTGCGGGGGTGTTAGACGTCCCTCCCTCTACCGAAGTCGTACTAGATCTGGTGCACTCCGGTGATGTACGAGCCAACGCCAAGGAAGGGTGTTTGTTTTGAGACATTGGATAGAAAAACCCTTGGCAGGCTTTCGTCTGGGTTTGGCCGCCCTAAAACGGAAGTGTTTTTCGATGGAACCCTAGGATTTTCTGAAAGGAAAATTGATATGGATGCATATTTGTGAAATGTGATTTATTGAAATGATTTTATGTATATAAAATGATTTATGAAATATGCTTTGACTGCCCCACATTCACCCTTATTTATGAACACAATTGCATCATTGCACTCCACTCACTGAGTATTCCCCAATACTCACCCCCTCTCTCTACCTTTTTCAGAGGAGACTTAGTTGGGAGACTACTCGACGGAGCTTGTGAAGTATTTTTGCGGACTGGATAGGTATTTGGCATGCAGGGTTACTTTTGGAGATTGATAGCTTTCAAACCATAGAAATGGAAGTCTGTACATCCCATACCGTGCGGATTTTATTGATACTGGCCGAGTTATTGATAAGTATTGATAAAATCCGACGGTTTTTGATTTGTTTTTATTTATTTTGATTTCTCTATTTTTGGAAAACTGTTTATATTTGTACTGGGACATTTGGACTGTAAATCTTAATTTCGATGCTTTTTCTTTGATTTTGTGAAGTTCTGTACAACTCATACCGTTAGGATTTTACCGATACTGGCTTGTTTTCCTCGGGTAAATGTTGATAAAATCCGACGGCTATGTTTTGGGACTTCTTGTTTGTTAAATGCTTTCTGAGTGGCCAGGATGGTCACGTCGTATGCGTGCATGTACAGGTTCCCGCTCCCCGTTGTGTGTTGCTGTGTACTCGTGAATGTACAGGTTCCCACTCCCCGATGTGTGCTAATGTATGATTGCATGTACAGGATCCCACTCCCCGATGTGTGTCAATGTGTGTGTTTGTACGTCTAGGAATGAGCCGGATAGGCTCTTTGCATGTGTAATATTTTGTGATTTCTTGTTTTTGAAAAATTTTATGCTTTTGATGATTTATTGTGAATTTGATAGCCTTGCGGAGTCCTGGTAGATGGGGAGGTTTTACCCATGTACTGAGACGACGCGGCGGTTGTCGCGTGGTAGATCCGAGGATCGGAGCGTGACAATAGTAGCCCAAAAGTATGATAGATCCATTATCAAAGCATCTAAAGGCATTGAGCTATTAGATTGTGTAGATTCTTTTAGATCCATTATCCTGCCATAATGAGTGTTGGCCCCTCTATTGCAATTCCAACTACAGTAAAGTTTACTGGCCTTGAGCTCGAGGCAGTAGCGAACCTAATACCAAGAGATAGGGGGTACAAAAAATTTATAAAATATTTTTTCAAGCAACAAATATGAATTATAAAACTATATTAGAAAATATAAAATATAAACAAAAAAATAATTCAACTTTGATATTTAGAAAATCAAAAATTTTAATTAAATATACCATGAGAACTTAAAAATTACATAAATATCAAATATTTTACTAACAAATACATTACAATTATAGTGGATGGGGAGAGAGGCCAAGAGGGAGAGGGAGAGGGAGAGGAGAGGGAAAGTTCAAGGAAGGAGGGGAAAGAAAAGGAAAAGTGCTAAAGTAAGGTTATCAATGTTAAATTAATATTTTTTGGGATTCCAGTCTTATTTACTTTTTTTTCCTAACTTTAAAGAATATAAAATATTTTTTTATTGACTTAAAGTATGTGATTGTGATATCATATTTTATTTTTGTTATGAGGTGATTTTTTTTTAAAAAAAAATTATGTGAAATTTAGTCAAATGAATGAGTTTTAAAAAAGATAAATGGGGATAAAATTATAGTTAAGTGGGTACAAAATATATATAGGTTATAAATACTAATTGAATCTTAAAAAATTGAGGGAGCGATTGTCCACCTTGATCCCTTCTTAGGTCCACCTGTAGCTCGAGGACATTGATCTGTTTGAAATAAATGAGGCATTTACCTCCCAATTTGTGTATTGCCAAAATAAGCTTGGTCCGGATCCAAAAAGATCCGTTGTTAAGTCAAACCATCTTGCTTGTTGAGCACATGTTAGATACACATGCACATGTTGAGGGGGAGCTTGAAAAATATATAATTAAATAGTTAATAATTTAGTTAGTCAGTTAGCAAAGTTGTTAAATACTCCATGTGCATTTTAATATTGGAATCGAATGAACTCTTGTATGGTTTTTATTTTTATGTTGTGAAGTTTTCTAGGTAAAAATCTAAAGATTAGTTTATTAGTATTCAATTTTAATTTGATTAAAAAAAGAAAAATATTAGTTGTGGTATATTCACAGTAATTTTTCCCTAACAAATTACCTCACCTAGAATAATGTTTGCAATAGAATATGGAGATACACAAGATAGATACTAAACCAACATCAAAAATTGGGATTTAGATGAAGAGATGTTTACTGATTAGCTGGATATGAGCACAAATTCTATAACTTAAACAAATCATTATGGTTTAAACAAGTACCAAAAGGATTGTCATAAGAAATTTAAGGACGAAATTAAGAAAAGTTGAGTTTAATTGTAATAAGGTTGATAATTATGTAAAGGTTAGTATTAGTGGAAATTCATGTTTGGTTTTACCTTAACGTGTAGATGATTTATTAGTTTTTGTCCCAAATTTTGAACTTATGAATGGAATCAAGGAATCTATAAAACAAGCTTTTAAATTTAAAGATTTAGGTATTCATTGCCATGTCTTCTATGATGGCCATTACAATAGGTTTCAATTCATGATTACCACTAATAGTCATTAGTAAATGTTGGGGGTGGGTTTGGCTCCTCAGATAATAACTCTACTAACTCGAATGGGAGGACTTGATTACCTAACGATCTTGATCGATGAGACCTGTAAAAGGCCATCAGGGTACTTCAGTTGGGGAGGTTCTAACGCTCAAATCAGAGAGTGATTTTTGAAAGGAAAGAACAGACTGATTGTAGAAAGAGAGAAAGCTCTGTTTTAGTGGTGTGCTTTGTGTAAGGTCAAGAGAACTTACCTAGGTGGTAGGCATATGGAGATTATATATCTTTCGGGCGTGAGAGTCATGTGTTTACAGGGTGATAAAACCATAATTTCTTTCTGAGAATGTCCCAAGATTTCAGGGAATCAAGATGTAAGATACTCAAAGATCGTAAAACTTTATCGATATGGAAAGTCCAGATCGTCATAGAGATTCTTCCTTTATCGGCCACGATTATATATTCTCTTTCAATTTTCATAAGATTGTCTCAGTGATTCAAGGGGAGTGAGCATTACATCGATAGATTAAGTATCTATCATTGAGCATCGATCAATTGAGGTACCAAGCGGGTGACTATCAGGGAGAAGAGGTGATTGGTGTGTATTAGAATGGCTTGTGTGTAGGCTTTTGGGCTTTATTGACTGTGGGCTCCACGTGGTTTGGGCTAGCTGACTAGGTACCATCATTTGCCCCTACTCCTTATGTTACTTTTGAAGGAGAAATGTAAGGAGTATGCCAAAAGAGTGGTTACTTGAAAGGTCGTGAAGGCATAAATGCACTTAACTCTTGAGTAAATGACCCTAGATTGAATGTCGAGTGGGAAGTTGAAGGAGTCGAAACTCAGCATTTACTACGCATGCTTCTCATTGAGTTGTTTCCTCTACTCAAGATTTGCGAATGTCTCGCTATTGTGGTTATAAATAAGGGTTGTGCAGCCTAACAAAGTCTCAAAGAGACTTTGTATTTTCGATTTTGCAAAATCCTTCTGTTGAGAGTCTATTCCTTTGTCAGGTTGCTGGGTGGGTGATGGGCTTTGAGCTGTAACATTCTATAATTCAAAAGGCTTCTGCCGATGCAGGGTTCTATCAAAGAGGGTGCTGCTGAGATGAGGTTCCATTATGTCGCTTGGTGTCTAGACATCGGGATGGAGCCCACTAGGGCTTTCATTACAGTTTTCAACCTCGGAGAAGGAATCGTCGGAGAGGTCCTTGTTCGAGGTTGGAACCATCGTCTGACTCCTTGGTCGGGTTATTTCCTTCGTATTCCCTCCACCAGTCGGTCGAACGATAGGAGGAGTCGGGAGGTGGTGAGAAGGAGTCAGGAGGTGATAAGAGACTGGGCATAATAGAGTGTTTGAAATCTGATGCATTCTCATAGTTTCTTTTTGGCCATCTCATACCTTCTCAAGGTCCTTTCTTGCTTCTACCGGAAAGGTTTTGTAGTTTTTACCCTCCTCATTTCCATTGCTTAGGGCGTTTCTGCAATCTTCTTGTCTTAGTCGGGCAATGTCGATGAGCCATGGAGTTTCTTTTTGGTCTTTGACTTACATCCAGTTGGCTTTCTAGTATTGAGTCTTTATGTCATACTTTCGATATAATTCTGTCCGTTTCAAGGACTTGTGTAATTTCCTTTTGCCATGTATCCAACTATGTACTCTAACGTGTACTTGTTATTTGGAAATAAGAGAAGAGCTTTTGTTACTCACTGGTCAATCTCTCTTTTGAATAACCATCTTGTCATGTTAAGACCCTATGGTTGTTTGTGTTGAATATTGAACTATTGAGTGATCGATGTGATCGATAGGGTCAGGTCGATGAAGAATTTTATAAATGGCTAGCTTTCCTCTTGTTAGGTACGGGCCAATATCATCCTTGTAGTCTGGGACTAAGAGAGTGAGTTTATTCGATAGGCGGGGTGACACTTGCCCGTTCGGGGAGATAGATCCCTAACGGCTAGATAGGGTGACGTAAGCTCGTTTGAGGAGATAGATACCAATTGGTTGGATAGGGCGACATGGGCCCATTCAGATAAATAGATTCCAATGATAGGACAGGGCAACATAGTCTCGATCGGGGAGATAGATCCCAACGATAGAATAGGGCGATATAGGCCCGTTCGGGAATTCCGGGAGATAGATCCTTAACGGTAAGATAGGGCGACATAAGTCCGTTCGAGGAGATAGATTCCAATGATAGGACAGGGTAATATAGGCCCATTCGGGGAGATAGATTCCAATAATAGGTCCCAAAAGGCACGAGAGCAAATCGATAGGTTAACATAACAGAATAGAGGATCGTAGGGATTTTTCCTGATCATCAGATTTTATATGGGACGAGGCATGTTCGTCTGGTAGGGCGCTAGCCCTTTCTGGTAGTAAATGCACAGGTTTTCAAAGTTCCACGTTTTGGGTACAGGTGATAAGTGCCTGGATGAACTTCTGATCGTATCTTGTAGGGGACTTCCCAATTAAGTGCTAGCTTAACCACTAGTTGGGGCTAGCCAGTGGCTTTCACTTTCCTAAACACCATGTTGCCTAGTTTAAACGTCCTAGTTCTGACTTGTCTGTTGTAATACCTGGTCGTCTATTATTGGTAGGCTGCCATTTGGATGAATATGGTTTCCCTTAGCTTAGGAGTAAGTCTAGTTGTTTGTGTAATGTAGATTTGCTCTGCCTTTTTACGTATTGGTCCACCCTTAGTGAGTGAATCCTGATTTCGATTGGTAGGACTACCTCGCAACCATATATGAGACTGAACGGTGTCTGCCCTGTAGCCCTTCGGGGCATTGTTTGGTAAACCCAAAGAATGCTATAGAACTCGTCTACCCAACGACTCTTGACTTCATCTAGTGCAGCTTTCAACCCTTATAGGATCATTCGGTTGGCCACCTTAGCGAGGTCATTGGCTTGTGGGTAGGCAACGGAAGTAAAGCGGTGCTAGATCTCCAACCTATCATAGAAATCTTGGAAACTTCTGTTATCGAATTGCTTATCGTTGTCTGTGATCAAGACATGGAGTATACTGAATCTGGTGATGATGGATTCCCACATGAAGTGCTATACTTTGCCGGTAGTGATTTGAACTAGTGATTCAATTTCCACTCACTTGGTGAAGCAGTCGATGGATATGACCAAGAACTTGTGCTGTCCTGTTGCTAGCAGAAATGGTCCTAAAATATCCATCCCCCACTAAGTGAACGACCATGAACTGGCTATCGGGCTAAGCTCGATAGTGGGCAGGTGTAGCACCGATAGAAGCGCTGGCACTTATCATATCTTTTGATGTAATCGTCCGCATCCACTTTCATAGTTGGCCAGTAGTACCCTTGTTGAAGGGTTTTATTTACCAGATTTTGAGCGTCTAAGTGATTGTCGCATATCTCCTCGTAGATTTCTCAGAGGACATAATCCCTTTCTTCGGGCGTTAAGTGCTTTAGATACAGGTGTGTATAAAACTTCTTGTAGAGACTGCCGTTGATAATAGCATAATGGGCGGCCTTGAACCTCGTCTTGGTAACTTCGGTGGGAGAGCTCGGTAGTTACCCGTGCTTTAGGTAGGTCTCAATAAGAATTTTCCAACTTGGTGAGTTGTCCGTCGTCAAAACTTATTCGAGCTTTTCAATATTGGGGTACTACAAGCTTTTTATATAAACGATGCGACTGGTCACTACTGAGTTAGAGTTAGCTAACTTTAAGAGCGTGTTGGCTCATGTGTTCTCGCTTCGAGGGATTTGCTATATGTCTAACTTGTCGAAATTGTCTTGGCTTAGCGTATCTTGGAGTGAAATTTCGCCATCGTCGGTTTCTTGGTCACGTAGAATCCCTTGACTTGTTTGACAACCAATTAACTGTTGATAAAGATTCATATGTTCTGTACTCCCAATGATGCTGCAATCCATAGCCCAATTAGAAGGGTTTCATACTTGGCCTGGTTGTTGGTCACTCGAAAGTCAAAACGAAGAGCATATTCGGCCTTGAAGTCATTAGGCCCAACTAAGATGAGTCCGGCTCCACTGCCTAATGAATTAACAACCTATCCACATGAAGAGTCCATTCGGGTGATAGGCACTCCTTTTGGTCATCAGTGGGGGATTGATTGGTAGTTGTTGGGAATGTGCACTCGATGATGAAGTTAGTGAGAGCTTGACCCTTAATGGTCGGTCTCAGTTGGTATTCGATGTCGAACTCACCTAGTTCAATACTCTACTTAATGAGTTGCTTGAAGTGTCCCTCTTTCATAAGATTTGTTTCAGTAGCTAGTTGGTCAGCACCACGATAGTATGGGCCTAGAAGTACTATCAGAGGCGTCTGACGGTAATGACTAGTGTGAAGGCTATATTCTCGAAGGGTTGGTAGTTGACCTCTGACTTAAGGAGTATTTAGATGACGAAGTACACCGGCTTCTATGCAGTGGGTTCCTGTCTCACAAGAACGGAGCAGAGCGCTTGTATAGAAATGGAGAGGTAGAGATAGAGTTTCTCGGCTGGAACCAGTCGGGAGAGCAGTGGAGGTGACATGAGATACTCTTCGAGCTTTTTAAATGTGGCCTGCTATTCAGGTGTCCATGCAAACTTTTGTGAATTCTTCAGAGCATCATAATAGGGTTTGTACTTCTCCCCCACTTTTAACATGAATCGGTTGAAGGCAACAATTTTGTCGATAAGGCGATACATATCTTTTATTGTTTTAGGCGGCGCCATATTGAGTATGGCTTGGATTTTCTTTGGATTTGCCTTGATCCCATGGTTGGTGATCATGAAGCCTAGGAACGTTCTAGACGTGATTCCAAAGGTGTACTTCATGGGGTTTAGCCTCATGCTATATTGTTCCAGTGTCTGGAATGTTTCTTCTAGATTGGCAACATGGTCAGTAGTATCAGTGCTTTTGATGAGGATGTCGTCGATGTAGGCCTCCATATTTTTGCCAAGCTACTCACTGAAGACTTTGTTGGCCAGTCATTAGAAGGTTGCCCTGGTATTCTTAAGGCCAAACAACATGACCCTGTAGTACTAAGTACTGAACTCCGTGATGAAGCTGGTTTTTTCCTCATCTTCAGGAGCCATACATATTTGGTTATATCCAGAGTATGTATCCATGAAACTTAAGAGCTGGTGGCCAGATGAGTTATCGACCAACTTGTCAATGTTGAGGAGTGGATAGCTATTTTTTTGGGTTTGCCTTATTGAGCTCAGTGAAATCTATAAACATCCCCCACTTCCTATTTGCTTTCTTTACTATGACCACATTGGCGAACCACTCATGGTATTTGACTTCTTGGATAAACCCCGTTGCCAAGAGTTTTTGAACTTTTTCTTGTATCGCATGCTGACGTTCTAATGCAAACACTCATTTCTTTTACTTGATAGGTTTGTGGCTAGTGTCTATAGTCAACTTGTGAATTGTGACTGAGGGGTGAATACCCAGCATATTGTTAGGGGACCATGCAAAGACTTTGGAATGACATCGTAGGCAGTCTATAACTGCCTTCTGAAGAGATATTGGCAAGTGGGTACCAATTTAAACAGTTTGGCCAAGTGTATCTGTGATAAGCACTTTGATTACCTCCTCTCCGGATTAGGGCTTAGATTGTAGCTCAATGTTGTTTCTGAGTTCTATAATGTCAACTGCTAGGATCTCCTCTTTCTCTCTCGCCAAAGGGACAACCGATGGATCTGGGTCGCTACAAAGAGTCACAATCTCCAAATATGTTCTAAATTTGATTTTCATATGAATAGTGCTTAGTAGTGCCTGAAGGCCATCTAGGCTAGGATGTCCTAGGATGGCATTGTAAGGGGACGGAAGTTTCACCACTTAAAAAGTGGTTCTGGTGGTGGCATGATGAAGAGGTGTTCCCAAAGACACAGCGATTGAGATAACGCCTTCTGGATATATGCATTCTCTAGCAAGCACTTTGATGGGATGATCAGAGGGTTGGAGACAGAATGGGGTAAGACCTATCTACTAGAAGGTATCCTAAAAGAGGATGTCATAATCTGCTCTTCGGTCCACAAAGGTCATCTTAACAAGGTAAGAGCAGATTCTAGTTATGATAACCAACGGATCATTTCAGTTGGTATCAACTCCCACCAAATCATTATCATCGAAACCAATTGTAGGTCTCATTTTCTTAGCTGAGGCCATGCTAAAAAAAAAAGGGGAAAAGTGAGAGCTATTTCAGTTGGGAATCAGTCTGTTCACAAAGACGACATTAATCTATTAGAGGTGGGTTTTGGCTTTACATATAATGACTCTACTAACTCTAAAGGGAGGACTTGGTCACTAAACGATCTCAATCGATGAGACTACAAAAGACTGTTGGATGGTCCTCCGGCGGGGGAAGCTCTGACGTTCAAGTCAGTAAGTGGTTTTCAAAAGGAAAAAGTAAACTGATTATAGAGAGAGGGAAAGCTCTGTTTTAGTGGTGTGCTTTGTGTGAAGTCAAGAGAACTTGCCTAGATAGTAGGCATGTAGAGATAATATATCTTTCAGTCGTGGGAGTCGTGTATTCATGGGGTGATAAAACCTTAGTTTTCTTTTGAGAATATCCTGAGATTTTAGGAAATCATGGTATAAGATACTCAAAGATCGTAAAACCTTATTGATATGGAAAGTCTAGGTTGTTGTGGAGATTCCTTCCTTTATCGACTACGATTGTATATTCTCTTTCTGTTTTTGCAAGATTGTCTCCGTGATTCAAGGGTAGTGAGCATTGCATCGATAGATTAAGTAACGATTGTTGAGTACCGATCAGTTAAGGTACCGAGCAGGTGACTATCAAGGAGAAGAGGTGATCGGTGTGTGTTGGAGTGGCCCGTGTGTGGGCTTTTGGGCTTAGTTGACTATGGTCTCCACATGGTTTAGGCTAGGTACCATCAGTAAATAATGCATTCTACTTTTGCTCTTCCTACCAACCATCTTAATTGAGACTCAGTATTCAGAAATATGATAAATGATTTCTCATATAACTAAATCTTTTAAGTTCAAAAGCTTGCTTTACTCTTCCAACCAACCATCTTAGTTGAGACTCATTGTTCTATGAATACCATCTTTTATCCATTTCTCATATCACTATAGCCTTATCTTGCATTGTAATTTTTTTTTTTGGCATGATTTCTGTGTATTTAAGGATATCCAAACAAGATGGACGATTGGTTATGGTATTAAAAGAGGAAAACCGTATTACCTAGATTTAGAGCCGAATGATTCCGACAAGCTACAACAACCCTTGATAGCAGAAGTGTCAAAAAAAAAAAAAGAGAAGTTGAAATTTGGTTATGGCATAGATACCTTGGGCATGCTTCCTTTGGTTATTTGAAAGAATTGTTTCTTACTTTGTTTGCAAAGTGTTGTATTTCTAGTTTACACTGTAATGTTCGTGAACTTGCAAAAAACTATCATGCTTTATTTCCATTAATTTTGAATGACAGTCCATTTCCATTTATAATTATACACTCTGATGTTTATGGTCCATCTAAAGTCCCAACTTTCGGTGGATCACATTTGTTTGTCACTTTTATTGATGATTATACTAGAGTGACTTGGTTATGCCTGATGAAGTCCAAAGATGAAGTAAAGTTGTTGTTTCAAAAATTTCATAAAATGATTGGAACTTTGTACAATATGAAAGTGTGAGTGTTGCACAGCAACAATGGTAGAGAATATCAAAGTTCTAATCTCTAGTAGTATCTAGAAACCCATGGAATCATTCATCATATTACTTGTTCCAATGCACCCCCAGCAAAATGCAGTTTCCGAATGAAAAAATCAACACTTATTGGAGGTTGTTCAAGTTTCTTTGATAACAATACATATATCAATGTCATATTGGGGAGAAGCAATTATCTCTACTTTATACTTTAAGTACCTTCCAACTCAATTGGCCCCCGGATAACCCTCCAAGTGTTGACTAATGTTGTCATAGCCTTAACCGTTCCAAATTTGCCTCTTATGCTTTTGGTTATGTGGCACACCTCTATATGTACCAATGAAACAAGCTAACTGCTCGAGCATTACATTATGTGCTTGTTGGCTATGCTCTACACAAAAAGGATATCGATGTCATCATCCTCCAATTCAACGCATATTTATTACAATAGATGTGGTATTTCATAAAGACATGATGATCCAAGTCTAAATTTCATAGGAAGTATTATCAGGAAATTCAGACTCTCAATTATGACTATCAGACCTCTGAGGAAGATGAATCCAAACATGCTGAAGGAGTGAATCAAGAAGTTGGTGAAGCTAAACAAGCTGGTGAAGTTGAACTAGTGAATCAAGATATAGATTCAAGTGGTAATTAATAGTAATAAGCTGAGAAAATGATAGAAGAGCAAAGAAATAGTATAACTCAAACATTACCACTAGTCGAATGATTCAAGTCTAAAGATGCATCTACTTATATACCAAACCAACCGCCATCTACTGAGGACGTTCTTAATCTAGAGCTGGAATCACCTAGTAAACAGTTACCAAATCATCACACTAGAGATATTCCTAAACCCACATATGAACTTGACCTGTCTAGTATGGCTAGATATCCTATAAGTAACTATGTGTCTAACCATCACTTGTCTGAATCAAATAAGTCATTTGTAAATCAGTTATCTTTGTAACTATTCCTAACATTGTGCAGGAAGCCTTATTTGATCCAAGGTGGAAAGTAGCCATGAATGAGAAGATAAAATCATTATAGAAGTACGAGACATGGGAACTTGTGGATTTACCACCAGGGAAGAAGCCGGTCGGCTATCATTGGATTTATACAATGAAGTAAAATGCAGATGGTACTATTGAATGGTTTAAAGCAAGTGTAGTAGCAAAAGGGTGCATTTAAACATATGAAATCAACTATATAAAGACATTTGCACCTGTAACTAAGATCAACACAATTCGACTATTATTGCCTTTAGCTGCAAACCTAGATTGGTTATTACAATAGTTTGATGGAAATAATGTCTTTTTGCATGGTGAGTTGTCTGAAGAAATATACATAGATCTTCCACCAAGAAGCCTAGTGATAGATAGAGTCAGAAGGTGTGCAGATTGAAGAAATCATTATACATGCTAAAGTAGTCCCCAAGAGCATGATTTGGAAGGTTCACAAAGTCAATGAGAGTGTTTGGGTATAGTCAAAGCAATTCAGATCACACTTTGTTTATGAAAGAACAACATGCTAATGTTATAGCATTCATTATGTATGTCAATGATATGGTGGTTACAGAAAATGACCCTGAAGAAAGAAAAGCTCTACAAAATTATTTGTCTAGAGAATTTGAAATAAGAGATCTAGGTCCTTTAAAATACTTTCTTGGGGTTGATGTTTCTTGATCAAGTACAAGAATTTTTCTATCCCAAAGGAACTATGTGTTATATCTTTTACAAAAGACCAGAATGCTAGGATGTCAACCTGTTGATACATGAACAGAAGAAAGTCTAAAAGTGTGCATTGAACCCTATCAAACACTTGTTAATAAAGGAAGATACCAAAGACTTGTGGGAAGATTGATGTACTTAGCTCATACAAGACCAGATCTCGCATATGCATTAAGTGTGATGAGTTAATACGTGCATAATACTAGAATATAAATGCAATCATGCGTATCTTGAAATATATGAAAATACTTAGATTAACAAAGTGTAGGTGTATATAATATGCCGATTGAGCTAGTTTTGTGGATGATACACGATCTACTTCAGGTTACTTTACCTTTGTAGGAGGTAATCTTGCAACGTGAAAACGTAAGAAACAAAATGTTGTTGCTTGTACAAGTACAGAAGCCGAATTTAGAGATTTGGCACTTAAACTTTGTGAGGCGTTATGGCTAAGACTCCTTTACACAATCTGGGGTATCCATCCAGGCAACCAATCAGACTATTTTGAGATAATAAAGTAGCATGTGACATTGGTCATAATTTAGTACAATATGATTGTACAAAGCATGTTGAAATGGATAGATTCATCATCAATGAGAAATTAGGTGAAAAAGTTAGTTGGCCAACATCCTTACCCAAGTGGTCAAAACACAAGCGTTCTCCAAGTTTATAGGCAAGTTGGGCTTGTTTGACATTTGTACACTAACCTAAGGGAGAGTGTTGAAATATTAATATATTAGTTGTCAAATCTTTATAATTGCTCTTTCCTAATTTGAAATGATTGAGTTGCTGAAAAAAAAAAAGTTGAGAAATATATTATATATTAAAATTAAATTAATTATTGATTTGATTTTAAAAGTATTTAGTTTTATTTATTTTTTAATAATTATTTTTATATTTGTAACAATGATTTTTCTATATAAACTCAATATATTATAATATTTTATTAAAACAATTAAAACAATTAAATACCAGGTTTAATATTCTTATTATATTGTTTCTCATCTTTACTATGGTATAAGATGCATGTCCAAATTTATTTTTAACTTGGTATCAAAGGCATGTGAAGCAATTTCTTTAACAAGCCATAGTCGGTGCAAGAACCACAGCCAAGGTCTTCTATCTAAGTTTTCTTTTAAATTCAAATGATTTTTATTATACTACATTGAGTTTGAAAAGATATTAAAAAATATATTATGTATTAAAATCAAATTAATTATTGATTTAACTTTGAAAATACTTGATTTTATTTGTTTCCATATTTGTAATATTCTTTTATATTTTTATAATAATAAATCTTTTATATAAATTCAATATATTATAATATTTTATCGAAGCATTTGAAGCATTGGAGCATTAGGTTTGGTATTCTTATTGTATTATTTTCCATTTTAACATGGTATCTGCTCCATCTCCAAATTTATTTTTAGCCCTCATAAGTGTTGTGTTCTTAATTCATGGAGTGTCATCTTGAGAATTTAGTATCATGGGAAAAATTATTTCCGGGAGTTCATTTTGCATGGTGGGGAAATAGTTGTCCTTACAATAATATCTTAATTAATTGACAATCATAACCCTTAAAAATTTGTATTGCAATATTCTGAACGTTTTTTTCCGAACACATTGGCAAATGTCTCTAAAAGTAATTTGCATTTTTAATTAACAAGTATACTTTTATTGATATTTTTAAAATATAACAAAAATGTACATATTAAAATTTTTTCTTCAAGATAGGGACAATTGTCGGCTTTCATTTTTTCTTTTTTTATATATGTATTTGATTTGTGATAAGGGGATTTTACTATAGTTTGACAATGTTCAAGAGAATTGAGATTACATTCAACATGAATTATATAAGTTTTCCGATGAAAAATTACCATTATAGTAATAATTTAATTATTTTTATTAAAAAATTATCTTTTATTCATAAACTCTATCTCTATTAAAAAATTAATTTTAGTTGTAAATTATTAAAAGTATCTAAAAAATAAATATAAATTGAAACAACTTAAGGCAAGTTAAAAAATAATAAAAGAAACTACAAAACACTATAGTGGGAGATAGAAATTGTTAATTATGAAATTAAAATATTTGAAACATTTAGTTAAAGTGAATCAAAATTAAAAATTATATTAAAATTTATATAATTTATTTGAATTGATAAAACGAAAATAAAATTTAGAAATAAAATTTTTAATTATGAAATTTTTAAAATTTAAACAAAGATATAAATTTTTAAAATTCATTTTTAAGATTCGTGATTGCAAATTTAATTTGTAAGTTGGTGTTTCAGATGGCAGCGTATTCTTGTCTTGGCACGTGATACTAAAGATTTGTTTAATAATTTTGTGGGAGCAAGTTCGTCGTTTCTTTGCATTATTGAATTAAAAAGGAAAGAAATTATTTGAAATAATAATTACTAGAAAAGTAAAAGATTTGAAAAGATGTCAGGAGGAATCGCCAGCTTATCTTTTTGGGAGATCTGTCTTGGGCTTTTTCGGCAGAATTCCCTTCCCCCTGATGAAGAATTAATGTCGTTTAGGGATGGAAATGATCTTCCTTTTATTTATTTATTTTTTTTTTTTGAAAAGGAAATTTTATGCTTTGATATTTTTTTATTGATGAAAATATCTTCTTTTCTCTTATGTAGCAATTTTTTTTTTTCTTTTTGCTACCGACAAATGCATGCTTTTTTCTCTATTCCTTTTCTCTCTCTCTCTCTTTTTTATTTATTTTGTTCTCTATTTTTTATTAATAGGATACAATTCAAAAACCCATTATAACAGAATTCAAAATCTTATAAACCCATGATCTAATGAATATTCCACATCCAAACGTGTCAGTGATTAGGGGCATATCTTCCCGAAAGGTAGACATAGCCCGACTCCTTGATTTAATCTCTATCGGTAATAAGCTAATCGATTGGGGGCTCTCATAGGCATTTGGTAAAATCCTCTCATTTCGTGATCGACAGCCTTGACAGGAGGCTAGGTGTCTCAATAGTCTATCCTCATCGATTTAAGGTAATATTTAATTAAAATTTGCATAAGAGTTTATTTCTCATTCGGTTGTGAAGCGTGCTTCCTGAATAAAGAATGAGATCTTTCAAAATCAAAACGATAAGAAAAGATCTTCTCGGTTCATTGAATTTTCTAAGTGATAAAAATCTAAATCCTTTAGAAATATTTGACTACGGAGTCCCGAGATCTCAGAACTTCCTCATAAGGAAATTAGGGTTGTAACATCACGAATGCACACAGCACATAGGAGGTCGGTCTATAAAACCACTATGCATGCAATCAGCCAAGTACGCGCTCTTAGAATCATACACTTGATACACAAACTACATAGAGATCTCATACTTAGCCCTCCCCTGTTTAGTTTATTTCATCTCTTTTGAAAACTACTTTTTTTTTATTTGAGTGTCGGAATCTCCACTGTCAGATGGAAGGTTTCACTTCATCCTTTAAAGCACCCATTCGAGTCAAAAGAGTCAGTATTTGTAGAGCAACAACTTACTTCTAACAGATTAGCGACGTCTGTGGGAAACAGACTAGGGCAGCTTTAATAGGCACCTCAAATTGCCAAACAACTATGCCTCCGAAAAGAGAAACCAGAACCGCTTCGAAAGATGCATCCGCTGTGGACGAACGCACTGCTACCCCAATAGCATCCACTCGTCCTGTTGATATCCCTGCCACTCGTTCTTAACTCCTTTCCTCAGATGAGGCCTTATAGCTTGTGCCTCAGGAATAACCAGTCTTATCTCCTGTGCCGGCATCCCTGAAGAGAGCTAATTGTCCCCAACTAAAAAGATTAGAATCTAGAATATAGAGCATGAATAAGTAGCTAGAAGGACTAAGTTGTGCCCTTAGACTAGAGTGACAATCTTCTTCAGGAGGATCAGGGCATGTACGCTCTCGTCGGCTCGCATCTCGCCTGAACTATGAACCTTCCGTAACCTCTCATCATGATCCCGATGATCTGAGAAGATGGGTTGAACAACTTGTCGCCGATAAGCTCAAACGAGTCAATGCATAAAGGAGCGGGATCCCTCCTTATCCCTATAGTTTGTCACCTTTTGATCTGCAGGTTTCCTCAAAATCGGTAGCCTACAATATACTTTTGCCTCCTATAGAGAGATACGATGGTATAACCGATCCTCACGACCATGTAGCTCACTTTGTGATAGTAATGGTTTCGAGAGACATGACAGATGCTGCTATGTGTAAATACTTTTCTATTACCCTTAAAGGCAATGTATTAATATGGTTTAACTCACTCTCACCATTCAGTATCAAAAGTTTGTCTCAGCCTCAACAACAGTTTGAATTTCATTTTGTGATTAGTCAGGGAGCCAAAAGAAAATCTACTTCTTCATTATTACTATGGCATAGGGACAATGAGCCTTTGTGAGACTTTATGGATAAGTTTAAAGCTAAAATGATGAAGGTCCCAGTTTTGAAGCATTCATTACATTAGCTGCCTTACTTACAAGGCTACACCCCTCGAGTATGAAAACATTCATCACCAAAATCTCACCTTCTACCATCCAGGAGTTCTACACTTGTGCTAAGAAATATATAGCTGTCGAAGACACAGAAGCATTCGACAGACGTCGAAACCAATCATCCCGAAGGGAACGTAACCGATCACCCCGATAGCACTCACAAAAAAAAAAAAAAAACTAATAGGGACCTCAGCCTCAACTAAGCTTTAATACCTACACACCTCTAAATGAGACCTCCAGTTAAGTTTTACTCCAAATCAAAAATAAACCCCATGTTAAGTGGCCTCCCCACTCCTCAGAGGATGACACCAAGAAAGATAAAACCAAATATTGCCACTTCTATCAAGATTACGGTCACATGATGGATAAGTGTAGAAAACTCAAGGATGAACTAGAATTCTTAGTTTGAAGTGGAAAACTACAAAGGTTCATTAGCGTGGAAGGGAGAAATATTCGCTCTCCCGATTGGCATGTCCTACCACAGGAAAACTAATTGAATAAACAACCGATTGCCAAACCAATGCACAACCGACCAGATGGAGTGATCCTCCAAATCTATGATGAACACTCTCTTCACAAGCCTTATATCTTCATAGTGTCTTTCCAACCCAAAGCCCAAATCCTTAAAGTCATTCATGGAGGGATGAAATCGAATGCATGACTACACCAATTTTCTACATGGCTAAAACGTCTCTTCCTGCTCCTCAGGAAATACTTATAACTCATGTCGACAAGCAATCCAAGGAAAAAAGACTAATTGTTGGCTTTACTGATGAGAATTTTATAAGAGTTGATCCTAATTGACATGATCCTCTCATTGTTACCACCAAAATTGGCTAGTATGAGGTGAGAAGAATATTCGTTGATCAAGGAGCAGGATGTAATCTCCTCTATTGGGATGCCTTCTAATGAATGGGTTTCGATCAAATACATCTCTAACCCTATGTAAGATCGGTCAAAGGGCTCTCTAGCAAATAGATATACCCCGAGGGCATTATCTTACTCCTGATCACCTTCAGCGCGCCTCCAATTCATGCCATAGCTACCACTATATTCAATGTATATAAACTTCTTTAGCTCTACAATGCAATCTTAGGCTGGCGAGGCCTAAACGCCATAGAAGCTCTGGCCAGCACCAATCATATGAAGGTTAAGCTCAGAACCCCTCTCGGTATCAAAGCATTGTCTTGCGATTCAAAACCTCCAACACCTCTTTCCAAGAGATCATGATTCCCTCGCGACCATAGGATACGCCCTGATTGTTCGACTTTAAGTTTTCATATCATTGCAATGGTATTTTCTATCTTTTGTATTCATGATCAGTATGTGTGCATCCTACCGTTTGAGTCCTAATAAACGAAGTGTGTTGTTAATAAGGGATATAACTCCCAGAAGGGTGGACATGGCCTTCCTATCATTTGATTCCTAACGAACAAAGCGTGTCGTCAATGAGAGATATAACTCCCAGAATGGTAGACATGGCCCATCCTATCGTTTGATTCCTAACAAATGAAATTTGTCATCAATAAGATCTATGACTCCAGAAGGGTAGACATAGCCCATTCTATCGTTTGATTCCTAATGAACGAGACGTGTCGTTAATAAGAGATATGACTCCCAGAAGGGTAGACACGACCCATTCTATTGTTTGATTCCTAACAAACGAAGCGTGTCGTCGAAAAGGAACGTAACTCCTAGTCGAGTAGGCACGACCCATTCCATCGATTAGTTCCTAATAAATTACACATGTCATCAAAAAGGGATATGACTCCCAGAAGGATAGGCATGCCTACCTTATCAGATGATTTCCTAACAATATAGTACACACCCTAGATGAACAGGCCTTGCTCAATTGGCCAAATGATCCCATGTGAATATAGCACGTTCCTTAACGGATCCTATAATAGAGGCATACAAATAAAAACTACCTTCACTACTTAGACGATTAAGGGAATGTCTCCTAATACAAAATGAAACAACACACAAAGTTCTCCATTAGAATGACAGTATAAAAGTTATACAAAGTTAGGGGAGCAGGGGGAGTTAAGGACCTCCCGAGGAGGAGACTCTACAACCATTTAGGTTATAACCGACTCTATGGGAACACTAACAGGATTAGCGGGGCCAGGCCCTTGCTCGATGCCTCTAGACTAGAAACTCCTTCATCAGATGGTAAGACCCCGGCCAAGCCTACTCATGAACTATCTCTTCGGTGCACTTTAGCCTTTCAATGAATTTACACTGGGAACGCTAAAAGATTTCAGTATTCCTAGTGAAAGATTCCCCAATCTCGGTCACTTTCTGCTCCGCGGCCTAAAGTGATTCCTTGTGCATTTGAGCCAGCATCTCGACAGTTTGTAGACACACCTCATGAACCTTTGCCTCGGCCTTCAGCTCCTCGTAACACTTTCGAGACAAGTCTAAGTTAAGCTGCAGACGCCTGATCTCTTCATCCTTCTTGGCAAGTACGGCATTGGACGTCCTTTCCACTTCTGCGGCTTTCTCCCTCTGTTTAAGGGCATCCTATAGTGCCAAGACTTGGCTGCCCAATTGATTGGTACAATTCTCCAAATGCCCCACCGTTTGCTTCCTCCGCTGCTTCTAGAACTTTGTCAAAACCATCATCTAGAGAAAGAAGCCAGATCAATCGAAGGCAAAGCAAAAAAAAAAAAAAGCAAAGCGGAATAAGTCAAGAAGAAGGATAATACTGCCAAGCCCATAGACTAAAGAGCCTCGTCAGCCTGTTCAAGCGACATCCTGTTCACCTCCAACTCTGAGTGACGAAAATCAAACAGATCGGCTATGTGACTTGCCTCGGTTATGTTAACATAGCTTTACCAATTGTCTCCCGCACAGATTGTAACCGTGCCTCTTTCTTTTGATCTCTTCCAAGCATTAAAAGACTGGATAAGAATAGAAAGAGGAAGAGTAGTCCCATCAATTACCTTACACTTCCCCTTGCACGGGGACCTTAAGAGAATGACAAACGATAGTCTAGACATTTCCTCTACACCCATAGCAAAGCACCTAGTTCCTCCAATGGTTTCACCTCTATAGTCGTCATATTGGCACCCTCAAGTTCCTCGACCTTAGTTACCTCCCTTACCGGGACATCTTCATCAAGCTCGCCAATCGATGGAAATACATGTTCAATAGATGTCGAGCTGTAGGCCCCTTCTAATCAAATGGCCACCGGTTCAGAATGCCTCAATAAAGTATGAGATATGCAGTCTCTAACCTCTCCGGTTTCCTCTCTCTCTACCAATGACTCTGGCAATTGGACCTTTCTCCTCTTTGACAAAGGAGGCATGGCTTTTGAGACTGAGCTACGGGTGTCTTATCGGTTTCTTTCGAAGGTCTCTTTGCATTTGATCTCACTTGCTTATCGGTCGTGATTTCTTTTAAGATAGCATCCCCTAGAGAAAACAAAATATCAATGAGTTCTTTCTCTCCCCTCTTTACCAGAAGAGGTTTTTCGATCTTTCTCTTCTCCTCGATTAACAAGCCTACCAAGGATAGCATTTGGTCTTCCATAAGAGTTTCCCCTCTGAGTAGATGTGCAGTAATTGCCAACCAAATGTACAAACCTGAAATGACAAAAGGGAACCAAAGGTTTCAACCGGAATGATGGTTCCCCATTAGCCTTAGACAATGTGGGCATGAGATCTCTATTCAAAAATTTCACAAAGAAATATTTATACATCAAACTCTTATTGATTGACTCTTTATAATAAAACCCCCAATTGGATTCAGGTCGGGTTTGTAGCTTATACCAGCCCTGGGTGAAACTCTTACTCCCGCATCCTTTTAGTGAAAAGATGGCCATCAGATCTCAAAATCAAAACGAATGCGACAAAAACCTAACAGTGAAATCACAGCGATAACCAGACACCAAGCGCTGGGGAGAAGCCTTGTTAGAAATGTGATCTAACGAAGTAACACCTCCTCGATCAGACCAATGTACAATATTTTTAGTCCATACTTCACTGATTGCTTATATATCGGGACATGACTCTCTGGTACCTTGTTTTCCCTATCAATATCTGTAGCTGACACAAGGGCATAATCGTTTTCCAGCAACATATCAGTTTGAACCTCCCAAAGTTCCTCCTCTGTCATCATGCTTCTAATGTCACTGGAGTAAAATTTTCCTTATGAAGGGTTAATTAACAAGAATATGAGACTGTTGAAAGAAAAGTATGGAAGTGTTCGATCGACTCAAGCACCATGCTTTATAAAGTGTACTGAAGACGATTCATAAGGCCCAAAGTGGCACGTACCGCATTAAAAGTTTTGTAACTTTTTGATTCCTATGCGAGGATCACTACTCAGTGCCCTTTTGACAAAACGACACCATGAGTCGGGGGCAAATGATGTGATACAGCCCAAAAGCCGTTATGGCATAACCCAAAATCCCATAAGCCCATGATCCAATAAGCATTCCACACCTAGACTTGTCAACGATTAGGGATATATCTCCAGGAAAGGTAAACACGGTCTGACTCCTTGATTAATCTCTATCGGTAACAACCTAACAGGCTGGAGGCCCTCATTGACATTCTATAAAATCCCCTCATTTCACGACCGACAGCCTTAACAAGAGGCTAGGTGTCTCAATAGCCTATCCTCATAGACTTAAGATAATATTTAATTAAAATATGCATAAAAGTTTATTTCCTATTCAGTTGTGAAGCGTGCTTCCTAGATAAGGAAGGAGACCTTTCAAAATCAAATTGATAATAAAAGAATCTCCTCAGCTCATTAAATTTCCTAAGTGATAAATTTCTAAATTCTTTGGGAAAATTTGACTACGGGATTCCAAGATCTTAGGACTTCCCCATAAGAAAACTAGGATTATAATGTGCCGAATGCACTAAGCTCACAGGTGGTCAGTCTATAAAAATACTCTGCATACCATCAGTCAGGTATGCGCTTTTGGGATCATACACTCGACATACAAACTACACGGGACTCTCATACTTAGCCTTTTTTTGCTCAGTTTGTTTCATGTCTTTCGAAAATCGTTTTTTCTGATTTGAGTATCGAAGTTTCTCCAACCAGAACACCCTCCGACATCTTTTGTAGGTTTCACATCATCTTTTGGAACACCTATTCAAGTCAAAAAAGGCGGTATCTGTGGAGCTACAACCGACATCCAACACTTATGGTTAACAAATTTATACTTTTTTTCTCTTTACCATCAATAACATTTGTCTTCATCTCTTTTAATTAATTTTCTTTTTTATTTTCTTTTATTTTTAATCCCAAAAATAAAGATGGAGACCATCCATAACAAAGAAAGAGAAGAAAGGGAAATAGAAAGAGAAGTGTCAATAAGCAAAGAGAAAAAGGAAAAGTGAGAGAAACAAAGAGAGAAAAAGAGGATGTAAGAGAAAATTGATTGAAAAGTAGAAAAGGAGTGAAAAGAAAAAAAAAGGGAAGAAAGAAAGGTAGAAATTCCCCACAAGAGAAAGAGAAGGAAAGATATAGAAAAAAGAGACAAGTAAAAAAAAAAAAGTGAGAAAAATGATGAAAAGAAAGTAAAAGAGAGAGAGAAAATCAATCGAGAGATAATTGAGAAAATGAGAGAAAACGTAAAAGAGAAGCAAAGAAGATGGAACTGAATATTTTTCTCTCTTCTTGTCCATTATTAATTTTGACAATATATGCTTTTATTGTCGATAAAAAGAGAGAAACACAATAATAAACAATAAACTGAATCTTAATATCAAATTTTAAAATCGATCATTTGAGAGATAATATAAAAGAAATGAGAGAAAAAAATAATAATATAATATAATATAATATAAAAATTAAAATTTGAAAATAAAAATAGAGAACATAAAATTAAAAAAATATAAATAATAAAATGAAAAAATAAAAATAAATTATCTATAAAATCTTAAAATAATAATAATAATAATAATAATAATAATAATTCATAGAAAATAGAGAGAGAGAGAGAGAGAAGAAAGAATCAAGATCATAGAGATTAACTTGAGAGGAAAAAAGTGAAAGAAATAGGGGAAAAAAAGCAAGAGAGAGATAAGGGTAATTACCTTTGCATATGTGAAAATTTGCGAGTAAAAAATTAAATTGTTTCGACATCAATAAGTGGGAAGGAAAAATCATTTTTCTCTCTAACATGAATTACTTTTCGTCAATTATCGGTAAAGGGAATTCACCTCGGATTTTCGATTTTCAATGTTTTCTTCTCTCTATGAAAAACCGATATCCAAGTACATGTCACTCCACTCACTGGCTTGAGTTATGTATGGATCTAATTCAAAAAAATAAAAAAATTTATAAAATGATACTTGTTTGAAAATAATTCCAGAAATAGCACCTACATGTTTAATTTTCAATACTCGACATGTATTGCTTACGTGAACAGTGTCATGTCGAATTTTAAAAATCCAACATATGAAATAGATGAACAGTACCATGTCAAGTGTTCAAAACTCAACATGGCACTGTTCATATGAACAGTGTCAGCGCATGTCGAGTTTTGAACACTCGTCATACTACTATTCACATGAACAGTAACGTTCATGTCGGGTTTTCAAAACCGAACATGATACTGTTTATATGAACAGTGTATATCGGGTTTTAAAAACTTGATATTTGGGTGTCATTTCTGGAATTAGTTTCAAATAAGTGTTATTTTAATTTTTTTTTTATTTTTTTAGCCTAAATCCGTACATGATTCCACCAGCTCAGCCACTCTAACTCTCCTCTCTTTCTTTCTCTCAGCTTCGATCTCACTGCTTCTTCTCTCTAGGTACGACTTTCCATCTGTTTTTCTCGCTCTCCCTCTCCTCTCTGCTTTGCCTTTTTTCTTTTTCTTTTTCTTTTCCTTTTTTTTAAGGGCTTCGATAGTTTCTTGGAACTCTAAGTTGTTATGTTTCTGATTACTGTTTAAAACCCCTATTTTTCTGCTACCTAGATCTTTACTGTTATTGGAGGTGAGTTACGACTCAACAAATACCAACTCCTTGTTGACTCGAACGATTGTCGTCGACGAGATGTGGAACTTGCAAAAACTGTCAGAGGGTGCTCTGACAGGGGAGGTTTCGATGCTCAAGTCAGAGAGAGCAGTTTTTAGATGTAAGAGAAATAAACTGAAAGCTCAGAGAGTGAGAGGTTCCCTGTGATTAGAGTATCCAATGTTAAAGACTAAGAAAACGTTCCTGACTTGAAGGGTTTGAGGGTATCTTATACCTACAAGAGTCGTATACTGTTAGGGTGTTTCAACCTACTTCCTTTATCGAGTCGATCCAGAAATCTCGGGAGTTAATATTCCGAAACGATCATGATCTTTATCGTATGGGAACTTTCGTTTCCTGGGGAGATCCTTTCCTTAACTGAAAGATCCCAGGAGTGTCGTTCTTAAGCAAAGAATAAAAGTTGTTGGGGCGCTCCGGCCTTTTCTAAGGATCAATAAGGCCTTTGGCCTTTGGTTAGTTATTCGGTCGGTATGGAACCTTCGGGGCTTGCTTATTCGATGGGCCTGTGGCCGAATATCCAATCGGGAAAATTACTCCTACTTGATAAATCTCGTTCAATAAGCGGGGTGGCTAAGGTCCTTCATTTGGAAGATAGGGCGACTAAGCTCTTCGGTAAATCAATTGAATGGTCATAAGAAATAGTCATTTGTGCTTACTCATCGGTCGGTAGCTGTGCTTTATGGGTCTCTTGTGTGAGCCTTTCAGGTGCTGACTCTTTGAATTGGGCCTAGTGCTATGTCTCATCATTTGCCCCTTATTCAGAGTGCTGCTTTGTGAGAAAGGTACCATGAATACCCGTTTTTTGTTTATGTATTGACACCACATGTTGTCGTTGGGGTATGCAGATCGTCTTTTCGCATTTATATAAGGCCATTTGCTCGTGCGCACCAGGCACCTTCATTCTCTTTTCTTCCTCAAGAGCTATCAGAGAAGTCATTTCTGAAAACAATGGGAAAAACGTCCGCCACTCAAGCTTATCCGGGCATCGGAGATATCGCAAGCACTATGTCCGTAAAGGAGTTTCAAGAAGTCCATACTGATATGCTGATGGGAGACGATTACACTTTGGTGTTTGCCATGGATGCCGATAGGGCTAACATGGCACAGGAGGGGTGCGTACCGATATACCACCAATTGGTTAAGTACAGATTAAAAATTCCATATACAAGTCCTTTTGCAAAGGTACTACACCGTTGGAACATATTCCCAACTATCCTGATCCCAAGTGCCTAGCATCTAGTGGTTGTCATCGCTTCTCTGCTAGGGTTTTGTCATTTTCACTTTGATTTCGACATCTTGTCGTCTATTTTTATCTTGATGAGATGTGGAAATAGTGGCTCAACCAAGGGCTGGTACAAGGTACAAACTCGGCCTGAGTCTAACCGGAGATTCTGTTATAAGGAATCTATCGACAAGAATTGGATGCATAAGTTCTTCTTTGTGGAGTTCTCGGATAAGAGTTATGTCCCTATACTTCCTGACGCCAAAGAGGGACCTTCTTTGGGACTGAAGCCTCCGGTCGTATCTAAGCATGGCTGCTTCGTTCGATCCGTAGGCGGTTATTGTAAGTCTACCGGTCGAAGTATATGGGTTGATTCATTGCTGGATAACCAGATGTTGTCTTTAGCTAGTCTGGTGATCGGGGAGAAAAGGAAATTTGATAGGCCTTTCTTGTTGGAAAGAGGGAAGACCAAGTTGACTGACTCTTTGAATTTTTTTGATGATGTTGTGTTAGAGAATGTTACCATTGATAGGCAAGTTCGGTCGAGCATGAAGAGGTCTCCTCAGGAGTCCATTGGGGCATCTAAGGCCCTCTTAGAGTCTTCACCTTCCTTATCAAAGAGGGGAAAGACCCTACTGCCTTCGTCCCTATCGGAACATGTGTTGGTCACTTCGCCTAATCATTCAGGCTCTGTCACACCGATAGAGAACATCGTGTTGGAGAGAAATGGATCACTGTGCAATGTGGGTGCCAACGTGGATGAACCCAGAGGATTAGGAAGCGGTTCTTCACTTGGCGCCATAGCAAGACTGGATACTTCCAAGATAATATCAGAGGGGATGGCAGGGCCTTCTTTAGCTATACCGGTTTGGCCTTTGTGCAAGGGAAAACACGAGGTTCCTAATGGAACTACCCTACCACTTGTCATTCTTGTTCTGTCCTTTGACGAGCGGAAGGGCTCGAAAGAATGAGTGACTGTTGCGATTTGTGCTAGGGATATACAATACAGTTATATAAATTTGGCCGAGGTGGATCAAATCTTAAACTAGTTGCACTTTCATTAGTGCGAGCTTGATCTGTATAGGATGTGCTAGGAGCAAGTTGGCAGGGGCCTTTAAGTCCCTCGGTTTGATGGTATTACCCTCTTTGCAACTGTTTGGTTTTTTTATCATTCCTGTTTTTTCTGATCCAGTCTTCTCTTCAAATAATGACTTTGGCAGAATTTCAAGAATGGTAGAGGAGGTAGGAGGTAGATTATTGGGAAGGTTGCGTCACTGGGTTAAGCAAGCAGTGTGAGAGGTTAGAGTCGAAGGCCAAGGTACGCGAAGCGTGTCTCCAATCAATTAAAAAATTGGCCTAGTTGCGTGAAGAGTCTTTTCGGGTGGCAGAGCATAAAATAGCGGACCTCGAGAAACTTTGTACAAGGGATGTCATTGCTCTTAAGGATTCCCAACGCAAGTTGACCGAGAGACTAAGGTGAGCCAAAGAGATAATCCACCAGATGGGCCTAAATGATGCCTTGCCCCCAGTTGAGGGGGATGCTACGACCCAGGGATCAGTTGCTGTACTTGAAGCCTCTACTATGGTCCCGGCTGCAAGGGGATCTGCCTTTCGTGAAATCCCACGATCTTCCTTCGATCCTGTGTAACATATGTTTAAAACTTTGTATTCCAATGCCCTTCGGGTAATTCACCAACGATAGAGTTTGGCTTGTTATTCACTATGATAGCTCTCATTATATTAGCCTGACAGGATCGTCATACGATAAGAAGTGATTGATATTAGGGCTGTGTCCACCTGCTTGGATAGTTCCACCCATATGATACATCTATTCGGTGGGATTAGAGCGACTTAGACCCGATGTATATAAGAAACTTTAGGATTGGGAGGCCGTATCCACCCGTTCGGGGAGCTCCATCCCTTGTTGACGACACGTTCGATTGGTAGGATTTGGGCAACTTAGGCCCACCATATGAACTTTTAGATAGAGGGGTCATGTCCACCTGTTCGGGGAGTTTCATCCCAAATTTGTAACACGTTCAAACAATATGAAACTTTAGATTGAGGGCCATGTCTACCAGTTCGGAGAGTTTCATCCCTTATTGATGACACATTCGAGTGATAGAATCTGGACGATTTAGGCCTGTCATACAATAGGAAACTTTTAGATAGAGGGATCGTGTCCACCCGTTCGGAAAATTTCATCACTTATTGATAACACGTTCGAACGATATGAAACTTTAGATTGGGGGGTCATGTCCACCCGCTCGGGGAGTTCCTCCCTTATTGATGATACATTCGATCGATAAGATTTGGGCGACTTAGACCAGTGTACGATATGAAACTTTTAGATAGAGGGGTTGTATCTACCCATTCGGGGAGTTTTATCCCTTATTGATAACACATTTAAATGATAGAAAACTTTAGATTGGAGGCCATGTCTACCTATTTGGGGAGTTTCATCCCTTATTAATAACATATTCGAATGATAGGAAACTTTAGATGTTTGGGCCGTATCCAACCGTTTGGGGAGTTCCATCCCATTTTGATGACACGTTTGATCGGTAAGATCAGGGCGACTGAGACCCGACGTACGATAGGAAGCTTTAGATATTAGGGTCATGTCCACCTATTCAGGAAGTTCCATCCTATTTTGATGATATGTTCGATCAGTAAGATCAGGGTAATTGAGGCTCGGCGTACGACAAGAAACTGTAGATGTTAGGGCCGTATCCACCCGTTCGGGGAGTTTCATCCCATTTTGATGACACGTTTGATCGGTAAGATGAGGGCGACTAAGGCCCGACGTACGATAAGAAACTTTTGATGTTAGGGTTGTGTCCACCCGTTCGGGGAGTTCCATTCCATTTTGATGACACGTTCGATCGGTAAGATCAGGGTGACCGAGACCCGGCATACGATAGGAAACTTCAGACAGAAGGTGATTCCTTCGTAAATTACTGAGGATCTTGTGTTGCAAGCCGTCATAGGAATGATCACTAAATAGCCGGAAGGCATAGAACCCTTTCATAAGGAAAGAGCGTGGGAAACTCCGGGTCATACGCCGAACAAACGCTAGTGGAAACATAGGGTTCATGCCATATGTCTTTGCCGTGGATCTGAAGGATCACCCCTCCTGATCCGTCGTGTGGCGGCCCGGGGTCTGGTTAGTTAGGCAACTCATTTTCCCACGGTGCATTACGTCCGTCGGGGGAAAGTAAACTCATTCCTTCCATACTGATGAATCTCTGCAGTTTACCACTGCGAACTAGGAATTCCAACTCGTCCCTGAGTCTCTTGTACTCATCGATCATGTGACTGTAATTCCAATGGAAGTGGCAGTACTTGGACTTATCTTTCTAAGGGTCTTCCTTTGTGGAATGAGGGGGCCACCTGACGTATGATTTATTTTTGATTTGATATAAAACCCGGCTTGGGGTCTCTTCAACGGAGTGTAGACATTAAACCTTCGCGAGAGTGGAGCCTCTGGTTTGCTCCTCATTGGAGAAGATTGGCGAGGCGATCGACTGCGTTCCTTTCTGATAGGACGATTTTTTGTCAATTGAACACCTCTGCTTCTTCTGCCGCAATATACTTCTTGGCTGGGGAGTAAAATTCTTGGATGGTTGCAAATGGTTTCTTCATAATGGAGACCTTCATGTCGGAGGAACGCAAACTCGTTAGGAGAGCAGTTAATGCGATGGAATGGTTTAGAGTGGGAACCTTTAACATCTCTATTTTAAATCTCTCCAGAAAATCTCTCAGAAACTCATCTTCTTGTTGTCGTAACGATAGCAAGGAAGTCGACTTTCGTTTGGCTCCTCGTCTGATTATAAAATGAGCCTCGAACTCTTGTCGAAGTTAGGTGAAACTCTTGATACTGAACGGCAGGAGAGAATTAAATCATGCCAGGGCATTGCCCTTGAGTATGGTTGGGAAGTGCTTGCATATCACTGTATTCGACAGGTCTTTAGAGATCATAACTGCTATGAAGTGAATAGCGTAGTCGCGGGGATCAGTTATTCCATCATATCACTCCGTGGGTGGTAGGAGGATATCTCTTAACATCGGTTCCAGGGAAATCTTCGGATCGAAGGGCAATATTCCCGAAGGGTGGAGGTGGTCTTCCTCCTTCTTCGCGCCTACCATTTTAAGCTCAGCGGCTACAAATTGCTCGATTTGTTTTTTCAAATCATCGGAGTCGTGACGAGAGGTCACCGATGGTTCATAGTTCGCAGGAAGTGCTCACCTCAATCGACGTTTATGTTTGGAGTCCACTGTGGATGAGTGGCCATCTGGCTCAATGGCTCGGCTGAGTCCCTCACATTGTTTGCTCATTTTTTGGAGTTTTGACTCTGGTCTTTCCATATAGGGATGGCTCACCTATTCTAGCACAAGGGCCATGACCGGCTATTCTTAAGCCGCATGTTGTAAGACTAGCTCCAGATGGGATGGTCGGGGAGAAACCATACGATCATGAATTAAGTGATCGGGTGAAGAAAGGACAGATTCAGCGCATATAGGGGTGTGCCCTTCTACAGTAGGGGCGGCCTTCGAGGATGCTCTGGTACTTAGAGACATGGTTGTCTGACTTATGGAAATTGCTCTAGTTTGTTTCCCACAGATGCGTCAATATGTTGAAAGTGGATTACGACTCTATAGATAACGGCTCCTTATTGATTCAAACGATTGTCGTCGATGAGATGTGAAACCTACAAAAATCACCGGAGGGTGCTCCAATAGGGGAGGTTCTGCCACTCAAATCAAAAAGAGCGATTTTTAAATGTAAGAGAAACAGACTGATAGCTCAGAGAGGGAGAGGTTCTCTATGATTAGAGTACCCAGTGTGAAAGGCTAAGAGAGCATGCCTGAGTTGAAGGGTTTGAGGGTATATTATACCTAGGAGACTTATATGCTGTTGGGGTGTTTCAACGCTACTTTCCTTATCGAGTTGATTCAAAAATTTCAGGAGTTAATATTCTGAAACGATCGTGATCTTTATCATATGAGAACTTTCGTTTCTTGAAAAGATCATTTCCTTAACTAAAAGATCCCGGGGGTGTCGTTCTTAAGCAGAGAATAAAAGTCGTTGGGGCGCTCTGGCCTTTTCTAAGGATCAATAAGGCCGTTGACCTTTGGTTAGTCATTCGGTCGATATGGAACCTTCGAGGCTTGCTCATTCGATGGGCTAGTGGCCGAATATCTGATCGAGGAAATTATTCCCACTTGATAAATCTCGTTTGGTAAACGGGACGACTAAGACCCTTTGTTCAGAAGATGGGTCGACTAAGGTCTTTCGGTAGATCAATCGAATGGTCATAAGGTATAGTCATTTATATTTACTCATAGGTCGGTAGTTGTCCTTTGTGGGTCTCTTGTGTAGGTCTTTGTGCTGACCCTTCAAATTGGGTTTAGGGTTATGTCTCATCGACTGTGTTCAGCTAAACTTGCTTAGATAGGTTCGTTTGGGTTTGATTTTGTCGATTAAGTTTTAGATCTGTGTTTGATGGTTATTTGTCTACTGTTTTTCGGTTTAATTTATTATTGTTAAATTTGATGAAGATAAGGTTGTTCCTTGTCTTGAATGTCTCTGAGATTTTTTGTAAAAACTTATGTGATCAAACGTTGTTTGTCATTTTCTTGGATTTTATCACTTGTAAAGATGTTTCACAATCCTCTCTCTCTCCCTCTCTCGTGATTAGCACCTACGTTTTGCTAACTCAGCTTTACAAAACTGTATTTTTTTTTTAATTCCTTAAAAGTCGACGCTGATATGTTAATCCTATTATGATATGAGATCTGCTCTTGTTAGCATTCAAAAGCCTTGTAAAATGTACAACTAGTCTTGTCTGGTTCTGGGTTAGGGATTAAATGACGATTTATAAGAGGTAAGGCAGAGTCCTCTGCAGTTTAGGAAAGGTGCCCTATTGTTTTTATATGAAATTAGAGACTAGAGAAGCCTCTTAGCAAAAATTGAAAAAAAAAATAATGGGTGTTTTACTGTTTGATCGAAACATTGTTGGGAACTCTGCTTCTCATTATGGTTATGGTTGTAGAGATAGATAATGGCCGATGCCTTTGTAGAGGTTTAGAAATGCTTGGAGGCCTCTTAGAACCATAATGACTCTGCGGGGTGACATCCATTAGGCTTGTACTTCTCAGTGTTGGTGACATGAATCTACTTAGACTAAAGCAGGGGCAAATTGGTCTATTACAAGGAAAAAAAATCCCTAGAACTTCACTCAAGTGCTTGCCTGTGCGCCCAGAGCTTGAGATGCAAGCACACGCCTAGGCAGCACCTGTCTGAAGGCTATCACCTCAGGCAATTTGAGGCATTGGGGTCTCACCTTGCCCCGTCTGGAGCACCTACGTGAGTGCCTCAACACCTCCTGACAACACTAGTTTCTCTGTGGCACCCTTTTTTTGGGATAGAGAAAGAAGAATACATTATATGTATGAAAGATCATACAGAGACTCCTAAGGACAAGAAATCCACGGCGGTAATAAAGAACAAAACCATACAATACAGAAGACTAATAGACAATTGCTCTAAGTCGCTTTTAAATATTATAGACTATAATCCTTGTAAATCCCAAGGCATGTGCCCATAGAAAAGTATAAAAATCAATTTTCTCTCATTAAAGAGAAACTTGAAGAAAATTCTGACATTTGTGTCTTTAACACTGACCCTTATATTGTGGCTTTTTGAATATGAACTATCACTGCTTGCACGTTTTGTACTAGTCCATTTCTCGTTGAGCTAATAGTTCTTTCATAACCATTTTTCTATTGATCTACATTTAAATTTTAAAACTCGATGGCCCTTATATTGTTCCTTCTACTTTTGTCAAGTGAGTTCGGGTGGTTGCCTTTTTAATGAAATATTTGTGAGTGTGCATGCAAAATTTGTTTCTGCCAACATACTTGATCCTAGGCTTGCAAATAGAGGCATATTCCGAGCTCAATGTGGGATCTTTTCTTTATCAATTTATATGTCCAAAGCTTCTTAAGTTTAGGGGCATGGATCCTACTCTTTACCACTACAAAAAAGTTTCATTTTTGCGACAAATTTTGTGACAAATTTTTAAGAAAAATTTATCGCTAAAAGTATTTGTAACAATTTTAGCAACAAACCTATTTTTATCGCTATCAGTTCGTCGCAAATATTAGCAATGAAATACTAAAATTCAACGCAAATTTAGCGACGAATTCTGCAATAAATACGAGTTTGTCGTTGATGTGCGACGAACAGCATTCGTCGCAGACTTCGTCGCTGATTTACGATGAACTCTACGACAAACCATTGTTCGTCACTGACCTGCAACAAACAAACATTCATCGCTGATTTGCGACGAATCCTTGTTCGTCGCAGATCTTACGACAAACTTTTTCGTCACAAAATTTGTTGTAAACTTATTCAACAACGAATTTTGCAACAAATCTGGGTTTTTGGTGTCACTAATTTAGCAATAAAATTAGCGACAAACTTTAAAATCAACAATAAATTTTGCGACAAATTTGGAAATTTTGTAACTAAAATCAAATTAAATTTTATAATTTTACCATTTTCCTATATATCTTGTTCCTATCTCTAAGCCAACATCATCATCAACTAACAATCAATCAACCAACCATCTAACAACATCATCAACAAACCATCAAACAACATCATCATCAACCAACCACCCAACAACATCATCATCAACCAGCCATCCGACAGCAACATCATCAACAAATCATCCAACAACATCATTATCAACATCGTCAACATCATCATTTAGTAACAATGAAATAACAATAAATAATCTCAACAACAAACACAATAGTAAGTCACAACATTCAAATATAATAGTTTCAAAAAACCATATCAAATGTAACCATTAAAGAACATATAAAAGTGTCAATAAACACCGCCACCATCATCATCATCATCACCATTATCACCATTTGGAGGATTATCAGAAGAAATTAGAAATTTGGTCATCTGACTTAAATTGAGAGCTAACTGAAGACGCTGCATTATAAACCTCTGGTTTGCGCGTAGCTCGTTGATTTCAATTTTCTCTTCACATGTCATATATACATATTAATTAGATAAATACAATTTATCATAAATGAAAAAAAATATACATTAGAATACCGAATACAATTAAAAAAATTATTAAAAATTAAAATAATTAATATTTAATATAATATGGTATTTACTGATAATAAATATATAAAAGAAACAAAAGACAACAAGATAATATTATTGAAAAATAAATACCTCAACTGCTTAGAAAGCTATTTTCTCCCCTCTACTTGAATTCACCGACCAACCGGAGCAAATACCTCTACAATACAAAATATTTAATGTTATTTATAAATATTTAATGTTATTTGTAATTCACTGAGAAATTAACTCTCTCAAATCCAAACTATGTCTCTCTTTATTGCCTCTATTAACATGAGCATTTTACTTCCCTCACTAAAATATGATTCTCATCCTTAAAAAAATTTTGTAATCAAATTAATAATAAAAATATATAATAATATAAATACATTCATTACCACCCAAAAAATAAGTTGGAGCAACGTATACCAGATCTTCCAAACTTCAACAATGCCAAACCTAAGAGGAAACAATTAAATAAGTTAAATAAAATTTACATTTATTATTTGTATTTAAAAAATTATAAAATAATTAAAACTAAATAAAAATAATAAAATATATAAATTTAAACAAATAAAAAAATAGAAAAAAAAATTAAAAAAAAAAACTGCAACAGGAGGAAGGGGGTAAGACTCATTTGCAGAATCGCTTCTATCTTTGACTCTAAAATTTTCATCCCTTATTCTATGTGTTTGATCCTTTCGCATAGACTTTATTGTTTTAATTCTTCAGCTATAAGTTGTTGAACCTGTGTCAGATCATTGAGTGTGTTGATCTGTTTAATCCTGGTTACATAGGGTTCTCCTAACTGGTCAGCTACTGTGGTCAGGTATCTTTTGGTGTCATCATTTAAGATCCTAATCTGCATGATCATTGTTAGATCATTCAGTTAAGAAGTTGTCTCATTTGTGGCTATCCCTATATTCCGAAGTAGGTATAGGTTAGTCAGTTTAGAGTCTAAATCTCTCTACGGTCTCCTACTTTGAAAGCCATAGCCGTTAAACACCTAGAGTTATTTCCAGTTTCTCTATAGTACACCAGACTAGGCATTATGTCTGTAGTAACATTAGTGTATCCTAACAATGCAAATGTTATGACAAATGAAGTATGCAATTGATCCATATATAAAAAGCAAGTTTATTGATACGATAGTTTAACATCCATATTGGGGCTTTATTATTAGTTATTCGTAATCGAGGGGCACAGATCATTCCCCAATCATGAGTAAGTTTGATCTGTTTCTCATACATCCTTACTTGTGCTTGAAGTACTCGAATACGATTCTTCATATCAGTCAATGCCTTAAATGACATTAAAAGGTAACTTCATTCATACGTTGATGCAATGACCATATTTGCCACAAAAGGTTTCTAATGTGCATTCAGAGAACATTTTTCATTCTCCAATTATTAGTAACCTTTAGTTGTTCTTTGTATGTCTTTTTCTATGCTTGAAGGTCTCGAACACGTGCCTTTATCTCGGAGAGAGTCTTGTAGGTCATGATCAAGCATGCAAGTTTTGAATTGTTCTTTCAAGCCTAGTAATATGTTCCCGTACTACTTGAAGTCTCCATTAAGGAAAATGTGTATCCTTATATTGTCTCTTCTCTGGAGCTGTTCCTCTAGGTACCTTTCCTGTATCTGTAACTGTTGAATACGAAACTTATGGCCTTCCAAAAATCTAAGCATGGCATTATTAGGCAATAAGTGATGATATACGATATCTTAGTAACCATATCCTAGTGTCAAGGAATCTAACTCTCAATTGAAGAGATAGATAGGTATTCCAATCCTGCGGGTAACTTAGTTGTTCCCGAAGTTGTTTTATCTGAATCAGTGAGATACGAAGATCTCTTCTTAATTTTGCTAATGCTTTGAACGTCATCCTAGGCTCTGATACCAAGTTTTGGGACCAGTTTCGATGGAATCTTGTCATCTTTGTTGTTCTTCCTATCTCCTTGACTATATACTTCCTTATTTACCTGGGGGATATGAACTCCGAAAGGAAGTCCTTTAAGAAGTGTCATAAGGAACATGAAGAAAATGTTCAGAAAGCTGTCAAGCGGCTCAAAGAGAGGAATCTCAGTAGGGATGGTCTTGTTTGCACAGCACGGAAACCTTGGATTGCTGTTGGAATGAGAAACATTGACTATAAAAGAGCTTGACATTTCGAGGTTGATCTTTCAGCATTTGGGAATATCCGTGAAATTGACAAGGAGAGAATGATTGCAAAAGTGGAGCCTCTGGTCAATATGGAGCAGATCACCTGTGTCACTGTCCCAATGAATCTTGCCCTTGCAGTGGTTGCAGTGCTTGATGATCTAACAGTTGGTGGCCTCATTAATGGGAATGGGATTGAGGGTAGCTCGCACATATATGGCCTATTTCTGATACTGTTGTTGCTTATGAGATTATTTTAGCAGATGGATGTGTAGTTAGAGCTACCAAGGACAATGAATTCTCCGATCTCTTTTATGCTATCCCTTGGTCTCAGGGCACACTTGGCCTTCTTGTCTCTGCTGAGATCAAGCTCATTCCGATTAAGGAATATATGAAGCTGACTTACAAGCCCGTAGTTGGTAACCTTAAAGACCTTGCACAGGCAGATACGGAATCCTTTGCACCTAGAGATGGAGATCAGGACAATCCAGAGAAAGTTCCAGACTTTGTAGAAGCCATGATATATGGTCCTACTGAAGCTGAGTGCATGAAAGGTGTATATGTGTCAAAGGAGGAAGCCAAGAGAAGGGGAACAAGATTAATAGTGTTGGATGGTGGTTCAAGTCCTGGTTCTACCAGCATGCTCAAACAGCACTAAAGAAAGGGGAGTTTCTGGAGTATCCCTACTAGGGAGTATTATCACCGCACACCAGGTGCATATATTGTGAAGGGAAGCTCATTCTTCCTTTTGCTGATCAATTCTGGTTTAGGCTTCTTTTTGGCTGGTTGATGCCACCCAAGGTTTCATTGCTTAAGTTTACCCAAGGTGAAGCAATCAGAAACTATTACCATGAGATGCATGTCATTCAGGACGTGCTTGTTCCTCTTTACAAGGTCAGTGATGCTCAAGAGTGGGTCTACCATGAAATGGAGTTGAATTTTCTTCTATTTGATCACCTTCTAATCATGTGTTGCTTGTTTCTAATTGTTCTAGTTGCTGCCTTACAATTTTGCTTGATTGTCTGTGCACATAAATACATCTTTTGGTGTGCTTATTCTTGCGCCTGCCAAGTGGAACTTCTGCTTCGAAAAAGGGTACATTTGATGTCATAAGCGTTACTTTTTGGATCTTTGATGTTAAGGGGGGGGAAGGAATGGCAGATGGCAGATTTGTTTTAATTGTGATGAAGGCCTAAACTATAAAATTTTGGAAGAGTATCATGACTGCCCTGTGGCCTAAATAACTTTTAGTTTGAAAGTTGGTTGCTATTTTTTATATAGAAATTGCTTTTGATTTACTGGGATTTTATTATTAATGCTAATTCATTGTGCTGTTGTAACAAAATTCTAGTTTTCAATCTTACTGAAAAATGTCTTTGATTTTCTAGGTGTTAGGAATTTACGTGACTCAACACGCAGCGGAAGCATCAAATTAATTTTCGGAATCGTAAAAGTTTAGGGTTCGCGATATACCTCAACCGGTGATGCAAAAATCGTCGGAACCGCGAACTCCCGATATGAATATCTCGTAGTCGGGATGATAGTCATGTAAATCGAACTATCACCGCAATGCCACAACAATCCAACCCTTTAACCCGGTGATTTTACGTTGATCGGAAATCCCTTTGAATAATTATTCTACTCAACAATTATCCTAACCCTAAAAAATGGTACAAGTCTCTTTTTCTCTCAGACTCTACGTTGGTTCTCACTAGATTGTTCTTCACATCCCTCAAACACAATAACCAAAGTTAACTCCCGTAGGAGTCATGTGGAGAGAAAATAGGGGAGAGTGGGTAATGGGTAACTACCCATTACCCCATATTAGAATTCAAATTTTTTTTTTTACTATGGTAAAATATATTAAATGGCCCCACGTGGGCACATCTAATATCTCCCACTTGCACACGGGGGCGTTTTACTTCCGTCATTAGATCACAACTCATGTAATCTACTATATCACCCTACAAGGTTTTCATACAGGGTTGGTCGTCGTGCGACTAGCGAGTACACCTGCAAACAAAGACTTCTCGATACACCTGTTAGGATGATCGAGTAGTCACCGTTAGTATCAAAAGAAAAACTCGCAGTACCCCAGATCCAAGACAGATTGCATCCATTGAGCTACTTTCCTCATCGAAAGTAATCCCCAGATATCGCTCGACTATGTATTCACTATTATGTTCAAATCCCTACATGAACGAACATAAAAGACCGGTCGGTGAATACAATACAGTGATGCAGTGTCAATTGGTCTTCCTTTCCCAAACTCGAATCTATTGGTTTCAACTCAGCTGCTTTCCTAGACTTGTCCCTCAGACCTCAATTTATCTTCCGGGCCATCGGTAAACAGACTAAAGTAGCAAACACTGAATCAAAACCTCAAGAAATAGCCGAAAGTAATAAGGGCACAAGAGATCCCACCCAATGGATCTCGGGTCTCATACAATGGGGCTCGGGGATAAATTTCATTTTAATGTCTCAAGTAATATAGCTCCCACTATCCCAAGTCGTCTTTTCACACGTGGTATGAAACACGTGCCACAGTGTTATTCCCTCATCTCTCAAAAAGGGCATATGTCAGATTTCTCTAACACTATGCAGGTATAGGGACTCAGTCTACACATAAGACTTTACCCAGAGATCTCAGAGAGAGTTCCTCAGAGACAATATCACAAAACGCATGTGATATCTGATATCTCAAACCTGGCTACTCACAGGCTACATGGATGTGGGTACGTCCATGTCGGTCATATCGCATATGACCTCATCCTGAACACGTATCAGGGCGACTTATGTTCTAGCAGGGCCACTCTCAAAGCCTCTTACAGCTAGAAACCGTCTCATCCCCACTCACTCAGAGCTGGAGGTGGTCACTCGTGTGAGAGAGTCGACCTCGCCTGCCCGACATATCTATTATCACATCACCAAATATATATATGACAATGAAAGCAAGTGCATTAAATGAAAATATAACACAAAAGTGACTGAAAAATGCACTATAATCATATATATAGAAAATCAATAAGCATCAAGTCATCAATAAGTACAAACTGAGAAATGTCAGAAAATACTCAAACCCAATGACTCTCTATGCCCTAGAAAGGAGTCTCTAGTAATGGGTTTGGTGAAGGGGTCAGCCACCATGCTGTGTGTCGAAATGTACTTGACGGTCACTTCACCCTTCTCGATGATGTCTCTAACATAATGGTATCTGGTGTCAATGTGTTTGGTCCTACTATGAAACTTAGGGTCTCGTGTGTAAGCGATAGCGGCCTGATTATCACAGTAAATCATGACTGGCCTCCCACTATCCGCTACAATCCCTAAGTCATCAAGTAGTCTACAGAGCCAAACACTCTCCTGAACTGCAACTGAGCATGCCACGAACTCAGCCTCCATCGTAGATAGAGTAACACGGGTTTGCTTCTTACTGCTCTAAGAGATGGCCCCGCCATTGAGCAAGAAAGCAAAACCTGATGTCGATTTGCGCTTATCCAAATCGCCTCCCCAGTCGGCGTCTGAATAGCCCACAAGGCGCAAATCACCTCCCCCGTAACTCAAGGAGAAGTTTGCAGTTCCCTTTAGATATCGGAAAATCCTTTTCACTGCTCTCCAGTGACCCCTTCCAAGATTTGCCTGATATCTACTCACCAGACCAACTGCATAACAAATGTCCGGTCTAGTACACAACATTGCGTACATTAAACTTCCCACTGCACTGGAGTAAGGTACTTTACGTATTTCCCTTACTTCTTCCTGAGTTTTCGGACACATTTCCAGGCTCAGGCCTTCACCTTTGGCGATCGGAGTATCTATGGGATTACAATCACTCATCCCAAAACGCTCGAGAATTTTCTTAATGTAGGTCTCTTGTGAAAGAGCTAACATTTTTCTCGAGCGATCCCTCTGGATCTGAACTCCGAGGATGAACTCAGCTTCACCCATGTCTTTCATGTCGAAGCTGGATGACAACCACGCTTTGATGGTCATTAAATACTGAATGTCGTTCCCAGCCAACATTATGTCATCCACATACAACGACAGGATCACAAAAGAGTTATCGGACCGAATTAGATAGACACAATGATCCTCCTCGACCATCGTAAAACCGTAAGATATCACCTCCTCGTGAAATCTTAGGTACCACCGCCTGGATGACTGCTTCAGGCCGTATATCGACTTCCAAAGTTGACAGACCTTGTTCTCCTGACCTACTAGAACGAACCCGGGGGGCTGTTCCATGTAGATCTCCTCATCCAGGCTCCCGTTAAGGAAGGCGGTCTTAACGTCCATCTGGTGTAACTCTAGATCCAGACTAGCAACAATCGCCAAAAGTAGACGGATCGAAGTAAACTTGACTACTGGGGAGAAAGTCTCCTCGTAGTCAATGCCCTTAGTCTGCGTGTAACCCTTGGCTACCAGACGGGCTTTGTACCTCTCAATCGATCCGTCGACCTTTCTTTTAATTTTGAGAACCCACTTGTTCCCAATTGCCTTTCTATCCTCAGGTAAATCAACTAGTTCCCAGACTTCGTTGACTCTCATTGATTTCATTTCCTCGTGCAAGGCCTGTAACCAATGGTCCTTTGCCGAACCCTCGAGAGCCTCCTGTATAGTTCTCGGCTCTTCGTCATCCTCGGGAGTCACGATGAGGATCTCATCCTCAATCGGGAAACGACGTCGAGGCATATGTCCTCGAGTACTCCTACGAGGAGAGAGAGCCTCCACACCTTCAGATAGACCGCTCCCACTAGGACCAAGATCCGTAATCGGCTCTTGAGTCCCGCCACTAGGATCGGCTGAGCCGCTAGACTCATCCATCTCATAGAAGGTGAAGTCTCGATCGATTTCTCCTCTCTTAGGGAAATCACTCTCGAGAAAAGTGGCATCACGAGACTCTATCTCAGTGACAGTGCCGTCCGTATGTTCTCCTAGGAACACATGTCCCTTGGACTGTTCAGAGTATCTAATAAAGATACACTTCTTTCCTCGCGGGCCTAACTTGCCGTACTGATGCGAGGAATCATGAACATACGCGGCGCAACCCCATGGCCTCAAGTGGCTAAGGTCAGGCTGTCTCCCTGTCCAAAGCTCGTATGGGGTGCTGACTACGGACTTCGTCTGAACATGGTTAAGGACGTAGGTTGCAGTCAACAACGCATCCCCCCAATGGGAGATAGGTAAGTTGGCCTGCGCCATCATCGACCTCACCATCTCCAACAGAGTCCTATTCCTTCTCTCGGCTACTCCGTTCTGCTGAGGAGTAGCAGGAATAGTCAACTGTCTAGTAATGCCTCTATCGAAACAGAGCTCTTTGAACTGCTCAGACAGATACTCGCGCCCCCGATCGGTTCTAAGAGTTTTCACCCTCATGTCTAACTGATTTTCAACCTCGCTGATAAACCTCCTGAAGCACTCTAGTGCCTCAGACTTGTGCGAGATCAGGTAGACGTAACCGAAACGCGTGTAGTCGTCTATAAACGTAATGAAATACGTTGCTCCGTTTCGGGCTCTCACATTCATGGGTCCGCAAATGTCGGAATGGACCAATTGCAATGGAGTCCCAGCTCTCATTGCTTTCCCAAATGGTTTTCTAGTGGCTTTGCCCGCAAGGCAAAACTCACACACGGGCAACTGGACCTTGGTTAGCGGGCCCAACAAGCCACTCGTAGCTAACCGGGTCATCCTCTCTTGCCCTATATGGCCAAGCCTACTATGCCATACATTCACATCATCCACTGCACTATCAGATGCAAAAGCAATAGTAGAAGAAGAATAAATCTCATAAAATGAAATCAAATCCAGTACATAAAGTCCCTCATGGACCAAACCGGAACAAATCAAAGAACTGTCATAGGTAATGGAAACTCTAGAGTTTCCCAAAAGCACAAAATATCCTAACAAATCCAAACATCGGACAGATACAAGATTCCGCCTAATCTCAGGAGCATACAACACATCATGAAGATACAAGACTTGGTCACTTCGCAGCAATAGCTTGCAAGTGCCAATCCCTTTCACTTCAATAAATGCTCCATTCCCCACGTACAGCCTCCTCGCCTGGGGACTCAATCGGCAGAACTCCACGTATGCGCTCCTGTCCCGAGCTACATGGTCCGTGGCTCCTGAATCTACAATCCACAAAGGAGAAGAGTTAGCGAGCATCACACTAGATGACACGTAACTCAAACCATGTAAAGAAAAAGGACTTACCTTTCGCTCGCCACACTCGCGTGCGAAATGCCCAGTCTTGCCACACACGTAGCATTGGACCTTGCTCTTATCGAGCTCCTTCTTCTTGCGTTTCTGTCCTCTGTCATCGGTCTTGGCAGATTGTTTCTTCTTGCCTTGGCCCTTGGCCTTCTTCTCATGCTTGCGCCACTTGCGCTTTACTCCTCGGGAGCCCTTACTCGACTCCGCAATGTTAGCATGAGCATAAGAAGACCTAGCCACCTCCTGACGCTCCTCCTCGAGCTCACAATGCCTACTCACGTCCATGAAAGTACGAATGCTCTCAGTGTGCGTGAGATAGGTCTTAACCACATCCCAGGAGTCAGGTAAAGACTGGATCACACCCAGTACTTGAAGCTCATCAGACATCGGCTCCCCCATACTTTTCAGAGAGGCGATCATACTCGACATATGCATTAAATGCTGTTTCATAGTATGATCGTGCCTCTTCTTGTAAGTGATGAATTTATAAGTCAACATCCTCAACTTAGGAGCTGACGGGGCGCCATAGTGCTCTCTCAGAGCATGCCAGATCGACTGTGCAGTAGGATACTGCTCATAGATGGGAATCAGCTCATCGTGCATGCTGCTAAGAAGGATCACCCTAGCTTGGCCATCCTTCTTACTCCAAGCACGATACACTTCCTGATCCCGTCGCGCTTGTGCCGTGGTACCCTCCCCGAGGTCCACCATCTCGTTCTTAAGAACTTCCCCGAGCTCTTGTTCCTCGAAGACAAACTGAACCTTCCGGTGCCAAATGTCATAGTTGTCACCGTTCAGCTTGTCTCCCTTTACGAGATCTAGAACGACAGTCTTCATTGCAGTCATGTCTCTGTCACACAGAAAAAAGAGACATTAGTGACATATTGATGCTTATTTCACAATTTTATGTACCCTACGAATCACCAAAACCAAAATGACTCGAATGCAGATCCCAAGACGAGCGTATGAGTCAACGGACACCATACACCACAATCCGTGATTGCATCTCACCATTCGGAATAGGATTCAGTACATAAAAACCCACAATTAGTCACTTTTTATCACAAAACCCTCAAAAAATCAGAAAATTCCAATTTAAGGACGACCTACGCGCTGCCGGGAGGGTTCACGCGCCGCCAGGCTCCCGGCGGCGCGTCTCACGCGCCCCACGCGCCGGGAAGGCGCCTGGGCGCGTGCAGGACGCGATGCGCGTCAGGCACGCGCCTGCACGCGCTCGGTGCGCGTCCGAGGACGTGCCTGACGCGCAGGCGCATGTGCGACGCGCCTACACGCGCGCGCCTGCGTCCACTGGGCCGGATCCAGACGCAGGTCCGGGTCGAGACCCGGAACCCGGTCCGGATCCCCCGGTTCGGGTCGGGTATAAAACCGGGTCGGGTCTGACCCACGTCAGACCCGACATCTCACGCGCCTACTCGCGCGTGAGATGCACGCGCTGGGGCGCTGTGCATAGACGCGCCTTCTCGCGCGTGTATGCACGCTCCCGCCCTCTGCTTGCTAACACGCGCCTGCTCGCGCGTGTCACGCACGCGCCTTCTTCTTCCTTGCGCGGTTTCTGCAACTGCGTTTATTTTCCGACCCCATATCCGAAAATCTCAATTTCCGGTATCAAATACATGCAATATATATACCAAAATGTAGATCTAACAACAACAAACACAGATCTACCATTTTTATGAACCAATTTGACCTAAATCTCGTCAAATCTGGGGTTGAAGTGTTTGGTCATTATTCACGGCCGAATGCTTCAACCGGAATTTTCATAACCTAAACGTGCCCAAAAAATTACGAAAAAATTATTTTCGTGTTCTACGTGAGTTGGGTAACACAGTGGTATAATTGGATTCACGAAACTCATCCGTGATCCGAACCCCAAATTTTATACCCTATATTTTTATACCCAAATTTTATTTCGAAAAATTATTTAAAAAATTTTCTAACCTGGCTCTGATACCAATGTTAGAAATTTACATGACTCATACACGCAGCGGAAGCAATAAAATAAAATTTCGGAATCGTAAAAGTTTAGGGTTCGCGATATACCTCAACCGGTGATGCAAAAATCGTTGGAACCGCGAACTCCCGATATGAATATCTCGTAGTCGGGATGATAGTCACGTAAATCGAACTATCACCGCAATGCCACAACGATCCAACCCTTTAACCCAGTGATTTTACGTTGATCGGAAATCCCTTTGAATAATTGTTCTACTCAACAATTATCCTAACCCTCAAAAATGGTACAAGTCTATTTTTCTCTCAGACTCTACGTTGGTTCTCACTAGATTGTTCTTCACATCCCTCAAACACAATAACTAAAGTTAACTCCCGTAGGAGTCATGTGGAGAGAAATTAGGGGAGAGTGGGTAATGGGTAACTACCCATTACCCCATATTAGAATTCAATTTTTTTTTTTTACTATGGTAAAATATATTAAATGGCCCCACGTGGGCACATCTAATACTAGGTATACCCCATCTGGCTCTGCCCTCACAGATTGTTCAAGCTGCCTCTGAAGACTATGGTGTACCCTGAGCACAGTTTTGAGCATGCACACAGGCAGGGACAAACACCATATGCTCAGATGTACACTGACGTTGGAGTGTATTATGCACCAGGGCCTGTCTTGAGGCGTGAGGTGTTTGATGGTTCTGAGGCAGTTCGAAGGATGGAGAATTGGCTGATAGAGAATCATGGATTTCAGCCACAGTATGCTGTCTCAGAGCTGAGTGAAAAGAATTTCTAGAGAATGTTAGATGCTTCGCTGTATGAACACTGCAGGAGGAAGTGTGGAGCTGTAGGGACCTTCTTGAGTGTCTACTAGAAGTCAAAGAAAGGGAGGAAGACCAAGATGGAAGTGCAGGAAGCAGAACAGGCAATCGTTGAGGCTGCTTATGCTGAGGTTGATCACCCAGTGGATTGATTGATTTTGAGTTTAAACTTAAAATCTGCAGGTAGAATTCGATCACCCTTTTCCTGCTTTTAGTTGTGCATTGCGTTTTAATTTAAATTTTAGTTCCTCACTGAGTGTAATCCTAACATTTGTTTTAAAAATAGAATTTTCATTGGTTGTTACCATGTTGTTGGATGGTTAGTTACATTATACGTCTCCTTCCTCTTCATTTACTAATTTGAATGTTCATTGGTAATATACCCGGTCTTAAATTTCGATCAGTAATTGTGAGAAAATCTCAATTCAGAAAAAAACCAAGGGTCACAAACCTTATCTACTCTATACTTGGCTTGGCTGCCATGGCAAATTGGTTGTATATATTTTAAATATTTGAGTTGAAATATTAAAATTTGAAATATCTCTTCTGGATGCATTTTATGACCGAATTTTTCCTAATACAAATGTATCATATTTCAAATATTTACATGTGTTGGAAAAGTTGGTCGGGTCCGCCCATGAGGGCAGACCCAAAACCAATACTCTAGTACATTTGAATTTTGAATAAAGAGGTTGTGGTGGTTTTTGATATCCCTTCCCACTCCCTCAACCACTCCCTCTCTCTCTCTCTCTCTCTCTCTCTCAATTTTGAATGAATGGAACTCTCACAAATAGGAGACGTCTCTCTCCCTCCTTGGTTGCTTTTAAGTGACATTGACAAGGATTTAAAAAAAAAAGGGGGCAAAACTAATTTCAATTTGACATTGAAATTGAGAGTGTGAGAAATAAACTAAAAACTTCTCACAAAATCTGAAAGAGAGTGAGATGGTTTGCAAAGAGTTTGCTGATCATTTGGTACACCAAAAGTGGCATTTGGATTGTAAAAAACATTAGGGGTGATTCATTTTTGTGACGTTTCCTTAACTTAGAATATCCGTCTGTCAAAGAGATAAGTGATCCAATCCAAAATTTAGATCCGGGAAAATTCCGCATAAAATAATTTTTATTGATTTCTACGAAAACTTTCATTGGTATCAGAGTATGTATGGATTGTTTTCTACCTAATATGGGTATTTAAAAAAATTAAAAAAACCATGCATGAACTTAAAGGTTCATTAATGGCATCTTGAAATTGGTTCATCGAAATGCTCTCATTTTTATATTATCGCATGCTTATGAGATGTAGATCTAATCTGCAAAATTTGATATATAACGGATGAGTATATTAAAAGATATTATAAATCGTAACCGAAATTTAATATATTCATAAATTTTAAAATACTGAATTTTGTGATATGAAATTTATATGGTTAGATTCTTTATGAAAAATGTTTTTCAACCATATAAAGATCGCAAAAAATGGTTAAGAATTGAGGGAGATATAGTCATTCAAAGTTTGGGTCAAAATCTAAAAATTTGGTGAAGAAGATGAATAGTAAAATGTTCAATCTCACTCTCGGTAATCTCAAGTCTAATCCACTCCCTAGATTAGAGATGTCTGATTGAAAATCTGAGAACACCATTGAACTCAAAGACATTGAAAATGGGGGATAGCCAAAATTTGATAACCAACGGTCACCTGGAAGGCGGCACGTGGAAGCGCATGCTAGAGTCATTTTGGTCCCAATTTCACTAGAATAAATCTTGTATTTAGTGTGATCTTTCTGTGATTTAAAAGTTTATTTTTCAGAGTTGAAAAGTATTTATTTTGATTATTAAATCAATAAATGTTAGAAAATTACGAAAAAATATTTTTTCAGTCTGAAAAATTTTGAAAAATTTTGTATAAGTTAGAAAAAATCATTTTAGATTTTTCTATGAATTTTAATATATTTTCTGGGGTTAAAAATTATTATTTATTGATTTATAATCAATAAATGCTAGAAAATTACAGAAAAATCATTTTTTCTGTTCCATTAAATTCTGCAAAAATTTTGGTGGGACTAAAAAATAATTTAAATTAATTTTAGCTACTTAAGTGTAAATTGTTTATGCTCGTTTTAATTTTATACTCTTTTTTATATATGAAAAATTCGTTTTTTCAACATAAAATTATTTAAAAATTGAGCATATTATTTAAAATAAATAATTTTTTTATTGTTTGTTATAATATTATGGTTGGTTATATGTCTAACCTAATATTGTTCTCATTTTCAGAGAAATGGTAATAATCGAACGTATTCTTAGATAACTTCCTAGTTTCTGGGGAAGAGAAAGAGACTTGAGAAATCCAGAACGTTTAATGAAGTTGGATCAGATGTTAACGTACAAGATAGACCCATCTCATCTTTGCCAGATCATTTAGAGATCATGGAGCAGAAACGCTTGGAACTCATTCAACTCGATCATTCCTTTTGGGGGGATGACGTATATATACTGAGAAATTCTCTGCCTCTTTATTGGGTTAACGTGGTTGATAAATTACTAACCGAGTATGAACATATGATTCTTGATATTGTAAGACCGATATTAATAGAAATATGGAAAATCAAGAATCTAGAGAGTCAAGTGAGAAAAAGACTTTCTCAAAGTATAAATAGTTCTTCAAATACTATAAGGAGGTTTGCTCCTAGGGATAGACTATCTAAGGGAATTGTAAATATGATATCACGAATGGATGTATCTTGAATAAGATAATTCATTTATATGTTCTTTCTTTTGCATGTAATGAATAATTGATTAGGATCATGATTATATTATAAATGAACGTTCGAAATTTTAATTTCTTTCAAATATCTGTCAGTTATGTTCATTATTGATGATCATATATGCAAAAGGACTTGAAAGGTCACTCCCTTAAATGAAAATTTTGGATTGATAGATTTAGTAATTCTCATCCAAAATTGAAATATTATATTAAATACTTAGTGTATTTATGTGGGAGGTTTTAGGTTGGCAGAATTTAAGTAATTCTCACCTAAAACTTATAGAATTTTGTAACTTTAAATTAAATTTGTGATAGTGATGCATTAGGACCATAGATGATGATTGGAAACATAGTAAACTTTCAATTCTATACCTAATGTTGACCTGTCATGGATGTTAATTTTGAAGTAAAAATCACGTGAATGATGTAAACATTTAGTACGTATGTCTACCCTCTTAGAAAACCCAAACCATAGTATTGAAATCTTTTATAGAGGATTTGAATAGAGATAACAATTTGAATGGCGACAATCATAAGATATGACGCTATACAATATAAAATGTACTGAGAGAATTAGATGCCTCAAAAAGGTATAAAAAATGTCATATAATATCCTGTAGTAGGCAATACTGCCTAATAATGGAGAGAACTAGATGCTAACCAAGTGTAAAAAATGATAAATTCCACTACTCGAGCAACTCTAGTTGGTTTTTAGATTGATGGCATGATACCTAAATTTGAACAATACTTTGACTGCTCATGATTTTGGGGTGTACCTCAAAGAGAAAGAATGAGAGTCAGCAGGTCATGTCCTCTCCAATGAATAGAAAGTTCAAATTTTAATCTGATTCCTTCCTATCTAGTGGGAGCACCTGAAAGCCAATTTGATTCACAATGACAGTGTGAAAACTTTCTCGAACATTGTTTGCCACGTTCAGCTACGGGACGAGCAGTTTTGTGTTGCAAGATTCATAGTTGATGCTTTTGTAGTAGATCTAGTCCCAACAGAGTTTCGAACTCTAAACGTGAAAGGGACCGGAACAAAATTAAGAAAAGTAAGGAAATTATAGACGGATCACAAAAGAATAACCCTGAATATAAGAATAGATAGAGAAACATTTATGAGTTTTTCATCGATTGCTTTCTGGTAGTAGATAAAATGTAGAGAACGATGTAAGAATAAACGTTAGAGGAGTTGGCACTTGTAAACTATAGTTATAAAGTGGCCGAAGTCTTATTCTACATAAAGTTCTCTACGTGTCAGAAATTCGATGGAATCTTATCTCTTCTTATTCTTTTAAAATTTGACTATGATTTGAACTTTCAGAGATATAAGGATGATTTATATTTAAATGACATGTGTAGTGGTTCTGGACAGTTTGCAAATGGTTTTATTATTTTGCAAATTTTGATAATGTGACATGGTAGACTTGGTCACATCGGGGCAAGACAGGATAAGTCAACTAGTGAGAATAGAACTATTGGGTTCACTCACAAAATTTGATTTACCAACATGTAAATGTTGTCTTGACGGCAAAATGACGAGAAAATCATTTGGAAAAGCTAACTCAGCTAAATTTCTATTGTATTTGATCCATTCAGATATTCGTGATCTAATAGATATGGAGGGTACGCATGGAATTTTGTGTTTCATATGATTTCACGTGTTTGACCATATCTGTTTGATTTTTTACAAGTTTGAAGCATATAAGTGCTTTAGATATTATATGAGAGAGATAGAGAATCAGACGGATAGATGGTGTGAATGTCTACCAGATCAATTTAAAGATCTGGGTAATGAAAGAAACACATTCTGACATTTGACCATTCCTTATACATCCCGTCAAGTGGTGTTATAGTGAGAAAGAATAGAATATTGTTGGATATGGCAAGATCCATGATGACGTAGGTTCACTTGTAGATTTCCTTTTGGGGAGATGTCTTGTCGACTGTGATCATTGTTTTGCACAAAGTACCTTTAAAGACAGTACCAATGACGGGATAAACTTTAGATTGATAGAAAGTTGTGTCTCAGTGACTTGAGACTTTGGGGATCAACTGTCTGTATTTTGAGATTTTTTCAATAAGTTTGAAAATTTTGGTCCCTATAGAAGTAAGAATATTTTTATAAGATACTTCAACCAGTCTAAAAGTTAAATATTCATTTGTGAATAAGATGATGGTACTACAGTAGAAATTAGATCACGGATATAACATTTCTGAAGAATCATTTTCCTAGCAGAGGTGATGTGAAGGACATACAGCTATTATTTGAATTAGTTGATTCAAATAATAGTTTTGCCTATTGCGGATTGTTAAAATAGTATTGATCCTAGTGGAAGTGATTTAAAAAATCTGACGATTCAACTGAGTTACAGACTCAGAAAAATGCTAAGAAAAACATGCCTAAGCGTCACTTGGGGATTGAAGGGCACGTATGTGATGTTTTTTCAGAAGATGAAGAAGAGTTTCAGAATGTATACGAGACTCATCTTATCCCACTAAGGGTGAATGAAAAAATGCAATGAAGAAGAATAGGAGTCGATGAAGTCCAACCATGTATAGTAATTGGTTGAGCTCATATTGGGACGCAAAGTTATTGAGAATAACTGGATTCTCAAAACCAAGCGTAGGGCAGATAGAACTATTGAGAGATAAAAGACTCAACTAGTAGAAAAAGGTTACGCTTTGTAAAAGAGCATTGATTACGAGAAAACATTTTTCCAGTAGTGAGATTTATCTCCATTCGTGAGTAGTTGGCAAAATTGGCCAATTTGGATTTGGAATTACGTCAGATGGATATGAAAACTGTCTTCCTTAGTAATAAACTTGAGGAAGACATCTGTATGACACAACCAAAGGGTTTTTGTCATAAAATTCCAAGAAGATAAGAATTGATGACTTTAAGTAGTTTTCGAGACAATGGTGTTTGAAATTCATAGAGATATGCTCTCTTATGATTTCGTAATAATGGATGAAAACTATTGTCTCTATTTGAAAGGTCCATTGACAAATTTGTAATTATATCCTTATATGTCACGGACATATTGTTAGTGGCGAATGACAAGGAGTATGACCTTCGAGATAAAGGATATGGGTAAAGCAGATTGGGAATTGAATTCTAGAGAAATCATTCCAGGATATTATTAGAGTTATCTCAAAAGTCTTATATTATAAAGACTCTGAACGGTTTAGCTTAAAAGACTACAAACCCATTGATACTCCTGTGACTATAGGAAATAGTTCAAAAGATGACATATGCCCTAAAACTCCTAATGAATAGATGAAATGTCCGGAACAACATATTTTAGTACTGTTAGGAATTTGGAGTACGCTATGAAGTGTACTCATTCTGATATTTGTCATACTATGGGGTTTGGTCGGCAGGTATCTGTCCAATCTGGATAGAATGATTGGATTGTTATGAAAAAGATATTGGGATACCTGAGCGAAACTACAGACTCTTTCCTTCATTATTAAGAAAATGATCTAGTATTAAAAGAATACACGAATGCTGATTAGAGAGGAGATTTGCTTGAGAGAAAATCTGCCTCTAGTTATGTTTGCTTGCTCATTGATAGCGTTATCTCATGAAGAAGCAAGAAACAAACCTGTGTATCACTTTTTATAATGGAAACAGATTTGTGATTAATGTTTCCGCAGTTCAGAAAATGAGCTTGGTTTAGTGGATATTGGAATATTTGGAGTAGTAAGCAACGTAGTGGGAGTTTGACGATTAATTGTGATAATCGGTTAGCTATTGCTTACGCATAAGAGTCCAAATGTAATGGTAAAACCAAACATAGACACAAAAAACAATCTTGTCAGAGACATGATTGAAAAGAGGGGAATGACACTGAGATCTGTATCTATGTGTTTGGTAGTGGCTTGTCATTTTCGGAGGCCAATGCCTTAAAAACATGTTGGTGAGACATATTAGATAATATGGATTGCATAGATTGTGACAGTATTTGTTACTATAGTGGTGATTGTGATTATATATAGAAAGTATGTACGTTATAATGCTCATATACGTTGACATTTGAATTTTATTTTTTGTGCTCAAAATTTTTGTGTCTGAAATTAAAAGTATATTGGACAAGTTTTGAAATTGGCTCTCTCACATGAGCAATCGTCTCTAATGTCTGTGTGATATGTAGAGATAAGGCGTGTTAATTTGTGATGAATTAACACAGATATAAGCCGCCTTAATTAAAGTACTAAGATGAGATTACCGGTTGATATACTACGTATATGGTAATAGAAATGGATTCCCCACAATCCATTAAACTTGTCGAATAGCTAGGTGTGGGTTTTTCCTTGATGTTATGAGATGTTGGAGGACTTATAAAAAGGAAAACTCAGGTCAAGTGTTATATATACTTTGACTAAGATTTGCACAATGCGTTATCTTAAAAAAGAAGACATACGTTTCCAAATGGAAAGGAAAGTATCGTAGCGTGTGTTTCATACCACGTGTGCTTATGTGACTATATGAGTAATGAGATGGTACATCCCTCTTCATCTCATTATATCCATCTCATTGTGTGAGACTCAGAGGTTTATACACAACCTTAATTTATACCCTTAGGACTTTTGTCTGTTTTTTGAAATTTTATTTTAGTTTTGCTACTTTAGCATGCTACCAAGAAATCATGGATGATACGGTTTGGCGGTACATGTCTAAGAAAGCAGCTAAGATAAAGTTGAAAGTTAGTAGTATGAAAGGAAGACAGTCTTTGATCGACACGTTACTTTGTATTCACAGACCGGTCAATTATGTCTATGATTTAGTGTTTAGAGATGTAATTATGAATACATGATTGGATTAGAGTCAAGTATGCTCTTACATTGTTTTGAGGGATAAGAGATACGCTGACTGTGTCAAATAAAAGAAGTCTGGGGTATAGCGAGATATGATGTCCTCTTCACCACTTTGACGATGAGCTGCTATATATCCTTATCCGGTGTATAGTTTTAGAACTCTTGGTATTCTCATAGGTTATACGGTCCTCTTACCTGTATGAAATTGGTGATATTCGATTGTAATGATCACGCTGTGTGTGATTCTAACCCTCATGTGTGAGTGGGAGATGATAGAAAAGTTGGTCGGTTCCACCCATGAGGGCAGACCCAAAACCAATACTCTGCTACATTTGAATTTTGAATAAAGAGGTTGGGGTGGTTTTTGATAACTACCCCTTCCCACTCTCTCAACCACTCCCTCTCTCTCTCAATTTTGAATGAATGGAACTCTCACAAATAGGAGACGTCTCTCTCCCTCCTTGGTTGCTTTTAAGTGACATTGACAAGGATTTTTTTAAAAAAAAAAAAAAAGGAGGCAGAAACTAATTTCAATTTGACATTGAAATTGAGAGTGTGAGAAATAAAGTAAAAACTTCTCACAAAATCCAAAAAAGAGTGAGATGGTTTGCAAAGAGTTTGTTGATCATTTGGTACATCAAAAGTGACATTTGGATTGTGAAAAACATTAAGGGGTGATCCATTTTTGTGACGCTTTCTCGACCTAAAATACCCGTCCATCAAAGAGCTAAGTGATCCAACCCAAAATTTAGATCTAAAAAATTTCACATAAAATAATTTTTGTTGATTTCTACAAAAATCTTTAACATGTTTATTATTTGTGTGAGAGAGAAAAAGGGTCACATGGTTGAATGTTTTTATAGAGAGAGAGAGAAGATAATGAAGTCAGATTCAGATTCTTGGGTTTAGAACGAATGATGGGGTACCAAAAAGAGTTCAATATTTTGGTTTGAGCCTTGCCTTGTATGGGCTACAGGCCAGTGTTTTGCCGATCCGTACTTTGGATGTTATATCCCAAGGGTAATGAGTTTCTTGGAATGCTTCAATAAAATGCAAAAGAATAATTTGTTATGTGCTCAGTAGACGGCTGCGTGAGTTTCTTGGATTCAATTCAAAACCAAATGGTCTCCTACTGTAAATTCTGTTGCATTATTTAAGGGCAATGACTTTTAAGAATATAATTACATAGGAAGAATGAACATTATTATGAACATGACATTATTATACCATCGTCTCATTGATTCAATGATTAAACATCAATACCTTTAAGTAAGATCTTGTGATCAGGTCTTGTGAAGGAGAATTTTACCTTCTTAAAAATTAATTTAACTTAATTTGAATCAAATTATCGAATATTAATGATTAAAAAATAAAAATTTCACATCATTATTATGACCCAAATTGTCTGCATAAGCACCACTGACATCATTTGCTTACTCAATGACAGTGACACATTGTTATATTTAGTTTGCTCCGACCACCATAACAATAAAATTATTTAGCATTTTATTTTGATACTAAAATTACATTAATATCCTTTACTATTTATTTAGTATTTAATTTTTTATTATTTAATAGTGAAATTACATAGATATCCTTGTTTCTTAATTTCCTTTGCTTTCAAATGGAGAATCTTGATTATAGTTTTAAAAGGTAACAAAAAAAAATCTTTATTTTGAATACATGAAAGTTATTTTCAATTTTAAGGGTTAGACCAATATACTCGTCTGACACTAACGTTTCGTTGTCTAGTGAGAATAATACTAAAATTTCACATCAAATGTTCAAATTCGAGTCTTGGTAATGATAAAAAGGACATTGAGAGAGTCCCTTCCGATAACGATTCGAGTTAAATTAGTCATAACAAAATTCTGAATATTAGATGATAGACCAAATTCAAGACAAAAAAAAAATACTCGCCTAACCATTTTTTTTTATTAGTTTAAAATGCCCACGAGGGGCATTTTAGACATTTTACAATATGGTTAGTGGGGTAACTTCCACTAACCACATCATACCCACATTACATCTCAATCTCCCCCCCTCTCTGGCTCACACACTTCCGTTGGAACCTGAGGAAAATGGTCTTTTGCCATGGATGAAAGCTTAAGAGAGAAAAATATTCTCTAGAGAGAGAATATAGAGGGTTGAGAAGAATTCCGAGCAGGGAATTTTTCCCGTCACGATTATCGCCGGACTGAGGGTTGCGGCGTTGTGACATTGCGGTGGTGATTCGATTAACATCGTGATCACCATCCCGACCGCGAGATTCGATTGAGGGACGCACGGTCGATTTTTCGGGCTCTTCATATTCGAGGTATTTATACCCTTTACCCAACCAATATTTTTTTTTCCCGAAAATTATTTATGAATGCTTCCGCTGCATGTTGAGTCGAATTAAATTCCAACATTGGTATCAGAGCGATACGTTGGATTAAAATTAATTTTCGGGTTAATTTTTGGGTATAAAAAATATTGGGTTTAAAATTTAGGGTTCGGATCACGGATGAGTTTCGTGAATCCGAGAACACCACTGCGTTCCCCATGATCCCTAGAACACGAAAATAATTTTTTCGTAATTTTTTGAGCACGATTAGGCGAAGAAAATTCCGGTTGAATGTTTCGACCGTGAATAGTGACCGACCACTTCAACCTTAGATTTGTCGAGTTTTAGGGCAAATCAACGCATGAAATTTATAGATTTGTAATCCTTGTTTCATGCTCTTCATTTTGGTATATATATTGCATATGATTGTGGCCGGAGAATTGGGTTTCAAATTTGACCGTGGAGGGTCGAATTTTAGGATCCAAAATACGCCGAGTTTAGGGTGCAATAATTCCAAAAATCGAGTTAAGGATGCTTGGAATAAATGGAATTAGAGATTCCATAAAAAAATCCGGTCAAAATGGGGCCGGAAATGAGGTTTTTCGGAAACCGGGTCGAAAGACCCGGTTACAGAAACCATCGGGCGAAGAAGACGAAGTCCAGACCCGCGGGCGCGTGAGCTACACGCGCGAGGAAGGCGAGTGAAGCAGCAGGGGCTGGAGCGTGTCCTTCACGCGCGGGAAATGGAGCGTGAGAGGACGGGTGGTCCGGGTCGG